>PPKS02000001.1:0-1200000 GCA_003706235.2 Wenyingozyma naganishii | reverse complement strand
TATCACTTCACTGAGGTCTGCCACCTTGCGGTTGAGGGAGTTGAGCTGTTGTCTGAACACAGTCTCATCGCTGTCAATGTCGTAAATGACACCATCCAGCGACTCGACGATGCGCCGAGACCGCTTCAAAAGGCTCTCTCCATGAGTGAACACGAGAAAAATGCTTTTGTCTTCGCCACGTACCGGCTCTTGTATGGGGACACAGTTGATGTACAGGTTTCCACGCAAAACACGCCACAAGATTCGTTGCAAGGTATAGTACTTATCGCTGGGGATGGTACCAGCAATGAAACTCATTGTCGAGCCCATAATATTGATCTCATTACGTGTGCTGGCTAAGGAGCCAATAGCGGCGGCCTGATCATCTCTATTTCTGTTTCTCCCAGTAAAATCTTCCAGCAGGGCGTCGTTTTCGGTGACATCACCAATGTGACTCGCACTGTCACTGTCACTATCGAGAAGAATTTCGCCATCGTCACCGAGTCCCAAATGACCTAAACTAGACTCATTGTCGGCCAGCTCTAAGCTCAATCTACCTTCAAAAAAAGTTCTCGTTCCGTTAAGAACAAGCCTGTGCTCAATCAGTTCGTTGTATTTACTAACCAGGTCTTCATAGGTATCGTCCAGATGCCTGATGTTCGTCTCATACTGCTCAATAACACCAACAAGGTCATCCATCTGCGAGGTAGAAACACCGCGGCTGTAAAAGGTAGACAGGTTTCCACCAGCGACAAGGTCTCTGACCGGTGCGTTCACCAAATGATCATATTCCATAATAGGGATATGCACCTCTTGCTTGCGGATAACACTTTCCAAGTACCGTAGCTGTCGCTCACTGTTGTCATACTTACGAATTTCCTTCACAAAAGAGCGCTGGAAGGACGATACACCGTCGTTCATGTCTATGAACTGGACATTCCCGAGTTCTCCCAGCACGTTGACTACGTCCCTAGCAATCTCTGAGGCGACGTAAAGTTGCACAAGCGACATCTCCGCAGAGCCTGTTATGTTAGTATGGCTGTGGAACCAGAAACCATCTATTGAAAATATGTTTGAGCTCGACGAATTTGCGTCTGGCGAAGTGATCGTCCATTCTGTGATACAAGGTAACCTCGAGTAAACGAGGCCCAAGATACACTGAGACTCAGCCAATCAACACCAACTCAACCAAGTCCACACAAATACTTACGGAAAATCGCCTCTTCTGTCATAATAAACTGCTTAATATGTCAAAACCAATGTCTATTTGTAGCGTCACTGTATCTAAATCAGCCACTTTATGTGCAGTCTATCTAATATGTGGAGTCTAGAATTGGTTATTACCCAAGTTGGAATTCAATGTGACAACTGATGGCTAATCAATAGATTGTTATCTAACAATGAGCCAAAATAGCTACTTTATGACCAAAAAAGAAATAAATCTAGGTGTACAGTGCAATGTGTACGACCTCTTCCTCGTCTCTGTCTACCCTGGTGATAAGTATGTAGCCAATAATCCTGATTTGGTTTTCGCCCCAGTTTCTCGCTGCTGGCTTTTTGAAAAACGCAGTGAGGACTTTGGAATGCGCGGTGGCCTGCCGTAGGCTTATCATGGTGCCGCAGGTACAATGGAGATTATACATTAATGCTATTTGAGGGCTGACGGATGAATGTGACTGAGGGAGCGATGGAATAATATATGCTACAAATTCAGTGTGTAATAGTCTAATCTTTGTATCAGGCGGTACACCCGACCCAAGTCAACTTCATACTGTCCGACTACAACAAGTAAAATGTCGTAGTATCATCAGGGGAATAGAGGTATCTGAAAAGGCAAGACTCTGCCCAATGGAAGGGATATCAGTACCATTAGAGTCTCCGAGAACAATGGAGTACGATGGAGCTGATAATATTTGAAACATTGCCATTTACCACCACTATTGCTCTTGTATTTACCTCAATACCATATACCCTCCCACCTCTTTCAACATTCCATGAGTTTGGAAACGGCACGCTATCACTTGACAGAGTCCAGCAAAGTCTACCTTACACCTCCCCCCAATTGAGTAATCAATCACTCTTCCGACCATCGCTTAGCCTGTTATCGTCCAACTAGCTTAAGTCCATTAAGCTCTGCGACATTTTTGAACCGCGCGACATTTAAATCGTTTTGAGCCTTTCACTGCAGATAATTCCCCTTCTCCAGGGTCTTCTCTTAAGAAGCCTCTAATACTTCTCTGAGCTAATTTTAAAGCCCAAGCACAAGTCCATCCTTTCAATCCCTTTGATATTTTCTCCCAATCTCATTGATTGCGCAGGTGGGATTCCTCCAGCGCTCCACATCATCATCTCGACGCTAGTCGCCTCATTCAATAATGGCAGACTCGTTCACAGCATACCGAAATTACTACGCTTTGGCACCTGGTACAAGCGCTCCCATTAACGGACGAAACTCCTCTGGACCAGGAAATCTTGCTCCCACAACTACGCCAGTTGCTGCGTCTAGTTCTGCTCCAATAGCTTCGACAGAAGACGAGTACTGCTGGCTTCTGTTTCCTGATCTGAAAGCTCTAGAGTTCCTAAAAGGCCACATGGACGAGACCCTCAAAGAAATGCAAAAAGTCAGTATGGAGGGCTATGAGACGTACCTAGTCGAGCAATGGATCACCTCAAGGAAAGTTGGGTCATTGATTTGCACGTACACGGGAAATCTGGAGGACAAGATCGTTGCTTATCGAGTGAAGATCCCAAGAAACGAGGCACTATGGAGCAGATATTTCCTCTTTTACGTACAGTTCTTGTACCATGCAGGCTACTCGAACCCAACAGACACCGAAAAGGGCCTCATATACATAACCAACCTGTCACACCTGCCGAATCTGACGCTGATCCCAGTTCAAAATGGATCATCCGACTTCCTGTACCAAAAATTCATTGTCTCCTATAATCTCCGTAAGCTTGGGTGCGGTACCCGTGCCGGAATGCTTATTGCTGAGCCTACAAAAGCTGCACAGGACAAGTTTCGCCTGATGTTCCGTGTGCCGAACCAGGTGTCCCTGACCTATGCGGCGAGAGAGATGATATGTATACTACAGACATTCCTTTATTACTACGGACTTATCAATCCGATGTACTGCGACGGGCTGATATGTCTTCGGACAGAGGAAGCAGTTCAAAGGTGGTGGAGGCTGTACGGGAATGAGGGCACATTCTTCAAGTCAAAGCCCGCACCCTCTGAGATTTTGACGCCCATGTCCATAGCCAGTATCGTAGGATTCACGCTAACAATTCAGGCATGCTTAGATTTGATTGGCGGAAATATAGTTGTGCCAAAAGACCCAATGGATGTTGAGCGGTTCAGGTTGGCAATCGCACAGTTCCAAAAGTACGCTAACCTGACGAGGACAAACAGTAATGGCGACGATAAAGCAGTAGATAAGAGCACAGAAAAGTCAGAAAAAGGTACAGACGGATCAAACGAGAGGTCTTTTGAAAAAAGACAAGATAAAACCTCTACAGGTGCAAAACAGCTAGCTCAGCAGCAACAATTGATACAATCACCTTCTCATTCGAGTGCCTCTTCGACAGCGATTCACTCATCCCTGCTTGATCAAGACACTGTACACGTACTTCTGCTCAACTCTATGTTCTCCAAAAACAACCAGAACTTTCGGACAGATCTTCATAAAATGAAGAAACTATTCAAAAACACAGTCACCGATTTCCGAAGCGGTAAAACTCTACAGACAATGAACATAGCAGGGCGCACTCAGGCACCAGACTCTTCCAAAGAGCTGATAAAGATTTTGGACATTGACACGCAGGATTTGGACCAAGTAGCACGTTTTGCTAGAGGCAAGAGAATGTCCTATCTGTGGATGGGAATCGGCAAAGAAGCCGATCTTGAAAAAGTGTGCCTTAGTTCAGTGACTATGCGTTCTCTACTATTAAAGAAAGATTACTCAAAGCACAGCTCCCAGGTTCCGCATGCCGCACACAGTGAGCAGATGTACTTCCAGCAATCTCTCGAGCCCACGATGTCTTCCTTGCACAGCTATGGCATACATCTTGAGCCTGTCTCTCAAACCGACACCTCAAACACCAAGACCAGCGAGTATGCTGCCGATACAGAAGATGGTGACAGAGAGAAAGATGGGGATAGGGAAACTGGAGCTTCTAATAGAGACCATGAACTTTCTGCTCATGACTATGAGTTCGGTGATGATGGTTCTTTTGTAGCGCTTAGTACATTTCAAGGAGTCAATCACGCACCCTCGTCTTACGAGATCTCACGCAAAAAGTCTAATCGGCTTATCCACCGAGGAAGCTTTGAGGTTGACAGTTTTCTCTCTCGCACTAAGAGCGGCAAAACTAGAAACCGCTACATCAATAGTAGCAGTTCTTTTGAGTCCAGCGATTCAATTGGATATGACTTTATAAGGAAGATGAGGCGTCGTACTTCGATCCCCGTGGCGAGACCGGATCTCAGCATATCGGCTGCGCGTGGGAGAGGCAAAGAGGAGGCCTTCAGCTTTACCAGTTCAAGCTTAGCCAATCTAGCACATTTGGCTAACGTTAATGTCTCGAGATTCAGCAGTAACACTTCCTCCCACAACCATATAATTGCCGAGAATGCCCCTCTTGCTAAACAAAACACATTGCTGCGTAGATCCAGAAGCTTCTCAGCTGTAGACACTGTACTAAGTAGTAGCTCCCACTACAGTGAACTCATTACGACTGAATCGCTAGCCCGGCAGTACCAGCGAACAATGTACGAATACGAGCAGAGTGTCGAGATATCATCATCTCAGCTATTGCAGCGTATAAATGAGCTGAAGCGCACCAATGATGCAGACACAGAGGTTGCTTTTCGCAGAGTGACGACGTATTTCAGCACGTTTATGGGAGAAGGCACAAAGACACTAAAAAAACATCATGACTTACAGGAGAAGATCATGAAGGCTGAGCGCATGAACGCAAGGCTGAAGTACGAGTTGCGTTTACTCACCACAAAAACAAAGGACGTAGAGACAAATTTGCGTCAGCTCTCGAGCTTCAAGATAGCAGGGCTGGAGAAGCGGCTCAGTTCGAAATCGCAGGAGCTTGCGCGTGCGGAGCGGATGCTCGGTAAAGGTAAGGACCATCGCGAGATACCTCGGTTTAAGATTGTCAAGCAGAAGGTAATGGCAGCTGCTCCCACGTCAGTGAACGAGTATTTTTATCTCTTTTGTGCGGGAATCATTGGATTGCTCAAAGACTTGTGGCTGCACCTGTTTCCGAACTTTGACAATTCTCGAATTGAGAGTTCCTGGAGACAGATCGACCGCTACGGCAAAGTGCTGAATGCATACCAGCAGCTCTTCGTAGATGAGGGGGAAAGCACCGGTCAGGCCGCCCAGAAGGAAGATACCATCAAGGAAGAGCCGGGTCGTGAGGTCGTCTCTACCCCCTCGAGCGACTTTAATGAGTGATATCAAGTCTTTAGAGGTTGATACTCAGTTCACTTGAACACATATAAGTATTCTAGATAGAGGTACGAACATAAATCATCTGCTTCGCCGAGCTAACAAACACTTGCTTCAAGACAACAACCTACGTATCAGTTTTCATGTTTTTCTAAAACCCCATTGGCCCAGCAGCTAACCAACACTAAAATTAATCTACTTCCCATACAAATTTTATATGCCCAGCAATTAAAATTTCCTATCATCAACTTCTTCCAACAGCTTACTATACACACGGTCGTACTCAGCGTGTGATGTCTTTGCGTTCTCACTCAAAACAGCAATGTTATGCTCCAATTGTCGCAGCCTGTCGTCACATAATTTTTCATACATCTGAGGGTACCCACTTTCAGCCATCTGCTTTTCCTCAAGCCCTGTCTTCAAGTTGCTGAGCAGATCTTCGTACTTCTCAAGCATATTTTCAAACCCTTTGCTTACAAAGTCCTCTCGCTGAATGGCTAGCAACAACTGCGAATTCTCCTTCTCCAACCGTGAAATCTCCATATCTTGCTTCGATGGAACGAACGCTCCATCATGCGAACCTGGCTTGGCTGTGGCCCCTTCTATAGCCTTGGCATCATACTTGAGCTTACTGACCTCGGCTATCTCTTTGAGCACAGCCTCAATGCTGTCCTCTTCAACATATTCGTCGTTTAATGTAAGAAGCAATCGGTTTAGCAACTGCTTCAGTGTCTGAGTCTGTGAGAACAGCCCTTCCATTGCTACTAGACTGTTGATCCAGAGACTGTCTAAAGGTCAAGGAATCTATCTAAGAGGAAATTGAATAGAGTGTAACATCCTTGCACCATTAACTACCCGCATCTATACCTAGGACGTGATCTAATAATGCAATGACCAAAGGTGTTCAACCAATACAAGCTAGAGCGCAGTAGCAGTGCAGTCAATCCTTTCGACTGCCAACATTACAACATATTCCAAGTCTCCCTCTAACATACAAGCTTAATCTAGATATTATATGACTATCGAATGACTCTACAAAGGTGTGCCAGCGTCTACTAGCATTTACAAGGCGGCTCTGCGCCTGCAAGCGTTGAATTGATTTATTTCTTGTCCTTCTTTTCTTTCTTTTCTTTCTTTTCTTTCTTCTCTTTCTTCTCCTTCTTCTCCTTCCTTTCCTTTTTCTCTTTCTTGTCCTTCTTGTCCTTCTTCTCTTTCTTTTCCTTCTTAACCTCTTTCACGTCCTCGTCGTCGTCCTCTCTCTTGCGCTTCTTGTCCTTCTTCTCTTTTTTGTCCTTTTTATCCTTCTTCTGCTTCAGCTCTTCTTCGCTCTCGGATTCATCGTCAGAGTCGGCGTCTTCCTTCATCACAGCGTCAGCATCGGCATTGTATGCTCTAGTCTCGGAGATATCAATTTTCTGGTTCTCCTTGACAATCTTAGAGGTAGTTCTGAGGTCACGGCCCTCCAAGGCACTCAGTCTAGACTCAACCTTGGCCCTTACGGTAAGACCGTAGTCGCCAGAGTCATCTCTCTCCTCACTTAAGGCATCGTAACGTAGAGCAACAGCAGCCTTGGCGGCCAATACTCTCGCTATCTTACCCTTGTTCTTACCGGTAGCTTGTCCTACCAGAGAAGCATGGTAAAGCAGACCGTACTTGGGTGTATCGTGCTTAGTCTTCAAAGCTCTAAAAAGGGCCTTTTCCGCTCCCAGGATCTGGATGGTAGAGGCAGGAGCCTTGGCAAGAGATATCAGCGAACCGGCGTGTGCAATAAGTCTGGCACCAACAAGCTCACCCACTAAGGAGGTCAAATTGGGGGCAATAGCCTTCATTCTGGAACTCAGGTAGTTCGACAGCTGCTCTCTGTACTGAGAAAGCTCGACAATCTGCTCCGCAAGCTCTCTGATATTAGCCAAATCGTCTTCGGTAATCTCGGTACCCATAGACACCTCAGCGGCAGCTTTAACTTGCTGCTCCATCTCTTCGGGCAAGATCTCGCTGAAGTCAGTGTCAGCAGCGTTGGTCCTGACACCCATAGTTAAGATGATTCTGGCAAAGGCCACAGAGTCAACGATGATCTTGGCCAGCTCAGGGAAGTGCCATCCGTACCACTCTTTGCATCTCATAGCATAAGTGTTCAGCTCCTTGTCCAGGTCATCCAATAAAGCGATAGCCTGCACAATCATCACGTCAACCTTATCGGCACTGAATTTCAGCTTATGACGACCAATAGAGTGGGCTAGACCAAGAGACATGGTAGACAAGTCACGATCGTTCATACCGGGTAACAACTCAGGAAGGAATTCTCTTACAGCTCTGTAGATGTCCAACGTAACAGCGTCAGAAACGACTTGGTAGTTTAGGCCCAGCTTGTTGATGGCATTGGCCAGCTTGGTGTCGGAAACAATCAGTGGCACCTTCTTGTCAGATTTAGCCTCATCCAACAAGCTTTGAAGCTGAGTGGAAACCTTACCTTCAATGACAGCATTGGCTTCCTCTAAGGCGTTAGCAGCGGATGAAAATTTTGAAAAAGCTGCAATCTTAAACTGCTGTAGCACCTTGTCAGAGCTGGCAAGGTCTGTAAGCAGAGAAGACGACTTGTAAATCTTCTTGTCGCTACTTTTCAGCAGCGCATAACCGGCAGCTGTTTCAGTCAACACGTAGGCCATACTGATTTGTATATGTGTTGATGTATCTGTAGGACTAAGGATAAGACCGTGATACTATTAGACAAGGCACCTGCTAAAACTGATGGTCCTGTGAATTTGAGAAGCTTAAATTTTTTTAGTTTTTCCTAAAAATTTTTTTTTTCACTTTGCGTTACCCGGCAGGTGAACGCAGTAAGCATAAGTAGGTCACGTGACCTCTTAGGCATACAATTTGGGGGAGCATGACTAGTGAGTGGGTATTTTAGCTGTTGGAAGGAACATGGTGGTCACCCAAAGTTCAAGCTCATAAAGGAAAGGATTATTTTTGAGGTTTCGTTAGAACTGGGTTTTTCGGCCAAACTTGGTATCTAATTAATGTGTAGTATTTTCTGAGATGGTCTGGTAGGTGACGCAGGAGAAATTGACTACTATTAACCTACTTTCTCGTTCTGGTGAGCAAAACGTTGCGAAGCAGTTGGGAGAATCAGCAGCTAAGATTGCAAACAAGTCAATCAGCATGCGAGTTTATTTCATACATCAAATTATCATCGCTTTGAAGAAACCTGATTCTTTGAAATCTTTGCCGTACAAGCTGTGTTAGGAGCGTTGATCATTGTTATTTTTTGCCACGGATCTCTATCATCGTCATAGGTATTTTACCTTCAAAGGAATCCAAACTTGATGATATTGCCAAAAAATAATATGTGAATCATACAATATATACAGGTAGATCTATTAGGTGGGCTTACCAGGGTAAACTTTGTACTTTTTCAGAGGCTGCGAGCGCCAGTTATCCTTCAGCTCGTGGCTTACCTTGAGAAGATCTGCTTCGAAGTCGGACGATGGTTTGGGAGTCTTACCCAAACCAATTTTTTTCAAATGCGATTGCATTGTGCGGGATATGTCTATCTTCATCGATGTCTTATCCATAGTCAACCGTTTCAGCCTGCTGTGACAAAAAAATGCAATGTGCTGGTAGTCGTCAGCTTCTGAAGCTTTGGGTGCAACACTTATTTCTTTCAATGCTTTGTGAAGAATAGTTCGCAGGGCTAAGCTACGGCAGCGAGAGCTCATCGGTGCTCTAACTTTGTCGTAGCGCAAGGAAAAAGGATTATTAGTGTGAGAAAAAGTATTCCCTGAGTAGCAGAAGCTGATGAGGCTATCTTCTGTGCAGTTTCTGTACACTTGCACTGCCCGCTCCAAAGGGAGCTCGCTGCAAATGTACTTGAAGTACGTAGCAAACCAGTAGTCCCAGAACCAGCGCATATTGGAGCGATCACGAGTGCTGAGTTTCAAAGCAGAGTGGTACATTTCGTCGACCATTCCAAAGTCTATTGGAATCCTGGGATGCACGTCCACGAGTTTGTTCAGCAGCAATATGTATGTCTTCTTTTCCACAATTGCGGAGTTTTCTTTCATCAGGTTCCACGCCGTCCGTAGCCCACTGTCGCCCTTGTTTAGCAAAGCCTCAATGACTTCATTCAGTCCAAAAGAGTCCAGTTTGATTAGATGGTCTTTTGCAAACTGAATGATGTCCTTAGCCCTATCAAGCTCATTCTTTTTGAGACTAATAGCCAGCAGAGCGTTCAGTTGATTAGGAGAGAAACGTGTAGCCAACCCGAGCGTGTCATCGGAATACTGGTTCATGAGAATATCTCGCAACTTGAACTGGTTGGTTCGAGCGCTGTGATACAGTAATGCTGTCATCAAACTGGGGCTCACTTTACAAGCATCAATTGGTAGCTCCTCGATGATTTCGTCAACTATTCTTCTATAGCTTTTACTTTGAGAGAAAGCAGTGACAATTTTTCCTAAGATACCATAGTAATAGAACCCATTGGAAGGGTTATTGTTCGGCGATTTGAGCTCCCCGTTGTACATTCTATCGTGAAAGGGTCGCAGTCGGTACCATATCTGGTAAACAGCACCCAAATCTTTCACGGCGATCCTATTTTCAACATAGCGGTAGCAGAACCCAAGATAAGTGTCTACAAGCTGTCTATATACAAGTGAGTACTCTTCCCAAATGTGTGCTTCTCGAAGAGACTGGTACAGATGTGACACAAAATAGCCCAGTTCATTGATTAGCCTAACGTCAAGCGACCCAGCTGCGCCATCAGATCCTTCAGGGACATCTGTCATGTCTACGATCTGAGATATGTGTGACTGGGTGATGATATAGGGCTTATAGGGAGAGTCTGGTAGCACGTGCGCAGCTTTTACAACAAATTTGTTATAGGAGCCAAGGATCTGGAAGAGTGAAGAGAGCCGCTGTTTATCGTGCTCCGGATTCTTCACCAGAATGATCTGCAACACAGTGTTGAGCATTCTGTGCTCCAATAACGGGGACAACACTTGGTTTTGCGGATCTTCTTGCATTATGTTAATGACACTGCTGTATAAACGGCTTACTGCATCATAGTCTCCTATCTTGACAGCAGCCAGTAGCAGGCCGGCAGCGAGGGCATGTGAATCGTTAGGCTGTGTGGTGATCCCTGTGCTCTGTAGTAGTTCTAATATGATATCAAACTCTGTGGACGGGATACTTTTGGCCTCTTGGAGTGGCAAATTGTAAAATAAATGACATACTATTCGACCCAACTGCCGGTAATTATTTCGACTATAGAGTCTGGTGAACAAATCTTTAATTTCAGCGACAACCATAGTGTTCAGGTTTCGCAATATGTCATCAACAGGGCCATTCTCCAGATGGTTATGATAACTTTTCTCTGTATTTCGCACAGCTTTGGAGCGCCCCTTACTCTTTACTCCCGTAACGGTGTCTATTCTATCAGTGAGAGCATGGCATATTCGGTCTGAGCTGAAAAATTTTAGATTGCCTCGTACGAGTTGGTTTAAACATCGTCTTCGCACAGCTAGCAGCACACACAGCCGTCGACTCGTAAGTACAAAAGCCGTGCCTGCCATTCGTACAAAAACCATGCAAAGTGTAATGCTATATATACAACGGTGTGACTGAGTAGCTAGCTAACAATTCTGTCTCATTGGTACGGAAGTTTACTGTGCTAACTGTTATGCGCGGTAGAAAAAAGTCGCAATGCGCTACTGTGAGAAGTTTCCTTAGTACGGACGCGCAGATGCTTGAAACGTTCTATAATTTTTCATACCACTAGTCTTGTTGGGGACACTTGTTTCCTTTGTATCTTCTGTTCGGAACCCTACTTGCTCCGCCTTTAGCTCTGCATTTTCGTTTTTGCACAACATGTTCAGACCTTCAATTGGTTGCGGAGCTGTAGCACTAGGCTCATTATCGGCCTTGTTTTTTTGGGGCAGATCTGAGCCCGCAGCATTCAGTGCCGGATCGAGCCCCGGTGCAACCCCAGGCGGGTTTCCCTTTCCACCTCCATTGAACGGCAAGGGCGACTCCAATAATACCAACACCAGCAATGGAAATACCTCTCTGGCCAGTCAGAGATCCACCAACGGGAACTCGTCGTTGGTAGCTCCTCCTCCAGTCAACCCTTCGGAGTTCTTCAAGTATGGGTTTCCCGGCCCAGTGCACGACCTGCAAACGCGTCAAGAGTTTGTTTCGGTGTACAACCGAGAGAAGCGTAATCCTTATTACGTGGTAGAACACATTACTAGAGAGTCCCTGCGCAAAAGCGAGGGCAGAGGTGACCGTAAGAACTCGGTGTTTCTTGAAGACGAGCAGATCCCAGAAAAATTTAGAGCTCTGTTGAAAGACTATTTCAGATCGGGCTATGACAGAGGTCACAATGCTCCAGCTGCTGACGCTAAGTTTTCGCAAAGTGCTATGGATGAGACGTTTTACCTCACAAACATGTCACCTCAGGTAGGTGCCGGCTTCAACAGAGACTACTGGGCGCATTTCGAGGACTTTTGCAGAAGACTTGTGGGCCAGTACAACTCGGTCAGAGTCGTGACAGGTCCTCTCTATCTGCCAAAAAGAGATCCGGTAGACGGAAAGTTCAAAGTTACATATGAAGTTATTGGTAACCCGCCCAACATCGCTGTTCCTACTCATTTTTTCAAGCTGGTTGTCGCCGAGCAGTCTATCAAGAGAAACCCCAGCTCGAAAGACCTTGCAGTAGCTGCATTTGTTATGCCTAATGAGGTCATTCCTAACGAAGTGCCCCTAACTATGTTTGAGGTTCCTGTTGAGGCGCTCGAGAGGTCGTCTGGCTTGGAGTTTTTGAAGAATGTGCCTGAGTCTCAAAAAAGAGCTCTATGCAAGGAGTTCAGTTGCCAGATTATTGTCCGTGAGTTTGGCCAGTCGCAGCAGAAACTTCTTCCCCCTCCTAGATCTTAGTGAACTTAAACGAATTTCCTAGATAATAGAAATCTTAGCTTCGTCGCTAAAGCTGCGGCACAAGTTCTCCGATGGGAGTATATGCATAAAATATATAGAGTCAATGTAAATATGTATGAGACAAGATATTTAGATCCTTTCAAGGTGTGTTCGATGTTGTGGATACCAAGATGTAATCAAACATCTGCAAACAATTTCCTCAAAACTTTTCGAGATTCCCTAAAAAAGTAAGTCTACTAAATTTGTCAATTAAGCATCACAAATCTCTTAAAAGCTTTTCCTCGTACATCGAAGTCAATTTTGAAACGTTACGACCACGGAGGGACTTTGGCCGAAGGTCAGAAGATCGCACGGATTGCTGCTGCAGAATCAAATCTTTTTCTGTGTATTTGATCAACTTGGATGTGATTTGGGAGGATGGCTTTACTAAAGAGTTGGGCAGAGCTGCGCTTGCCGCCAATGGTTCACGTTCAACGGAAAGTAACCTCTTCGTTACAGAACTCGCGACAGACGGTTTAACATTCTCTATGTCACCATTTTCTTTATCGTCCGAGCGAACCCTTAGCTTTGATCGCGAGACCGGAGGAGTCGGAGGCGAGTTTCTTCTGAGCTTAGGGTTGTAGAGTTTTACAGCTTCCTTGGAATCACTTGTTGTAGAGATGGAGCCTGATTGGGACAGCTGGTCGATTTCATTCTGCCGACTCAAATGACCCATCTGGCTAATTTGGTGGAACTCGCTTACATTGATAAGTTTGTTAACGTCAGAGATTTTTGCGCCAAAGACTGTGACGTCGTCCCAATTTTTCAGTATCGCCTGGATAAACTTGAACAAGTTGTCAAACCCAATGTCGTCGGAGGAGTCAATGGACGTACCGAAATTGTTGAATCCAGAAGATATGTTCTCTTGAGGTGACTCGTTGTACGAAATCTTGGTGAAGGACAACACCAAGCGCAGATTTTGTCTCTTCATTGCGTTGTGTGGGTTCTTAGCGTTAGGATCGATAATTTTAGACTCATTCATCAGCTTGATTTGGAGCATCTTGAACAGCTGAAGTACCTTGACAATGATGTATGAGTTATTGTAAGACTCGCCTGGGGGAGCGAAGGACCCTTTCGCCTCCGAAGCGTTATAAAAAACAAATTCTTTTGTGACGTGGTGCTCAAACTTGAGGAATTGCGACAATAACGTATTGAGACAGTCAACGTCCGAGAAATCCAAGTTGGAGCCGGCGCTCTGCAACACCGATATGGGCAGCAAAGGCTGGCTGGAGTCGCTTAGAAGCTGTATAAATCTAATTAGTACCAGATAGTGTTCGACAAAGGACCAATCAGAGAGAAAGATGGCCTGTCCCCTACTGAGACAGTCCGACAGAATTTCAAAAGAAATAAAGACGTCCTCATTGACGTCATTGCCGCACTTGATTATGCTCTGCCAATCGTCGGCGGAAAGATGTGTGTCAAGTTCAGGTGTTGTGAGGAAGGCGAGAATGTTGTTGTATATCTTTGAGAACTGTCGCAGTGCTGGCTCGTTGGCTGTTATTAATGGAGTACCGTATATTTTGGGCAGGTGCTTCGCCACAATAATCTTCTCATTCTGGTGGTAGCAACGGTCAACAAAATATGTGGACAATGAGATGTGAAGTTTGGTGATATCAATGTACTGCGCCAGCTTGGTGAGGTTCTCGCAGTGCACTATAACACGCTTGGAGCTGGAAAGGTTCCAAAATGTGTTCACGACATCGGTGATGGTCTTCACGGTCCAATTGCCATGGACAACATACAGTTTCTTCATGTTGAGTTTCTTAGCTTGTGGTACCATCTTGAAAAGTTTGATGAGTTTCATAGGGACATTCAGTAGGTCTGTTGATGACTCCTGCTTCTGCCGGGTGAGTCCCGAGGCTAGCAGGACGATCACATGGTCCTCAGAGGGCATCACGTCAACGAGTTCCGCCAAAAATTCCAAATTAGCATCTCCTACATCTTCCGAATCTTCCTGTGACGTGGAAAACACAGAATTGAACAAAAAACGTGGAAGGAACTGTGTGTCGAACACGTATATAGGCAAGTCTGTCAGAGGGTCATAGGTAGGTGATTTGAAAAATAGTCTGCTGGATAGCATGGTGGGCAGGGTCAAAACGTACCCTGTTGTATGGGACGTAGCTGCGGAGGTAGAATGATAAGTCGGAGGCCTTGTTTAGCCTAGCGCCAGCTAATGGTGGTAATAAAACTGGAGACTTTGTCTACGTACAAAAGCTGCCTGTGTTTATAGTTCAATCTCGAGGTTTCCAAATAGGGAAGAAATGCGTGAAGTGGTGCGAGAGTGTGTGTCACGTGACAAAAATGACAACGAGAGGACCTTTGACTAGTTGTGTTGATGATCTTGCAGTGTTGAAGATTGAAGACGTGAGTGTTCGTCTGTTTGTAAGGGTAGAATATTGAGAATGTAATTTTCAGGCTAGAAGGTAGTTCCACTCTTCTTGTAGTCCGGGGTAACAATCGACTTGCGTCAAATCAAAACTTGGCACGAAGTTTGAATTGACGTGTCTGTTGCAGGGACCGAAAAGGAAAAACACAGTTTCAAGCCTTCAAGCAGCCCAAACAACCCCATATCACCTTAAAAGGCCCGTCGCCAATTCTAATCAGCTCTTCTTGGGCTCCCTTGATTATATAATCATATAATCTACAAATCTCGAGAGTGAAAAATTCAAATGCAGGTGAGAAAGCAGAAATGGATTAGACCTCTTTATATAGACACCATCTCATCTAACGATCCTCTAAACTACCACAAAATGTTTTTGAAGCCAGCTACTTTTATCAACCAATCCATCAGATACAACTCGCATATGGCAAGTATAGCAAACTTGGCGGGTAAAGCAAGCGCGGACTCAACTAAGGCCAGTTCCACTTTAAGCATACTTCTTCCTAAGCTGTCTGAAGTATCACACGAGCAGCTCTATGACAGAACGACAAGATACAACACTTATTTTGTTGAACGGACGAGCTCAGGTAACGTGCCTGTGTACAAGACCTACAAAAGCAAAGCGACTTTCACAGACATAAGGAAGATCAGCGGTAGTGTGACCGAGCTGAGAAACGACTTGCAGAAGCTCTTACCTCATGTTCCCAAGCACGACTTCTACTGTAATTTGACGACAGGCTCGATTAGAATAAAGGGAGACTTTGCAGATAGACTGAGGAAGGTGTTGTCAGAAAAGTTTTAGGTTATTGGACGAGACGAGGGTCCGAGGTAGAGAAATGGTGTGTGGGGTTACTCTATCAGGGTGCTGACGATTGAATATTAAGATGATTCCAGAGTAAGCGATTTGTTTCAAGTCAAAGGGGAAATAATATAGTCGAATAGCAAGATAGGGTTCCAAACGTCTGAAATTCTAGACACATATTGTATATAGAAATAGCTGTGAAGCAGATAACTAGCCGTTTAACAAAAGGTTAAGTTAAGTTTCGGGATTTTCCAAGTGTCTCAGTGACTGCTGCATCGAGTGGAAGCCACTCGATGCAACGCTCTTACTGAATGTCGTCTTCGTCACCAACACCATGGATCACATGGTCACAAGTTACTTATGGTGTACGGATGTAAAATGAAACTGGCACGCTTGCTTTAGTATACAGCACGCTGAACAAAGGACAGGTTTACCTCTTAGTCGTCCTCTTCCATACAACTGTACTTTAATTAGCTTGAAGCAATTGGTTTTCTTTGGTAGGTATAATGCCATTTACTGTGCTCAGCGCGCAGGACGACCAGTCTTCACAGAATACGGGGAGTCAAAAAGAAAAGATACCTAGCATTAATGGAGAGAATGAGCCTGACATTGAACACAACAAAAAACATCATGGGCGCAAACAAGAGAATGGATATTCAAATGGGAATGAGCATGTTCAGGATGGCGAACATTTAGCCCAAAGTGGACGTCGCCACTCACAAAATGGTTTCTTTGACTCAAACTTCAGAGGGATTCTTTCTCGTGGGGACAGTAAGACTAGTAGGACAAGTAAGTTAAGCAAGGCAAGCAAAATGAGCAAGCAGAACCTGAAGGTGGGCGATTCTCCTCAGGAGATACCAAATTTCCATTTGTGGGACCATAATTTGAAGGAAGATACTGGCAGACAGGAGGCCAGGGTTGACGACTACGGAGAGCTCGAAAGAGAACAAGAGGATCAAGATGAAGGCACCGCTGATGTTAATAACGAGTATGCCGGTGTCACTCACACTCATGATGACAAAATTGGGGAGAAGATAAAAGAAGACAACCCTCCTGTTCCCGCTAAAAAGCGGCCCTCTTTGCTCCCACATCTTGCACCAGACTGGCAAGCGAACAAGGAGAGCATGACGCAATATCTGACACCATCTAAGGAAGGGTTCCATCGTACATTCAAGAACTTCAACATCAAGTCTCGTAACAGACGCAATAGGGATAGCAAAGAAGGTAAGGCAGGCAGTACTACGCATCAGCCTTACTTTGTTGACCATGCACACGAGCTTGACGTAAAGAGCAGGGTTAAAGCAGAACAGCTACTGTCCTCTTTAGCCGCGGGTGCCCCTATTGCCTTGTTCGTAGCCAGTGTGCTAACTACAGATGACAGAGGCATTAAGAGAGCACCGCTGCTACTACAACTGCTCAGCATCTCCCTTACAGATATCACCGGCTCGGTTTTTGCGAAAAAGCGTGTGTTTCGTATTGATCTTGAATATGGCATTGGTGGTAACAGGCTGAAATGGTCAATTGAACGTACAACCGCCGAGATCAACAAATTGCACAACAAGCTGAAGGTAATGGCTCTGCAGAAACAGGTAATCCAGTCGCAGACGGCGATTAACCTGCCGCGCGTTCCCCGCTATAGGGCTCATAAGACTAACAAGGGGGAAAAGGTTGACAAAAACGAAAAGGGCCATGAGGCCAAGGATCACGATAATGCCAAGAGACATGACGGAATTAGAGGAATCAACGGCAAGATTGATGAGAATGGCAGTAGATCGAGCAGTAGAAATAACGGTAGGCTCGACACCAGGCCTGAGAGGAAAGACTCTTGGTTCCATTCAAAAGCCCGTAATAGCGACGGGCTGCCACAGAACAATCAAACGACGCCCTCTTCCCCGTTGGCCAACCAGAGTTACCCATTGACTCCTGTCGACACAAGTCTACAATTGAACGGCTATGCTGATGCTTCTGAATTACATTCCGGTGACAATTCATACGACCGCTTTAGCAACGACTATAATACCAGTATTGGAAATATACACCATCGTATGGATAGTGGGTCTGGACCTGACTCTCGTGAGAATGGACACCCACAGGAACTCCATCATAGCAACAGTGCGTACGGTGACCAATACTCCCAGAACGAAGGGTCCTCTATAAGTGACCACAGTGGCACACAAAGCAGTCATGCGACCCATAGGGGCAGTCACAGTTTACACGATATCCATTCTGTAGTAGGATCCATTGAGACTGATGTTTCGGAGTGGAAATACCGAATCAAAAAACGTATCAAGCGGCAGTTAGCTCTGTCCAATGTTGCCAACGACCCGGAGCAATACCGTTTTGAAATGGAGGTCTTTTTCGACGAGTTGTTCAAGGTTCTTAGTCTGCGGCCGCAGGCTAACAGGCTATTCCAGTTTTTTGAGCTATCACCAGTCGGTGTTCTACTAGCGAGTGAAAACACCAAGAAACGTAAAGAGGGATATCTGTTGGTGCAGACTACTGCTAAGGCACAAGGCTGGCGCGTGGGACATTTGCGCTATCGCGACCTGAAAGCCATGGTGGTTCGTCATACTACCAAATGGTTTATCTTAGGCCACAGTTATATCACGTATGTGGCAGATATCTACAGTACGACTCCTTTGGATGTGTTTCTGCTAGATGAGAACTTTAAAATGAATTTGACAGGCCTTGGAGACAAAAATGTGAGAATGGAAGATATGGCGGAGTACTTGAGGCGTGGCCAGACCGAAGGGAAGGACGGTGCTAAACTGTTTAATGTCAACACAGGAGCCGCCAATGACAACGAGGTTGCAAATGAAGAAAACGATTATGACGACGATAATGACAACGAAAGCATTTTTAACGAGCCTAGGGCTGATAGGAAGTCACTCAACCTATTACAACTAGCCAATGGAGAAAGACAGTTAAAGATGATTGGGACTTCTGTGCGGCAGATCAATAACTGGACTAGAGCCATCTACGAGCTTGCTAACGAGTCTGTCTGGACCAACCCCAAACGATTCAGCAGCTTTGCCCCCGTCCGCAAGGATAGCTTTGCTCAATGGTTTGTCGACGCTCGTGACTATTACTGGGCGGCCTCCTCTGCTATTGAAATGGCAAAAGATGTGATCTATATCCATGACTGGTGGCTAAGTCCTGAATTATACTTGCGAAGACCAGCAAATGGAAACCAATTTTGGCGATTAGACAGGCTATTAAGGCGCAAAGCTGAGCAAGGGGTGAAAATATTTGTCATAGTGTACAGAAATGTCGGCAATACTGTCGTTACAGATTCGCTATGGACTAAACACTCTCTATTAGATTTACACCCCAACGTGTATGTGCTGCGTTCTCCAAATCAGCTGATGCAAAATGTGTACTTCTGGGCTCATCACGAAAAATTGCTAATTGTTGATCATACTGTGTGTTTTTTGGGCGGTATTGACCTTTGTTTCGGGAGATACGACACGCCTGACCATGCACTGGTTGACGATCGCAGTGGGCCTTTTGAAGGTGATGGAGATGGCAATACTACCAACACTTCTGGGGTTCATTCCAATGCTAAAAATGCAAACGGTAATGTCAAGAATAGTTCTGGGGACAGTACGGAGACTACTACTGCTAACACTAACTCCGCTAACATTGACGTTGATCCTCTCAAATTTCAAATCTTTCCTGGAAAAGACTATTCGAACCCCCGAGTAAAAGACTTCTTTGACTTGGACAAGCCATTTGATGACATGTATGATCGCGACTCTGTTCCAAGAATGCCCTGGCACGATGTGCACATGGTGTCTACCGGGCAAGTTGCACGTGATTTGTCAAGACACTTTGTGCAACGTTGGAATTACCTTTTGAGGCAAAAGAGACCTTCTAGACCCACTCCCTTATTACTTCCCCCACCTGAATTTTCAGAAGAAGAGCTAAAAGAGTTGAAACTAAAAGGTACATGCGAAATTCAGTTGCTCAGATCGTCCTGTGACTGGTCATTGGGTATCAAGGAGCACGAGCAGAGTATCCAGAATGCATACATTAAGTGTATTGAGCAAAGCGAAAAGTTTGTGTACATTGAGAACCAGTTTTTTATTACGTCTACTGAGTTTGATGGGGTCTTGATCAAGAACCAAATAGGTAGCGCATTAGTTGAGCGAATAATTAGGGCACATAGACATAATTCGGCGTGGAAAGCTGTGATTGTCATTCCTTTGATGCCTGGCTTTGAGGCTGAAGTTGATACTAAAGATGGCTCTTCTGTCCGGCTGATTATGCAGTGCCAGTACATGTCAATTTCGATGGGATCAGAATCTATATTTGCTAAACTCAGGCGGGCTGGTGTCAGCAGACCAGAGCACTACATTCATTTCTTTTCCCTACGTAAGTGGGGCAAAATTGGGCCTTCGAAGCTGCTAGTCACTGAGCAGCTATACGTTCATGCCAAGACGATGATTGTAGATGACCGAATTGCAATTATTGGTTCTGCTAACATTAATGAGAGGTCTATGCGTGGTAACAGGGACTCCGAAGTAGCTGCTATAGTTAGGGACAAAGAAATGATTGAAACTTATATGGATGGTACTCCGTACAAGGTAGGCAGGTTTGCCCATACTTTGCGGATGCGCTTGATGCGCGAGCATCTTGGTGTGGATGTGGACTTACTTGATCTTGTTGAGCGGAGGTTCGCCCAGATTGAGGAATTTGCCAAAACAGATGAGGGTATCAAGGCTTCTACGATCAGAGATAGTTCTGGATCGTCTAACGAAACCTATTCTAATGGCAGTCATCATTTATCGGCTATGGTAGAGCTAGGAACACGGTATCTGCTGGATCATAAATCCAGTTCAAGCAGGTTTGCAGAAATCCACGGTGATAATGGTAATGATGATACTGGGCTTGCTTTGACTAAAAAGATGAAGGTATTTTTTGATACTCACAAATCCAGTGTTAAGGAGCTTGACGACATCATTCAGGTTTACTCATTTAATCATCGTGCTGGTGAAGAAAACGCAGGTATTCGTGATCACAAGCCATTTTCGACTGACACACGCGTGACCTCAGACCAACATAGGCGCGAAGTTGACGGCCACGGCGAGGACATGTTCCACTCTGCTGCGTATTTGAATTCAAAGGATAGAGTGACGCAGATCTTGAGGCAGTGGTCGAACGATGCAGTTTCCGACGATTTGCTCTGTCCAAAATCTGTACTTCCTTCGCTTCAAGATGTTGAAGAATTTCTTAACAAGGACGACCCGAACGTGTCTATTGACCAACTGAATAGAGAGCGCTGGGATATGCTGAAAAGGGTTCATTACCTAGCGAAATATGCGAGCAAAAGCAAGATTATGGAGCACAAAGTGTTGGGATCGGCCACAGTAAGTGGATCAAATGGAATAAACAAGATTGATAGTCGTGGCTCTCGTGAATTTAGTCTCAGTGCTACTACTCCTTCAGCTCCTTCGGCTAGTGCAGGTTCTAATACGCATGCTGGCTCCAATACCAACCCACAACAGTCTTCAGAACCTCCTAGCGGCACGAGTACTTCGTATCCCACGATCTCGCTGTCCAACTCCGAAATAGAAGAGCTCAATAAAAACTCTCTTCCGCCTGTCGTCAGCTCATTTATAGACCCTTATGCGTTTGAGGATCCGCTTGATATTGATTTCTACGAGGGCACATGGCTGCCGCAGGCAATAAAAAACTCAATGTTGTTTCAGTTGGTATTTCATGTGCAGCCGGACGATTCCGTCCAAACATGGCGCGATTACAAGTACTTTGAAGAGTTGAAGAAAGCTTTTATGACGTGCCAGCAGGAGAGTCGTGGTGTTCCCCAGAAGACAAAGTTTAGGCCGGAAACCACCCCTTCTCCCGATAAGGTGAGCGAGGAAACATCCAGTGCCAACGGAAGTAACGTCACCAATACTAATATTAGCGAATCCGTGGATGCTGATCCTACTGACAATATCACAAGCGAAAAAGAAGCTAATGAGGTCCTTGACGGTTCTCAAACTGCTGGTAACGTTTCACAGGCTGCTGTAGACCATAGAAACACTTTGCGGCGTTCGAGAATCGCGGAATTGGAGAGATTTAGTAGGGCTAATGGATCGCTGGACAAGAAAGTGTTTGGCTCCTATGGCGCGCAGCCTGTTTACGACTATGACACTGCCGAAAAGTTGCTAAATCTGATTCGAGGACATGTGGTGGTCTTCCCAACGCGCTGGCTGAGAAAGGAGGTTGAGAGCTCGAATTGGTTCTATGCCGCAGACAGGTTGCCTCCAATGGAAATTTATGATTAGTTATGATTTATAGAAGATTGTGTAGAGGATGCTGTGCATCCGGAACAGGCAGTTAATTTGCATAAGTGAAGAATGTTTTTTTACTAGCCAGTCGCTTGAAACCGTAGATCTTGCACAAAACACCTTCAATTCAACAGGACACTCGCATACATTTTTTTTGTCTGCCTGTACTTATCTCGCATCACCTTATCGCAATCGTGCATTTACCAAACGCATAAGCTGTTCGCTCGGCATTTCGAAAAAAATCCTTATCAGCTTACGATAAACATGCATGGACGAATTGGGCAAGTGATATTGTGCACATATGGAGAGTTATGGACGAAAAACCTGGGTAAGACTATATGGATTAAGCTGAGAGACAACATTGAAACTAAGATCAACAAATTTTTCATAAAAAGCGCCCATTCTCAGTGCCCAATTTACTGCTATGAACCACTTAGGGCGGCCTGTATCGCCAAATCAAGGTAGGCCATCACCGGCGCTAGAGTCTCGCAGTTCCAGCCGAAAGAACCAAAATTCAAATCAAAATATACCACGTAATTTGGAATACTACGCGATAATGAACCAGCACTTGGAAGCTCAACAGACAAACTCGGGAAAACAATTAGGGCCGCAGCCTAGCCCATCAAGAGCCGGTGAAAAAAGAGGAAGACAGTACCAGGTGCCTCTGCGATATGAGTTTCAGAAGAGCATTGCTCGAAATGACTCTTCTGACTCCAACAACCTATTCAAGACTGCTTACACTCTTAATCAGACGCAAAATCGGGGTTTGAGAGACCTGTCCACCAAATCTGAAGCAAACGTTGGTGGTAGCCAGCGAAGGGCAGTTGGTTATGTCCTTTACGATGAGACACTGCCAAAACGACATAGTATTTCTGGTGCCATTGAGCAGCCCAATACTTCTTACGGAGACGGCAGGGGTACCAGACAGCTTATGGATACATACAATGATGCTAAGGTTTCCCAGACGCGTCTGACTACTAGACGATCAGTCTCGAGGCTACAGTTAGATTCTGCCTCGTCTGTGGCTAGGTCTGTCTCTGGAACTCCTGCTCAAAACGGTGTATCTATTGCCAGGCCTAACAAAGACCCGCCATTTGAGTCGTCTGTCTATAAGATCAACTACTATGAAAACCAAGAAGACCCGCTAATTCACAACTCTTCGCGTAGTATTCACTACTTCATCAACAAGCACAGGAAACAGAGTAACCGGGGGCTCTTGCCCAAGACAAGCAAGCTAGATTCTGTACAAGCTTCTCGCACAGCGTCCATTGCCTCTACTGATAGTTCGGATTCCGACTCAGAGGAGAGCATGCTAGATGACATAGGCACCCTAGATACCGCTACTGATACAATGACCACGGTGGCTGGCTCAGAGATAGCTCCGTCTTCAAGTAGCAATGAGGCACCCTCTGTAGCAACTCAGGGAACCAATGTCGTTATGAGGACGTTACAGCGCCAATTGGCCATGAAAAGCCTTGCGGAAGACAAAACTGACAAGAACGCATGGCTGCAAATAGCTGCAAATAGCGCTACGGATGCCAATTCCCGTCGACCTAAGACATCAGAAGACTCCCTTACAGCATATTACAGTGGATGGACGGCATTTAGTGTTTCGGAGAAGAACCGCTATGACCAAATCACCAACGACTTGCGGAAGCTAGTACTATTCAACAGACAGCCGATGATCAAAGCCATAGAAAGACACACCCAACGGAATGGCAGTCGCAGGAACGGTGGGGCTCAAAATGGTAAGGGGAGCAATTACCTCACATCTGAGGGAATGTTCCAACCGAACGCTGGTCGGGAGGATGCTTTTGCCGTGTGGACAGCGGCATACAAAACCAGCAGAGTAGACAATACATAAGAATCGAGTCACGTGACTTTGCTGTCATTCTCATGTGATATAAAGACTACCATCAGTGTGCCTAGCTGTGTGGAAAATTGATGCAGCACAAAGTATATAATGGCAAATATCAATTCCGGTGGTCTGTCATATACTGCTTCTTTTCATTGGTGTTTGCGTGTTGTCCTTGTAGCACTACCATATCGTTACCCAGGCCATTCACTAATACTCAATGTTCACCCTTACACCGCATATGTATAGTTTTGATCGGAAGTGCCCTTATCTCCATGGAAGAGTATGCTTCAGTACTTAACCTTGTACGGAAGCGGCTACTCAAGTTACTGTGCTCGAAAGACAACACAATAGAGACATATAGTTAAAAACTAGATGGTGCAGCCGGCAAGCGGAAATACCGAAGCGTCATACCGTTTCACCCATAAAGGCACATTTGATGCTATAAATGCAGGGTGCGGCATTACCAGCATCGTGATGAACATTGAGCAGTCGGATCTCATTGGCATAGGAGGCTCGAATTTGCAGCTCACTTCTAGTATTCCCGACGGACTATTACATTACAATGATGCCAAAGATTTTCTTCCAAAGGATAAAGCATCAACAGCCGACTTCAAGCTGGTGATGTACATGGACCCATTGCGAGAGAATAATTTGAGAGTCGATTTTCATAGACTGGACAGAGAGAACGGAGAAGAATGGCAACGGCTTTTTGATTTTGAAACCCTACAGCACAACAGCCTCAATACTTCGCAGCATAACCTGTTGTATGCGCAGAGTTTGCGAAGCTGTGCCAATGTGCCAACGATGGTTTACATAGGCACTCTTCCACGAGAATATGCCAGGCCTGCTCAAACATTTACTGGCTACCTGTTATTTAAACATGACGACGTTGAGGGGCAGTGATTGGACTTTAATAGTAGTTCACTCGTAAGGCATGCACTTATTTCTCTCCTTCTCTAATACGTCATGCACACACAGAAACTGTTGCCCCGTTTCATACGTAGAGTGTCTAGCATTGTATAGCTCTTCTCTCACTTAATATAGGCATTACCTAATCGGGTAATTTGAATAATTTTTTTTCTATACAATTTTTTTTTCTTAACACTAGCAAAATTAAGTTGAAAACTAGGCACAACTAAAGCACAGTTTATAAACGCATTCCACTCCTTCTTTCAAGCCTAGCGTCAACCTGTCCATAATGTCATCCTTGGCCCAGCAACTTGCTGGTATCAGCCAGGAAACTCAGATTGTGGCTTTGAACAGAAAGAAGCGTTCCAAGCTTCATTCAGTCTCGTTTATATACGACCCCCAGTTCGCCTCTTCTCAGGACTATGATGCCATCTACAACGATGCCTTTGAGGCGCTCAAGAAGCTTGAGTTACTGGATTCCCGTTTTGGCAAATTCGAGCTCACGCTATTCAGCGAGACCTCGATCAATCTAGACAGACAAGTGCAGTCTAAAGAACAGAATGAGAACCTCGATAAAACTATCAACGTGTTTCTGTCCCTGATCGCTCCTTACTGGAACCTTGCTGTTACAGTGAGGGCAGCAGAATGGGTGCTTAGAAGATTTCAGATGAATTATCACAACACAGAGCAGATACTGTTGACGACATTGCCGTACTTTGATCAGCCAATATTTGAGAGAGTAATGTACGTTTGCCCACCCAAACTGCCGACTATGTTCCAATGGCTTGACGGCTTCAAGAAGTCCAACTCCGTGAAGTTGCCCTCAAAGTACTCGCTGGTTAAAGCGTTCACAGATGTTTCGTTTTACAGCCTCTACTCAAGATTTGTCATTGAAGAGGTGTCCCACAAAAGTCAACACAGGAAACTGCTGGTGTTCTTCGTCATTATGACCATCTCAGCATTGGCTTCCCTGTCATCGAATGGTGCTCAGGCCCTGACAGATTTTGTTCCTTTAGTGTTGGAGTCCTGCAGCGCCATGCTGACTAACAAAGACCAGGAGACTAAGCTAAGTGCATACACCGTTCTGGCTGTTCTCTCATCCGCTGTGCCTCTCTCCAGAGAGATCATTTTGGTGTCTATCGACACTATCTTGTTGACTATGGACTCTGTAGTTCAATTGCAAGCCATTTCTTGTATTTTAAAGCTGTACCAAAGCGTACAAACTGACTCTTTGAAGCCCTTACCTCAAAAGACTTTCAACAGACTGCCCAATCACCTTATTTCCAGCAACTTCGATGCCGACACTGTTGACTATATTGTCTCTAAGCCTCTGAATTATTCTTTTGTATGTTGCTACCTCGTGTCGAAGATTCTCAATGGCTCTACTATTGAGAAAAGCACATTTGACGTTCTGGAAAGAATTACGTTCTCTCACTCTCAGGTTGTAGCATTGCTCGACACGATCTTGCAGAAAGCTGACGAGCCTGACGTTGACGCTTCAAAGCTTGTCCCAGTTTTAAGGCATATAGTTGCGAGATACAACGACGTCTTTGCATCTACTCTTAAAATGCGTGATATTGACATCCTCTCACTCGAAATGAAAGTACAAACCACTCTGGCTAATGAAGAGTCCGAGATCAGCGACGAGCCTGCAGACACAGATTTCCCTGTTGAGGATACTGCGTTCACTAGCTCGTCACTTATCGACGAGGCAACCCAGCACAAGACCAGTATTGTTTCGTTCCTCAACGCTACTAAAAACATCGATGACGAGTTTGCCACTCTCTCTAGCTTGTTCCTTAGATCTATGCAGGAAAGGTCTACCGAGAAAGTGCTAGATGCTTGCTTTGGCAACAAGGAAGACAGCGCCATTACGTTTTTAATGAGAGTTGCGATGTCTATCAACATTCCTTTGAAAGGAAGAACATATGCTCTCAAGCTGCTCAAGCAGAAACTGGAGCACTTGGATGCAAAGTTCCTTGTATACACTTTGCTGCCATTTGTGTGCACTTTGCTCATAAACCGTAGTGTTGCTATCAGAACCACTGCTGCTGAAATTGTCAGTCTGATGAAGCAAAGAGGCAAAGGTGGTAAGACACTGCTGTTAGCTGATACAATGTTTGCAGATAAATCTTCTGAAGTTGCTATGTTGTCTCCCAGTGATGGGTACAACTTGGTGTGTAAGCTGGTGGAGTCATCTCATTCTGTTGAGTTGGATTCTGACCAGTTCCACAATACCTTTAGAGACACGATTAGCGACAAGAAGCTGGGAAAAATCACACTTGCATTTCTTGCTTCCTACGCTAATCTGACCAATATCCCTAGTGTAAAGATGGATATGATTGAGATCGTAGCGAAAGGCGCCTCTGCTATCAAGGGAGTGGCGGCCCCTTCTCAGCTTTTCAAGGCTCTTCTGTCGAATTATGTTCAAAAGAGGCAAATCTGGGCCAACAGATGTACTGAAACTGGTTTGGCTCTAAGCAAATTTGAGGCACAGGTAGTTGACTTGATCTCCAAGGGAGAAGGATCAGACTCTGCTATTGTTTTCGTTGAAAGCGCTTTGAACAGTTCATATCAGCCCCTTGTCGACCTTGTCGCTAAGAAACTAGCACAAGTATTGCCTACGTTCTCTCATGAAAAGCAACTGAAGATCGTGAAAAATATTATTGATAACGGTCTTGATCGTGAGAAAAATGTATTGTACGACCCTGTTGATCTCTTGGAATCCTTCACTCTGTCAGATGCTATATTCGTAGAAATTCTCAAAACATGTACTTTGACGCAAGCAGCCCCCGAGGCTCAGACCAACAACGTACCAAAGAGAAGACGCAGATCATCGGCATCTGCCAAACAAGTCATGAAAGAGCAGGGTGTGTCTAATCTGGCTACAGTTCATCTGAAGAAGATCTCCACAATTCTGGAAGTTGTAGACAAGGCTACTCTGCAACCTACCGCTTTCAAGCCCTCTTACCAGCTGCTTAAATTACTATTCACCATTTTGGATGACTCGGAGACCCTGGGTAAGGATGGAAAGCTGGCAATACTATACTGCCAAGAAACTATTGCCTCTTGTTTGCGTAATGTTATCGGATTATTGAAGGAATCAAAGACTATGATCGATGACACCAGCTCTATTAGAGCTGATATTGTCGTTTCTGTGATTCGGTCTTCTGACTCACCGCAGTTGCAGAACAAGATGCTGCTTGTAGTAGCATCTTTGGCCTCATTGGCTCCAGAGCTGGTCCTGCACTCAGTAATGCCCATTTTCACATTCATTGGTGCTCGAACGATCAGACAGGATGATGAGTTTTCCATGCACGTGGTAGACCAGACGATTCTCTGTGTTGTTCCTGCTCTTATTGACTCTGTTGAGGCAAGTGGCAAGACAGAAGAAATTGAATTTTTGCTTACCTCGTTTGTTAGTGCGTTCCAACACATTCCCCGCCATAGGAGAGTGAAACTGTTCACCACCTTGACTAAGACCCTCAGCACTAAACTGGCAATTCACTTGATCCTATTTTTGTGTGGTCAGCAGTATGCTTTGGCTTTTTCCAAGCACAGGATGGGCGATTGCTCTGCACTAACTGACTTCATCTCTTCTTTTCTACACAACTTTCATCCTCAGGAGCAGCTCTATGCTGCCTATGAATATTTAAAGTTGTGGAAGTTGGTGCCCGAGTCTCTGGACAAGGAATCGGTTGCCTACAGTCAGATGATGGCTAGGCCTGTGTTTTCTGACATTCTGGACTTTGATTCCTCGCAATTGTTTGTGCTGAGAAAGTGTCTCATTGTGTTCCTTCGTCATGCTCTCGCCAGCTCAAAGGGCTACAATGAGACTTCGAGATTGAGACTAAGCATTGCTTCCTTGATATTGCAGGAAGAGAATATTGACGAGCTGCTGCACACCTTTGCCGAAGTTATTGAGCATATTCTTGATGTGATTGACACCTACTCCAACAATGGCGAGGATGAGGATATTATCAACGAATTCTACAAGCTTCTTTCCAGCACAATGCTTTTACTGCCCGTGGAAGAGTTTGTCAAGGCGGTTATACCTATTCTGGAAAGTGACGGTGAAAAGGCTATGAACGCTACTAATTTTCGCACTAAGAAACACATCACTATTTTGATCAGCTCTAAATTTGATTCTGAACACGTTGACGATCCATATGCTCATGAGGGAATTTCGCGTATTACGCCTGTCCTTCTGGCCAACGTCTCGGGGAACCAGAATGTCGAATTGAGTCAAACTTCTCTTGATGCTTTAGGTAATTTATTCAAGAGGTTTGGTAACAGGATTGACCCTTCTTTGATGATCAAGTCCCTTGCTTTAGTGACCTCGGAAGTTGGACTGTTGCATGAATCGTC
Organism: Wenyingozyma naganishii; assembly: GCA_003706235.2. Classification (NCBI taxonomy): domain Eukaryota; kingdom Fungi; phylum Ascomycota; class Pichiomycetes; order Pichiales; family Pichiaceae; genus Wenyingozyma; species Wenyingozyma naganishii. Next base: position 1,170,971 of record PPKS02000001.1, on the reverse strand, counting down.
AGCTGAGATCGTCATTGCCTCTATCAACTGTATCGTATGCATCGTGAGTGTTATAGGAGTCAAGATGATCGGATACTTTCCCAAAATTGTGCCTCCTCTCTTTGACATTTTTGCGAAGAGTCAAGTACAAAAGCAGGAGGAGAATGATGAGATTGACAACGGCGCAGATCTTGAATCTCCTAAGCTTATCCAGATATCTATCTTGGTGCTGTTCTCTACGCTTGTCAAGAAAATACCTGCTTTCATCACACCTAATCTTTACGAGATTCTGAAACTTGTCTTTGACGCTTCGAATGTCCCTGACTCCATCAGAAACTCTATTCTAAACTCTGTTGTCGAGTACGTCAACTTAAAGACTCTACTTTCCACGCTCTGCTCGTTGTGGAACCACGTCAAGACGCTCTCCTCGCTTTCCATTGGTTTATACTTCACCACTTTGGAGCACACAATCGATGCGATGGACAAAAAGACTGTTGTGTCCCAAGCAGGGCTGTTTGTTCGCTCGCTGCTTCAGTTTCTCGAGTATCGTGGGGAGTCGAAGCTTGACACGAACACAATCAATAGAATCGAAGCGTCCGTACATGCATGCGGCATTGCTTTTGTAATGAAGCTGAACGACAAGTCTTTCAGACCACTGTTAGCTTCTATTGTCAGATGGGCTTTTGACGGAGAAGGCAGCATTACTTCGATTACCAAACCGCAGAGACTACAGTCCTTTTTCAAGTTTTTCAACAAACTGCAGGAGAATCTGAGGTCCATTATTACATCCTACTACTCCTACATGCTTGATTCTACTATTGAGTTGTTGAAAGAGCTTGGAAGTAGCGAAGCGGCGGACAATAGTGACGTTAACTTGCGTCGTCTGGTATATATCTCCCTTACTTCCTCTTTCAAGTATGATCAGGACGAGTACTGGCAATTGCAATCCAAATTTGAGCCTATCTCTCAGCAGCTTTGCAACCAGCTCGTCACTGTAGAAGATGGAATTGGAAAGTATCTCGTTAAGGCCATCACTGGCTTGGTTCAGTGTACCTCTACTTCGGAGGAACACAACAAGGCTATTAACGAGCTCCTGCTTTTGCACATGACAGCTGATTGTAGGCCTAGAGAAAAGTACTGGGCCATCAGGACCCTGAAGAGCATATACAAAAAGGTTGGCGAGAGTTGGCTCAGTCTGTTACCTCAGCTGGTGCCTGTGATTGCCGAGCTGCTTGAGGACGATGATGAGGAGGTCGAAATGGAAGTAAGAACGGGACTGGTGAAGGTCTTGGAGGAGGTGATGGGTGAGCCACTAGATCGTTATCTAGAGTGATCTATGGGGTTACCGAAAGATAACCTGTTTATATCATCTATACATTTACAGTTGTTGAATGCATTCTACTACGTATATTCAATAATCCTATGGACAGTTGCCTAGTGGCGCTATGATGACAAATTTTGATGTGACGGTCCTGAAATCAGGGACTGCAAAAGTCTCTAGGCCGCTTGTGAGTAAATTTCACTATAGGACTGTAGCGAGATCGTCAGTAATACGGCTACGAGCTCAAATGACAGGCAGATGTGCAGCAACGTCAACGATAGTTAACAACAGCCACTGGTAGGGGCCAGACGGCACACGGCAAAAGTGGAAAGCAACCCCGTTAGCTGGCTCTAGTGACCGCCACGCTTAGTTAAAATATAAGTCGCTCATATAGTTCGCCACGTTATGGTTCGTCAACGTGAGCACTAGAAAGGCAGCAGAAATCAAGGGAATCGGCACTAGCAGCAGTTCTGTTCTGTGTAAAAATGGAAGTGAGTTGTAGCCGTAGAACGTAATAATAAAGTAATAAGACGAGCTGGATAGGTAGAGCGTGTTACCCAATAATGTCGAGAACCAGTTGTTAAGTCTTAGCAGCGGGAGCAGAACAAACTGGACAAGATAGAGAGCTATCCAGATAGCGAGGTAAGCATTGCAATGGACGTCAAAACAGTAGGACCACTCAAGCACTGAATCGCGTGGTATGAGCGATAGAATATAACCGAAATATTTGTTTTTACGAGACGAGGAGCCGCCAATTGAGCTCCCAAACGCACCCTGGGACTCGCCAAACCCTTGCACAGAAGTTGTTTTATTCTCAAACAAGTTATTAGCCAGTATCCAACCAATTGTTGCGACTACTAACCCAGTGAGGAGAAAGTCCACCACTACCATATACAGGATTAATTTCAGTATGGACAGCGTGCCAGGGGTGTAGGTTAGCCCCCAGCAAACGGCACTGATGGTTAGAAACAGACTGAGTAAAATAACAAAGCTGGGATCATCGCGTGCCCAGGTGTTCTTTGTCTGTTTCTGGTAGTAAAGTGACTTGTACACTCGCTTGGGCTGAAGTATTAGGTTGATCATTTCCCATATGGCCGTCTCAAAGTCGAGTGACACCGGGCGCAAAAGCTTCTTGAAGTAGACGGGAAGACGAAAATGTGAATAAAAGTGTGACCTGCGTGTGGCCTTCTTAGACGCGCTAGCTCCGTACTTCTGTCTGTGAAGCTTGTTGATGCGTGCTTGTTTAGCCAGAGTGTTCAAAGTGCTGCTGGGAGAGTTGATGGAGGCTGAGACGGATGATTGCAGGCTGTCTGCAACACTGTAGAGGTCGTCCTCCGGGGGGTAGGCCGATGATAGTCCATTATTACTGTAGTTTGTGTTATATGCGGCCCCTGCGTTGTCGTTTGTTGTACTGGAGACACCATTAGCAAAGGCTGTGTCACTATCAGACTGTGGGAGGTCGTCCTTCGTGAGGGGCAAAACAGGCTGCTGGCTTTTCAAACCAAGGCCCTCGAGTGCTCTCTTTGACATTATGGCTTGATGGTTGAAGAATTAGGGTGAGAAGGCGATGGAATTGCAACAATAGGGGAGAAAGGAGAAGGTGAAGAGTAGACACACTATGCCAGACGTGTGGAAGAAAGACATGAGAAAAACGCTACAAGGCGCGATTGTTCGCTGCAGAAAAGGCGCGGTGATTGACAACACGGGTTTGGGGAGGCACATCAATATGCCGTGGACTGTCTGTCTGGCAAGGGTCGTTTAACTGACTGGGATGTGCTCAGACTTAGTTGATAGGTATGTAGTATGTACTCAGACTGACCAGCAGACTGTCATAATTATGGTGTCTCACGAGATGGATGAGTCTCTGTGAGAGAAGCCGATGTAGCAGACCTACCGCGAAACACCGCACGATAGGTGAGCTCCTGAGGCGGCAGTGTCTATGAGTATCTCGAGCAACTGCCCACCAATTAGAAGCATCAAAATAGGCCAAGCTCATGCGAGCACTTTGGCACTACGACCTGTACGGAACCAATGCCATACAGTCATATAAAATTTCCCTCGTTTCTACGTAGCTGTGGTGCCTCGGAGTTCACTCTGATACCTCCGGATGGCATCACTTCCTCAGCACCCCTTACACTGTTTTCATGTTGGTCAGGTGTTCATTTCTCATATCAAATAGTTCACTCAGTTTCTCGATGTAGTCCCCAGACGGTGTCGCAGTAAGATCGTCCCCATCAACTACTAGCTCAGAGTCAGAACCCACCAGAGTTAGGTTGACGAATTTCTCCTCCTCGCCCGCAAAGTCCCATTCGTCCACCTCAACAGAATTGACCTGCCAGTTTGAATTTAGGCACCGTACCCTCAGATCGTCATCGACTATCAACACCAAGTCCTCTTCTTGTGGGTGATTACTATTGCTCTCCGCCTCCAAGGTATCTCGGATCTCCACGGGGAAGTTGGCGATGAAGTCGGCAGAAGGATTGAGGATCACATGATTTGAGCCGACAAAGTCGATATGCGTTCTGTCTTTAATCACTATGTTCAATTGCATCGTACGTATATATGTAAACGATGGTGTTATACATTGGGATGATATACACTAATGAAGGTAAATATAAGTGCGGTAGCGCAGGCGCGACAATCGCTAGATTATGCGCGGGCGGCCCAAAACTCTCTCACGGCGATCTACCGCGGGAGTTCGTACCTATGCCGCGATACGTTTACACTGTGGGCCCTACTCATCGCAGGCTACCGCACGCTACGCCAATTTGTCTCAGCTACGAGACTTCGTTTCAGTCGCTCAGCTCGTGCTAAGCAACTCAGCTCATCAGCTCGTTCAGCCTTACAAAAGTCTCTTCGTCCAAATATCCGACCCTGTACAAATAGGCATGCAAAGACTTCACCAACAGTCCGATTTCATCCACACTCAAATTAATCACCACAGTCTGCAACAGCGCGCCAATGTTCAGGTGGTGTGTAGCAATAAACGTCTCATAATACAGGTAGCTGAAAGACCCCATGAGGAACTGGCAGTCCATGCGGTCGGTCATACCTCCGTGGCCTGGGATAGTGTGTCCGAAATCCTTTACCTGGAAAGCCCTCTTCAAACCCGAAGCAAAAAATCCTCCAAAGGGAGCAATCAACGAGGCAAATGTTGCCAAGATCATAGAGTGGAAATAAATAGGCTTGATCTGTAAAAACTCCTGCTTGAACAGCGGCACCAAATCCGCTGGAATCTTGTAAATCTGAGAAATGAAGACCGGGTTAGGGTCGCATGTAAGTCCCGTCAGGCAGTTCACCGACAGATCACTGGTGGCAGGGCAGATTAGGTAGTTGTAGTTGATCAAGACGTGCGAAAGCAATATAGCCATGAACGTAGTGCAAACCCACGCTCCAACAAAGCCTTCAACGGTCTTCTTTGGTGAGATTGAAATCAAAGGGGTCTTACCAAATGTGATTCCGCAAATATATGCAAAGATATCGTTGGTAATCACTAATCCCACAGGCAATAAAAACCAGATCATACCATGCAAGATGTTCTGCGCTACGCAATGGCCTTGTAGTACCACCAGCAACAGCGTCATGTGGCTCACGCACAGCTGGGCAAACTGATACTTCAAATAATTCTTCTTCAATGTGGCAACAAAGAACACAAACCCAAGCACATAGAGGCAGTAGGAAATGAACTTGTGATGCAGAATAAATACCTTGACTATGTCTGCACTGTTGAGAAACTGGTCGTAGTTCTCCATGAAAAAGGTAATCACGGTCTTGCCGTCAAGGTAAAAGATAGAAGTGAACAGGAAATACCAATTCAGCAGCGTCGTGTAAGGCAGGTTTTCGTACTTGGCTCTCTCTGTTGTGATGGCAATGCATTCCTTGAACACGGCTATCTGGATGAAAGTGATAAAGGCGATTGTCCATATGTGGCCAGCTCCAATAATGAAGAACATACCGAAGATCATGAAAAAGGTCCATATCGTCCTCACAATGAAAGCCTGCTTCTTTTTCTCGTGCTCCTGTGTCACTACGTTGGGAGACTTGATCTCCTTACTATCGGTGGCAGAGCCAACGGAACCGGCGGATTCCTTGTTTGGGGGAGCTTTTGCGCCCGCTTTTTTGCCCACACTGGCATCCTTGGCGCTTTTTTCACTCTTGGCCATTTTAACTGTCCAAATCGGGGGCCAATTGCGCTTTTTAACTAGGAAGTAATTTCGGTACTGTCTGCTGCTATCAAGGAAAACGCACGATTTATATACAAAAAATACTGTTTTTCAGTAGTTCCTCAAAAGCTGTTATTTTTCCACATGCTCAGAGGAAAATGTTGGCCTCTCGGTGTAGGGATGTTTTGCAATACAACACTATGCAGTTGTGGTATGTGAAGATGGGTCTGCGAGGCGTAGGTGGTGTGCAGTAAGGAGTCAATAGTTTGTCATTATTTTATGGTTGATGCAAGAGCTACGGCAGTATCACACTAGTCTGGGGTAGTTTTCAAATTTAGTTTTATATTTCCCAAAAATTAAGTTGTACGGGATATCTCGTTACTGACTGTATGGAAGAGACTTGACAGTACTCGTTGAAATGATAATTAGTTTGTCATGATGACCAAGTCGCGCCCTGAAGATAGCCACCTCAAGAAGTCTTCAGTATCTTCCGTGTCTGTTCACTCCACTTACATCCTCTTTAGTCTCCGAACCCTAACAGTTTGCGGTGCACAGATGTATTATTAACGTCTCTATTTTCACTCATTATCACAATATCAGGCTATTACTCCCCACCAACGCCTAGAAATACCCAGGGATGTCAGTAAATGGCGTAAGGAAAATAACAAAACCTTTGTCAGGTCATGAAGGCCTTCAGAATTTGGACCGAGCGAAGTTGCTAGAGCAAATCGACGAAGATATCCAGCATCTAAACCAGCTCAAAACGCAGATACGACAGATGGACACAGAACAAGAGGTGCCAGAAACGCTCAAATCTTCAGTTTTGGATAAAGTGGACAAGAGCAACTTTCGACAGTACCGTCAGTATGAATTAGCGTACGATAGAGTGAAGCATTTTTACAAGGAACAGCATGAGAAGCAGACTGTGGCATACAATATTCAGGCTAGAATCAACTTCAAAACAAAAGTGCGAGCCAAGATGACGATATGGGAGGCCCTTGAGAAACTGAACGACTTGTTAGACGAAAGTGATCCAGACACAGAGTTATCACAGATAGACCACGCCCTTCAGACGGCTGAGGCGATTAGGAAAGACGGTAAACCACGGTGGTTTCAATTAGTGGGGCTGATCCACGATCTGGGAAAGCTCCTATACTTTTATGACTCGGAGGGTCAGTGGGACGTGGTTGGTGATACCTTTCCTGTAGGCTGCAAATACTCTAAGAAAATTATCTACAATGAGTTTTTCACGAAGAATCCTGACTACACAAATCCCCTGTACAACACTAAGTACGGGATATACTCGCTCCACTGTGGGCTCGACAACGTGATGCTCAGTTGGGGACACGACGAGTACATGTACCATCTAGCGAAACAACAGTCCACTCTGCCGCCTGAGGCGCTAGCAATGATACGATATCACTCGTTCTATCCCTGGCACCAGGAGGGGGCCTACAAGTATCTTATGGATGAGCACGACGCAAAAATGTTAGAAGCCGTTCAGCAGTTCAACCCCTACGATCTTTATTCTAAATCCGATATCTCTTACGACACTGAGGCACTCAAGCCATACTACTTACAGCTGATTGACGAGTTTTTCCCTGAAAAAGTCGTTGAGTTTTAATATATAGATATAACTGATAAGCGTTATAAAACCGTGTATGAAATGTACAATGAGCGGAAGGTCAAAAAGGAACGAACGTGAATGGTTTGATGTTTTTGTCGTTTTATTATTGTTGAAGTTATTTTTTTACTGTCCTGATTACGTTGACTACTCGAGCAGTTGGATCACACCAAAAGACTGCTCAATGCCGTACTCACCAGGCTGTTTCCAGTAGTCGTTGTAAGTCGAGAGGATGGTCACAGAGGAGCCCACCTTGTCAAGAATATCCTTAATAGCAATGGCTTGGTTCTCTGGCGAAGGGATGTTGCCTCCGTTCTGGACACCAGCTGAAGGGTAACCGGTCTCAGTGACAATGACGTCCTTTCCAGGGCAGTAGCCTTGCACCAACTTGATCTGGCCGGCAACAAAGTCACCAGATGTACCAGCGGAGGAGTAGGTGTCAAAGTATGAGTGTGAGTTGATGGCAACAAAATCGATTTCCGACTCGTTACACAACTCTTGGTGCTGACTGAACATCACTGGAGTCTCGGCAGTGGTGATCTTACCATTGTATCCGGCAGAGTTCAATTGGCTTTTCACACTGGAAATTTTAGAGATGAGATCGGACGCACTGCAGTAGCCAGAAATGATAGCCTCATTTCCAACCGTGATGTAAGAGAAAAGATCCCATGAATAGCCGTTTGCACCAGACTGAACAGCAGAAATAAACTCAGTGACAGCGTCATCAATAGAATCGACACCAGCTGCAGAGATCCAGAAACCCTGATTGACCTTTATGCCGAGATTATTAGCAATAGGTAGCACAGTGGTGAGATAGTTACAGTCATTTCCATATATTCTGATCATGCCAATGTTTTTCGAGTGGATCAAGTTCAAGTCAGACTGGACACTGTTGTAGTCTTTGCAACTTCCATCATCGTTGTAAGGCGAGTAAACAATTCCTGAAGGAACGACGCCGGAAACGGCACCTGAAGTAGCAGCGGGTTCAGAGTCACTGGAAGTTGAAGGAGCAGTGGAAGCTTCCGAACTTGTGGTTTCACCTCCTGAAGCCGCAGAAGTAACGGCAGTGACAACGGCACCAGGGTGGTTAGCAGCACTGCTTTCAGTGGCCACAGCTTGTGCACCTCCTGGGGCAGTCAAAGAGTCAACAGTCTTTGGAGCCTGAGTAGTTGGCTGGGCAGCGGATGTAGTAGTATCAGCAGCGGAGGTAGTAGTATCAGCAGCAGCTTGCGTGGTCGATGGAGCAGGAGGAGCGGCAGCAGCTTCCGTCGTGGTTGGAGGAGCAGGAGGAGCCTGAGTAGTAACAGCAGCTGCAGTCGTGGTAGGATCGTTGTACACACTGGTGCTGGTCAATGGAATGCCAGCAGTCTGATCATCACCAGCAATAGTGGTCAACGTGTTTGTGTAAGTAACACCATTGGAAATGAGAATCTCAACGATTGGGATTGTATGCGTAACGACTTGAACATTGGTCTTTGTAGTGGTCTCAGGAGCAGCCGTGTGAACCCGAGTTACAATGAGCGGAAGTGGGGCAGCCTGTAACTTCAGCAGAACTGCTGAGATGAGCAACAAAAAAGAGGCAAATTGCATGTTTGAAACAGCGACTATAGTTCTAAGGAATGTACTGTAGTTGGGTCGCTTTGTTAATGAGTGACTAAGATGAGCAATTGAGCGAACAGAAGAGAAGAGAAGGCCAAGACATTACTACTTGTGAGCTAATGGGACATATTGCACGGTATATATGAGCATTTGCGGAACAATAGAAGTCTTCAGCTAGCCATCTTAGCTAATACACCTCTTCTGGAGTTCATTGTGATATGCAAGCTATTTACCGAATTGGGAATTTTCTTAAGTCAGCCGTTAGAAATCAGTTACCGAATGCGGTAATTTTATTGATTTGAGCGAGTGGCTGGTTGAAAGGCTATCTGATTTAGAAGAACATTATGAGCTAGTGATAACATGTAAAAGAATGCAAAATCAACTGAGTACGGTTCGATAGTACACAATGGTATTATCATAGGTCACTGTTCCAGCCACGCAGTGGCAAAATGCCGCTGTTCACCAAAAAATCTCGGAGATATGAAAAGCTTCACACCGCAGACCTTATGTTTGCAACATTTTTCGTGTTGTACTTTTTTGTAAAATTTAAAATGTTATATTTTGGGAAGATTTGTTTGGAAGCGCTATCGATATGACTACTACTCTAAGAAACAATGGCGACGCCAACGACTGCGGAATCATGCAAGGGAAAAGAGCGCAAGGAGTGTCTAAAGAATATCATGGAATGCTCGGAACCTGAGGAGCAAGAAGACCCACTTGCAGACTACAGCACTGCTTTACCGATCAGTTTCTTCAGCTTTGTGATTTCGCTTGGAGGCTTTGTTTTTGGCTATGATATCGGAACTGTTGGAGGACTGCTTGACTTGCCAGCTTTCAAGAGCAAATACACGGCCGCGAATGGTGGAGAATTTGAACCATTTGTATTAGGAATGCTTATTGGGTGTTCCAGCTTGTTAGCAATGGTGGGAGGCCTCGTTCCTATAGTTGTTGTCCCCTTCACTGGAAGTAAAATCTGCGTAATGGTTGGAAGTACTGTTTATGGAAGTGGTGCACTCCTTTTGGCTTTAAACCAGCAACTATGGCAAGTGTTTGTTGGCAGGATGCTCTGTGGGCTTGGGATGGGTGTGCTATGTGTAGTGTGTCCCATGTTGATCAGTGAATTAAGTCCTAAAAACATTAATGGGACATTGATCTCATTACAGCAGCTGCAAACCACGGTGGGCATCTTTGCTGGTGGAACAGCCTTGTATTTCAGCAGTACAATTGCTGGCTCATGGTCGTATCAGGCGCCCTTGATGGCTTGCATTATTGTTTGTTTGGTGCACGTGGTCTTGATGACCCTGGTTCCTGAGTCTCCCGCTTGGCTTAGTCTAGTTAAGCGCCGAGATGACAAGGCACGGCGCAACATTGCACGTACACGCGGTTGGCAGGCAAAGGATGAGAAAACGCAGCAGGTGCTCGAGAGCTTTAGCGCCGGAGAGGAAGATAGCGAGTCGGCTAGATTACCATTGAGACTCATCACAGGCATACTGCTGTTATGTTTCCAACAGCTTACTGGTATCAATTACTTCTTTTTTTACAGTGTACTGATCTTCGCCAAGGTTGGAATACAGAACAGATACCTAGTATCTATCGTGCTGGGTGCTACCAACTTGGTATTTTCTGTCCTTTCCATTGCTACAATTGATCAGTTCAATAGAAGTACATTGCTAATGTTCGGGTCCGTCGGTCTGACTCTGTTTATGGTATTATTCAGCGTGTGCGGAGTCCTGCTAGATGCCAATGCCGCATCGGCAGGGCTTCTGGGTGCATTGATGATACTGTTTTCAAGTCTGTTCATTGGCATATTTGCCGTAAGTTGGGGCCCAGTCAGCGGAATTATCGTCAACTCGATTTTCCCGAGCTCTGTTAAGGTGAACTACACTTCTATTTGCGGGAGCTGCTCCTGGGTGAGCAATTTTCTTGTAAGCGTTATAACCCCGTTGCTGGCAAGCCGCATAGGTTTCAACGTGGGATTCGTTTTCGCAGGGTTTCTGATAGCATCGATAGTGTTCCAAGTGCTCCTTCTCCCCGAACCACGCGGGAAGTCAATTCAGCAGCTAAACCGAGAATACTCGGCTAACAGGTACAGGTTCTGGGCAAATTAAATATATGTAATTAACACCTACCTATATACTTAATTTAACTCAAATAGTTCAAGTTTCAACTTCGTATTACTTCGTTTTTATTAAGTTCAACTTATGATCTTCTTTGTATGAACCAACTTCAACTATGGTGGTTGGACCTGGCTGCACTTCATCTCAGTTCATTCAACTTAACGGGAGGTGGCGTGGACCTTCTGGAAGGCACCCTTGGCCTGCTGCTTAGAGATCTTAGCACCCTGGGCAACACCGCTGGCCTTGTCAGCCTTCTTCTTAGCCTTCAGGGCCTTCTTCTGCTCCTTCTCCTTGGCTAAAGCAGCCTCTCTGGTGGCCTTTCTCTGCTCTGGCTTGAGAGATCTTCTCTCTTTGATCAGCTCGATAGAGGCACCGACAATGGCTCTCTGGTGCTTGATGGTCTTTCTGGATCTCTTCTTGGCAACCTCCTCAGTGATACCCTTCTTGTGGTGTCTTCTGTACAACACGGTCCACGAGATTCTTCTAGGGTTCTTTCTCTGGTGGAACAAAGAGGCAGACTTGGAGTTCTGGAATCTGAAGATCTTGGAGTCACCTCTGACGAAGAGGGTACCTCTACCTGGGTAAATCTTGGAACCGGAAAACGAATCGACTTCGACCTTCATTGTATGTGATAATTGCTAATTAAGTCTAGGTTAGAGATAGAGAAGGTGCGTATGTATTGGGTTAATTAAGGCTGACTTTTTGGTGCTATGAAAAATTTGAGAGTGTGCGCAGGCAGGAGAGCGCGAATGACGGAGCGAGTGTGCGAATTGGGTATTAAAGGGTGTGAGGGGTATATTTGGGTGCAAGGATGCTGTACATGGAAAGGTGGAAAAAATGCAGAATCGTGACTGTGGTGGGAGGTGTTATTATATTAGGGGAGAGAGAAATAAGTAGTGGGTAAGTATGTTTCCCACCGCATGAATGCGCGAATTTGTTCGTGTGAAGGCAGAAGGCAGAAAAAAAGATTCCCATCCTTACACCGCCATGGTTCTTGCGCATCAACCTTGATAAATTTTTCACCCGTTAACTAAGTAGTTAATATTCATAACCTCTTTCTCTTCAATCAACCAAGACCGGAGTGAAAACACAGAGATGGTCAGTATATTTGCAGCCTAATTAGAGGAGTCGTAGTGGAGCGATAGAGTGATGTCTTAATTGATCGATTGCTGCTTGCCGCCCACACCCTAATATTTCCTCCACCTCCTACCTATACTAACATGCTTAGGCACCAAAAACTAAGAGAACTTCTGACAACATGAACGCCAAGTTGGCCCTGGCCATCAAGTCGGGTAAATACACCCTTGGTTACAAGTCCGTTGTTAAGTCTTTGAGACAGGACAAGGCTAAGTTGATCATTATCTCAGCTAACACCCCTGTTCTGAGAAAGTCTGAGCTTGAGTACTACGCCATGTTGTCCAAGACCCCAGTCTACTACTTCCAGGGTGGTAACAACGAGCTCGGTACCGCTTGTGGTAAGCTGTTCAGAGTTGGTTCTCTGGCCATCTTAGACGCTGGTGACTCTGACATTCTGTCTGCTGTTGGCAAATAGATAGTTGTGTAATAATCATAGACTAGCAAATTGTTTGGAGGCTGATGGTAGGCTCTTTGTAGTGCAGGTGTTCTATCGAACTTGCTTATGATGGCACGAGCTCTATTGACTTGTGACTGTCGCTCGTAATCAAGGTAATTGTAAAACCTCATCAATGTCCCTAATAACGTGTGGCTTTAGCTACGATGGTGCATGCAGTATTTGGTAGTGGCTAAGCGAACACCCGTGACAGCTAAATGTAACTTTGGTCTTATTGTGTTATGGTGAATGGTCCGATAGTGGGACGTTGCTAAGAAGGCTGTCTCAAGCTATATCTTCACGTCACAGGCCACCCCTACTTCCCTGCAATGATTACTGTGCCAGATTTTTCAGTAGTAATTATACGGCCAATGTACATGGCTAAACTATCACAAGTGTATTTTATCACTGCACTTCCATAGAATATCAGCTACAATCATCGACAGTAACAACGAATGACCACTTAACAATGGTAATTTCACTACGCTGTCCATTTCCGTCTTCGGTAGTCTTCCCATACTAAAGCGTAGTGCTAATAGTTGAGGTAATACTAGAATTTTTTGGAGTCTTGATAAAACCAATGATACCTTCAAGACATCCCACCATACAGTACGCCAAACTACCTTGCTCCTTCTCCCTCTTCCCTTCACACCCTCTCCCTCCTCCCTCTCAACCCCCAAGCCCTCAACGACAGCCTCATGTACCCCATACACCTCCCACCTGCACCCCCGGTCTCATCTGCCCCACTCGAACAACTTTTCAAGAAGATGCTGCAGGCAGACTGGTAGGCAAATCAGCTTTTACTCTTGTACTTCTTCAGCCCTAACCTCCTCTTTTGTCGACATTTACCCCATTCATCTTACCCCACACCCCAAAAAATGGCTGAATTTGACGTCTACGTTCGTATGAACGAAGACGAGGAAAAGGACTATTGCTTCACTGTGAATACCGAGACTCGCTTCAAAGATCTCATCAAGATCTTTGAAACCCTTCCCCTCAATTTGTCTCCCAGTATCCTTTATGAAAGAATTCCACGCAATTTCGCCATAAACATTGCTCCCGGGACATTGGCACCTTCTGGCAGTCTTCTCTTTGGAGATGAGGCTGGACAGAAACGCTACATCAAGAATGTGCCTACCGAGGAGTTGATCAAAGATCACTGTTACCCCGGCCAGCTGATCTTCCCTGTGTGGAAAGAACGTACTTTTTTCAAAAATGTCATGTTCACCGGCTTAGCGGTCTGGTTATACACTGACTTGCCTGACTTCATTTCTCCTACTCCTGGTATCTGCTTGACCAATCAGGGAGTCAAGGCTCTCTGCTGGTTTTTGTCCAACGTAATGGGCAGAGAAACCATGGCAGCAAACATATACAACGATATGTTTTCACCAGTCGGAACTGTTGGGCAGTGCCTGTTTTTCCTTTTTCACGTCATCAAGGTCTTCTTCATCTATCTGTCTTTGTACATTGGTGTTGTGAACCCTTACTCTTTCACAGGTAAGCCACCTGCCATCTCGAGAGACGACCTCGTTGCCATTGGCTGGACTGGTGCGAAGAAAGCTACTTTCGAGGCCTACCATACAAAATACAGAGAGTGGAAGATTGAACACCACGGTGGTATCCTTAAGGCCCACCAGGCTGGCGTCCTGGAGGGTCTGAGAAAGGCTGGTGTCAAGTTGGGAGCCGGAGAGGGCTACAATACGCCAGTTTCTGGCTCAATCATCTCGTCTGATGATGCAGAGGCTCTGAAGGCGACCCCAGCGCTCACTGCTCTTGTTGATTCTGACAAGCTTGTGCTGTCGCAGGAGCTTATTGCCTACCAGGAGCTTGTTTTCAAGAGACAATTGAGCAAACAGAAGGACCTTGACGCAGCAAAACTCGCCGAACTGCTGAAGAACCATAGAACTTACGGTTTGTTCGAGTCGGACGAGTTTTTGATTTCTTTGTACGACAAAAGACTCGCGTTGGGCGATGGAACCATTGCTGAGAAAAAGTAATGGGTGTGGACAGTGTGTAATGACGTAGTACTGTGTACTATTTAATCTCATGGACGATCGAAACGGAGACTCTCGTATGCTTAGCCACAATGGCTTTATACATCCACAGTCCCCGACCGTGAATCATCTCATTCTCATTCGCAAGTCGTGTATAGAGTATTCTAACTATATACTACTTACGAGCTAAATTACTAGCTTATGCTAATGCAAAGTACGACCATCAATCTAAGACGATGTCATTCTTATCCTCGTCTTCCATCATCTGGAAGAATTCGTGGTGCAGCGCGTCATCAGCGCTCAGACGCTCGTAGGGGTTCAAGTTCAACAGGCCCTCCAGCAGCTTGAAAACTTCGCTGTACTCTTCTCCCAGGCCCTTCTTTCTGGCGTTTCCCTTTTTATCGGTAAGTACCAAAAGCTCCCATGCTGGCGAGTCTTCTGCTAATGTGTCTCCTTCTTTGGCATCAATGCTAAGAGCAGTATGAATAATGTGCGCTAAACTATGACCCTCTATACGCGGGAGATTGCTTTCTAGACCTAAGCCATGCAATGCGGCACACTGGCGCATTGCCTTTAGCCCAAAAATGCTCGTCAGTTCAACTAGGGCGTCAATATCATCCTGTGAGTTGAAGAAAGGAAACCTTCTCGATAGCAAAGTGAGCAACAAAACACCTACAGACCAGCAATCAACTTTTGTAGTCTGGTTTCCGCACTTGAACAGCACCTCTGGTGCTCTGAAGCCTCTCGTTCCCGCACGGTTTGCCCTTCTAGCTGGCCTTTGATCGTCTTTCAAATATCCCTTGGTAGTCAAAGCATTGAACGGAGCCAAGTCCTCCTCATTGAGACCTCCCTGCGGGCAGGGGCATACATTCACATCGAGGTCGCCTTCTCTTTCGGCCAGTCCAAAATCTACAAGTACGCCTTTGCGCGTGAATGGATTGTACAGAAAATTGGTGGGCTTGATGTCCCTGTGGATAATCTTCTTTTCGTGCACAAAACTAAGTGCTAGCAAAAGCTCGTGTATGTATTGTCTGATTCCGTGCAAGGGTAAGTCGCGGTAAAAGTCACGGAAATCACTGTGCTTGTAGAAGGGCAGAACAGCAATCACCTGGTCTTCGTAGCGGATAGCGTCAATCAAAGGAGCCACGTTGGGACAACCTACGAGGCTGTATAGAAGTTGCAATTCGTTAAAGATACGCTGTGGTGACGACGTAACGTAGATTCGTTTAAGGGCTACTATTGGCAGTCTTCCATTTGGTTTACCTTCTCTTGAGCCTTGCTTGCCCTCGGTGTTGGCTCCACTCGCCTCGCTACGTTGCCGCTTTACAGGCGGCGAATTCCATAGAGCACAGCCAGAACTCCGCCTAGAAATGCCCTGCAAGTCCTGCGCTTTGTACACGGTGGAAAAAGTACCTTCACCAATCTTGTCAATGAGCCTGTACTTCATAGAAAGGCCTTTGAATGATTTCAGCAAGCCAGCCATCTCGTATTTGATCTCTGTCGAAACACGCGAATAGTCAGGGTAGTCGTCGGCGTAATCTGCGCCTTCTTTGTCACTTTGTTCTGTTTCACTTTGGCTTGTCTCATCGCTCTCATCTGTGTCATTTGTTTCGTCGCTCTCGTTCGTCTCGGTGTCAGATGCACCTGTTTCGCTTTGTTCGTTTGTTAGTTGTGTGGTATTTGTCTTGGCTGGTGCCGCTTGTATGCTTGAAGTGGTGACTTCTTCTTTCACATCTTGTTTTGGTTCTAATTTAGGCTCTAACATAGACTCCAATTTCGGAATTGTTTGCACGTCCAACTTCGCTTCCAATTTTACTTCCTTTTTCGTAAATATGTTTCTTTTCAGACCTCTCTCAAGGCTGCGAAACTCGCCATGTTTTATCTTCTGTTCAATCACCTCTTCCAGAGTAGGCTTATTCGCCCTTAGAGTGTCAGACGTACCTGCAGCCTCTAAGGATACTTCTCGAGACTCAGTAGAAGCACGAGATTCGACGCGAGAGCCAACTGGAACGTTTACGGATGCACCCCGTTGTGCGCTTTTCAGAGTGTCAGGCTCTGTAGTTACGGTATCTGTCGTGTCTTTCTCTGTTGCACCATCGCTCGCATTGGTTCTGGTAGGCACATTTCGCCCACTTGATCCACTTCTCCCAAACGACTCGTCTTTCACCGCTTTCGATGTTTTCAGTCTGTTGAAAGCCTCGCTACTGCTCTCCTCCCCACTATTCTCCTCGGCCTCTTGGGCTTCCTGCTTGATAGCCAACCCGCTCTGGAACTCCATGCTGATCTCTCCGTTTGTATCGCTCCCTTCATCCAGGTCCAGCCCCATGCTCTGACGTTTCCGCCTCTCTTCTTTCAGACTCAACCTCTCCAATACACTGAGCTCTCTCTTTTTAGAGCCAGGTGGCTGTGTCAAAAAGCCATTGCTGTTAAGGAGGCCCCCATTGGTAGCTCCAGTGGTTGCGCCGCCCGCAGCATCACTGATAGCGTCGCTGGCAGCGTCGCCAGAATCATCGGTTTCCTTAAATCCTAATAAGGAAGTCTCCGGGGTTCCGAAACTGCCAATAGTCTTAGCCTTCTTCCTCAGTCTGACAGGAGCATGCAATACAAGTCTCTTGAATTTGGGAACAGACTGCTGGCTACCATTGTTGGATGGCGCACTCTGACTACCCTGAGCATTGCTCAAATCAAGCACCTGTTTCGGCACAGATGAAGAAGACGGCATGTGCTTTGCACTGGTGTCTTCAGTCTAAGATAAGAGACGCCGTCCAGTGTAATAATAGACTGCTTATTTTAATACTTGCTAGTTTAAACAAGGAACGCATCGCTTTGTTATGGAAATAACGCGTATGGTGAGGCCTGCCCGACAGACGCAGAAAAACGCGGAAAGCGCGCGAAGAAGTTTCGCGGGGAATAATTCGCGGTAGCACTTTCTGACAGAACTGTAGCCTAGGCCATAAGATAACAGAAGGCTAAGGTCTCAATTCACGATAGAACGTGGCATTTGAACTTCAGCTGAGATGGCATCGCCATATACTAGACTAAAGTACACGACCAGATAAAAAAGATCCTTTCAAGGGCTCCTCAGAGTTTTCAAATTTATTTTTCATCAAAGTGAAAATAAAAAAAAGCAAAAGATAATTCACACTTGATGGGACTCGAACCCACAATCCTTTCTTTAGGAGAGAAAAGCCTTACCATTTGGCCACAAGTGTAGAATCATCCGTTCTAGCAGACAGTTATAACTACATTGTACAGCTGCCTCTAATATTTTACGATAACCAGTGATGGCTGCTTTTCAATACAAAACCTAGACGAGTAAGCACATTTTAATATTCCATACATCTAAAAATAATTATCTGCATTCATTGCCTACGCTTTCCTTGTACAGCTCACAGTAAGCTATTAAGATCACCAATCAAAGTAATTTAATTGGGGCATGCTTTCAATGTACGATGGTATTCCCCTCATTAGAACATTACATTTGCAATCATGTAGTGATTAGCAGGGTTATCATGACAATTCTGGTAAACTCACCTAAATTCTTCATTAAGAACCCATCCCTTTCTCTGACTGTCCCAACTACAAATTGACTTGAGCATCGACCGCACTAGTTTAACCGTTTGCTCATTAGAGATATCAATGTTCAAAGCATCAAGAATTTCAGTTGAAGTACTAAAAAATCCATCAATACTTGACAGATATGTACTCAATCTGGTGACCAATTCTGTCTCACTTTCTTGGCCTTTTGTTGTCTTTGGTTCTTTCAATTTCCTCGTTTCCTCTGAATCCTTTCTTTCTGTCCCACTCTTTCTCTTTATATTTGCAAGAATCGATGAAGAAGAAATCGCCTTATTCTCACCCCTTACTGGGGTCCCAGAGCGACTGTTGGAGTTCGAGCCAAATGGAGATGCTGTTCTTCTCTCTCTGCCGGCTATTCCAAATCTTCCAGTCCATGTTGGAGTCCCTGGCTTTGCTTTGCGAGCCTCTTTTCTCGATTCTCTCAGAGCTTGGACTGCTTCATCCGCTATACGTGAAGCTTCTCTGTCAATTATCCCATCAGCATGGGACTGGTCTTGCAAAATGGAGTCGTGCTCAAGAGCGGAATGCACTCCAGTCTTGGCGAAAATGCTAGACATCAAACCGTCAGCGTCTTTTTCTTTACTATTGTCATTTTCATCGTCTCCATCTTGAAACTTTTGCAACTCGTGAACACCTTTTATTCGAGATATTTCGAGGAAGTCGTCATCCTCAGCCTCTGCCAATGGAGATTTTGAGCCTGAAGGCACTTTCTCGGTAGACTTTTCGAGAGGCTTCAAAAGTTCACGTGGCCTTTGAGGCCTTATGGCTCTATTTTTACTGGAGGCATTGCCTCTCCTATCTTTTCCACTGTAGCTCATTTCATTAGTACCAAATAAACTGGAAGTTTCCGTGCCCACACTATTCTTATCACCTAAAGAGAACAGGTCAAAGAGATCGTTCATTTTGAATATACGCCTCTGTTTAGGGTCCTTCAGAACCTTGTTCGTCAAAAGTTGCTTGAATATTTGACGGTGATAAATTTTCTCCTCTATCGATCCAGCAGTCATCAGCCTATAGATGGTTACATCACTTTTTTGTCCCAATCTCCATGCACGCTCTCTAGCCTGCAAATCGGTAGAGGGGTTCCAATCAGGGTCATAAATAATTACACGGTTGGCCCCGGTAAGGTTGACTCCCAGCCCACCCACTCTGGTGGTCAACAGAAAAATATTGTATTGTGGGTCGTTGTTAAACTGGTCCACGAGGCTCTGTCTTGTAGAAATGGGTGTTGTTCCATCCATCCTAAGGTAACTGTATCTGTTCTCAGCATTACCACTGCTCTTTCTTGCTTCTCGGTTCAAATAGTCAACAAAGTCTCTCAAAATGTCCAGCATCTGCCTCGTCTGAGTGAAGATAAGGCACTTGCGTTTTTCTGAGCTCCACAGTTCAAGCAATGCCTTCACCACTTGCAGCTTACCTGAGCGGTCCTCCATCTTCACAGAACCACCTGTTTTTGCTTTTTTCTTGAGCTTCAGATCTACTAGATCAGGGTGGTTACATATTTTACGCAGGATATCAATGCCGAAAAGAGCATTTCGCTTGCCTCTGGCTATGCTATCCATTTCCTCTGAAGCTAAAAATTTCTCGTACAAAGACCGCTGGTAGTCGGTCAGCGTACAGAATAAAACCATTTCTTTCTTCTTTGGTAAGTCCCTGGCCACATCTGCTTTTAGCCTACGCAAAAGGTACGGAGAAATTAAGTCTCGCAAAATGACGGCACATTTGTACCCCGTTTGCACCTGGACATTGGTCGCCGTCGCATAACCGCCGAGATTGATAGGTACGCAAAATTGCTGTTGAAATACCGGCAATGTTCCCAGCCTTCCTGGAAAGACAAAATCGAAAAGGCTCCACAATTCTACTAAGTTGTTCTGGATTGGTGTGCCTGAGAGAATAATCCTGTTTGGAGTCTTTAGTTGTTTGCAACAGAGAGTTACATTGCTGTCAGGGTTGCGGATTTTGTGACCCTCGTCTAAAATAACATAAGCCCAACGCTGCTTCAACAGGTACTTGGCATATATTCGCACGCCGACATACGTGGTGATAATCACGTGCCCTTTAGAGCTAATCCTTTCTACCAACTCTTTTACATTTTTTTGTATTTGCAAGCCAGAGGCACTCTTCTTCTCCCACTGGTCATCATCCAGTAGGAAATCAAGCTCGTCCTCGTCAGTCAATGTATTTTTGCCGGCTTTCTTAGTCATTCCAGTGCCAATAGAGTGTAAAATAACAGACCTGAATGGAGGCCACCACTTATGCAACTCATTACACCACTGTCTTAACACTGTCGCTGGACACACAATCAATACAGGCTTGTCCAGCTTGCCGCTGTAGTGTAACCCGGCAAGAAAGGAGATGACTTGAATCGTCTTTCCTAGACCCATCTCATCGCCCAAAATTCCTCCTGTTTTTTGCGAATACAATTCCCATAGCCACTGCACACATGTCTTCTGATAGTCAAAAAGAGAAGGATATATATCACCAGGAAGCCGAAACTCATCGTCCAAAATAGCGTCGCTGGCGGTGGGGTGCGGCTTGCGCCATTCCGGCACATTTGGAGCATCTACATAGTCGGGCTGCAACTTTTTGCGTAAACTAGACCTCTTTTCAACCCATTGCTTCAGTCTCTGCTGGTAAATTGCTTCATTACCGTCGTCTATATTGTTGAAGTCCATTTCTGGTTCTTCGGAGCTTTCTATTATTTCGAGATCGTCGACATCTATGCCTTCGTCTTCACCCTCATCTTCATATACCTCTTCTTCGCTCTCGTCGCACTCTGATCCATCACTGACGATGAAATCAGACTCTTTTTCGTCTCCTTCACCGTCGGAGGCATGCTCTCTCTTGCGCTTCTTCTGCTTTGATACGTTGCTCACTACGTTGTCAATCCCCGGCTGCAACAAGTCCTGATGCGATACATGCTGAAGCCCTTCCTCATTCTCTTGAACAAAACCATTGGAACTACCGAATGCTGTCACCTGCCCCGTTCTTATCAAAAATTCCTGCCTCGTCTCTGACGGCAGTTGGTGGAGTGACGAGGTACCGTCATTCTGGCCATTGGAAGACTCGGACGCCTCCAGACGCTCTGATTCGTCAATTTGGCTGCGCTTTTCATCCAATCTCTGCCGAATCTCTACTATATCTTTTTCTAAAGGATTAATTTCGTCAAGCTTCAATAGCCTAATTTCCTCTTTCAGCCTTTGCTTATCGCTAATTCTAGTGGAACTACTGGCGAGCCTCGCCTCTAGGCTGCGCAATTTGTTGATGGCCTTCTGATGTTTATCCTGAGTTCGTTCAAGTCGCTTCTCTTCAAGCTCAATATCACGTGATAGCATTGCTTTGTCGACGGTCTTAGCCACCTGCCGCTCGAGATCGTCTTGCTCCATGAGTCTAACCCCGAGCGACTCAAAGGCGTTGCCTTGCACGCCATCGGCGCCGTTTTCGTCCACTTTTTCAAGCTCTCTTAGTTCACTGTGTGAACTTTGTTTAGACATGTGAACCAGGTACTGAAAAACGGGGAAAATAAAGAATAAGAGCTACACACTCCCCACCCGCTTACTATTATAGCAAAGACCTACTATGCATTGCCTTCACCTTACTACGCGCACTGACTTGCTGCACTCTCTTTAACAAAAAAGGCGATGCGCGCGAGGCATAGAAATAATTTTTTTATTTTTCACTGTGCTAGCGAAAACCGTTTTTTTATGCCTTAACTACTATCATTTAAACCGCTTGATTTACGTATAGTGGTGAGAGAATATTCTTCCTTCAACACCTCACCCCTCATAGCAAGCCATATGACTTTTCCAGACGTAGTTGAGTCCACTTTAGAGCAGGATCGCGCGAGTGAACTAAAACAGCTCCTGATCCCAGCAGTCGAGACAATTATTCAGCATGTTCAGGACACTGATGCCGGTAAGTTGGATGTCGGTCCACGGTTCAACTCCCCCAAAGAGGTGACGAAGATTTTAAAATTAGACGACGCTCAGCTGTTCACTGAGGCATTGCAAGGTCACCCCGAGCAAGTTTTGGGTGTCTTTCAGGACGTGCTAAAGAACTCCATCAACACATGGCATCCTGGCTTTATGGACAAGCTGTACGCCTCTACCAACCCTATTGGCATAGTTTCCGATTTGCTATTGTCTGCACTCAACACCAACAGCCACGTGTTCACCGTTTCGCCCGCTCTTTCCGCAATCGAACGTGTTGTTGGCCGGAAGTACGCAGAGTTATTTGGCTTTGATGGGAAAACTGCTGGAGGCCTGACATTTAGCGGTGGCTCCTGGTCGAACATCACCAGTTTGCACATGGCAAGAAGCTTGAAATTTCCAGAAACGAAAGTTGAGGGCAATGGGAACAAACGTTTTGCTGTGTACACCAGTGCACACTCGCACTACAGCGTGGAAAAGGCTTGTGTGTTACTTGGCATGGGTAGCAGCTCACTATTCAAGGTCCCTGTGGATACTAAAGGTATGATGATCGTGTCAGAGTTGGAAAAAATAATTGCCGATAGCGTAAAGCAAGGGTTTACTCCTTTATATGTAAACGGTACTGCCGGGACAACAGTGTTTGGCTCATACGATTCCTTTGAAGAGATCGCTGCTGTCACTCGGAAGCATAATCTATGGTTCCATATAGATGGTTCCATGGGTGGAAACATCGTCTTTAGTGACAAGCTTAGACATTCTTTAAAGGGATGTGAGCTGGCAGACTCGATTACTGTTAATCCCCACAAAATGCTCGGTGTCCCCACCACTTGCTCGTTCCTTCTCGTGCCCAAATACTCCGATTTCGAAGACGCAAATAGCATTAAGGCCCCCTATCTTTTCCACAGTGGAGACGAGGAGGAGAGCTTAGACCTAGCCAATGGCACAATGGGGTGTGGAAGAAGGGCTGACAGTTTGAAGTTTTATCTTTCATGGCGCTACTATGGCACAGCCGGCTACGCCTCTCGTGTAGAGCACTCCTACGCTGTTGCGACTTACTTTGCACAGAAGATCAAGGCTCTTCCAGGTTTCCGTTTGGTCAACGAGTGTCCTCCTCCATGTACACAGGTGTGCTTTTATTATGTTAGCCCAAAGGTCCCCGAGTCTGTGTCATCTACCTACACGGGCAAGGACATGACAGAGATAACGAGGTATATTTCTACGAGAATGCATGCAGAGGGCTCCTTCCTCGTAGATTACGCACCTAATCCAGATGATGCGATCAAGGGCACAGACCTTGGCGAGTTCTTCAGAGTTGTGTTCACCTCTCCTGTCGTGTCTAGTAAGGACGCTGATAAATTGATAGAGAAGATTGTGTCTTTGGGCGAGGAAATCGGAAGGAGGTAATTGCGTGCAAAGAGCATGGGTTAAGGCTTTGAACTTCACATTGTACACTTGACACCTTCTTCTTCCCCTCACAATCTAAAATTGTACAGTCACTATAAACATGAATACTTTATTTATATACATCGCCGCTGGTTCCACATACTCTTATGGCTACAGTTAATCGTCCAGATACCTGTTACCATGGCCTCCACTCACCTGATACCTTAATTTTTCTTCTCAGAATTCAGAAATGCCAGCTTGTTCATCTCCTCCCTGGGATCAAAGTTTCCGCTCGATAATTTGTCGTATTGTTCATCGTATTTACCAGTACTCAGTGTACCATTTCCCCTTATCCTCTTTCGCATATCCACTATACCTCGCTTGCACTCTAGAAACGTCGCAAGCTGAGCCTTACAGAGCTCTGGTAGGTCTTTTGCAAGCTCGGGATCCGTGATACATTCTTTGGGCTTGTGTCTTTCTATCATCACGCAAGGAGACCTCTGAAGGCAGATGGCCACTTGTGTAAGCTGATCTTTGCAACTGCATTTGTTAGTTGTGGATATAAGGGAGTGGCATGTCAATAAAGCAACTTACCTTGCTACCATGATGATAGCTACTCAGTATATTGAAAGCTATAGCAGCGGTCACTAAAATAAAGCTGGTGGCTCTAGCGATAAGACAAAGGCATCACAGGCTTTTTTAAGAGCACAAGAATGAATCTATTGGTGCAAGGATGCTATTCTTTTATGTAGCTATCTGCATTAAGTCGATTGAAGCTTAGGCAGTTGGCTGAACTGTACAACAAACGAGCACCCTCTCAATTCAATGGTCCTGCGCTTTCTTCCAGGGGAACCAAACCGTTCCGTTGGTGCAGTGAATCTTGTCAAATGGAATGCCATCGACATTCTTGTTTACTGCTCGGGGAACAACCTGGTGATTCTCACAAATGACTGTAGGCATCTGCAGACCATTTACCTGGAGCAAGATGCCTTTGTGGTTGATGTCAACAAGGTGAATGGCAAAATAGCAGCCGCTATGGGCAACAAACTGCTTGTATATACTCCGATACTGTCAAATTTCTACGAATTCACTTTCAGTGGTGGCACCGATCTGCGTAAGCTGCAGATTCACTGGACCTTGGAGCTGGAATTGGTCAACTGTGACGATAAAGCCAAGATCAATTGTCTTAATTGGTCCGATAACTGCGACTCAAAGGCAGATGAGATGAATAGCAACCAATTTTTTGGCTTGCCCGACGAGTACAACTCGCAGACAAGTTGTGAGCTGGTGGTTGGTTCAGACGCTAGCCTTACCCTATGGAGATTCTACTACAAGAGCAATACTGAGGGAGTAAAAACGGTGAGAAGCAAGGCACTATGGTTCAAGAGGCAGCCAAATCCTGTGTACTTGGTAAAGTTCTCGCCGGACTCGAGCGATATTGCCAGCTGTGGCTATTACGATAAGCTGCTGAAGATCTGGCATCGTGTCTCCTACGGAATAGATGTCTCTGATTTTCATCTTACTTACTTTACGCATGCCTCTCATATCACCAGTATACGATGGAGAAACAAGTCGGAAGATTTGGGCAGGAAAAGTGATCGCAATAGCACCAGTGGCATCAACGACAGAATTGATCGTGTTGAAAGTAAAACACTCGTGCCCTTGCAGAGCGAACGAACTGCCTCCCCATCGATAATTAGCACCATTTCCTCTACACAAAAAGACCACAACGTGATAATAGTCATCACTGCTTCCTCGCATCTCTATATCTACACTATCGGAGACATGGTGAGGGACTTTGGCATTACGTGCATTGGCTCCCTTGACCTATTCAACGGAGTGCCGCAGCAGTTTCGCAAGGGCAAACGGTTTTGCCTCGTTATAGACAACTGCATTGTAGACGGTGGAATTCGTAAATTTTTTGAAAATCTTGATCATCATCAGGCTCATGAGGTAAAGAATTCCCAAAGTCAGCATGGCGAGTATATAAGGACCAGAAGCGGTTCTAACTATAGTGTCTTTTCGAGAAAAGAGGAAAATCTCCGCACTATACTTGAGAAACAAGTGGATCTATGCTTGGTTATCGATGAGGCTGGCCTTGTAGAGGTATACGGGTTTTCAGGGCTTAACTCGTTATCCTCCCAGGCGATGACTGTAGTGCGCTTTAAACGGTCTTTCGCCTTGGGGCAACTTGTTCAAGTGCAAATGAAGCTGGCTGAAGGGTGTATGCCTAAAGATACGCGAGCTATAAACATCCACGATTTTGTGCCTCTGTTAAGTGGAGACCAGTTTACTTCTATAGTCACCGTAGTGCATGACCTCTACAAGAACTCAGTTAGGCAAGTGCTGCTGAAACTGGATGATCTCCTCCAGCTTGAATACGACAGTGATGAGAGCCAGTTCCAAGCTCCTCCCGCGGATAGCGACACTCTTTTGTCGCCTATGCATGGTAGTAAAGTGCTTCTCCAAGTCGGAGAACTTCACAACAAGTTTACCGGGCACAACAAATCTATCCGACGACTTGTGCGCTCGACCAATGGTTCTACTTTCCTTTCTATGACTAGATTTTGCGAAAGTTCACTGTGGTATACGATAGCTCTGCCCAATGAGCAACGAACATTGAACAGAAAGTCATCAATCATTACGCCTTCTCCCATTGTGAACGCAGTCCTCTGGGAAAATGGGGACTACGTCATTGTGCTAGTAGAGAATGAGATTTTATGCTACGACTGCACGCTGGTGAGCCAAATAAATGATAATAGTAACACAACTAAAAAGGCGCCGATATGTGGGCGGGCTCCGTTATCACCAAAATCTGCATCTCTCATGACTTTCTTGCTTCTCCCTGAAACTACTGAAAGCCATTGCCATGTTGTGGCAGTGTATGCCGATAAATCGTGTTCTGCATGGACCATCAGCGTGAGTGAGGGGAAGAAGGCAGATATCAAAACCTGTGAAATTGATGGTATTTGCCAGAATAGTGATATGCTTCAAGTGGCTACGGCCATTGACCCTGTAGGATGGACTGTATCTATTGGTTCAGGGAAAGAGGACAGAAACGTGCTCTCCACAATCTCTTCTGAGGGGCAGGTGGAGATATACAACGCCATTGTTGTAAATGAGAACAAGATCAAATGGGATCTTAGATATTGGTTCAACACAGGGGTAAAAAATTCAAGTTTTATCTCAGGCTCTTCGTTGCACAAGCTGGCTATTGTGGGCGAAGATGAAAAAACATTGTCCATTTGGGACACCAGGTACGTTTCCGTCGAATTTCAGCACGCGTCGGAGGAGACAATAAAAGACCTCGACTGGACGTGCACTGATTATGACCAGAGCATACTGGCAGTAGGGTATACCACCCACGTGATGTTGTATACCCAGCTCCGATCCGATTACACCAACGATGTGCCAAAATTTGCAGCGATCAGAGAAGTCGACATCTCAGATCAGACGTTGCATGAGATAGGAGACTCGATATGGATGCAGGATGGACTACTTGTCATTGGTTCGGGCAACCAGTTCTACATAAGTGATAAGCAGCTCGACCCATCAGAAGACATTTACACCATCAAGGCACTAGGGACTGCGGAAATTGTTAACAATGATTTGTTTCACCTTTGTGCGGCATTAAATGGTCCGCTACCTTTGTATCATCCGCAATTCATAATTCAGTGTTTGTTTTTAGGCCGGTTCAAAATTTCAGAGGAAATATTACTGAAATTGAGTCAAAAACTACGACTAAGAGATTTGACTGGAGGTGAAGAAGACGATATTGACATTAGTCTTGGACTTGGTGCGAAAGAATTGCTCAGAAGAGATAGCATAATCAATGAAGATGACTCTGACTCCCATGCTTTGTTCAAGGACATTTCTGAAGACAGACTGAGCCGCCAGACCGTGGAAATCATATCCGAAAAGCTACAGAAAATTAAGCTACCTTTTTTAACAGGACATCAACAGATCACACTGATGTCGACTGTAGAGATCGTTTCCGATATACTTACAGTACAGTCGGACGTTATGGATAAACTTGGGCTCCGTTTTTTCTTGGGATTAAAGCTGTATCATCTTAATGCTACTAAAAAGGGGCAGAGGCCACAGGCAATTACTACGAGAGACGTGAGTTTTGCTCTCCACAGTAATTCCAAAGATGTTTTACTAAATTTGGTTCGAGAGCAAAGTGGCTTGAGATTGACATGGGTGAAGGCAAGAATGTATAGGCTCAGTTACTGGTTGGAGACAAACACTTTGAAAGAAGAGATGGAGAAAATCGCAAAAAATGAGTTTTTTGGTGGAGAAGATGCCAGTAGTGGTGTCAAAGATCCATCTAAAAGCTCGATTTTTTATCTCAGTTTGCGCAAGAAGAACATTTTACTTGGGCTGTGGAGAACAGTGGCTGGTAACGCAGAAAAGCAAAAGATGATGAAATTTCTAGGTAATGATTTTAGGGAAAAAAGATGGAAGTCTGCGGCGCTTAAAAACGGATTTGTATTGCTCAGTAAGCACAGATTCATGGATGCAGCTTATTTCTTCTTACTGGCAGACTCGCTGAAAGACTGCGTGAATGTTCTTGTGAAGCAATGCAAAGATATTGAACTGGCTGTGGCTGTGGCTAGATGTTATGAGGGTGGCAATGATGGCCCTGTTTTCAAGTCTCTTTTGTTTGAAGTCATCGTTCCAGAAGCTATGGAAAAGAGAGACCGCTGGACTTTGAGTTGGGTATTTTGGATGCTTAGTGAAAAAGAGGTAGCATTGAAAGTGCTAGTGGCACCTTACGATGAGATAGTCAAGCAGGTAAATAGACTCCACCCCAGTTACAAAGATATTCCACAAGCTGCTAACGATGAAGATCCCGTCACCTTAATCATGTATGACTCGTTGAGGAAGTCTGAGCCGCAGCTTTTGAAGGAATTCACCGTAGATGACATCAAGCATGAGTTTGACTATGTTTTGCGGTCTGTCACAATGTATGAGCGTATGGGGTGCGACTTTATTTCTCTATACTTGCTCAGAAACTGGTCTTTCACTGTGGTTGAGGATAAGCAGAAGAAGCATAATAAGCATAGCAAGAAAACGCTCGCAAATGGTGTAAGCAATGGCAGTTCCTCTACAGGCCATAATAATGGTAGTGCTACCGTTAACAATGCTGTCGATGGCAGCGCAAGCGAGGCTAACTCCAAGCGAGTACAACCTCCACCAGCAGCATTTGCCGAGCCAGACATGTCAGCCTTTGATTTTGGATTCTGAAAAGCAACCCAGTTGAAATGGTCAGTGCGCCATTACGATGCCTCATATGATTATAATGCGTATGCCGTATATAGGGTATATAGTGTATCTGAGTTAGCCAAGTGCTGCGTAAACACAGTGCTTGCCTAGTTTCATCAAGTCGGAATATTTCCTTGCGGAACATTCGTAGATGCATAATGCAAAAAAAAGAACATAGTATAGTAGTGTCAGTGAGACCGTAGTGCATACCAGCGCACCTGCAAACAGCTTCAGGCAGATGAAGGCCATTCCATTGGTTTTATCTAAGCGTAACAAGTCTATACAGCTCCTGTGAATGCTGATTGGTATCTGTTCTATATTTTCGGCTCGGTAATCTGCTATGCAAGGTGCATGACCGGAATAACTCAGAACCGTTTGGAGCAGCATCGTAAGCAGAAACGGGTGTGATATGACCAGCACATGTTTGAGCAGGCGCGCGGACAACATGGTTGAAGCAGCACACCTGGTATTAGCTCTGTCTGTGCGTCTTCCAGGCTTGTCTATTGAACCAAGTGCCAAGTCTACAGACTTGCTGTCGATGAATTCGTGTCTTTAGTCAAGAAGCAGATTTCCTGATCTGGTAATTTTTCAACGTGGTAGATGCAGTTTATATGTAGCGCTCTTGGGCTCCGGAAAAAATAAATGCGGGACATGGTTAAAAAAATGTAACCTTAGAGATCAATTGCAAAAGGGGCTAACTGGGAATTGAACCCAGGACCTCTATTCCCCTAAAATAGAATCATACCACTAGACCATTAGCCCTTTTTGGAAGCAGGGAGCAAGGGTCTATCTCCGAATTCATAGGGTATGTTCATAATGAACGAGGAAAAAAATGGGGCTAACTGGGAATTGAACCCAGGACCTCTATTCCCCTAAAATAGAATCATACCACTAGACCATTAGCCCTAATCGGATGCGTGTTTAGTTCCGGAAAAGAATATGTGTAAGCAGCTATCTGAATCTGGCCTAAAGTATGGAGGAACGCGCGCACGAACGCGAAACGATAATTAAGTGGTGCAAAGGTTCTTTCTTTGTTTGTATTCCATGCGATACTACATGGATCAGGTAAATACAGCTGCTAACTCTTCAGCTATTGTTGCTATTGCCTTGTCCATCTTCACATGTTTGCACAGCATTCAGCGACGCCTGAATCGTTTAGATACAATTCCGGTTTGAACACTCAAGTTTCGCCGAAATATATGCGAAAACCTACCCATTCTCCTCAGAAGGCTTCTAATAATACGGCCGCCAGTATGAGAGACATCATCACCAAATCTGCCTCCAAGTCTACTTTCAAACGACAAAACTCAAACGGGGTGGCCACATCCAGCCAATCAAAAGTCTCCAACGTATTTAGCCGCCTCTCGTCGCACCAGACAAGGAAGTCTATGACGATAAAGCGTCAGTCTGTATACCAGCGCAAAGACAGTACAGTCAACACAGTAAGAACAAGTAAACAATGGAAGAAAGACGACTTCACGCTTGTGAAAAAGCTTGGGAAGGGCAAATTTGGAAGAGCTTATTGCGTCATAGAGAAGTCGTCCAACTTTGTGTGTGCTATTAAGGTCCTCAAGAAGGAAGACATCACAGCGAATAGACTGGAGACACAATTCTTCAAAGAGGTGGAGATCCAATCGAACCTGCGCCATGTAAACTGTTTGCGGATATATGGCTGGTTCCATGATGAAAAGAATGTGTATCTCATTTTAGAGTACGCTGCGAATGGCGAGCTATACAATTACCTACGCAAGGCCAGGAGGTTTGATGAGGTCACTGCCTCTCATTATATATCCCAGGTGGTGACCGCCCTGGTCTACTTGCACAAAAAGAATATTATTCATCGTGATTTAAAGCCAGAGAATATTCTACTGCAACAAGATAACACCGTAAAGATCGCAGACTTTGGCTGGAGCGCATATAGCCCTGGAACTAAGCGCAAGACTATGTGCGGAACTCTCGATTATCTGCCGCCAGAGATGGTCGAGGCTAAAGAGCACGGGGAAGAAGTGGATACCTGGGCTGTGGGCATCCTTTTGTACGAGTTCTTAGTAGGCAATCCACCGTTTGAAGAGGAGGAACAGGCTAACACGTACAAGCGAATTGTTAAGGTGGACCTCCATATTCCGGCGTTTGTGTCGCCTGAGGCGGCAGACTTGATTCGCAGGTTATTGAGGCGTGATCCAAGAGAACGCATCCGGTTGCCTGAGGTTGACAATCATCAATGGATGTTGAAAAACAGGCCATTTTGGAGGAAATAGTGGAAGTAGGCATTGAGAATGGCAAATCAATATCAACCATTGGATCAAGTGATGCCCTACAAACTACCGCTCACCAAATTGAGCCAAGCATAGACTTTGTCCTTGTTCCTCTACACTTCTCCAAGTCTGCAAACTAACGCTCAACACACTTTCATATTTCATTGCATATATACATCGCTTTTGCATCTAGAATCGCATTTTAAACTCTGCTGACTTTACCGCATCTCATTACTATTTACATGTCTGTCCATTTTTTAACCCAATCTCCTCCTGTTTCTAATCACCTTAGGCAGGCCCTTTACGTGCGACTTGTCCTGGTCGTTGATAATCAAAAACACTCTTCCTGATTGGTTCATACGCCCAGTTCTACCGGCACGATGGACGAGGTCAATTGATGTCTTGGGCACATCCAAAAGAATCACATTACGAATGCCTGTAAAGTTCATACCTCTGGAAACCAGATCAGTACACACCAACACCTTGAGCACTGGTCTCTGTGGGTCCTCCAATGGCCTTGGAGGTTCAATAAACTCTTTTACCTTAGCCTTTCTGTCTTCTACTTCGTCATGACTGCTGATATGAGTGACGTTGTGCTGATAAGTGCCTCTTAAACGCTCGGCAACTTTAGCACAGTCATCTTTACTGTTCACAAACACAATCACACGCTTCTCGTATCCTTTCTCCGTACCATCGCAATGGATAGCGTATAAGGCCTGGGCCAAGGCCTTCATCTTGGAGCCTTTATAGGGTGCAACACTTGCATTTATCACTCTAAACTCAATGGCCTTTGGGATCTTGTGTAAAGCAGGCGTTGTGATAGGCACGGCCTCGGGGAATAACTTGTGCACAGTCTTATTGAAATCGTTGGGAATGGTAGCTGATACCAGCACCAAGTCTTCTAGGGTAGACATGTACTTGATCACACCATACGTTTCCTCTAAAAACGACTCATCCATTAGAGTGTCAGCCTCATCTACTACGCAAAACTTAATGGACCCAAGCAAGGCCCTGGGGTTCGAGACCGAGTCGTATCTCAGCAACGACGACAGCTTACCCGGTGTCGTAACAAGGACATCTATACCGAGGCGGAACTGCTCTATGAAAACTTTGAAGTTGGAATCTGTGTCCCACCTGAAGGGATTGAGCTTCAAAGGTTCTGCAAGATTCTCCAAAGTACCATAAACCTGGTCGACAAGCTCATGGGTAGGCACCAGCACGACATTTTTAATGCCAGCCCTTTTTACAGACTCACCATCGGCCTCGGCAAATAGCTGTCTCTCTCTCCACTTGTGCAGCATTGGGCCCAAATATGCCCACGTCTTTCCCGAACCTGTTTCCGCCGCTAGTGTATAAGTCTTGAGAAACTCTCCAGGCTTTCTACGATCGTTGATGATCTTGATCGCGGCAGACTGGATAGGTGTAGGACGGATGATAAGTCCATTCAGCTCACCCTCAGTCTTCGTTTTTTTATCAGAGCTCATGTAATTCTGGGAGCGCAATACGGTGTTCTTCTTAACTTCGTTGATAAGGGCATCTCTGATCTCGGGAAGCAATTTTAACTGCTGGAAGTCTGTGATCTTAGTTATGAGGCCGGCAAGCCCTTTATTCTTCTCGTCTTCTGGTGTCTTCAGCCCAGAATAAGATCCAAATTTGTATGGGGGTAAAGCGTCAGCATTTGTATGTGGCGCGCGTGTCTTTGTTGAAGAGCGGCCTCGTGACTCGTCTCTGTCTCGGGATGACGGTATGCGTAGCGCTTTCTTTCTAGCAAATTTTATGTCTTTTCTGGAGACTGCATATGTTCTGATCTGTGAAGTGCTGAAGTTGTTAAGTGGTACCACCTTAAAGGTATCACTGAGTAATGCTCTAGGAGCTATTAGCCTGTGCAACATAAGCAAATATACGGCAATTTTTCAGGACCTTTCTCCTGCTGTTATACTTGAGCCTTTTTATCTATCCAGAGTGAAAAATAGTATAGTGCATTATTGTCACGTGACCTAATTCAATGGCTATGGGATTTTCTTAGAGGTGTTAGGTGTCGCGCACAAGTTTTTCAATGTGCCAGCGACTCGATGAGCGCAGACAGTGCACAAGGAAGAGTCTAAAGTGTACTTTACCTGGCACGACCTCCTTAACCTCTTTTTCCCATATTGCCCCTGCCTCACACTCAAAATGGCATCTTTGACAGACCTTTTAGGCAGGCTTGAGGTGTATTCAAAGGCTGACTCGCACAACGAGGTGTTTGAGACTGCGCTGAGAGTGCTCAAGTCTGAGACCCCAGCTAACTTGAAAGCTCTAAGGCAGTGTCTTGTATCCCTTATAAAACTGGACAAGTATGAGCTGGCTGCACAGATTTTGCGCAAATATGATGCTGCTGTCAAGGCCGATGAATCAGGCGCCGGTCTGCTGTTGCTGGAGAGAGCTTACGTGTACTACAAGTTAGAGGACGGAGACTCTCTACTGGCCGTGGCTGCTCAGAGCCAAGAGAACAGGGCATTGTTGCACGTGCTGGCTCAATTTTACTACAAAGTGGGGCAGCCAGAGAAGTCGTTGGAGATCTACGAGAGATTGGCCGGTGGCGACCCTACTGAAGAAAGCGATCTTAGTGTGAACGAGAGGGCTGCTATAGCTCAGGTTAACAGAGGGGCCGTTACCACTGCTAATACACCAAAAACGGCATCGATAGAAGGGAACTATGATCAGCTGTTCAACGATGCGCTTGTGCAAGTGACGTTGGCGAATTATGACGTTGCACTGGCTGTGCTGACGCAGGCGCATGACGCTTGCAAAGAGGCGCTCAAAGAGTTCAATGACGACGAGCAGTTTGACGAGCTTGCGCCAATCCGTGTGCAGATAGCTTATGTGCACCAACTTTTGGGCAACAGTAGAGAGGCTTTGCGCGTGCTGGAGTCTATAGCTGCGTCAATGGAAGAACGTTCATCGTCGGTTGACCCAGTCCTGAAACTAGTAGTGACCAACAACTTAATATCGCTAAGAGATGTCTCGGACCTCAATCCCAACGTCCTCTACAGAGAATTGGGATTTCCTAACGAGCTGGAGAAGATCAAAGATAGGCTAACATATCCTGAACTACAGATCTTACTGCGTAACGAAGTGTTGTTGGCTTATCACAACGGGAAAGACGTTTCCAAGAGAGCGTCGTCTTATTCGCAGAAGTTTCCACACTCAGCGCTGCCTTCAGCACTGAGTTCACTTGCGAAATACAGCAAAAATCGTAGCGTATCTCTGTCCAGCGACTCTGACGAGCACTACGTGTTCAAGCAGGCCCGTTTGCACCCTGATGACATACCTTTGAACTTACTGGCTTGTCAGTTGGTGGTCGAGGCCAACAAGCCTGAAAAGGCTGCTATCCTACTTGAGAATGTTGTTGATAAAACCTCTGAAACGCTCAAAATCCCAGCAGTGGTTTCCGTTCTGTTAGCTGTGTACGATGATCTTGACAGTAATAAGAAAAAAGTGCAGCTTTTGCATCGCCTCTACGATGTTCTGCTAATGCACGAGGTGTCAACGCAGAAAGATGGCCAGCTCGTGAAGCATGTGGCTTTTCAGCTGCTTGCCTATGATGATGGCAAGGCTCAAGAGCTGTTGGCTAAAGTGGGCGCTGAAGACTTGGGGGAATCTCTGAAACATAAGTCCGGTGAAAACGAGAATGCTAGCGTGCATAAATTGGTTGCGGGTGTTGATGTTGATGCTCTACTATCCCAGGGTTTGACTCCGCTACTCTCTGGTGCCCACCGGGCAGCCGTTTCCTCGGTAGTAAAGCGTCCAGCACTGAAGAAACATAGGAAACACAAGTCGAAATACGTGCCCAAAAACGCTAACGAAAAAGCAGACCCCGAGAGATGGCTACCTTTGAAAGACCGCAGCTACTACAGGCCTAAAAAGGGCAAAAAGAGTAAGGATACTCAGGGTGGTGCATCAGATGCAGCTACTGAGCAGGCGCTAAACATATCAGCCGGTACTGTGAGTAGTGCAACTGGAACTAGCGGTAGTAGCATCGCCTCGAAGGCGAAGAAGAACAAAAAGAAAGGACGTCATTGAAGTTACTCGGTGAGCAAAAGGAATCAAATAGATGATGTATGTATAGTATAAGTTTGATCTTACAAGGTAGAGTAGGTGATGCATTGTTTTGCAGACTAATGGCTTGCTGATAGTTATCGTTCTACGTATTTCTGTTTCTCTTATAATTAGTTACGTGCTCATGCCATTCAGTATCGTCGTTCTAATGCTAATGTACACAGACCCTATCGGCCACAGCTATGTAAATAAAGTGTCCTCCTCTCTCAGGTACTCGCCGATGTCTCCCTGCCTAAATGCCACTATAGCATTAGGCGTTAAATTCCTAGCTTCAATAGTCGACTTTGCACTGATTCCGAAACCCAAAGGCACTTCGCTCATAGAGAATACTATGACACCAGCATGTTCTGGAATATCCTCGCTCATCTTACCAACATGTGCCTTGAGCACATGATTTCCATAAAGAAAAGGCATCTCTCCGTTTTGCTTGATCCACACCTTGTACTTGGCATACTGTGCGAGGTATTTGAGAGAAGTGATGTGCAAACGAAACTTTCCGGTTTTCGTAAACTTGCCAAAACATATTCCTAATGACATCAGCTTGTCACGAGCAACAGAAGTGGCGAACTTGGCCACATTTTCACTGACATAGTACACTCTGTCTTTCTGCAGTCTGAAAACATGAGGGTCTTCTTTATTATCGACTAAGAATGCGATATTACGGCCAATATAGTTGGCTAACTTCTCAAAAACCACTTTTGTTTCTTCTTCTGTGAGCGATCTCATTGTGTGGTGATAACTGGGGTAAGGGTGATGAAGATTGAAGCGTTTCCCTCTATGGTTCTTTAGCTCTATAACGTTCCTTTAAATTTTCACTGAAAAAAAAATATTTTTTTAGACCCACTGCATGCGGTGAAAAAATTTCAAAATATCTTCTGTGTAGTAGGGCTCAGGTACAGAGAAAGCCTCTTGTTACTTAGCGATATTATAGCCTTGACGATGTCTGAAAAAGCCGAGCAGGTATCATCAGTTGAGATTAAATCAGCTGACGGAAATACAGAATTGGAAACAAGCGTATCCACAGAAATTACTACCACTTTTGACCAAGACGATGAGACTGAGCTGGATAGGAAGAATCCTAAGAACAAGTGGCTTCGCACGCGTAAAGGAGACATCATCGGTGACACCGCCAAAAGACAGCGGATTTTGGAGAGAAACCCGGACACGTGGGTATGTTTTTGAGTGGCTTTGGATGTGAGAGGGTAGTTCCCCACGTTTAGCCAGTCTTTTTCTTTATCATCTATCGACATACTAACACTACTCTTAGACGTATACTTGATGAAAGCGGAAACCCCAAGTTCGTCGACGAAGTAAGGAAACCTAAGAAAAAAGTAGTTATCTTACTAGGTTTCTGTGGTACTGGGTACCACGGAATGCAATTCAACCCACCAAATGCAACGATAGAAGGCGAGATATTTGATGCACTAGTGAAGGCTGGAGCTGTGTCACAAAACAATTCCAATGACTTGAAGAAGAACGGCTTTATGAGGGCTGCACGTACAGACAAAGGAGTGCATGCTGCTGGTAATGTTATTTCTTTGAAAATGATTGAAGAGGGGGATGTAGTTCAGCGCGTTAACTCTTTCTTGCCAGACCAAATTAGGATAT
This sequence comes from Wenyingozyma naganishii, assembly GCA_003706235.2. Taxonomy (NCBI): domain Eukaryota; kingdom Fungi; phylum Ascomycota; class Pichiomycetes; order Pichiales; family Pichiaceae; genus Wenyingozyma; species Wenyingozyma naganishii. The sequence goes on along the minus strand of PPKS02000001.1, from coordinate 1,134,484 downwards.
GGGGCTACCAGCGTGTGAATAAGGCATTTGACTGTAGAAAGAACTGTTCTTCTCGCGTCTACGAGTACTTAATGCCCAGTTACTGCTTTCTTCCCCCTCGCCCCGGTAGCGCTTTGGCGAAGAGCGTCGAAAAGGGTAAGCAGGAATTTCCAGGGCTCACTCGTTATGATCCAGAGGGTGAACAATTTTGGGAAAGTCTGAACAAGACTCTGCTGGAGCACGGTATTACTGAAGAAAAACAGGATCTGATCAGGAAGGCCAATCAGGACCCTACTTTCATGACTTTTGAGCTTGAGGACCTCGCTAAAACAGCTAAGAAACTTGCCAACGCTGCTAGACGATCGTACAGGATGAGCGAAGAGCGCTACGCCCTGATCAACGATGCTCTGCAATTGTACGTTGGGTCACACAATTTCCATAATTTCACTATTGGCAAGAGCTTTAAAGATACGAGCGCTAAGCGTTATATCAAGGAAATTAAGGTGAGCAAACCATTCCTTATCAGTGGTACGGAATGGATTTCTATAAAAATCCATGGTCAGTCTTTCATGCTGCACCAGATTCGTAAAATGATTGGAATGATGTCACTCGTAGTCCGTACAGGATGTCCTCTTGAGCGTATAACAGAAGCCTATGGATCTGCTAAATTGAACATACCTAAAGCTCCAGCATTGGGTTTGCTACTACAGAATCCTGTCTACGATGGCTTCAACGACAGGCTTGTGGACTTTGGCTATGATCCTATTTCTTTCACGCCTTACGAGCAGAAGATGGAGGAATTCAAGAAAGAGTATATCTACGACAAGATCTATGGTGAGGAGGCCAAGGAGAACACTTTCTACTCATTCTACGGATTCATCGATAACTTTGACGCAACGAACGATGGGCCTTCAAACTCTACTCATTTTTTTGATTTTTTGACCGCCAGAGGAATTAAAAAGGAGGAAATAGTGCAGCCTGCTGCAAAGGCTGCTGAAGAAGTTGGCAAAGCGCCGGAGTCTGTGGCTGCTGACTTAGGAAAGTCCGAGATAGAGTCTAGCGATGTCGAGTCCGAATCGAAGGTTTGAAATTGTCGCCAGTTATTCAAAGCATTCTTTACAATTCTCAAACAATATAAGGGCACTGAGATTGAGCCCTTAGCTGGTGTTTTGTGCTTTACTAGTAGGAGGTGGACTTGTATAATTTAAGTATACGCAAATAAACTGATTTTTTGCTTGCATAATTAATCATTTAGACGATCTTGAGAGAAAATTAAAAGTCAGCCACTAGATCATATACAAGCATCTTTTTTTTTGCAAGGCAATGTAGCTCAGCTACAGTGGCCTGAGCTGAACTGTTCCTCGCCATACTGTTGTATGTAATATGTTTTTTAAACGGTGTATGGGCCACAAAAGGCGTCTTACATAGATATTAAAAGCCCTCAAAGTTTAAAGCAAAAAAAAAAGTTTAGCCCGACGGGGGGCTCGAACCCCCAACCTTGTGATAACTTTAGAGGTATTCTCTGTAAGAGTCACACGCTCTACCGATTGAGCTAGCCAGGCTGTTTCTTGCAACTTGTTGTGGCCTACTTAAATATATTGTCATGCTATCATCGTTTTAAAACTTCTTTTTATTTGTCCACTGTGGCTCAATAATTCGATATAATTAACACTGATTTTTACTCAAGAGTCAGGAAAGCTTAAGAAATTATCTAAGGATATACAAAATATAGGTGTGACGCCCTTCATTTATGGAGCAACATTGCATGAATATTGTAACAGAAGTTCCAGCTGATCATTTGAGGAATATACCAGTCTTACTTAGAACATGAATTGCGCTTTGGCACTTTTGCTTTCCAGAATCATTATGCATCATACAATTGAACACTTTTATCACTATGTGGTACTGTGATTTCCTGAAGCTAGTAGCGGTATTTTTTTGACTGGGGTATGAATATCCTTTTGCAAAATTATTTTGGTGATTCTGTCAATAATGTATACAACATTACGATGGAATATACAACACAAATTGGACATAATTATTCAAGCAAAAAATGCTTCAATGGTCTACAGTGAAGGAAATAGTCTGAAGAAATTGCATTTGGAAACCCAGCCTTCCTGTTCCCAAATGGAACTCGGCATGGAAGCAGTAGAGTATATCATTGTTGGTTTCCAGGCAAAATAGACTGTATTAGCATCAAGAGCGGCCACAACAGTATAGTAGGCAATTAGTCAGTAGGCTGGGTAATCATTTGCGACAAATAGAATTTGAGAGCCACATGATTAGCACTGATTAGCACTAATTTTCCCATAACTGTTTTGTATGGTATAAACAGTTCCTCAGCGCATAGTGGCTGTATTAGTTTGGTCTCAACAATTCACTGACAATTAAGCCAGGCTGATCATAAACCGAATGTGATTTTGTTTTAAAATAAGTTCGTTAGGGAGGTCTGATATTGTAGATATCTCCTAGATTTTCATCTGTCGAACAACCAAACCCAGTCAGATATGGTGACAAATCTGACTGGATTTAGTTGACATGTAGCAGTGAACTGAGAATTTATAAATCAAGTCAAGGTACCTTGAAACTCAATATAATATGGTAAATTTGACATAGCTTGTTGATGAGATCGTAGTTAAGTTTTTTTGATGTCTGAGTTAACGAGTTCGGGTACTACATCCATCATGATAGAGTTCATCAGTTGCATTATCTTATTTGTTCCGCCAGTGCCTCATGATTATGTATTGATGCCTTCAACTTCTCTCAGAGTGGTCTTGGTGGATAACTCTGGCAACAACTAAATATACTCACTATGCAAAAAATAATAAAAACAATGCTACAATTTGAATAAAAGAAAAAACAGGTCTTTGAGTTTTCAAGTCATGGCTATTTCTCACCAGCCTCTGTGCGGTCCAACAATGTAGTGAATTCCACCATCGTAAAAATAGAGACTAGATCGTCACCCAAATGTAAATGAACAGCCTGACTACAGAACAAAAAAGCACCGTCATTCAATTACTGACTGTCCAATGGCAATGTTAATGGATTTAGTATGACATCATGGCTTATAGAAGAATATAAACTTTCAAAATATTGGACTTACTTCTTTAGGAGTGTAGCGAGAAAATAGCTTAGTCACGTTAAGTTTGTCACGCTTGCATCGATCGTTCTTATGCGTGGAGGCGACCTGCAGGAAAAGAAGAAAACATAATCAAAAATCTGCGCTTCGCATGTGAACTGACTGGCAATGTAGTGCTCGATACCACTTGGAAAAATATAATGTAAAGGTCGAGAGAACGAAAGGAACTTTGTACAACGTTAAAACCTTAGAATAAGTTGCTTTAGGATGGGGAGGCTAAGATAATGACCCCAACTGTTTTGAACTTTATGTCATAAGAAACCAACGGAAAAACTGAATAATGCCGTGAGTGCATCTTGCATTAGGTTTTCATAGACTTGGAAGCGATAAAGGGTTTTTCTAATTTAGATCTGTTCGGGCAATCAAAATCACTGTGATAGAAACAATAAGCGGAGTTATAAAGATAGCGATTACGACATGACGCAAACTTGCGGCACGGATAGCAACGACTGAGATAGTCAGCGGAGATGAAGTGCACGCGTGCTTTCGCCATGCTTCAAGTGCGCGACGATTGCGCTGTTCTTAGTTTTTCGCCCGGAGAATGCATTGGACTATACAAACGGTAGAATAATTCGACGCCACTCATTACCTGAGCACATATACACATCTATGATGCAAAGACTCTTGCTCAAGAAATGACTTCCACATTTTAGATCGCTATTGGCTCGCTGTTGTATCTCACAGTTACAACCCCACGCACTCGGCCGCCAATAGCCAATCAAACTAGTAGGCCTATTTGACCTCACGTCAATTTCCCAATTAGGAAGGCTTCTCAGATAAGATAAGAGCGATAAGTTTTTTTGAAGTGCCTTGGCTTGCAAAGCGTGCATGATACAGATAACATGCAAGGCATTACAATTAGGGAAGTTTCCACGAACCGCGCATCTGGGTGTAGCTGAGCACATACGCTTAGAGGCTGAACAAAGTTTATATAACCGATGTTTTGTCCAGGAAATCAACTTGGCAAAATTTGAATATGAAAACCATACATCCAAACGAAGTTCAATAAAGAAAAATGTCAATGAATAGTGGAAAGATAGCCACAGAGAAAAGCCCTCAGGTCTTCTCCGAGGTTGAGTCCGTTCACGAAATAGGGTCTACTTACTCTGTTGGAGAGGGAGACCGCAAATATGGCACAAAAAGAGGTCTTAAATCAAGACATATCCAGCTGATTGCCCTTGGAGGAGCTATCGGTACGGGTCTGTTTGTCGGTTCGGGCGCTGCTTTGGCAACATGTGGTCCAGCTGCCGTGCTGATTGCATACATAATCCAGTCGCTTTTTGTCTGGGCAATCATGAACATATTGGCTGAGATGGTGACGTATATTCCATCCGAAGGTAAGTGCACTACCTATGCCCTGTGTGAGAGATACACGGGTAACAAGTCGCTTAGTTTTGCTTCCGGTATGAATCTTTACTATGCTCAGGCTATTATCTGCCCAAGTGAAATTTCCGCTGCTGCCTTTGTCATTCAATACTGGTCTGATCTGAACATTGCTATCTGGATTTCCATCTTCGTTGTTACTTTAGTGGCTCTTAATTTTCTTGCCGTGAAGTTCTTTGGAGAAACAGAGTTCTGGATTGCTTCTATCAAGCTTTTCTGTATCATAGGTCTTATTATCGTTGGAATTGTTATCTTTTTTGGTGGAGCTCCAGCCTCCGACGGTGTGCTTGGTTTCCACTTCTGGAAACACCCAGGTGCTTTTGCTGAACACTTAACCGGCGGAGGTGCAGGTAGATTGTGCTCCGTCATCACCGCCATTATCAAGTCTGCCTTTGCCTTTGTCTTGACCCCTGAATTGATTACCTCTTGTGCTGCCGAGTCCGAGGCCCCAAGAATAAACTTGCCTAAGGCTGCTGGTCGTTTTATCTACAGATTGATGTTCTTTTACATCTTGGGAGCTCTTGTCATTGGTGTTATTGTCTCCTACAAAGATCCTAACCTAATGGATGCTGTGGCATCTGGAACTTCCACAGCTGCTGCTTCTCCTTACGTCATTGGTATTCAGAACGCCGGTATCAAGGTGCTTAACCACATTGTCAATGCCTGTATCTTGACCTCTGCCTACTCTGCCGGTAACTCGTACATTTTTGCTTCGTCCAGAACAATGTATTCTATGGCTATGAACGGAGAAGCCCCTAGAATCTTCAAGAGGTGTAACAAAAGCGGTGTTCCATACTACTGTGTTGCTCTGTCCAGTGTCATCTCGTTACTTTCCTACTTGAACGTCAGCTCTTCTTCTTCTAAGGTGTTCACCTGGTTATCCAACATCTCTACCGTATCCGGTTTCATCTCTTGGGTTTTGATTTGCATTACCTACGTCAGATTCAGGAAGGTCATTGACTACCACAACATGAACGACAGAGTCCCCTACAGAGCACCATTTGGAAGACTTAGTGCTTGGGCTTCTGGAATCTTTTTTGGAGTCATGGCCCTCATCAACGGTTACGGAGTCTTTTTTGATTTCAATGGCTCCGACTTCGTTGCTGCCTACATTACATTGCCCATCGTTTTTGTGCTCTATTTTGGCCATGCTATCATTACCAAGAATTGGATGCTTTTTGCCCCTCCAGAAACATTAGACTGTGTTACTGGCTTAGATGAAGTTGAGGAGGATGAGAAGAACTATGTTGCTCCCGTGCCTAGAAACTTCCTTGAGAAAATTTGGTTCTGGATTTGCTAAACTTCAAACTTATCGTATAATCGAATATTATACTGGTATAAACTGTATAAAGCTCTATTTATATTCCCGCTAGACGGGGTTGTGCTCTATTGAAATTCTGTGATAAATTATTTACTGCTCATTTACTGAGTAAAATACATACCTGAAAGTAGCGTTGTTTCAAAGAATTTAGATGAACGTCCAAAAGCCAGTTCACTTAGTTTTCTGAAGGGAATCGCCTACTGTGACCATCAACTAGATAATGGAAACAACGGATACCAGCAGAAGAAGTTTGGAGTGCTGGCAGCTAGAAAAGCCACTAGACTTCCGTGTAGTTGATGAGGTCGGTAATAATGTAATTTCTTGGGAAAACGCCGAGAGAGGCAATATCAATAAACAGTATAGTCTGCATGTATATCCTGGAAAACAATAACATCATTACAGTGACCTAAGGGGTGATCAACTAAGAGATTTGGAAGTCTGCCACGGAATAAACTAGAAATTATATTGAGCACAAGCATATTTTCCTCCAGTACGTTTCGGTTTAATTCCCTGTTACCCTATGGTTTACGTTACCAACACCATCACTTTTCAAATATTTATCTATCAAATTAAGCTAATACTCATTTGATTTCGTAGGATTTCTTGATACAATACTATCGTATCTACTCATAGGTTTTCCATGGCCGCTCAAGATTCCCAAAGTTGTATCCTGTAATTGTTACCCCTCTAACGACTCACATTTTGTAAAAACTTTGCTTAATACTATACTGGCTTCAACATGCCTACGTTCCAGTGCCACGAAGAACTGGAGACAGATAATATGATGCCTAGAAGTGCTTAGCTATCTTAATCCGCTTACCTAATCATTTAAGAATCGAGAATAGCGCACGCTTACATAATCCACCCATGTGCCAGGCAAAGATAAAGTAATGTAGTTCCGAGGACTGCGTATTTGATGACTCTCCTCTCCTTTAGACCTCTGCTATTTCTCCTTTTGCTGGCAAGATGAGACTCCCAATTAGGTCACCAAAACGAAAAGTGCTGATAAGCACTTTGGTCCACCTGATGCGGGTCTCAGGTAGCATAATCTCGTTTGTTAATTACGCCTCACAACAGCTGAGCTGCTTGCAAGGATGGGAGAAATATATTGGTGATGATGAAATGATTTTAAGATGGCAAATATGAGAGTTTATCAGGTTATATGATTGGGTGTTATAGTTTTGCCAATATGATGAGAATTGGAGCTTCATGATGAGAGAGTTTGAGGTACACTAACGATTAGTCATAACATTGGGATACGTAATTATGTAATACAACTTTAATTTTTGAACACTTGGGCTCATAACTGGGCACTGATATGGGGTAGCCTATAGTCCTGGTAGACTTTTCCGGTCTGAAATTACACTAATAGATGTCTTGATATATAAACTTTAGAGATACAGTGATACCTCATCACCTAACTCGTATTGAGCTCGTACACACCACTATACGCCTTTATAGCCCAATTATTATACTCCCCACCCATTGTAATGCTCTAAGGCACGGCAACTAAAGCCTCCCAGGCTGTGCCAAGAACATCGCTTCATTTACAATCTCTGATCCCCATGACCTCTAAATCTCTCCATCTCATCATCTCTCGCATCTTCACCATTACATCAAGATCTCTTCTGTTTCCAACCCACATATAATGCACCGTCGCTTTACAACATTTTTGTGACCTTTGACCGGCACCGGCTCACTCCACTCGTGCTCATGACGGCCGGATCCTTGAGTAAAGCCTGCACCTCCGGTAAAGTCCTCACCTCTCAGCTTCCTCGTGTATTCCTCGGCCCTCAGCTTCTTACGCATGTCCTTCAACTTGGCGTCGAACTTCTTATCTCGGCGTTTGATCCGCATCTCTTCTCTTCTCTGCCACTCTTTGTCCAGACCTTCTTCTGACCCCCATTTTTTAAAAGCATACTCTTCAACCTGATAACGCAAAAATAGCTGCATCTGTGAGTACGTATTGCTGTAAGGATTGGTCTTGATAATACGTTTGAACAGCTCTTCGTCCTTCAGCTCAGGGTCCGTCAAAAGGTAATCCTCCCGGCACTCAGTCTTCGTCAGCAGCGAGTACTTCTCGGGGAATTTCTCCTTGCACCGCTTACATACCCGACACCCAAACACCTCATACAACTGAACATCTATCTCGATCGACTGACACTCAAAGCATTTGGGTGCGTTAGCTACATCTATGGGTGGCGCAGGATCCTTGACTAGCCGCTGTCTTTCTCGTTGCCATTCTTCCAACGATTTGCCTTCACCAGAGCCAGTAACACCGTTTGACTCTTCGGATAAGAAACCGGCATAGGTGTCTTTCATCGTCGAGAAGTCGTACTCAATGTACTCTGATTTTTTCACAGAGGGCCTGATGGGGTTGCTGGAAGTGGTGCCTTTGCCTTGTCGTTCGCCACCATCATATACTTGCCCCACATCACCACCACTCCTCAGTTTACTACTATGGACCGCCCTGTCAATCTTCGCCACCTCTTTAGCATCCTTCTGTTTGGCAGGAAAACTAGTCAACTCGTTACTGGCATTGCGTAGATTGCCCAAAGCCAGCTCTTGTCTTGCCCTTTGTCGCTCAAGTGCCTTTTGACGATTTCGTTCTATCAGTTGCTTCTGTTCTTCTGTGATTTCTATTCGTGGTCGTTTTACTTGTGATGGACCTGCTGTCTCTGCAGTCCTATTTGCCCCCAAAAAGTCAGTTTGGGTCATCGCCTTTCGCTTGTTAAGTCGTTCCAGAGCCCGTGCTCGGTTCTCCGCCTTGTACTTGTTAGTATGTGTTGTTTGAGGGATTAGCGCAATATATACCTACCACCAAACGTGCTCTGTCCATTTAAGTGGGTGGGCTGTATCTTGAAAGGCAGATCACCTTAGTTTGCTTCTACTATATGCAAGATAACCTGTGCATATATTTAATGGTGCACGGGTGTATCAGGCGTTTGAATGGTTACAACCTTAGCAGGTGGAGGACGGTGATCTTGGCAAGGAACTATCAGACTACTAAACTACATACATTGATATAATCTCTGAGGCCCATACTTTCATTCCTCCCGTCAATCACAACAGCAATCTGATCAACACCAATGATTACCACTTCCCTACCAAAGCCCCCATTACAACCGTGCACCAGAAAATTACAAACGTGTTACTCGATGTCACCTCCAAAAAGAGACCTCAGCTACGCTTTGTCTTGACGAATCACCGCAGCAACTGACAACCCCATTTAACACGGTAGTTTTCCAGAAAATGAGAGTGCAGCTACAGGGGAATCACATGCTTGTGGCATTGGCCCTGCTGTTTAGTGTCTTGTGTTCGGCAATTGCCGGGCAAGTGCAGCTGACCGAACAATTTCAGCAGACACCCAAGATCCCAGCCAATTGGGAAAACTCAAAGTACGAGAGAATCGTTGACGTTCTCAAGTCGTATATCAAGGAAAGACATGTGATAGAAGCAAAAAACATAGCCAATGGTCCAGTGTCCGAGTATTTTTTTACTGTACCCAATGAAACGGAGCAGGACATTGCTCTCATTGTGGCCTTCTTGTCTCACCCAAAGACCCAGAACGCTGTCCTTAACGCTGTGGTCTCCAACAAGGACGAGAACTACACATACTACAGACTGCAGTTGCCTTATCCAATGTCTCCAAAGTCAACGATCAAGTTTGTTGTGTCGTATGTGTACACCAACGCGTTGTCTCCTTTGCCAGAGAAGAACAAGATGGGTGCTGAACAGTTTATAGTATGGAAGGGCGACTCGAAGCTGCCCACTTCCCCTTATTATACACAGGAGTACAGGCTAAGAGTGATGGGTGCCGAGGCGGCAACTGAGCTACGTGGCGATAGCGCCTATACCTATGAGGCGGAGCAAAACAATCTCGTGTACGGCCCTTATACCGAGGGCATTGCTCCTTTTAGCGAGTCACCTTATACACTGTTGTTCCGCAAGAGGGCACCCTTGCCTTATGTCTACGACCTCAGGCGTCAGTTCTGGGTATCTTCTTGGAGCAACGTCCTACAAGTCGAAGAGAATTACGATTTTTCGAACAAAGGAGTGCAACTAGACGCTGGTTTCTCACGTGCTGATTGGTACAAAGGTCGTTACGACTACCAGCCCGGTCCAGTGATTACAAACATTCCTCTACAATTGCCGCAGGATGTCGAGACCACCGATATCTACTACACTGACCTTGTCGGTAACGTGTCTACCTCGGTCGTACGTGAAAACATGCTTCTGCTGAAGCCTAGATTCCCTATATTTGGTGGATGGAATTTCAACTTTACCATAGGATGGAACAATGAACTCGAGGATTTCGCTCGTTACGATGCAAACGATGACACCTATGTTTTAAAGGTGCAGCTTTTGAGCGGAATGGCTGATGCCACCTACGAAAACGTTACACTTGAATTCTACCTGCCCGAGGGATCAAAGTTTGTTGACGTTAAAGTACCCATGCAGTACGACAGCTTGGATGTCACAAACGAAGTATCGTACTTGGACGTTGGAAGCGGACACACTAAGGTTACCCTCAAGTTCCACAACTTGGTGGACGAGATGAAGAGCCTAGAGGTGTTTGTAGTGTACCAGTACACACTCGTCGACAAGCTGAAGAAGGCTCTGACGACTGCATCTTACGTGTTTGCTGCCCTCATGGCTTTGTATGCCTTGAAACAGGTGGATCTCTCCATCGTGTCGAGAGAAAAAAAGGAAGGAAAGCAGAAGAAGGTGCATTCATCTGAGGCGAAGGAGTAAGGCCAGTATAGACGTAGAAGTATATAACTAAACATTGAAGTGTCATGAGATGTGAGTAAGAGGGGTGGGATAAAAAGGTGTGTACTATCCTATGGTTCGAATAATTGGGGGTTCAACTGACTAGCTCTGAATTCTACAAACTGTATGGTAATATAGAATTACGTACAGTGAGTTATCTCACACATACCCAATGACGGCTGAACAAACGAGCCGTACATTTGCGTTATCTAAGCTTCACCATCATGGAAAGCAAAGAGTAGGAGAGTATCGACCACTGATCATCACGTGATCATCACGTGACAAGACATTACCTGTAACATACTTATGCATTATTACGCGTATACAACATTGACCTTATTTATCACCATATGTACTATAGCTTTCCCAGTGCACCGAGCATGGAAAAGGGCGCAAGGTATAGATACCTTGTGCTTCTTGCACGTGAGCTACTGAAAGCTTCGAGGCTCCCGGCAGAAGTGGCGATCACCACTCACTTGAATCGAATACGCTACTTATGGTATGCCACTATAGGTATTGATGAAACTCAATTCCACGACGAAAAGTACCGACATCTTGATTTGAAGTGCGAAAGTGTTTTGGGATGGTCAGCCTTTAGCTTTTTGGAGCTGAACGAGGATGTCAGCTTGGATACAGGTCATGATAGGCTGTACCAAGTAGAGGATGGGATGCCCGATCTGGAGATGAAAGAGAAGATACTCGTTAAGACAGCGCTGGGAGATCCGAATGTTACCCGAACGCTCTTGGAATATGCCGCAAAAGATTATGATGACCTGCTGGGCAGAGAATCAAGTTTAGCACCGAACGACCTAGTCCATGAGGACGAGATAGAGATGGTTCTAGTTAGAGATAATGTAGATGGGCTGCTGGAGCGGCATCTTGATTTGCTCGCTAAATACTCGCGGAAAGATGATCTCGTAGAGTGTGTTTGTAGGCTTTTCCATTTTGAGCTGCGCTACTATGGACTTGACGGTTCTGTACGAGACGATAATGCTATTGGTGATGATATTCTTAATGAACATGATGACCACGTCGCTGATGAGCTCGACAATGACACCAGCAATATTGATACCTCTACCACCCGTTTGCTCAAAGAAGAGGGTAGATCGAGCCAGGCTAGAAATATAAGAGCACCTAGAGTGGCGTCACCACCCTCAATGCCACAAGCTACAATGCCACTTGCTTTGAAGTGCGACGATCCTCTTTTTCAAACCTGGTACGACTCATACCTTGCACATCTTGTAGAGTATGTGAAGGTGAAGGCCGAAGACGTTGAGCTAAACGTCGTAGTGCGCCAAAATGCGATCTCTGTAGTCAACTCATACATGCAGATACGCAAGATCGTGTCAGTTTATAACCTTAAGGCAATTGTGGATTTCACAGAGGAAGCCGTAAACCGCATAAGTAGCATTTTAGGCAGGGACCACCAGCTTGAGGTTGCTCAGTTTTTCTTTGAAAGGCCTTTGCTACCCATAATGAAGCCAGCTGTGCGAGTGAAGCGTGAGTTGAACGAAACAGAGCAATTTGTAGGAGTAGACAGCGAAGAGAAACGGGAGAACTTGAGTGTTCGTTCTTCTAGTTTCAGCTCTGATCAACTTGAAAGACTTTATTCCGATGTGGAAACAGACACATTAGCTGTAAAACGAGAGCCTACAGAATCAACGGACTCAGCAGAAATAGTGGCGTCACGAAATTCATCAACAGCAGACGAGATTATATCTCAACTTATACATGTTATAGACGTCTACTTGGCTGCAAGTCCTCAAGATCAGATGTATCGTGTCGTGAAGTGGTTTCCCCATCTCTATAGACTCTACCTTGAGATTGTAGACCAAGATCCGCTTTCTTTAAGCGACAGCGTAGAGAGCGCAAGCGACAGATATTTCCAAGAAACCATTTGGCAGATGCTCAAGCGCTGGTCAACAGACGAAGCGTCTTTCAAGGCTCTTGAATCTGCTGCTATGCTCTTTTGGACCGTACCGAACGACTATAAAGGCAGAAAACTACCGTCGGCGTACATGCGCTATGCATTCATGGTGTATTCTCGGCGCTTTAAGCTGAAGTTGAAGTACTTTGAAGCATGGAAAGCACACTCTTATCAGTCTGTTATGGATGCCGAATACTTGGAAATGTGGAATACGATACTTCAGCGTAAATTTCTGGAAAAATGGAGGAACAGAAAGCTTTTAATTGACGATCACATCTTGAAAGCTAACAAAATCCATGCCGACCTCGTAACTTACAAGTATTTTTACTTCTGGGCAGATGTACGAAATACTTATCGAGATTTGGCAACAAAGGCTGATGCTGTTCATAGAAGTAAGATACTTTTCAGATGGAGAAAAGCTACTTCAGAAAAGGTTGCCTGGCGGGAACAGAGCCTTAATGAGTTTACGACAAAGCATTTATTAGCAAAGTGTTTTAGATTGTGGAAGCTGCGCTTACTGGAGAAAAGAAAGCCGTTAAAGCCAGTAGATCATGCGACCGTAAGCATTGCGTGGATGACTTGGCGGGCACATTACCAACAAATCCAGTCAATGAATACAAAATGTGTTGAGTTTGGGCACAAAAGGGTCGTCTTGCTTGCCTTTAGGTGCTGGCTTGACAGAAGCTCATTTGCACTGCGAAAAGTGAACTATTTGCATAGCTTGGAAGCTACATTTATGGAACGCAATATGTTTTATCTGTGGGTGCGGAAATGCAACTTACGCTACCTTGAGCATGAAGTTATAGAGCGTAATAACAACCATTTGCTTCAATGGGCATTTGAGAGGTGGACAAGATCGAAGGCATTAGTGGCAAAAGCCGATGAGTTTTTGGTAGAACGAGACAAGCAACTCATGTTAAAAGTTCTCCGCAAGTGGGCCGTAACTTCTGCTTTGAACGGCCTTGCCAATGATTTCAGGGAAAATGGGTTGAAGAAACACGCACTGAAAAATTGGAGATTGGCGCTTAGGGAGGTAGACATGGGTACTGTGCGAGATGCGATAGCTTATAAAAAGCTTTTCGACGTTTGGCGGCTTGAAGCACTTTGTAAGGAGTATACCGAAGAGTGGAATACGGAGTTGAAACGAGACTCTTTTTTGGCTTTTGTTAAAAAAATGGATATCGTGTTGAAGCATAGAGACACCGCTGAAAATTTCAGGGCTAAGAGTACCTTAAGGTCCTTTTTCGGTTTTGCACTGAAAAGGTTTAGGGCTAACCAACTGTTAGCTATATCTGCGGATGAGGCTTACAGGAAGAACCAGGATACAAATGCAAATATTATATTAAAGAAAAGTTTCAGTTCTTGGAGGCAGAAAGCAAGAAATGCAGCTAATAGAAATAAAGCCCTTCAGGAAGGATTAGCTGTGTATCTCCATAATGCTCAGCGAGTTTCGAGGTGGTTCACCATTTGGAAGACACGAGCTGAGGAGGGTAAGCTACGAGGCAAAAAAGCGAACGAGTTTCATCATCTTGTCTTGAAGACAAAGTTTGCCAATAAATGGCTCCAAAGAACACAAAGCGTTGGCGAGCTTAACATAATATGCGATGACAAAATAGAGGAGGTCGAATATGAAACATTAAGTGCGGTATTCAGCAAAATGGCTTTACGATATATCAAGTCCCGGCAGGAGAACGCTGCAGCAATACTATTCATGGAGCGATGGGAACGTAATCGCGTACGTGTCTTCTTTGATATCTGGCGTACATCCTATGAGAGTATGTACTATGATGAAGATGCGCAAGCAGCAGGAGATTCTACTGGGTCATCACCCTCACGTATTTCTCCTTCAAAGAGGTCTCCATTGGCAGAAAGGAGAATTCAATTGAAGTTACAGACCGAAGGCGTAGAGCCATTGGAAGCGCCTCCAGGGTTTCCCGATGTGTTCGACCTTCACATTTCACCGTCGAAAACACCATTGGCCGCATTTCCTGCATCAGAGAGAATCAGACGCATGAACCTTCAACTGCGCAAAAGCCAGTATCGCCAGGCAAAACATAATTCGCCTGAGAAGGTAGGTCTCGGAGATGAAATGCGAGTACCAGAGACGCCGATAAGAGCAACTAGGCACAGTAACAGAGCAAGCGTGAAAAGAGATGCTAGGATTGCGAGGGAGAGGGCCGTTGGGGAGGGAAATGCCTTCAATGCCGTCAATACCATAACTCCAGGGGTGGTGGAGCAGATTAGGAGAAAGCTAGAGATTGACCCATATAATGTCAGATGAGTGGGTACATATATGTATATTACGAATGTAAAGTAGTAGATGAACTGGCGCGACGAGTTAGTGGAAGACATCATGCTGTGGCGACAGAGGTACATAGCTGTGATCAATGTAAAAAAAGCTTCTGAGATTCCCTCAAAATATAATATAAATAGTGACAAATGCAGTTGGGAATAAGAAATACCCAAGTCATTGCTCTATTAGCCTTCTCACTTCCCAGTTGATACGGTAAATGATATAATTAGACAACTAATAGAAGTATGAAAGGATTTGCCGATCAGGCCAGCTAAAGCCAAAAAACAACGCCCAGAACTCAATCACTCTTCATCACCTTCAAACGCTTCTAGAGGCAGCTGGTAAATAGATATCTTGGCAACATTAGGATCCTTTACAATCATGAACTTGTAGTCACCTTCACCACCCTCGTGTTCAATAATATCGATGAAAGATTTGACAATACCCCATCCATTACCGAGCGACAATCCAATCTGGGAACCTAATTCAGCAGGCTTATAGCTGGCAACAGCAACGACTTCGTGGCTGTTGTTCTTCTTAAAGTCGGTACGCGTGACAAAACCAAGCTTCATCAAATCGGTATCGGCCAGTAAGGCCTTGGTAGTCCATTTAGATACCTTATTGTTGTTCTTCTTAAGCTGATCAGCAACAATGGCACCGCGTTGCTGGCGCCAGTCAAGACTGTCTGGCTGGTACTGGTTCAATGCGTTTATTGAGAGGTATAAGTTGCCGCCTGTGCTGTCCTTGCTGTAAGAGTCAATCTCCGAACGCACCACGATAGGTAGACCCTCCTTTTCGGGGTCTGCCGCGTCGGGCATCACGAATTTACGGTACTTGTAGCCCTTTTTGAGGAGGGGCTCACTGAGAGAAGTCAGCTCGGACTCTGAGATAAAAGGATTCTCAGGGTGGTCGAAGGACACCACGGCAGAAGAGTCGAGCGAATTGGCGAGGAAGTTGTGGTTCACAAAAGTAGCCTCTAAGGAAAGGTTGGCTGCGTTATTGATGTTAGCGTCGTGGGAGTCTGCAGGAGGATGCTGTGCGTTTTCATCCACCTCTAGTTTTTCAGCACCGTCTCCACGCTTATCAAGGAAGATTTTTCCGTTGCGCTTAGTTACAAGGATATCCCAAGAGTAAAGGGACTTGGTGGTACACATCAGCTGCGCAAGAACGGCGTCTGTCGCAAAGACGGTGGAGGTGGTGGAAGAATTGTCAGCAGAGTTTGCCAGCTCTTTCATCACAGGGTCATCTCTAGCAGTGGGGGAAAAGATGGCTCTGTCCAAAACGTGCAGCTTTTCATGGGCACCAGGACGCAGGTTCTCAAATTTCTTTATATACCCATTAACGGAGCCATACGAGCTGAGGTCTTCAGCGGGACGGACATCGAGGTTCAGCTTTGTAAGCTTGTAGAATTCCAAGTCAGAGACAAGGGTCCAGGCTGGGTTGATTTTCACCGAGCTCTCACGAACAACTTGGTTGCTACGGTCGTAGCGGTCGTATCTGTTGTAACCTCCTCTGTTGTACGAGTTGGACTGGTTACCGTGAGAAGAGTGGGCATTAGACTGGTTGGTATGAGCATTGTTAGGCCCAGATTGCTTGTTTGCATTAGATTGGTTGGCGTAGCCATGACCACCAGCTTGGTTGGGCACGTTACCGGTACGTGGGCCACCACCACTCTTTCTTCCCCTCAAAATAGTCTGCTTACCGGAGCCTGGCTGGGCAGCACCGCCCTGACCGGACGAATCAACGATGGAAAAATCATCAAGCTGCTCGGTCTCAGCGGCAAAAAGTGCTGCCGCAGAGGCACCATATGCGTGGTACTGATCTTTCTTTGTGCGCTGGCCTCTGGAGCTTAGCTGCTGCTGCTTCTCCTCCTGCTCTTTTCCCTGCCACCAGTCGGCGGCCTTACCGAGCTTGTCAGACTTTGAGAAAGGGGCATAGGGAATGTCACTAGAAGTGAGATTTTGTGGGGTCTTTTTCGATGGTCCCCAAGGATCAGTCGAGAGAGAGACTTTGGTGAAGTCAAATGGGAGAGACATAGGATGATATGGGGAGTTTGACTGGGTTTAAGCAAATGGCAGAGGGTGGTGGTAAGGGTCGAAGGTGAAAATTTTTTAAAGTGGGCAAGGCGCGCTACCGCGTTACGACATTTTTCTCATGATATTTTGCAAAAATTGTCGTGAGTGAGGTGCAGGCATTATAATGAGAGTTAGGTAATTGGTTGAAGTGGAAGAAAGGAGATAGAGACGCTCGTTTGGAGAACTTACGAATTCAATTCAAAGACTAAGGGATAGCACTGACAAGAAGGATTGAAGTATCTGCAGATTTTGTAAATATATTTTATAAAAAATATTACACTTCTAGTGTTGGTTTTTGCTTTCTTGCTTGTTGTATGTGCGTTGGGAGAGTCAATATAAAGCTTTTTGAGTCCATAAAGAGCCCAACATGTTGTTGTTTCCGGGTATTATGATCCAAAGTTTATAACTTTTCAGCATACGCTCAGCTTAAATCCGCCCGTTGTCAGGATGTCTCACGGTTTCACCTTGAATTTAGTCATCTTTTGAATCTAATCTTGAGCAAGGAATAAGAAATGTACAGTAGCAGCACTTTCAACGGCAATTGCCATGCATGTTCTCATACCAAAGAACATTGGGCAACAGACCAAAACAGACCAAAACTAGAAAGTTAAGTCAGTAACCGAAATTCTCAAAACATAATTCAGTCAGAGTAACTGTTGAAATATCGCTTCAAATGTTTGGAATTATTTTATAGAAACTGAGCCATGGGTTGACTTTTAACGCAGTTAAAAGCTACGGTGGCCGTTTCATTGTTAGATAAGTAGCTATAAAAGTTATAAAAGTGATTATTCTGCTGCAACATTAAATAAGGCCTAAGGAGGCTTTTTTCTGGCAACTAGAACAGATATCTTTCCAGGAACAGAACTGCCCTGTAACAAACTATTTTCAACTTACAGCTATTACGATTCCGTGTTCCTATTCACTGGTTCCTACCTCCTTACACTGTTCAACCTCCCAATCTACAACCACTTATATGGTGCAGGGATGTAAACTGACCAAAGATACAAGTCGATCGACGAAGTGACGCCCTCGCAGTCCTCGCGCTTCCTCGCCACCGCATTTGGCACTGAAAGTTACATTCAACTAATGCCTGGTAATGCACAGTAAGTCATCCAGTCGATAAGTAGCCTGCTTAACACCCAATAAAGCACTCAATTACACCGTTTTGATACATCTTTAGCACATTTGCACTGGTAGACATCTACAACCAAGCTAAAGCTTCTCACTATACAACACAATGGATGTCGTAAACGTCGATATCAACCACCTCAAAAAGGGCGAGGTGAACCTTGGTACTTCTATCATGGCGGTCACTTTCAAGGACGGTGTCATTTTGGGAGCCGACAGTCGTACTACCACAGGGTCTTACATTGCAAACAGAGTAACGGACAAGCTGACGCAGATCCACAATAAAATCTGGTGTTGTAGGTCGGGATCTGCTGCTGATACACAGGCTGTAGCTGACATAGTGAAGTACCATCTGGAGCTGTATAAGTCTCAGTATGGCACTGAACCTAGTACCAAAGTGGCGGCCTCTATATTTCAGGAGATTTGCTACGAGAACAAAGACGGCCTCACTGCCGGGATAATCTGTGCTGGTTATGACGAGAAGGCAGACAAGGGAACTGTTTTTTCGATCCCATTGGGCGGATCAATGCACGAGCAGGAGTACGCCATTGCCGGTTCCGGTTCGGTCTTTATCTATGGTTACTGTAAAAAGAATTTTAAGTCTGGGATGACAAAGGAAGAGACGGTGAGTTTTGTCAAGACGTCGTTGGCACAGGCCATCAAATGGGATGGCTCTTCTGGTGGTGTGATTAGAATGATTGTGTTGACGAAGCAAGGTATTGAGAGACTGTTGTTCCTGCCAGATGAGTATGTTGATGCTTAGGCGATAGAAAAGGCTGATGATGTGATATAGCGATGTATGTATGGATATCATTGTATGTAGCACAATAACTAGAGATGTGATTGTTAACGCTAGTGTTATAAAGATTGTGTAAATGTTTCATGAAGTTTTTCTTACCAATATACCAATATACCAATATATTCAGGATTTACGGCAGCTTACCAAAATGCTTTCCAAGTTCTAAGTGGAACAAAGATGCTACTACAGGGCATTTAGAACTTCAAGTCAGTGACATAGAAGGGGCGTTAGGGTTATATGGCCAAGTATTATTAGATAGGGCAATGGGGCGAATATCCATTAGGGAGAACTAAGAACGGCTGTGCTAATCGTCTTGAGTGTGGCAGATAGTTTGATGCCATCTCCCAATCTTCTGCCACCATTGCCAATTACACTACACTTTTGAAATCATTACCTGACAGTTCAGTGAGCCAGCCATCTGCTGCTAGGGTTAAAGTCAGTGTTAGCTTACTCACTAAACCAATACCTGCGCAGACACACCCTACAAGTCACGTGATTTAGCACTCGATCAAACAGCGCGAGTACTTTGATCAAAATGCGAGCGTAGTACTGTTGATCACCTCAACTGTTTTGGTGAATCTACAATTGCAAACGGGACCATGTCTGACGAGGAGAAGAACGTGACAACTGAGACAACTGCTGAGAATGTTCCATCTGAGGAGCTTTCCAAGGAGGAGAGGCTTGAAGCAGCTAGGAAAAAGGTGAGTGTTGGTATAAGAGGATGATTAGTTCTAGAGTTACATGAAATACTAACAATCATAGTTTGAGGAACTAAGGAAGAAAAACAAGAGGAAGGGAAAGAAGAAGAAGAAGGAAGGAAAGGAGGAGACTGACGAGAAGGAGACGGACGAGGTGGATGCCGAGAAGAGTGAGACAGACCACGACAACGAGACTGTCGCAACCGAGTCACGTGATCAAGAGAAGAATGACTTAGAAGGTATAGAGGTTGGAGAGCCTGCCGATGCGGAAGAGGTGGAAAAATCCCAACAAGACGAGGAGACTACAGTAGCCAAAGATGTTGAAGAGTCAGGTAAGCCAACAGAGTCAGAGACAGTAGAGTCAGCAGAGCCAGACTTTAAAAAACCAGTACAAGTTGAGGGTAGCAGCTCTAACGCTGAGGACCTGGACACCATTTTAGCGACTGAAAAACCAGCAGAGTCAGAATTTTTAACAGATGCACTACGATCCCGTGTATCGGAACTGGAGGCCGAAAACAGCAAACTTAAGTCCGAGGTTTCGGAGCTTAAATTTAGCCGCATCGAGCTGGAGGAAGAGTTGGACAAGTCAAAAGTGTTGATTACTCAGCTGCAAAAAGAAATAGCAGGTCTGAAGAGCAAAAAGGTAGCAACGTCGTCAGCCGCTGTTAATCACCCCGGCTCAGAGGACGACTCGTCTATTTTGACCAGTAACAGCTACCCAGCAGTTGGGGATCATGAGGATGTGCTAAAGACGGCTGGCTCGGCGGCAGCCGCTGCCCCTTTTCAGAAGTTCCAAGATTACAGTCACCATTTAGCCTCGAGTGAATATCTGAATATTGTGGATATCAGGGAGAGAATGTCTCAGTGGAAGGGTTGGAATGTTGATATGAGACAATGGAGGAGCATGGGGATGGGCCCGCTTCTTGAGTTGTAGAAGTGAAATGAAGATTGTCACTGAATAATCACATTTTATGATAGCTACGTTAGTGTATAACTATAAATAATTGTGTGAGTTGCCGTATAGGTGAAAATAATGACCCTTCGACTTTGGTATATGGAAAATGTTGTGCCAATGTTGTACCGTAGCTACCGCGAAAACCAGTCTTGTACTTTACAGCCTCGGTTTAATTCACAACTTTGCACCGCTCTTTGTTCTTACCCTAGTGTTAAACAGTCAGCCACACCATCATTCATTGACATACAAACGCAATGCTGCATAGAGCACGTTGCATACGACCACATCGTCCCACTATCACATGCATCGGCAAGGCTCTCTCAAGGTCGGAGTGTCTTGCTTCGGTAAACTGTCGAGCAGGGCAACCCAGGCCAGACAGAGATGTCCGAATTACTGCCGCGAGAAATTTTAGTGTCTTCTCGCGGTGTTTTAGTAGCTCAGCGGTAAGGAAGTCAAACTCCGCGGTAGCAGATGATGCTACCCCGGCAGTTTCCCCTACCAAAGTCATCGGAATTGATCTAGGCACAACCAACTCTGCTGTCGCCGTGATGCACGGCGATGAACCCAAAATCCTTGAAAATGCCGAGGGAAAGCGGACGACTCCCAGTGTGGTGGCTTTCCTGGAAAACGGTGAGGTGCTCGTGGGAGAACCTGCTAAGAGACAGTCATTGGTGAACCACGCCAATACTTTTTACGCTACGAAGAGGCTGATAGGAAGGAAGTTCAGCGACGAAGAGGTGCAACGAGACCTTAAGATGGTTCCTTACGGAATAGTTGAGCACGTCAATGGCGACGCTTGGTTGGAGGTGCAAGAGGGTGCGGCGGGTACTGCTAACACTGCGAATGCCGCTGGGGAATCACCCACCCTTTCTGCGCGCTACTCTCCCTCCCAGATCAGTGGCTTTATTCTTCGAGAAATGAAGCGTATAGCTGCTAGTCACCTTGATTCTCCCATCAAAAATGCTGTTATTACGGTTCCTGCTTACTTCAACGATGCGCAACGACAGGCCACGAAGACTGCCGGTGAGCTTGTTGGCTTGAACGTTGTCCGTGTGGTAAACGAGCCTACCGCAGCATCGTTAGCGTATGGACTGGGCAAGAAGAACGATGGCCTCGTGGCGGTTTTTGACCTCGGCGGTGGAACTTTTGACATATCGATCTTGGATATAGAAGACGGCGTCTTTGAAGTGTTCTCTACAAATGGTGATACGCATTTGGGCGGCGAAGATTTTGACAATGTACTGGTTGACTATGTTTTGGGGGAATTTGAGCGCATGCATGCAAGCGAATTAGATGCCAAGGCAGGCTCTGATTCTGGCAGTTCCTTCCGTTCTGACATTCTTGCCCTGCAGCGGATTCGTCAGGCTTGCGAGCGTGCAAAGATCGAGCTTTCTCACCATTCCACCACTACTATTACTCTGCCATTTCTTCACCAAGGCATCTCCTTTTCGCTGCCTTTGACCGAAGAGAAATTGGATTCGCTCAGTGCGGACCTCATTGCACGGACTGAAGCGCCCGTTCATAGAGCTCTGCGTGATGCAGATCTGACCGCACGTGATATTGATGAGGTGATCCTGGTTGGCGGCATGACTCGTATGCCAAGGATCCGCGCTACTGTGGCAGAGATATTCTCGCGCGAACCCAACACGACAGTGAACCCAGACGAGGCGGTCGCCTTAGGGGCGGCCATCCAGGGTGCAGTATTATCGGGAGAGGTGAGAGATGTGCTGCTATTAGACGTAACACCACTCACGCTGGGTATAGAAACTTACGGCGGAATGTTCTCGCCATTAATTCCACGGAATACAACAGTACCTTGTAAAATTGAGCAAATGTACTCCACCGCGGTCGATGGACAAACTGCCATTGATGTGAATGTGTATCAGGGTGAGAGGCCATTAGTTCAAGATAACAAGCTGATTGGGAAGTTTAAATTGACGAATCTACCCCCTCAACCCAAAGGAACTGTACAAATAGCTGTATCTTTTGACATTGACGCAGATGGGATTATCAAGGTCAGTGCTAAGGACAAACATTCTGGCCAATCTGCGTCGATCACAGTGTTTGCTGCAACGGGTCTATCGCAAGAAGAGATAGACCATCTGGTTGAAGAGTCTCGCGGCAGCGCTGAGGAGGATCAGCATAAGAAAGAAGTGCTTACTGCGGCCAATCAGCTAGAGCAGGTGAAATTTGAGACAGAGGAAATGTTGCAAAAAAGAGCCGATCTGATTAGCGAAGAGGACAGGGAATTGATGAAGAAGAGACTCGAGGTAGTTAAGAGGATCATAAGCGATGCTCGTAGTTTTGAGCTGAGGGATGTTAGCGTCTTGAGAGTTGCTGGAGAAGAGTTGAGGAGCGAACTACTGCGGTTGTTTACAAATAAGACAGAGACCTGAGCTGATTAGCACAGATATACATGAGCTCAGCTAAAGGTCACGTGACCTAAAATTTACTGCTTTGATTTAGGTGGTGTTCGCAGTGACTGAAGAAGAACCTCCGCGGAAGACCCGCGGCTCTTCTCGCGCCCACTGCGCAACCACAGCGTGCCCGAGTTTTAGTATCTAGAACAGGCCCCTGGCGCGTCGCGCTTTTGGGTTTGTTCGCTCGCGCTGCACTTACCCTGTTTGGCAAAATTCCCAACGAATTTTGCAATTTGTGTGTTTTCTCTCGGTCCCTATTTACTTTCCTTTCTTGTTCATAGCTGTTTAGGTGTACATATTTTAACCAACCTGCGACAATTTTGGACAATTTGCCTGTTGAGTGAGCTGAGACAGTAGCACGGCCCTAGAGATCACCTTGGCTGGAATTGCACTACTGAACAACTTTGCTAACGCGCCTCAAAACGCCCTAATCGTTAACACACCTAGGAAATTCCAATTCATTCACTTGACTGCGACTAGCGACACAAAGCAGCTAGCCCAAAATACCCAACCATCAAACTGAAAGAATATAAAACGTTTTCTGCTACGCCAACCCGATTTCTACAATAATACAGATCAGAACCTACCAAATCAGTCAGATCTAATCAACAGATCAGTCACTAAGCAAATCTAATCTCATCCCCTAACAACTTGATCCAGTAATCACATCTGACCATACCGTTGATAAATCTAATATGTACAACCACCCCAATTTATCGCAGTCCTCAACAGGATCAGGTCGTCGTATCTCATTGAACAACCCCTTCCGCTCAGCTTTGTTGCAAGAAGACGCAAAGCCCACGTCCACCGGCACTGGCAACAGTGAAGAATTCAACAACTGGGTACAGAAGAACGCACAGGCGTTACAAGAGGAAGAAGAAGATAATATCGATGACGATGACGGCGAGCTTGTGTTCATCGACACCAACAGGTCTATATCAACGAGGGACCGTTATTTGTCCCGCCCTAGAAAGCCCGAACTTTTGACGACAAAGTCAGATTCATCTGTGTAAGTATTACTAACAAAAAGGATAGAAGAATCACAGAAGACAGAAGGAGTGAGAGATACCAAAGACATTACAGAGCTACCTCGTTCAGGTGTCACCTATTGAGTGGTCATCAACAAAAAGGAAGTTTAACACGTGTTTCAACGCGTTTTTGATATCAATTTCAGCACAGAAGAGCCCAACGACTCAGATCACCTTTCCCAGCATCCCTAGTTTGACACCAACCTGCCTTTAGTACCCTCCTCCAACAACTCATCACTCACTATGGCACACTTTTACACCTGTACACCAAGACACACCGACAAAATCCTTGCACCCGATACATTCCTTGCCCTCCGCGAGCGCAGGTGCCTCCGCCTCATTAGCAACCCGATCTGGCAAAGGCCGCACGACACAAGCGGCTTATTTTGTTTTACTTTTGCCCAAGAAAGCTGACATCCTCTGGCACCGGGTTCTTTTTATAGATTGTTTCAGTGGTTGTTAGTCGAAGTGTAAGTTGTGTGTGTGTGCGTGACTAGACTGCTCTTTGAGATTAGACAGCATCAGTCATGGCATGACTCAGAGAAAAGAGGTATTGCCTGGTGTGTGACAGGTTATTCAAAGTCAGTGTGACAATTATTGTTACAGCTTTGACAGTTTTGGATGGTGCGAGTCGTGTGCACTACTGTTGCCCAGTTTGATATGTCTCTATCGCCTGTTCCTGTGATTCTCATCCTATTCATACCACCCAGTTCTCATACTAACATATACAGAATGTCAGAAGGAAGATACACAAACAACCCGTTTGCGGACGCACTCAGCCCTGAGTCTACGGGAGTGGCACCATCAGTTAATAACAACAGATCTGCTAGACCTATCAACTCCGTCAATTCCACGCAGGTGTTTTCACAAACACATTCTGCCAAACCGGCCGTCGATAGATCGAACAAGCCAACTGTCAACGAGGAGTATTATGACGACCATGATTTACCTCCCTCATACGACGAGGTCACGAATAAGTATGCCACCAATGAATATCTCAAAGACGAAAAGATTGAACCTAGCGCCGAACACAGATCTGTCAACTCCAATAAGCCAGTGAACGGTCAAATACACAGGTCCAAGACTGTCGGGCATTCTGCTCATACAAGATCTCGCTCTCGCAGCGAAGGCGAGGCTAGTGTTGTGAGGCCTAGAGGTAGTAGACCTGACAGGGAGAGATCTGACAGAGAGAGGGACAGAACCAGGGAAAAATCAAAACACCCTGGTCATTCTTCATCCCACCATGGTACTTCTGGACACGGCCATAGCTCACGTTCTCAAGGTCACTCAACAAGACATCGTTCCAGTAAGACCTCCCGCTCTAAATCCGTTGACAAACCTAAGAACTTGGATACCATTGATAAATTAGATGTTACCGGTTTTCTCGGGGGAAGCTCTTTTCACCACGATGGACCTTTTGACGCCTGCACCCCTCAGCGTAACAAGGATGTGAAAGCAGCTCCTGTGGCTGCTTTCCCCATTGATGGACCTAATTCCTCCATAAAAGGATTAGGTCCTGTGAACACAAAGGAACAACAGATAGATATGGTGTTTGGCTATGGTAATAACGACGATGATTTGTATTCCACATCGATCGGAAGATCCAGGGCTAAATCTACGGGACACTTTCCTGCTGGAGAACCCAGTCTTAACGGAAATCGCCAAGTCAATGGTGTTAAAAAAGATGCCACCAATGCCGCTACATTCAGCGGCAGGAGCCCGTACTCCAATGGAGTAGTGGTGAAGCAAGCCAGCAGTTCAACTTCTACCCTCCTAGATATGAAGCACACTCCTGGAATTGTTGCATTTGATTCAACTGCCAAGGCAGAGCCCATTCACGGGGATACCACTCTGGGTCTTGGAAGTACAACTTTTCTCAATGGAGCCCCAGCCTATGGAAACACAGAGCCTAAAGGCGGCGATTTGGGTAGAAAGAAGAGTATAGTGGATCGCTTGACTGGGAAGGATGAGAGTTCCGGGCTGTTGAAGAGGGTGAAAAGTTTGAAGGTCTCTAGAAAATAAAAACGTTGTGGTAAAACGAAAAAACAAAATTTGAAAATGTGCCGCCAACTGTAGTCGCTATTTTGCTTTTTTGATCTACACTTGGCATAACCATGCTAGGTTAGCATATCAACATCAGCAGGGACAGGGATTTCCCTGGCTCAGCTGGTATTATTAGAGGCGTTATTCCGCCAGTTGGTTCACTCTTTGTGTATTAAAGCCGAATGATTCATGACATTAGTCGTAACAAAGGTAGCTGGTTGATGTTTTCTTTTACAGAGTGATTTCATTTGAGTTCTTGATAAACTGACTTTAGTTTCCGATTTTATCTGGAACCAAGTACTATCAAAAAAAAAACTGTTAAGTCAGATTCATTGATTGTGCCAAATGTTTATGGCCTGACTCTGGATGCATCATATGAGTAAAAGGAAAACAGCCCAAACCGGCCCAAGACTTTATATGTGTCCCCTCACGTCTATTAGACCAACTTTATACCAAAATAATTGTCGTTTAGGTTTTTGTATTTTAAGTTATTTTTTCTAGGGTATCAAAACATCAATCAGCGTTTGTATTTGTTCTCGAGGTGGTCCAATTATACATGCAGCACCTAGGAGTAACAAAGTGGACCAGGCAGGTGAGACAAGGACCAGGACAGCGATTCAGCAAATAATTGTATTAGAATATATATAGATGGCCCCTATGTGACTTGCAAAGCATTTATGACATCACTCAGCATCTTTGATATGCGCATAAAGCAACTTTTGGATAAGCTTATTGCACTTATTACACCACATTTCAATGACCTTGTCTTCTACCCCAATTTCTCTGGCATAAGTAATGGCCTTTTTCTTGTCCTGCAAATACTTTCTCATAAAAATAGCTTGAACTTGTTTCCCATGGGGATTAATGCTTTCAATTGGTGGCTTTTTCCGCCATTTTCTGATATGGCCTATTCTGAACAACAACCCGAAGGTACAAGCCCACATGATGTTCGTAGCAAAGACCAATATAGAGAGTAGAATCCTAGCAAGTATTATTTGTCCTAAAAAAGCACTGAGGGACAGATAACTTTCAACTGGGTTTTCAGGTAAGCAAGTCCGTATAAACAAAACAATTTTACGCAGGTTTAGCATGCAAATATATTCTGAGTTCATAGCAGTGTCAAACCAAAAGCATGTAATTTGCCAAAATCGCTGGACATTGGAAGGCTCCATCTTGGGTGGAGACTTGACTTCTGTTGCAAGCCTAACAGCTCCTACCTTAGTGTGTATCTTTCCCCTGGTAATGGTTACCTTTTGAGTTCTGAAAACTGTGGAAATAGAAGTCACCATTGCTTTAGTGCTAGTCAAAGTTGCAGGTCTTTCTAAAGATACGAGTGTCATTTGAGTACTAGCAGAAACACTCACTTCCGTCGTAGTTGCGGCTGAGCAAGCTAGTGCGTGCTGGGATGCGGGAAGACCTAATTGCGTACACGTTTTTATGCTATGACTGTTTAGAAGCACATGTTCATCCTCAACATCGCTTCTGCTTTGGCGTGAAATTGCGGAAATGGCAATGAATACAAAGAGCAGTGATGAGATCGTATAAAATGAGTTCCATTTCCACGCTTGCTCTTTCACTCTGTGGTGATCTAAAGCCAATATAGTAGTGCTAGTAGACTCGTCAGGTGAAAATGATTCCTGCTCGGTATCACCAAACGGCGGGCCATTCGTTTCATTAGCGGTAACTCTGCATTTTTCAAGTAAAGATTTCTGAGTTAGACGTCTTCCTTTGTGATCAAATTCAACAAGATTGGAATTAGTTTTGCAGTCAACATCACTACCACAAATTGGAATTTTCAAACTTTTGGGGGCGCTCAACTCGCCAAAATCACTTTTGTTTGTTATCTTTTTGGGGGAATCATTTTGAGATCTTGTTGGTTCTATGTTTGGAACAACAATCGTGGAGCCGTCCATTTTTTCTAGTTTGAATGCAAGTGCCAGTTGATTCAATATGGCTTTGCTTTAGTCTGTGCAGAGAAAGCACAAATGGAGGGGTCGAAAAGAAGTCAACCAACAAACAAGCTGAGAAAAGAGCTATAATAAAAAGCAGATTATGTAACGAATTCTACGCGCCTTAAAAGTTGCAAATGGCTGCGATTGTCGCAGACCTAATTCTGGCATAATGATCAAATCTTATCTCAGGCCATTTCAAGAAAGAAGGCTTTGGGATTGCCCAGGGCATCTTTGCGTATAGTAAATACAAGCATCAGGCTTGAACATAATTGCCTTTGCTGAACAAATAGTAAGGTATTCCATATCTTATTAGCCCTAGAGACTGTTATGTATCTGTCTTACCCTCCTTTATCAGCTCAGCAAAATAAATCCCAAATATATTATAAATTACATACACATACACAATTGACTGCACAAAGAAATACAAGCATCCCAAATTGATTTACGAAACAAAACTAGTGTGCCGCTACAGGCTGCCTATGCTGCTGAGGAGCAGCTCTCCTGTTGGGCAGGGTATATTTCATAAATGCCCTCTGTAGCTGCTTTCTAACGCTGACCTTCTGCGCACCAACAAAAGAGTCTACACTCACCTTGATGGCCCTATCCAAATCACTCGACGAAACATAATCAGACAGACGCATCTTTGCAAATGACTCGGCAATTCTTAAGATACTTTCCAAATGTCTCACAGTAATAGGAAAGCTTCCTGTAGTGTTACTTTCTCTTCTCAAATCAGCATACACCCTTGACACTTTATCCATGTCAATCTCTGTGAGTTTTGGGTAGACTACCGAGCGTGCGTAGAAGATATATTTCATCAACACATCCTGTGGGATAGGAGAAATTTCGCTCTCCTTTTGACGCTGGCGAGCAAGCCGTGATCTTGCAGCAGTGGGCGAAACATCATCATCGTCTGCGGCCTCTGCATCTGATTTATCGCCATCTTCGCCCATTTTGTCATCAGTTACTTCGTCATTGCCAGCCAATTCATCTGCAATATCATCACCCTCCTGAGGGTGTGAACGCATATGCGAGTCAATAACGAAGGAAGCGAGTCTCTCATCCGTCTCGGGGTTCACAAGATCTCTGACTACACAGAGAATGTCAAATCTGGACAAAATGGGTTCTGTCAAGTTCACATTTTGAGCCAAATTTGTTGTCGAGTTGTACCGTCCTCCGATGGGGTTCGCAGCGGCTATGATAGAACATCTGGCTTGCAGAGTTGTTACAATACCTGCCTTTGAAATCGAAATCGACTGCTGCTCCATGGCCTCGTGAATCGATGTTCTGTCCTGGTCATTCATCTTGTCGAACTCGTCAATTAGGCATACACCTTTATCAGCCAAAACGAGGGCTCCTCCTTCCAGAGTCCACTCTTTTGTGATTGGGTCCTTGCGGACACTGGCAGTAAGACCGACAGCAGACGCACCCTGACCAGTAGCAAATACGGCACGGTGAGCGGTCTTCTCCACGTATTTGAGGATTTGTGATTTTGCAGTTCCCGGGTCTCCCAGAAGTAATACATTTATATCTCCTCTGATGGAGTGCTTGCCATTCACGTCTTTTGGAACTCCGCTAAAAAGCGAGCACGCAATAGCCGTTTTGATATCACGATGACCGTAGATAGAGGGAGCCATGGAAGCGATGATCTTGTCAATAATGCCTCTCTCTCTAGCCATTTTACGGAACTGTTTCTCTTCCTCTTCTGTCCATTGCAAGGATGAAGAATCAGAACCAGAAAGACCCGACATGCCAGTTGTACCGGAACCGTTGGCACCGTTAGAGGCACTTGCACCCGCTCTTCTGATTGCATTTCCCTCAATCACAGTAGCAAATACGGGGAACCCATTCTTCGCGTTCAGGTGTCCGTCGTATGAGTTTTTATATATACCTGTAATCTCCACTTCTTCTCCCGGTTTGGCAGCATCTACTAAATCCCACAGCAAAATCACTTCTTTGTGACGAGGAAGTCTTCCTGCAGGAACAGAACCAGGTGCCTCTTGTAGAGTTACGCGCTGGTAGTTACGATACAAGGTTTTTTCTGTGTTCATCTTGAAGGGGCCCTTTGAGTGACAGTTTGTGCAAAAACTGATTTTGACTTCTTGGTCCGAGTCCTGAAAGAACGGTCCTAGAGTGGCGCCACACTTCTGGCAGTCAAACTTAACATACTTGAGCTGAGGAAAGACACCTGTTCTACGGGTGACAACACCAGAAACACGCACGAGCGAGTTGAGATGAGACTCCCTTAACTCTCTAAGGTTGTTCAAAGTGGGGAAATCGCCAATACGAACGTGGATCTCTGAATGGATTTGCGCATAGTGTGGATAGTGCAGTTCTGTCGCCTCCATGGCAACAATGTCAAAAATCTTCAGCATCTCCTCAGGACAGGTCGTGAGGAAGTATGCCAATACTGCTTTAGAGTGCAGCAAATGGACATACGATACCTCCAAAGACTCGCTATTCAGTTCACCAAGAGTCCTAATCCTTGAACCGTAAACAGATCTCCCAGTCTCATCAGTGTATTCAAGCAAGAAAGTCTTCAGCTCTCTAGCAATTGAACGAGTCACGTTCGGCATAGTGATCCACTCCTGCACAGAGGGAGCTTTCACGTCGGCCAATGCTTCGAGGCTGAGCTCTTCAGTCAATGGGTCGATATCGTCAAACAGATCCTCGGGCTCCTCATCATAAGCGTGCCTTCTGCGTCTTCTTTGAATGGGCAAACCGTGTTCGTCCCTCAGGACGTCTTCTTCGTCTCCCCCATCAACAGCGTCCAAATCGATATTTCTATTACGGACAATTTCGTCCCTCTGGTCAAGCATGCGATCGACACGACGTCTTTCAGCGATATCTAACGCGTTGTATTCTCTGTCATCTAATCTCGCTGCGTTGTAATGATCTTGATCTGGTTTTTCAGCATAGTCATCTTCGAACTTGTCGTTCAAATCGATCTCTACCATTCCCTCCTCAGCTTCCTCCAAAGCATCTACCCCCTCCAAATCCTGAATTTCCTCGAAACCTTCTTCTGGCTCGTCATCTTCATCTTCTTCGGCGAAGGGAATTGCAGGTGAAGAGGGAATGTGAGCTCTAGGAGAGGATCCAATTGGCGTAGAAGGGCCTAAAACCGGTGACGATTGGTTGTACGATCTAAGGGTGACCTCTTCGTCGCTGTCACTGTCGCCCTCATCGTTGATGTCTCTTCTTCTTCTGGGTGGCATTTGATTACGGAAGATGGACTAACTAAAACTTGAAGACCGAATAAAACAAAGAAAACGAAATAAGAGAACAAGAGAATTTAGGTAGCCTGAGACAAGCTCCCGCTTCTGTGGTTTCACACTAAAGGTACGAAAAAGTGAAAATTTCCTCTTGCGGTCAATTACATGCGCACAAAACTTTGTACGCGACGCGTCTCTTCTATCCTAAAAAGGGTAAATTAAATGCGTGTCAGCGAGTCGGACTAGTAGAGGTTTGAGGTGTAACTGGAAATACGTTTCTAACGGCAGACTAAACAAGTGACTGGGTGACAAAATTAAGCAAAAAGCTACCTTGTAGTGCACTTGAGTGGCAAATGACATCTACGTAATCATCATAGGTATTTCATCATTACTCCGCAAGCCCGACGTACTGCCTAGCTTTGCTATTTCGACGTAACTCACTTACTTCCGCCGAGAGACAATAACGCATATGGAACAGATCCCAGAGATATTCGCGACTGCTGCCTTTAAAATTTCAATGTACCAGCACTTAAATAAATTATTGTCTACTATTTTTTTTGTTCTTGCTTTGTTTTTGTTTCTCTTGTCTTGTTTATCACTTTAGCTCTTACTTGATCTAACCGGATTTTATTTCATACTGTCTTTTATTGCATTATCACAAAAGGCCGACTAGAGCCCTTTCATTGGCGAATACCAATTTTGCCACAGCCACTTTTTTTTTAGTAGGTATCAACCTGGAATTTTCAATATTCTTGATCTATTCGACATTTTGGTGCAGTGAAATAATGCTGAGGCACATTGACTTGATGTGGATCATATGTGGTACATTTGATGCATGCAAATATGCTAATGTCTTGATTCCACTGCCGTTACATTATATCATTACTTGCCTCAACCACCTGTCACATCGCCAACTATAACCCATACTAACAGCCACCCAGTGACATCACATCCGTACAACGGACTGTCGGGGTTCCGCCGAAGCGGATCAACCAAAAACACAAGGAGCTCTCACTATGAGGAGTTTGATCCCGAGTCTGGAGTCCTAGGTAGAAAACGTTCCCTCGTTAGGAGAGAACGATCATTCAGAGGGAGGCAAAATTCTGTAAAATCACAAACGTCACACGCTCGGCAGACCCAACACGAACAACAGCAGCAACAGCCACAGATTCATATCACAGATCCTGATGCTATCCCTCTCAATGAACTGGATTTTTCCGGTAATTTCAAAGGTCCCAGAGAAATCAGTGGACTCAATGACGAGAGAAGTTACAATGAGAACAGTGAGAGCTATGGCCTTACTAATAGCAGTGATAGCTTGGGCCATAATCGGTCTGACAAAAATATAGACGGCGATCGTGTAGCCGACAGCGCCATACATTATAACAATGCCCACGATGTCAACACGGACAATGGTAACTTTGAAAACTATGATGATACTTCAGAGGACGCACCACTTTATTCTTCCTTACCCATTCGCTCGTTCGATGAGGACAGCAAGAGGTTTCCATATTGGAAAGTCTACTGCTACATTGTCACGTTCTGGGCCCCTTCGCCTTTGCTCAAAGTTATGGGCTTTCCTACACCAGAGAGACAATATGCGTGGAGAGAAAAAATGGCTCTGATTTCTGTGATTTTGGTTCTAGGGACAATCATCGCTTTCTTGACATTTGCCTTCACACGTGTTGTTTGTGTCAATTCTGCGCAAAGGTTACGTGCTGCTGATATAAGCACCGGCTATCTGGTAATAAATGGTAGAGCATATGCTCTCGACTCATCTTCACACCCTGCTGCTCCAGGAATTGATGCTGGTACCAATGTATTGTATCCTCCCATTAACGCTGGTGGAAAAGATGCTAGTTTCCTATTCCAAAACGTCAATGGTAACTGTAAAGGGTTAATCATGCCAAGAGATAATTGCACTATTCCTTACAATGACGAACATGAACTTGCGTGGTATATGCCCTGTAAAGTGTTCGACAGGTTTGGCTCTTCCCAGCCGAATTTCACATTTGATTATTACAACGGATACGCTTGCCACACATCTTCGAAGGCCAGGGATGCCTTTTACAGTTTAGATGTTACGGGCGACGTTTTCTACACTTGGGAAGACATCAGAAATACAAGCAGGAACCTGGTTGTCTACAATGGAGACGTTTTGGACATGGATCTGCTTGACTGGATCCAGCGTGATGACGTAACGTATCCACCACTGTTTGATAAGCTGAAAAACGATGCGACGATGCGCGGGTACGATGTGTCTGTCCTTTTAACGACTTCACACGAGAGGGAGGCCGCTAACTGTCTTGTAGAGATTCTGAAAGTGGGCGTCGTAGATGCAGACTCTATTGGTTGTATTGCTTCGCAAATCGTGCTGTACATTTCGTTGGTCTTTGTGCTTGCCATTTCATTTATCAAATTCTTTATAGCATGTTGGTTTAAATGGGGTGTTGCTCCTAAACAGGGTGCATCGCAAGAGGCCTTGAAGGACATGGTGGCTAGAGATAAACGGACAAATGAGTGGGCTGATGATCCTTTAAATGAGGCCCCTATTAAGGAAGTTCCTGAACGTAGGAGAGCTAATTTCCACAGTCCTCGCACTAATTACGAGCATGGTAGAACCCAGTCGCGTATGTTTGGAAGGAAAGGGCTGAGACTGTCTTGGGGAGGCAATATAGATGGGTTTTTCAGCGAAGACGAACGAGGCGATCCGAGTAAAGCGTTCCCTCAGGATTATCACCCAAAATACCTCACAATGACAACGGAAGCACATATATTAGCTTCCCAGGAAAATCAGGGGGACCGGAGAACACACAAACGTAATCAGTCCAGCCTAAATCTGTTGGGCACGGTAAATTCAAACACCAATTCTGTTTCAAACTCGCTTGCCAATCCCTTTAAAAGCCCCATTTTGGGTGCCTATGGTGCCTATGGGGGAAACTTAGCTGCCGCTAACATATTGCCAGACGAGGAAATATCTACTTTGGATGCTGGCTTGATTCACTCAGACGCAATTCCACAACCACCTGTATCTTGGGAGCCTTTTGGATTCCCCTTAGTGCACACTATGTGTCTTGTGACTTGTTATTCCGAAGACGAGGATGGTATTCGGACGACGTTGGATTCTATAGCGACCACTGACTACCCTAACTCTCACAAACTAATTGTGATAGTATGTGACGGTCTCATCACCGGCGCTGGAAATGACAAAACGACGCCAGAAATATGCTTGGATCTGATGACAGACTACACAATCGCACCTGACCAAGTGAAGCCACATTCGTATGTGAGTGTAGCTCAGGGAGTAAAACGCCACAACATGGCAAAAGTGTATTCTGGGTTTTACAAATACGATGACCGTACCGTTCCTGTAGAGAAACAGCAAAAGACTCCAGTTTTATTGGTTGTCAAATGCGGTACGCCCGAAGAGATTACTGCGCCTAAACCAGGCAACAGGGGAAAGAGAGACTCGCAGATAATCTTGATGTCTTTCTTGCAAAAGGTCACATTCAACGAACGTATGACAGAATTGGAGTTTGCTATGATGCAAGCTATATGGCAGATTACGGGGCTAATGGCTTTCTATTATGAACTCGTGCTTATGGTAGACGCTGATACTCTAGTGTACCCAGATTCCCTTACTCATATGGCTGCTGAGATGGTGAAACACCCAGAGATTATGGGACTTTGCGGTGAAACCAAGATAGCCAACAAGACTCAGTCATGGGTCACTGCTATTCAAGTGTTTGAATACTACATTTCCCATCACCAGGCCAAAGCGTTTGAGTCTGTCTTTGGGTCCGTCACGTGTCTCCCAGGTTGTTTTTGCATGTACAGGATTAAGTCTCCTAAGGGTCTTAATACCTGGGTACCTATTCTTGCTAATCCTGATATAGTGAGCAAATATTCGGAGAACCAGCTTGACAGTTTGCACAAAAAGAACCTATTGCTGCTGGGTGAAGACAGATATCTTTCATCGCTTATGCTGAGGACTTTCCCCAGGAGAAAACAAGTGTTCGTTCCTAAAGCTGTGTGCAAAACTGTTGTTCCGGACAAATTTAAAGTACTGTTATCACAGAGGCGTCGTTGGATTAATTCCACTGTGCACAATCTGATGGAATTGGTATTGGTCAACGACTTATGCGGTACTTTCTGCCTATCAATGCAGTTTATCATTGGCGTAGAGCTGATTGGTACATTGGTACTACCAGCCTCGATTACCTTCACACTGTATATCATTTTCATCGCTATTTTCACCAAGCCTACGCCAACAATGTCGTTGATCTTGATGGCAATAGTGTTTGGACTGCCTGCTGTGCTGATAGTGCTAACAGTTTCCTCCCTCATATACGTTGGATGGATGGTTATCTACTTAATGTCTCTTCCCATTTGGAATTTTGTTTTGCCAGTGTATTCCTTCTGGAAATTTGACGATTTCAGTTGGGGAGATACGCGTAAGACACAGGGAGGTGATAAGGGATCACACGCGGATAATGAAGGTGAATTTGACGGCTCAAAAATTGTTCAAAAAACTTGGAGAGACTACGAGAGAGACAGGCTTGCTGAGCAGCAAGGCAAAGGGGTTCCTGCTGTTCCCAGTGTTTATGATCCAGGTGCATACGAAATGGATGAGAGGGAAGAGTTTCAGAGAGAAGAAAGGAGAGAGGTCAGCCCCGATATTATAGATATGGCTCAGGATCTCTCAGGGTCTGGATTTGAGTCTGGAAAGGACCACTCCAGTGCTTCATTTACTACTGCTTATAACATTTAGTTGACAGTGTTGTTAACTCTTAGAACAAAGCATTGCATACTGTATACTTTGGCCATATACTATAACTAGATTCAAAAATAGGAGAGGTTGAGGGTGATGGCATGCCGCTTTTTACCAACAAGTCTCTACATATACCTCGTTAAATCGGCCATTCAATTGTTGCTTGCTACTACACAACGTACTCACCGGGGTCAGTAAAAGTAGAAAAATATACAGATTGATATCTTAGATTATCATTTAGCACGTTCCAAAGAAGGACTTAACTGTAAGCATATTTGCTTAGCTAGATCGCATATTTCTCCAAGCATTGTATTCTCAGCTACACAGTTGACAAGCAACGGATATAGCACAAGTGTTTCGTTCAAAGTGCCGTTATTAGACAAATCTGGTATGAGAGAATGTAACCCCGAAAGAAGCAATTTCAGCTCCACTAGCTGAACTCGAGGAACTGGTTCTTTGTAAAGAAGCTTTATGTCGACGAGTACCTTGTGCAAAGGAAGAGCAATACGTGACACCAAATATGGCAGCATCCTGGACGCCAAAATGTTACGAGGAAAATCTGACGCCTGTCCGCATACGGGAGTGGAGTAAGAAACCAGGTCAGACATGCACTGCTTTGAAATTAACAGACGGGGTAGTTCTTCAATTACGTCCACTGATCCGTAAATGGAATCAAAGTCATAGCCAGCAAGTGTCTTAGAAACCTCAGATGGAGACAAAGAATCAGAGACCAGTCGTGTGACTAGTTGACCATCGATATCTTCATATTTGTATAAAAATGAGTTCGTCCAGATAGTGGAGATAAACTGATCAATTGTTTGGGCGTCAAAAGACGAAAGGTGGAGGTTATTAACAATAGGATCTTTAATCTTATCGTAGATCTCAAGGTCGAATGCTTCGTAATTGACGTTGTACTCGTCATAGGCCAGTGTGGCTCGGAGAGCGTCCATATAAAGAGGCCATAGCGCATGTCTAACATCGTCGCTCAACGATTTATCACCAGAGCTAGAACGGGCGTCCGAATCTCTCAATACCTCAATACTTCTGCACGTCAACAGATGTAGCGTATGCAAGCTCTGCATCCAAAGTGTTTGATTGTTGAAAGTAATACTAGAACCTTTCGACTTAGCACAGTCCAGCAATGCTTTAAAACATTTGGTTATGCAATTATCGTTCATGTATGGAAGATAGTCGTCTATATCTTCAAGAGCAGCGTGAAGAAGCAACGATGCTTCGTAAGCCACTGCACGGAAAGTGGGAATGCGAACGCTTCTGCCACCCAGCTTTTTCTCTATCAGGTCTCTTGTGGAAAAAGGAAGCACTACTATAAAGTTGAGCTGCTGAATCAGGAGGGAGTTATATCTATAATCGGTTACCCTGAGCTCACGTAGATCCTTTAAATTCCGCAGGTTTTCCAAAACTGCCTTTTGCAACTTAGTACACCGCAAATCATCTCGCTGACTACCAGCTAAGACAGGGTACCTTACACATGAGTTGAAAATCAGTAGTATTCTCTCAAAGATAGACAAAGTTAATGATCGCTGCAGAAGAGTGAAGAGTGACTTGAAAGAGGACATATGCACAGAAAGGCATTCCTGGTAAAGTCCGTTTGCCGAGAGATTATAGGAAATCGATATGTTCGTCCAAAACTCGTAGAAGTCTGAGGGCAATTCGTCGAGTACAATTTGGGATGCTTGCTTTCCCTCAGCACCCTCGTACTTTGCAACAAAGTACTTCAGCAGATTACCATATGCTTTGAATACTACGAGTGTTAGATCTGTCCAGTTGGTATTCAATACACTCATCTTTGTATAGTACGATATCAATCCGCCCCAATATTCTGAGCTTTTTTCCACTGGGGACCTCAAAAATGCCATGAACAGTCTTGTTAGCCCGTTTATGATGTGGCTTAGACTTTCTATCCACTCCTTTT
The DNA here is from genome assembly GCA_003706235.2 of Wenyingozyma naganishii. Lineage (NCBI taxonomy): Eukaryota > Fungi > Ascomycota > Pichiomycetes > Pichiales > Pichiaceae > Wenyingozyma > Wenyingozyma naganishii. The sequence goes on along the minus strand of PPKS02000001.1, from coordinate 1,096,655 downwards.
GCACGCTGTCATCAGCAATCTCAATTTCAGCCAAAGGCGCAATATTCATGAGAATATCCTTTAAAATAATGCGATAGATAAGGTCCCAAGAATGTCCCAAATCAATGTGGGATTCCATTACACTAAAGAAAGTCATGATAGCCCCATTGCGTACCTGGCTACGTCGGTCCTGTGCTATCTGTGCAAGGTTGTAGAGTAAATACGTCCATAGTATTCTGTATTCGTCGCTTGGAGAGACCGAACTGTTTTTACCAAGCTCAAACGCAAGAAGGCCACTCTTGCTTTGGATGTGTTGAGTCAATATAGTATTACTATTGCTGGCAACACTGCCACCCTCTATTTTCTCCTTGCAGTAGTCGCTAATCAGCCAAAAGTAGCTTATTGTGTTGTATGAGATGTTCATGTCGTAATCTTGGGAGACAAAGTTGTAAAGACAGTCCACCATTGTCTTCAGCTGGTCGACAGGTATGCTTTGCAGCATCTCGTCCAGAACAACCTTGAGGGTTTCAAATGAAGACCTTAATACCGCTACTATCGTTTCGATTAAGACCTTTTTGTTCTCAACATCCACCTCACCAGCAGGTTCCCTAATTATTCCAAAGGGAAGACACAGCATATGAATTACAATATCCCAGTGTCTGCTGATGAACACCCCAAACCTGTCCACCAAATTTTTCAACGTATTAAGCGACTGTAGGTACATTTCTATCTCAGTATTCGCTACAAGAATCTCGGATGAGTGAGGTAGCTTGGCAAGATGGGCCATGAAGTCGTTGAGCGCTGTAAAAGTGCTCGTTTCAGTCAGCAGCTCAATTCTGTCAAATGGTCTTTGGGCCGTTTTCAACTCCTGCGACCGCAAGAAACCTGCCACTCCAATCGCCTTTATTACGCTGTTAAAGCTACGCGAAATAAGTAAACGAAAATCGTTCGAGATTTCCCTTTGCACCGCCAAATCTATATAGACGGACTTGAAAAGTCCAATATTGTTCTCGTGCTCAAGAAAGAACGTATACGGATTGAGCTCCGAGAGCTCAGCTACTTTCGTGAATAAGTAGCTTCTATTGTACACGCAAGGGTTGATGGTCACTAGGGAGTATGAGGGAACACCGTCTACTGACTTTGCTGGCTCAGAGGGATCTACTTCATCTACAGGAATCCTTCCTTGCGATCCAGCAGGAGAAAGTTCAATTGTTTGCTTCTGTAACGCAAATGAAGACTTCAAAAGCTCACTGAAAGTCTCGCCATCCAGTGCTTTGATTGATTGATTTAGCTTTTCCAAAGAGTTCGAAACAGAGCTCATGTCGTAATTTGTTAACAATTGCGACATTGGTGGCACATCTTTAAAACTAAAGTCGGAGACTCCATCAAGGAAGTAACTCATCCATTGAAGAGCAAGGAGTACCACAGTCCAGTCTTCTTTAAGTACAGTCCCTAACGCAGCTGCCAGGCCTGTTAGTACACGGAAGCAGAGCACGTTTCGTGAGTGTAAATCTCTAGGATACATTTGCATGGCAGTAGTGGCTGGAGCGCTCACACCTACAGCCTGATTAAATGTGGAACTAATTGTTCCCACAATTGTTCCACTGATAGAAAATGGTTTGTTCACCGGGGCCTGGCCGTTCAAAGCATTTTTAGAGCTCCGTATCTGCAGAGTTGCACAAGCAAAGAATCTGACAATCGCGTGACGAGGTTCCTCCACGCCGAGTATACCTGCCGCATGGCAGAACTTCTGCAACGCACGTATCACGCGAGTAAAGAGTTCGTTGTCGACAGAGGAATGTATCAAAATAGTATGGCATTCAAGCATTTTTCGCCATGACTGTGAAAGCAGACAGGTCACAAAATCGAAATCGCTTCTATATGAAGAGTTCGATGGGAATGATTTTGAAGTAAGAAACGCAATCGTGCTTTCGCCCAGATCCTTCACACTGCCAGACGAGCCATCCTCAACATCCACCTGTTCCGCATGCTCAGCAACGCTTGCCAAGCTTAGGGCAAAACGTCCAATATTCTCACAAAAACTCACCAAAGTCTCAATCACAAGATATACAGGGTAGCCGTCTGGCATTGCCGGCGCGTCAGACTTATCAAAGGAGTCCAGATATGCTACTTTTACATTCGATTTTGTTATTCCAACGGCGAATTCTGTTCTGGCCGTGGCTTTCACTCCTCCACTGACGTGCGTTACAGCTACAGGAGGATACACGACATCAATAGTGGCCAGTAAGTGCTTGTTCTCATGCAAAAGAGCATGCGCTGCAGCCAAAAAGTCGGAAACCACAGGCTTTCGTTCTTCAGTAGCATTGCTGTCGTATTCAGAGAATATTTTCCGGACCACAGAGATGTCTTTGAACACCGCACTGTACACCTCAAGTACTAGGACTTTCTTCCAGAGAGGAGATCCCGCGTCCTTGGTGAGTATGTGGGTTAGCAGCGACAGAGTCACCTCTGTTTCGACCTTCAGCACGTCAAATTGTTTTTGAATGAGTAATAAAATGAGCCTCGAAACTCTCACCATCATAGTGAAGTCTCTGCTGGAAGATAGATAACGCAAAAGAATGGGAGCCACTTTGGTACGCGTCAAATAGGCTAGTTCCTCGTGCACAAGAAAGAGCTTTTCGTTGTTCTTGAAGACACTTTCCAGTAGCTCAAATCCAAAATCTTCTGTTATGTAGTTGGTACGCAGAAACAGCGGTTTGTGGTGTTCTATCAAGATGCAGAGATCCATAAGCGTGCGCTGCGCGTCAAATGCAGATGGCGTAATATATATAGAGCGATCATCGTCAATCTTAACGGGGATTGTAGCGGTTGAATTGGCGACTTTCGCTGTTTCGTAATCATTTGTAGTTCTTGCATTGGCATCCTTATGACTTGATCCTGTTTCAGAAGAAATTTTATCTGAGGTTAGCCCATCTGAGTTGCTCGTGTTACTATTATCAGAATTGACCACAATTTCATCATTGGACTGCGGCAAGCTGTTACCCTTAGAATTTGTATTAGCGGCAGAACTAGTTTTAGTGGCAGCCATAGTATTAGCTCTATTGTTGTCTTCAATGCCCACCTTTTCAAATACCGAATTAATCAGCTGCAAGAATGTTGCAGACGCGGTGTTCATTACCACCGGCTGTCTATTCGATCCCTGTAAAGAAGAGCATACAAACAGCAAAGCCGCCAGCGTTTTACCACCGATGTATGCTGCATAACGCTGGAAAAAACTGGCCAAAAGTTGCAGGACCTTCAGCTGTACCTCCACACTAGATTGCGTGGCTTTTTGCAGAGCTTCAATTACGACATCCAAATTAGTTGTGGGCAAAGCCTCGACAGCAATGAGCTGGCTCATACATTTAATCGCAAGTAAGGTAAGCTTTGCATTTCGTGAGTGACAAGCTAAGAGTAAAGGCTTAATGAACTCAGAAGATTTGGACAAATTGCTGGCAACAATGGCTGATCCATTCGCATTGTTGGAGTCACCAAGGCTAGGGTTGGTAGCGGTGGTAGCCAATGTTATCTTCAACTGCTCTATAGATTTCTCAACTGCTTGCTTCACTTCTGGATCCCTTTTTTTCGCTTCCGTAAGCAAAAGCCCAAAATCCGAGCTCAGAAGTTGGAACGCACTCATTAGAGCCCGAATTGTGTGAGATATACAATGACTTCTAAGTCCAAACAAAGGTTCTGATTGGAGAAGCGCTACACGCATACCAAATAAGAGAGGGCTTTCAATGGTGCATGGATGTTATCTAGATGTACGTTATCCTGCAGGTACATGCACAATGCCTCAAAGCTTAAAATTTTGTATATGATATGAAGGTCTGTAAATACTTGACGCGTGGCATAGCAGCAGTTCGAATACCTTTCCTTGCGAGTTCATGACCAAGAAGCTGATGGAAGCACTAAACGGTCTTATTGCTATCAACAAACCGAGTGGTATGAGCTCTGCTCATGTGCTCAACAAATTGAACCATGTTCTCAGTCAATCCCAGCTTTTTCAGGCTACTCTGGATGATATGAGATCGAAAAAGGCTGCTGGTAACAAAAGGAAGTTTCAGAACAAGCAACCAAAAGTAAAAGTGAAGATGGGACACGGTGGAACTTTGGATCCGCTTGCACAAGGTGTTTTGATAGTCGGTATTGGGTCTGGCACCAAAGAACTGGCACATTACATGACTGGGTCTACTAAGATTTATGAGACTGAGGCATTATTGGGAGGATCAACAACCACTGGAGATTCCGATGGAGAGCTACTTTCTACGACAGAAAATGATCATGTGACCTGGAAACTGCTTGAGATGACGCGTGAGAAATTTGTGGGAACGTACACGCAGACCCCTCCGATTTACAGTGCGCTAAGAATGAACGGAAAGAGGTTGTATGAGTATGCTAGAGAGGGTAAACCATTGCCCAATGATATCCCATCAAGAGAGGTCAACATCTATGACATCAAATTACACGAAGATAGTCTGAAAGTGGATCATGACTATGTGTTTCTCAGCGAGCCAAAGGAGGCTCAGGAAAAAGAGGTGAAGGGCCTGATAGAACAGATCAAAGAGAACCCAACATTGAATGATCACAAAATTACCTTTTCCAAAGAATATTTGGAAAGGGCTAAGGAAAATCCCCTTTTGAGTGTAGATTGCGAGCAAATACCGGAGTTGAAAGAACCTGAGAAATTTGCAAGCTCTTCATACAGAGCGCCCCTGCTGCATTTTACTTCAAGTGTTAGCTCAGGCACGTACATTCGCTCGTTGATAAGCGATTTTGCTAGAGCCATGGGCTCTTCTGCTTATATGGTGAAGCTTATACGTGTACAGCAAGGTGACTTCAATCTGTACAAGAACTGCTTCGAACTGGACTTCTTTCAGACTTTGCCAGAGGATGTGTGGGCTCCTGTGTTGGTCAAAGCCTTGAAAGAGGGCGTACACTTGGATGTTGCAGAAGAAACGAGAATTGCTAAAGAGACTGCTCGTGAGAAGAAAAGTGAAATTGAAAGTGGTATAACGGAATTGGAAAATGCGACCGTTGATCCTTTGGAAAATATAGAGAGCAGACAGGGAGAACAATCTACTGATGATAAAGATCAAATGTTGGAACCAGAACAAAAGAAGCAGAAATTAGCTTAGCCGCCATTGAACTCGAGTTTGATATAGCAAAGATATCACACTTTCCCGAAATGTCTTTGTAATCATAGCTGTGTTTGTGCATGTATATTTCTTCAGCTAATGCGCTATGATGGGAAAGCAGTGTTTGACACTTGTGATGTAATTGGTACTCTTGATGCTATTGATTATTACAAACGATTAAACTAAATTCACAGTAATACTGATATTGGCTTTACGATGTAGCCCACTTTGCAAGACAGCACCCCTCATACTGGAGTCTGCAATTGAGCATCCTCAACGGCAACCAGTCCACAAGTTATCATATCGCTAATGTGATTACGCGAACCCAAAGTGTCATTATATAAATGTATATATTATAGCAAAGCAAAAGCCATCATAAACACCCACAGCACGATTCCCCAAAGACTTATCCCAAGCGCTGAGGCTATATTTGGAAGAGCTGTTTCGCCCATGAAGTTACAAGCAACGTAGTCGCCTCCATTGTCCCAGAAATAGCTTTCGCTGGCACTAATGTTGGACTTAGGACAACCAAACCCAAAATCAGCAGGACAGTCTCTGACTATCGCGTGACACATGTTGAGGCAGGGAAGCACCTCGTAGTAGTCGATGGGGGGCTTGATTGTGGTGTTCATTAAGGCTGTGCGCCCTTCGCCTGCATTGTAGAACTTATAACCGGTGTTATTAGATGTTGAACAACGCGGTATCGTGACAGAGCACAGCCACTGTTTGTACGAATTGGCACAATCTTCACATGTTCTCACGGGAGAGAAGCGAGCATCTGCCTCGGTATCACAAGCGACCTGCTGTAATGCGTAGTCGAAATTCACATATAAAGCAGCAGAGTTATTGTCGTAGGCAGCACCAAGCTCTTCAGCAGTCAGGTCGGCCGAGTTTGGAACAGCATAAGCAACATTGTCACAAAAATCTAGATCGTAAATCAGTTTGCATGCTAACGAATCTTTGGTTGTGAAGCGAAACTGATTATAAACGACACCTCCATAAGGCACATTCTTGAAGTTCTGCAAGAATACCCCACTGTAAGAAGTTGACTGGTTTAAGGAGTCAATGAGCAGATGCATCGGTTGGTCCGTCGTAGTGTTTTCAAACGTGAGCTCCTTGTGGAAAAAGTAGTCATCGGCTTTTTTGATGGCACACCAACTGTTGTTTAGAGTTGAGTAGTACGCAGTTTGCTGCTCCGCAAATATGTAAAGACTGTACGCACTCTGATTGCTCATCGAACTGGGCAGAGTACTTACAAGGGCAGACTCCCCATCCACATCTAGCACCGACACCATCTGGTTCCTGTCGTATTGAAATAGCAACGAATTTTGCGACACCCCCAGCTCGTAATCCCATGAATATGAAGAGTCACATGTCTCACATTCATCGGGCTTCAAAGCAATGTACAAAGTCTGGTTCGCATCTAACATTTGCACCTCTGCAAAGTCCTGTGCAAACCCATATTCAAAAGGCACTTTTTGCATGCCGTCAAGGTCGGAGTTGATATAAAGGGTCTCGTTGGTGGTGTAGTATATAGAAAGACCATTTTTGGCTTGTGGCTCTCCTGTCAGCTTCCACTGGTCTGGCAGACTACACAACGAAGCGCTAATAAAGATGATAATTTCGTAGCCTTCTGACAAGCCAATGGAGGTGTAGTTGATGGGAAACTGGTACTTTTGTACAGAGTTCAACAAGATAGAACCAGCAATCGGCACCCATTCACCAAGTTTGCCAGCGTCTGTCACATTTTGGGGCGCTAAAGAATATTGATAATCTCGTTCTATAAGTCGTTCATATTGATTTGAAGGAACTGTCTGCTCTACCCCACGCTCGCCAGATTGCCCTTCCAGGCCTGACTCTTCTGCCTGTGTCGCTACTTTTTCCTCTCTTTCAAGCTCCAAATACCAGAGCTTGTAGTCGTAACATAGTGATACCTTCTCTTTCTCTCCAAGTTCGGCACAATCCAGGTCATGAAGGCATTGCAGGTCTACCCTATGCGCATCTCGGGATGGGCCTTGAAGCGCGCTTTCAAATTGTAGCTCACAGGTTGTCCACAAATTACTGTTGCTTGTGAGAGCATACGCAAACAGTGTGAAGAATAAGAACAATGTACAGTGCCATATCAAGCTTGCCCTCATTGTTGCCTAGCCTGTTCTTTATGGCTTGCCACATTAACTTCAGCTCCAGAAAGCGCCATACCAAGAAGGACAAAAGCGTTTAGATGCACTTGGTTTTTTCACGAAAAGCCTACACCCCTTGAATCGGTAAACCCCTATAATTAGGATTTTTTTTAACTTTCAGGTTTTTGTATCTGTTGTAGTTCTTCATGTGGATTTGAGGCAAGCCACTAGAGGGGGAGATTGGAAGATTATCATTCTTGAACAAGCGTTTTAAAAATATGTATGCCATTGTTTTTTGGCACTTATCTATTGCTGATATTTTCCAATCCCAAACTCAAGTCCTGCTCTTGTTTTTTCCTTGGCCATGAGCAACATGCACATGTCTTAAATACTCAAGCAATCTATGCTTATTCGGCTGAACAGGATCGTAGGGAGCCAACTTTATGATTTCACCGCAGCCTTCATATGGGCATATAACACATTCTATAGGCTCTTCCCTTCCATTTGACTTGCTTTTTGACTCTACGGCCCACACAATCTCTTGAGGATCTTTAACGAGAACTCCATTCGAAAAGACACCATGTTGCTTCGTTAAATGATGCAAATAATTTGATAAGTTGATTCTTAAAAACAGGGCTGTGTCAATAAATGTTTGAGGACTGCTCATCTCAGGTTTACAGTAAGGACAAAGGCCATAGTTGCCTTCCTTTTTGACGTTGGTCTTTTTATGCACCGCAGGTTCGTATGGTGTCAAAATAGGGTTAATGTATTTTTTGTTTGCCTTGTATGTAGCTGACTTGGTTTCTGCAAACTTGAAGTGATTATGGTTTAGACAGTTGGGGATACGATAGTTATCTAACGATACTTTTTGGAGATGTGGCAGATCACATTCAACTATCGTCATCTTATTACTTGCCGACCGTTTGGAATGCGTTTCCTTTTTTTTGGGGGATTTTTTTTCAAAAAACACTGGAGTATGGACATGTGTATTTTTTGGAGATGCCACAGTTGCAACCTCGCCTGGGTGCATGTTGGGGCTGGCTTCGCTATGGCTTTGACCCCATGACGTACTTAAAGTACCGCTGCTGGCGCTTTGGTCAGTGATAGTGCAATTGGTGATATTGTTCAAACCTTCGTCTTCACTAGAATTAGAGGTAAATGTGTGAAGACTAGAAGAGACAAGCGTGCTAGCCGTAGTGTAATTGAAGGATTCACTTGAGGGGAGGGGAAAGGAGTCATCTAGCAACAATGCACTAATTTCAGAGACTTCCCTATTTTCCTCTGCAAGGGGTGTACTAGTTTTGGAAAAATTGAAATTACCGTGAATTAAATATTGGGGCTCTTCAGGCTTCTCTAGATCACCGTAATAGATGTGTTGATGAAGCACGCAATAATTTTTCAATGTATAGTATTCAAAATCGTTGAAAAGAGTAAAGGTTTTTATCAAAAACTCAATTGCTCTTTCAACTTCTTTTTGAATTGACGAGGCGATTGCATCGCCGTTTGCAAAGCATTGTTGTGCGTATTCTAGTTGTGGAAAATAAAACATTTCACATAAAGCTTGCAATTCTGCCGTACTGTAGATTTGAAAATTCTGATTGTTGCCTTCACTAGCTGACCATATTTTGAAATTCAAATAGGATCTTGCATCGTCTAACATGGCAACCTCTGTTATACCTAGCAACTGGTTGAAATGATTGTAAGAATAAATTTCATTTTGAATATCTTTAACAGAATAATTTATGTCGTACCAAACACTTTTGAGAATTGTATCGCCAGACGACCTTGTATAGTTGTGGTTATCTTCTAGCTGAATTGGTCCTTCTAATTCTTTCAAATCTAGATTTGAAAATATATCTGATGAACTTCCCGCTACCGGGTTATTGCTGAACCCCATGAATGCGTTGGTAGCTTCCACAGAGAACGGTGTTCTATGAGCTCTATCGACTATGTTGACTTCTTCAACCATTGTGGCTATTTCAATGGGCGAAAGAAAGAATAAAAAGTCAAGATAAAAGCATTTTCTTTTAAATGTTACAAAGTTGGTCAGAACATACAAAATAGTTAGGTAAAAGAGAACAGAACCTATTACATTAGGAAGTACCCAAAACATAGTCGTACGGTGCAGAGATGTTTGAAGGTTATATTCCATCTGTACACCAATCGAGAAACGAAGTAAATACACCCTTACACGGTTGACGCGCGCATGAGTACGCGTTGAATTTCACCCTTTTTCACACTCTATTGCCCTACCTATATACGAAACTCCAAGGATGAGCGCCCTCAATGATAACCTACCATGGGTAGAAAAGTACAGGCCAGCGAACTTATCTGAGGTTCATGGGCAATCCGATATTGTCACCACTATACGCAAGTTTGCACAAGATGGCCGTATACCTCATCTTCTATTTTATGGTCCGCCAGGAACGGGTAAGACATCAACAATCATTGCATTGGCAAGGGAAATATACGGGAAAAACTATAAAAACATGGTGCTGGAGCTAAATGCGTCTGACGATCGAGGAATTGACGTGGTGCGCGACCAGATTAAGAACTTTGCGAGTACGCGGCAGATCTTTTCGAAGGGGTTCAAGCTTATCATACTAGATGAGGCAGATGCCATGACCAATGTGGCACAGAACGCTTTGAGACGTGTGATTGAGAAGTACACAAAAAATACACGTTTTTGTATATTGGCAAACTATGCGCACAAGCTGAACCCAGCATTGCTATCAAGGTGTACACGATTTCGTTTCTCACCTCTTAAGGAAGAGGCTATAGACGAGAGAGTCAGGGAGGTCATTAAGTCCGAGAAGCTGAATGTCAGCGAAGAGGCGAGGTCTAGTTTGTTGCGGCTGAGTGAAGGCGATATGCGTAAGGCCTTGAACGTGCTCCAAGCATGTGCAGCAGCTGTAGAGACGGAAGGAGATGAAATTACTGTAGATATGATATACGACTGCGTCGGAGCCCCTAGACCAAAGACGGTGGAGTTCGTCCTTGACTCGATTATGCGAAGGGACTGGTCTGACGCGCACGAGATTCTGGCAAAAGTTAAGAGAGACGAGGGTCTCGCGCTTATAGATTTGATTGACGGGTTTGTAGGCATTTTGAATAGGTACGAACTGAAGAGCGAGACAAGAATAGCACTTTTGAAGGGACTAAGCGAAGTGGAGTATGGAATTTCAAGAGGAGGGAGCGATAAGGTGCAGAGCAGTGCCGTGATTGGAGTTGTGAAAAGCGCTTTGGAATTGCAAGGAGCTTAGCGAACATACGACGAGGAACAGATATGTACTTATAAAGAACGTGGCTTCATTAGCGGTTGTCATAGTGGTGCAATTGATTATTAAGCCTAGATAGGCGCTGAAGGGCTAAAGAACTGCATGAGTTGATGAGCCTATATAGTAGTATAATAAAAAAAGACGCTGATTAACTGCAGATGGCAAAGCAAGACACTGCTAGTGATAGGTTCTGTAAACATTGCAACAAACTTAGTGCAAATTGAGGATGACAAGACTTACGCTGGCTTAATACACATCCTGACAGATTGAGTGTACGACCCTAGGTCTCTCCCATAAATCGTAATTCAAGTTATGCCATGCCAAAAAAATAATGCACCTCTCGGAAACCGCACTGCAGGTTAATGCATTTGGCTGAAGTCTACGTCTAAAGTGGTATATTGTCAATTAACTTTCCCGATCTTTATCCCCATATTGCATGTGAAGCCATATGCTACAAGCGCTATGAGCAATCTTATAAGATACACAAAGGGTGACCTGTTTAACCTCCTGAAGAATGGTCCTCCTCGTTCTGTAGGCGGCCCCATTTTACTCGCCCATGCGTGCAACTGTTATGGTGTTTGGGGAGGCGGAATTGCTCGTGTCTTCAAGGAGAAATTCCCATCAGCGTACGAGCTTTACAGGCAGCATTGTGAGGAGTATTCAGAAGATCCTTCTCGTTTACTTGGTACTGCATTGATGCTACACACAAGTGCATCTGATAGGGGGTTTGTCCACCCAACTGGGGATCGCGTCATTATTGTATGTCTCTTTACCAGTTTAGGCGGTGGTGATCCAGCACAGATAGTTGAGCACACATATGAAAGCATGAGGGATCTAAAGGCAAAACTGGAAGACACAACTTTGATTCCTGACTCAAAAGTGCGTGAAATCCTTGAGAGGTATGGAGAGCCGGGGAAATTGCCCGAGGTTAGCATGCCAAAAATTAATGCCGGAATCTTTATGACACCATGGGAGGACACCGAGAAGGCATTACAAAAGGCTGGTTTGAGATGCAATGTATTTGAGTTATAACTGACATGTATTGGTCAATCTGCAGGTCCACTTTTTTCTATCAATGACGGTGCAATAGGATCGTCGGAGTTAAATTGCGGAGGTTGCTGGAAAATGATTTTGTGGGCCGTTGTACCCAATGCTAAGAATATTATGTATTATGAATATTTCTCTCTCTCTTTCTCTCTCAATCTATGTACCGCTCAATGTAGCTATTGCTGGCAGAGTACGTAAATTCCTCAAAAACAGCACTAACTTCCTGCGAGATGGGAATACTTTCCACCACTGATTTTTTGTGACTTGTAATGACGTCTTCTGAATCAAGATACGTGAACTGCGGTTTGATGGGAGAGGTAATGTCTCTGTCATACAGACTTTTCCAGTCGTAATACCTAAAAAAGGGATGTTTCTTCAGGTTGTCCCATTTCTCGTCAGCATTGAAGCGCTTATTGGGGTTTTTGTTCAACAATTTGTTAAGCAGATCCTTAGCTTCTCGCGTAATATACGAAGGATATGCCACCTTCGTCCTCAAAATTTTGTCACAAATGGTCTTGTGGTTGTTCCCCCTAAAAGGTGGACTGCCAGTAAGCATGTCATACAAAACAGTCCCTAAAGACCACCAATCAGCTGCCATGCCGTACATTTCTCCCTTTAGTACTTCCGGGGCTATGTACTCAGGGGTCCCTATGATGGAAGTACAAAAGTCGGAGTTTGCATCTTGATCTGAAGAAACTTTGGATAGCCCGAAGTCCGTCAAAACCAAATTTCCGGTCGCATCTAGTAAACAATTTTCAGGTTTCAAATCACGATACACTACGCCTAGCCCATGCAGGTGGTGTAACGCCAGCGCCATCTGAGCTGCGTAAAAGCTAGCAATCTTTTCGGGAAAGAACTTGTGTTCTGAAAGATACTGGAATAGTTCTCCACCTGGTATATACTGTAGCATCAAATAAAGTCGATCGTCATCGTGAAATGCATGGAAAAGTTTAACTATGTTAGGATGCGACGATATAGTCGAAAGAATCATTCTTTCCGACAATGTCCGTTCAATAGTTTTCTGATTTACCACGATGGACGCTTTACGAAGTACCTTTTGTGCGTACAAATGGCCGCTAGAAAGATGCCTGGTCAGAATGACTTTCCCATATGCGCCGTAGCCCAAAATTTTTATTGGCTCATACTCCGAGATGCTATGGAAGGTAGACGTCCCAGCTTCTTCCTCTTCCTCTTCAGTGAACACTTCCTCGTGTTTCGAGTAATCGTCGATGTTGATCACAACTGAGCATCCCGATTGCACGCTACTGACACTCAGCTTGCGAACAACTGAGGACCTTCTTCTTTCCCGCACCAAGTTCTCTTGTACATTATGCATGAGAGTTGAACCGAAAGTGAGCCGTGATTTTTGTAGTATATTTTATACCACGGGTAGTCTATTCTTCAATACTCAGCATGGGACAGTTTGACTTCCTGCCAAGAGACCTGCAACTATAATTCGCTTCCAACCTACTTCAAACCCTCTATCGCCAGTCTATCCTTCCAACTCCGAGGCAGTATATTAAATTTTGGCTCGTACCACATGCACACTCCGCAAAAATTTTCTTCGCTGTGCAGTTGGCGGTGCGCATTGTGCGTGCTTATGCCTTATCTTCTGCATGAAAACCGGCGGATAGGGTATTCAATCAGCCGAAATTAACTCGACTAGCTCCGAACTCATGGTGCAGTTACGAAATGATTAAACACTCGCGGCCACCAAGTTTCACTGTGAAAATCCAATCAATGTTGCAACTTGGTGGTGCTAGAGAGGCTAACTTGTGCACATTGCAAAAATTAAATATTTGTCGCAAGAATGAGTAGTGAATCTGCGTGGCATTTAGTTGGTCGATAACAAAGCTCCCTTTAGCGACTACATGTATAACATAAATTACATCTATCTCCATTGCCTAATGTTCTATGTAGCTATATCTGAACTTTTGTCGCATTGACATTCTACAATTTATCGGACTCAATTAGGTGGTAACACTCTAGGAACATCAGGCTATCGTTGATCAAATTAAACACGCCCTTATTACCGTCATCATACCCAACCTTGACCTCACTTTCAAACTTCACCCTTCCAATGTCGTTAATCACAAGCCTCATTGAATCAAGCAAGAATGGGCTAAACTCGCAGTACCAGCGGTGGTTCCACACGGTCAGTTTCACTACAAGGTCAATAATTCTGTCGTTCAAAGCAGACAATTCCTTCGACTTGAGACCCTTACCGCTGTTTTCTTCCTGCATTAGCGCCTGCCTCTCCTTTAAGGTGTATTCCAGCAAATTTTTCGACGCTCTAACAGAAAATCTACCCTGCAGAGCTTTGATGAAAGTTTCAACTGCCTCTTTTGAGTGGCCCAATCTTTTGCAGACCATTCCCAGAAGCTCCCACTCCAAAGTGGACTTGTTGAGAGCAAGTTCCTGACTTTCATAATGCAAGACTTCAGCTCTGTACATAGTAAAGACACGCATGTCCTCGTAAAGAAGCATAAACAAATTGTCTAGCCAGCGCTCGCATAAACGTTTCTTGCGGAAATCAGTGGCAGCCGGTACCACGGTTTCACTTTTTTCGTTAAGGACTCCTGGTGGAGGGGTCGAAATTGTGTTATTGGCCTCTTTTTCTTTGGCATCACCATTACCAACAACACCATCGCTTTTGCCACTGACGCTAGTTTGACTGCTGACGCTGGCGCTCCTGCTACCACTGCCACTGACACTGACACTTCCACTTCCGCTGCGAAACTCCTCTGCCATCACAAACACCTTGGTCCGGTACTTCAACAGGTTCTCCCAACCAGTCTTGTGCACAATCTGAGTTAACAGAGCATATGCCTTTGCAAAAGTAGACTTCAGGTTGGCGGCTGGTAAGTTCAGCAACGTCTGGTCGATTGTCCTGTGTTCCTGTGCGACTTCTGCAGTGTTCAAAGTGGTGACCTTTTCTAGCGTTACGTCAACAGGTAAAGGGAGGTGCAAGTCCTCCGGTCTGGCATTCGCTACTCTTCTAAGATGATATTTGTCTTTGTGAGCTACCATAGGGCAGGAGTTCAGCGTGAGAAGCGCGTTTTCAAAGGAGCCCAAAGCAATGTATACTTTTACCAGAAGCGCCCATGGTGCAAAAATAGCTGGAGACGAGTTAACTGCTCTAATAGCTAGAGGCAGCGCTAAATCCAGTCTGTTCTTCTGCAGGCAGTACTCTGTCTGCAATACAAGTAAATTGCCATCCAATGGATCATTTTGTAAGCCAGTGTGAATTTCGTTCACAGCCTTAAGTTCCTGATCGTTAGCAAGGTACAATTTCGATACTATGTAAGCAATTGCAGGTTCCTTGGACGACTTGATGCGGTCGAGAATGGCTATACCTTCGGAGTACATTCCCGTCAGCCTAACGCCAATTACAAATGCGTCAATAAGATAGTTATTCACTGCAGTGGGAGCTTGTAGGTCTTCGCAGCAGCCGAGGCTGGAACCTTGGTCAAAAAGCTGCTCAAAGTATTGGAAGAACAGTTTAACGTTGTCAGTTGATAGAAATGGGTTTATTCTGCGGATCTCTACCACCGATGTGAACTCAGAGGAGTCGGTGTCAGCAGCTAGTAGAGCACGAACCATAGCAGTAGTGAAAGTTTCAGCCCAATAGTTGTCCAATTCGGGGGTCTCCTCTCCAGTTTTATATAAAAAGCAGTACCTTACTCCACCGGGGAAGTGGACAGACACGCGGACATCTACTCTCGAGAACGCATTGTAACAACAATAGGTAGCTTCAGCAACGCGGAACGGTTTGTGTTTGCCAAACCAGAGTTGAGGCTGTTCATTGATAATGTTAGCCAGGCTTACTAAAAGGGCAGCGATAGTGGCAGAGTTGGACACGTCCGCACCAGTGTAGTAGAAATATGTTCCGATTGGGGGGTGCCTCGACGTGGAAGGGCCATTGCCATTAGTGCTCCCATTGTTGGCAGTGGCATTCGACGTGGACGACGTCGAGGATGATTGAGCAGACCCAGTCGTCTTAGTCAGATGCACCATATCTGGTGGTCCAAGGTCGGAGATGCCGTCCAGCACCGCCGAACGTGCGGTGAGCGAGTCGCCGCTGCTTTTTTCGAGCACTCTGGAGATGTTAGTATCTCAAAAAAGGGTTGAAATTGATCAAGTTTAGGGTGGGGGGAAGTGTCGACGAGAATAGGTGGAGATTATGCGGGACAAGGCCAAAGTGGTGGTAGTGTGACGACGACATTGTCATAGTGTGATTAGATCGTTGATATGATGGTATACGGCCGAAAATGTAGCTATCAGATACTTACTCAGGAATTGAGCCTTGCGTAACGTAAGACATGACGCTGATGGATGCAATCAACAAGAAGAGATGGAAGACGCCAAGGTGGAACAAAGAGAAGGCGATGAGATTTAATGGAATTTTAATAACAGCGAGAAATGAGATTTGTGTGTGACAGGATTCGCGCGATGAAGAAAGTGGGATATCGTGGGGATAACTGCTGAAGATATTTAGCTACCGCGCCACTGCTATATTATCTTTGAGCTATGTGCTAGTGTTGTGCAAAGGCTGTCGCAAAGTGTCTTGATGTTTTGTCCAGGGGAGGTGAAGAGAATGTAGTGTCGTGACGTAATTACTGGCAGCGCAATTGTGCGGTCAAATTACATATATGAGAAAAGTAAAATATTCTGAGTCAGACTTCGCTGACTGCTTTATAGTACGAGGTTATCTGACCAGCAGCGTTGAATTGATGGCCAAGTTTCCAGTAAGCAACAATGAGCCCATGTCTATTCATCGCTACACCTTGTCTGTTTTGGAAACCTTGCCAAAATTCATCATAATGCGTCTAATATACAAATACATATTCTCGGCAGAAGCGCTACCAAAACATCTTGATAGATGTCCCATCGAGCCCTACTCTTTTGGCTTCCCCAGCTCCTCGTCGTCGTCCCAGTCCTTCGCCGTCAAACAGTACTTCTCGGGAGGCAGCCTTATCCCCCATGTGGGAATAACTGCCGGCAATGGCTTCTCGTTCCGCTCAGCGGCCAGCTTGAGCAAAAGCTTCTTTGGGGGTACCGGCTTGAATTGGTAATTTAATCGCGCCTGGATCGCGAGCCTGACGTCTTCATTTGTGATCTGCGCAGCCTCGTTCCCGCTGCCACCACCGCTTCCGCTTCCAAGATTACCCGCATTCGTCACGTGAGCATGTGCATGATCGTTGTACTGCAGGGCGTCTTGCAGTACGCCAGAGGTGTATCTGTGGGCAAAGTCCATCAGCTGCAAGGGCACGTGGTCCTGGTAACTCTGGATGCCTTGAGTGGCAAAAATCAAATGGAGAAGTCGCACATCCCGGGGAACTGCACTGTCTTCCGCCGGCTGTGCTGACCCGAGTCCTGTTTGTTCACTCATATATGTGATGGCCGAGCAATGTCAGAGCTCTGGTCGCCTCTCTGGAGTCTAGAAATGCGAAAGGTTTGGAAAAAGTACGCTAATCTGTCAGCGGTGTACGGCCTATTGTCTTAAATCTTTGCACCATATTTGCTCATCTATATACACCTAACACCGGATTATGTAACCCCCTTTTGTTAGCAACTAATTACATAAACAACGTCACCATCTTTACTCTGAACAAGACCATTTCTGCTTAGCTCACCGACCGGACCATGTAAGTAGCTCCTTTTTGACAGACCAAAAGCTCTTGGGGAATTCAATGGGTCTGTGAACTGACTTCTCTGCTGGAAGCACAATTACACGTCATACACCGACACTCAAGTCCCCCTCGGCTTACCACATCAACTAATCTAGGATTACATAATACTAACCTTTCTAGATCTGACACCCGAAATAATTCAGTCTGCACCTCTTACGATGAACTGGACGAATAAGAAAGAGGACCACTCCCTCTCTTCCGGTTACAGTGCGACCCAGCAAGCGAAGCCTAACAATACGTCATCGCATGTTGTAGGCTCGAACCACCTGCCCCATCCATCTCAGACTCACCAGTCACAGCAACAACAGCAATCTCGCTCAGATTATGCCATTTCCAGTGAAGTTACTGCAGCAGCTGCTGCAGCTGCTGCCATTGCCGTCAACCCTGACGTTGCAGGCAATGCTTCAGACGCTATAACTGGCAATATCTTGTTGTCTAAGCAGGACTTCCAATTGCCTAACCCTCAGCACCACCAGGCCCAGGGCCAGCAACATTCTCAGCCGATAGGAATGAAGGATGCCGGTACTGACAAGAGGCGGCGCCGAATTGGCACGCCAGGTTCGGAAAGCCCTGTTGTGGGAGCCAAAGTGCCTCCTGAGGCTGTGCCTGCCGTAGACGAGAACGGCACACCCTTGGTGTTTCACGGCAAGGCGTTGCTCAACACTAAGAGAGCTGCTCAGAACAGGGCTGCACAAAGAGCGTTTAGATATCGTAAGGAGCAGCACATCCGTGAACTCGAGTTGAAGAACGAGGAGAATGCCGCCTTACATGGACAAGTGATGGAGTTACAGAATCAGATCGAAGAGTACAAAAAGCACATCGCTGCCCTCGAGGCCAGGCTCCAGAAGGCGTGAGGTGGCTGCCTTCGTGGAGAATTGAGGGTTGAGAGCAACGGTTCACGTTGGTGATAAAGCTATCTTTGAGAGTGAATAAGAGTTCTGACTCGATATCCCCTCTCCTAGATAAGACAATTTACGGTATGCTTTTAGACGGCACAAATTGATCTTCCACCACTAAGCTCTATTTCTCTGCTCTCACACACTTTGTATTATGTATATGTTGTTTATGTCTAATCTGATAATCTTTTGTGAGTGAAGTGCTTAGAAAGCAGCTCACAGAAGTGCTTAACAGCCCCGCTACGCAAAGTTTGCACAGCTAGGGCGTGAAAAGCTGCTGGATGCTGATGACGACACCACTGGGGAAAGCAGTCAAAATTTGAACAAATAACTTGTCCAGCTCTGCCGCTTCCTCAGTTGAAGGCATTGCCACCTGCATGCCAGCTACGATCACTTTACTCTTCGCACATTGACACATTCGCTGGCATGTTGGAACGGTTGTTCTGCACCAGTAAACTTAAGTTAATGCGAACCAGCGCGACGCTCTGATTTTACAGGCCATGCATTAAGCTACTACGTTCATGCTATTTCCCCACCAGCCTTGGTGAGCAAAGTGCACCGAAAGGCTTGAGTCTATCTATAGATAGAGGAGGAAGAGATGAGCTAAGAATTGAATTTTTCAAAATCTTTCATTTTAATGCGCGTCCACACTTTAACTTGCGTCTCAACGGTAACTCTTCGGCAGTAGCAGCAGAGGGCGTTGCCGTCGGTTTACCGGAGTGTTTCGGGGATAATGAGAGTGCCAGTGACTAGATCAGTTACTGGTGACGGGCTAAAACGCACCCTCCAACTGCTGTTCAGCGCTATCTTGTTCAGTGACGGTTGAAAGTATATATGGTGTACGGATGTCATTATACCCTTTCACATGCAAGTACAATTAATGCGCTGTATAACCCGGTATTCCTTTGTTACCGGGCATACTTCCATGCAATTGCCCTCGGATTTGCTCCTAGGCCTTTTTAGCTAAATTATATTTCCATTGCCATGAGGTTCTTCAGGAAAAAGGCAAGATCGCAGTCACCGGGACCGAGACCGCGGCCGAAACAGAGCCTGTCTGATGCTCTCAATGGCAATAACAAGGAGGATTGTTCCGGGTTTTTCCGCACAATGTCACTAACGTTGCATTCTCCCGGTAAGGCCAGCAAGGCAAGCAAGGCGTTGGTAGCAGGGGGTGAGAGCCTGTCTTCACCATTACACCGAATGTTTAGGTTCAGCAGCAGGAGTTCGGATGAACTGTCAAATGCGGACTTGTCCCTAGATGCCGAGTTGGAGAAGAGCAGCCAAACTGATCTGAGCGATCCGAGTGACAAGACAAAATCAACTGACAGTAATCGTGACGTCATGGGCACTGCCAATTCTCGTAGAGGAAGGCTAGCCCCTGAAGGCGACCGTAGACCGCGCAGCAAAAGCTGGTCCGTGCAGCAGAGTCTTGCCGCCAAGGCGAGCGACGTTGATTCAGAAACAGACGCTATCAACGCCATTAGAGGCCTTGACGTGAACACAAAGAATGAAACACAAGAAAAAGCGAACAACGACAGTGCTAGTTCGCTTAGCAATGTTGGTATCGCCAGCTCTGCCAGCTGTGTTAGCGATACCCCCGACGATTACCTTGCCAACTCCACCAGCGACTTGGGCTCGATTAACAACGCCGAGGCTGCGTCAATTATAGGTGGTGCATCGATGCACACGTCTATTTCTCATAACAACAGCGGCGCAAGCAGTGTTGATGGCACCGATGACGGTGATACCCAGGTAGAGGAACCATCCGAGTCAAAAGAAGAATACAACGACATATCCGAAGTTCCAAAGGAAAACGACCGTAATGTGTTCTCCTTCTCTCTTCCTTTGGGAGCAACAAATCTAGACCGTTTACACTTACCAAAATTGAGTCTCCCAATACTCGGAGATAAGGAAGGCGACCCCGAAGAAGAGCAGATGAAAGAAGCAATCCGCTTGAAGCTTGAAAAAGGAAACTCCATCAGCTCTCAGGAAGAAGAGTTCTTTTTCAAACACGTTAAAAGCCTTGTTAATGGAAGAAAAGAGGCACTGAAAAAGGCATTTACGCCCAATTTTGCCAACAAGGAAACCCTCAGCGGTTTCTCAAGTCTTGGAAATGCAAATATTCCGGAACATGTGCGTGTCTTCAGTGAGCTTGAGGGTGATGTGCTGCTTCTGGGCGGCTATAGAGGCTCAATTTTGAGAGACGTGCAAACGCACCGTAGAGTTTGGCTGCCGGTTTTCAAAGCAGGCTTCAGCATCCGTAAAATCTCACTTTTCATTGGCCCTTCGGATCAAGACGAGATAGACACTGTTCAATACGTGTATCCTGATAAGATTCTAGACTCCATTGGACCTGTAGATGTCTGCAAACGATTAATCAAGCGCCTGGGTAGCAACCCGAAGGTGAGACTGCATAATTTTGGTTATGATTGGCGCCTTTCACTTGATATTACCTCTGCACAACTAGAGGCAAAGCTTTTTGCAATCAACGCGGCCAATGGTGGTAAGGGATGTATTGTAATAGCGCATTCCATGGGCGGAGTTGTTGCTCATGGTGCTATGCAGCGTGCTCCCCACCTTTTCCGCGGTTTAATTTACGTGGGATCTCCTCGCCCTTGCCCCAACGTCCTTGGTCCTACCCGTTTTGGCGACAAGGTCCTTTTCGACAACAAAATATTGTCACCAGAGTCAAACTTTATGATGCGCTCTACCTTTAGCTTTCTCCCCAAGAACGGAGAGATCTTTAGGGACAAGCGTACGGGAGAAAAATACAAACTCAACTTTTTTGACCCGGACGTTTGGGTGGAGAACTGCCTGTCTCCTTTGGTGTGTAAAGAGCGCCAGCTTGAGAGTGACAGGTTGAAGCGCTTGGGAAAAGACCCCAAGGTCTACAGCGTGACCGCCCTAAGAAATAAAAACTCGAAAATGGCCGGAATCACCGAATTTCAGGTTTCATTTGACGAAGCTTACGACTACTTGAAACGAACTTTAAAACGCACAGAGCAATACCTTGACACGCTGGAATTCGATCCTGCCAAAGAGTATCCACCCTTGGTCATCGTGTACGGTAACAAGGTGCCTTCTGTAAGATACTCGATGGTTGATGGAGAAGAAGATATTGTTGAAGGAAATTGGGAAGACTTTTCGTATGGACCAGGCGACGGTGTTGTTCACCAAAGGTGGTTGCTTCCACAAACGCTCGGATTTCCCGTAGCTGGCAAGTTCGTCAGCGCAAACGCTCATATGGACCTTCTTAACGATATTGATAATATTGGCAGGGCCCTGTTAACTGTCTTAAAGAACGAATAGGATCTTGTCAACTGAAGCTATCAGAAAATAGCAACCGACGTCGTGTCACACTATCACACTATCAACTCACATTAGCTGCAACATTTGCAATAGCGTCTTAACTTTTGTCACCGGCATGGCTGTGCCGGTACTTGTATATAGTACTGCAGGTTACTCAGCACCGTTAACGTCCTAAAGCTGGTACCTTTTTCTCACTCAGTCATTTTTTTGGCGATGTCTCTCCTAGGGACACACAATCCGCTCTGAAATGCATTTATGATGCGCTACGCTACCACTACACATTACGATGAGGAATATACTAGACCCTTTTTTATATATTCAATTATTCATCGTCGACTCGTCTACTCACTGCTCTTCTAAATCATAATATTTGACACGTAACCAAAGACTACAGCTACTGCACTGTACAATCACTTCGTAACATCCCTCTTCCTCCTCGACCGGAGTTCCATTGTTAACTAAGTCTTCCTCCGTTAGCCTAAAGCTATGCACTCCGTGACATCTAGGGCAGTCACGTACCCACTCTATCTGGCCCCCTTCAGTAGATGTACTTCCACCCGGCACTTTTGGAGTAACCTCTAGCTCTTCAAAATCGTCAAGCGTGTAAACGTCCAAGCCCTCGCCATAGTTCACGATACCATTTTTGTTGTACATCTCTGTCAACTGACTGTCATAAGTTCGTCGTTGCTCTGGGTCGCTTAACACGTGATAGGCATCACTGATCTTAGATATGTCTATTCCTATCTGTGATTTTGCTACGTTATTCTTGTAGTTATGATTATTTCGCTGCTTATCGGGGTGACTGCTGAGCAGCTTGAGTCTGTATGCTTCTTTAATCTCTTTAAGAGAGGCATCTGGGTCAACATCCAGCTGTTCATAATGTGTTTTCTCGTACCATATTCGATTTTCAAGATGCTCAGATGACATTTACCTCTACTCCGATCATATAATGGTGCTAATGCAATATTCTTATGTCTTATTCATTCTGCCATCCGCTAACAGTCGATGTGCCAAATATTTCCTTATGCATGATAAAAAAAAATTAAAAAATTTTGGCCCATTTTGAAAAATTTCAATACCCTCTTATAATCTGCATAGTTAGCTGAGCTAAAGCCAAACTGACACGCACCCCGCTAGCACTGAGTCCTCACAACATGCTCAAGAAAAGAGGTGCTGAGGCCCATATTGACCTCAAGGTAAAAAGCGCTCGCATCGCCGAGGACCCCAGTGTTGTGATAGGCTCATTTTTCAACGGTCTCGATATACCTAAAGAAACCAAGTTTGACGTCTACCAGAACAAGCATAGCGATGTGCTTTTACATGGTCAAAACGATAGACTCGAATATACGGGAGAGCATCAGCATTCTGAACAACAGCAATACTGCATCGGAGTGTATGACCCCGTGAACAAATCGATCGAGCTAGTCCCTGCGAAAATGGTGCCTGCCAAGGTCACCTCTTTAGAGAGACGCAAGCTGAAGGGACCCAAGATCAGACAGGCCGGTGTCCGCAATAACGTGCAAAGGAATATGCTGGGTGAGGCTTTCGGTACGAAGAAGGCGAAGAAGGCAATTTCCGATCTTGAGCGTAACCGTATCGATGCTGCTAAACTGGAGGACGACCAGATCGATATAGTTGACTCGATCAAGGTGAGCACCGAGAAACTGCCCACAAAAGCCGAAGTAGAGCGTGTATTGAATGCAGACAGACCAATACCCGAGTACAACCTACATGCTACTGTTGTTTCTGATGTTTACCCCTTGGAGAACATCGTTCCGCAAAGAGAGTGGCAGTATTTGCGTGTGGACGCGCTGCTGAAGGAGAAGGACGCCCAAAAAAGGCTGGAGATGCTCTGTTACACAAATTCTCGCTATCTTTTGAGGAAGCTGGGAAACATTACCACAGAGACTGCGAACAAGAAGGAAAAGTTGCAGATTTTATACTACATTTCCGTTTTGATGGGCGTCTATGCTAACAGGAGGGCCCATTCCAAAGAAAAGCTGGTGGAGAGGCTGAATCAGCCTCCAAATGTTATTGTAGATTCGGTACTTGAACGTTTCACCGTGGGCCGTGCAGGTCAATTTGGCCGCTCTAAGGACCGCTCTTTCACCATAGACCCTGCCAGAGAGGATAAACTTTTATGTTATATGCTTGCATTGGTGCTACACATCGACGAATTTCATCTGGAGATTTCTCCATTGGCCCAGGAGCTATCGCTGAAACCAAGCAGGCTCGTCAGTTTGTTGAAGGCACTAGGGTGTATAGTAAAGAACGCATCCATCTCTGAGGCCGAGGCTATGGGTGTGCCCAAATCGCAGGCTGCTAGCTACAAAATCGCTGTGCTCAAAGTTCCTTTCAAGGTTCCAGAGACTGTGAGACGTGGAAGGCGTGTATAAGGGGGCCATAGGTAAATTATGTAAGTATAGATAGCAAATAGTAAAATAGTGCAACAGCCAGCGTTTGATTTGATACTTTTGAATTGTTGGAAGAGCTCATACGGCCTGAGCCAGAGGACTTCACAGAAATTCAGTTTCACTTCCAAGGCTTCTGAATAACTCTTTAGGCAGTACCGCTGCACGAGAGATCTTGGCAGCTTTTGTGAGTCTGGTAACAATCGCAAGTTAGAATTTGGATGAGCCTATATGACTAGAGACATAAAGTCGTATCTCTAGACTTCTTTTAAAGGTCTCACACAAAAGTTATTTTCATTTACGCTGTAATGTAAAATCAATTGTCACCCTAGGATGATAGGAGCCATCGCTCATGTGGCAAGACAACCCCACTTTTCGTAAATATCGACGCATTAGTCATTTTCATTAGCCATACATCTTTATATAGTCAGAAGAAGTGCCTTCGTCACTCCATTAGGCAAAAAGAAGAACATTAGGTGAAGTGAAGCAAGTCTTGGCGACTGCAATACTAATACAGCTTCGCTTTAAGGCTGTCTTTAATAGCAAATACCACCATGATCCAAGCCATGAGCAGTGCAACGCATCCAACGCTCACGTTTATGGTAAACATGGCAGTCAAGCCTCTCCACTCGAGAGCCTCGACCATTTGGTCAGTGCTCTCCATGAAGACTAGACCTCCACATAAAAGACAGAAGGAAGTCACCAGCTCGGTAAGAGGTCTGGTGGGTCTAAGAACAGAAAGATAACTATCGTTACTGGTTGTGCTGCTCTGAGTGTAGAACATGTAAAAGTAAGTGAATACTCTGACAATAGAACCATAAGATAGAAGATTTCCCCACTGGATGTGGATCATGGTGGACAACTCCGATGCTTGGGCATGCTGCGACATTAACAATCCAGTCCAGAAAATTGTGAAAGCAGGCCAAGGGTTAGGCGAAAATCCAGGAGTAACAGATTGAAGAGTATTCAATGTATCGTCCTTCATCACGTTCGAGAGGCTCGCTAAAGCCTTTTCTTTTCTCCAAGTGCTCAGCTTGATCTCGCTGATAACTCCACAAAGCCCTGCACCAAAATACATGAAAGCAATGGAAACGTGCTGCAAATCCTTAGCTGCCCACTCCCCACCAGGGTTGGCCAAGTGCTCAAGGAATACGTTGGTAGATCCGTAGAATAATATTAAGCTCGATTCGAGCATTTCCATGGTGATCATCGAAGTCTTAGGCTGAATTCTGTGCCATATAGAGAAAGGTGCCTCTGGTTTGCTGATGTAAGACACATTCCACGCCCATCCTAACTTAGTAAAGGCACCAGAGTACCTAGCTAAGGAAAGTATACCCAATGAGAAAAAGACACCACCTTTGATGAAGTGAGCCAATAGGTTGAACACTCTGTTTCCTTTACCCATATTGTTCAAAACAGCAACTCCAGTAGGTGCGTAACATAAGAAGTAAAAGAAAAGGCCATAGTTTAAAAGATTAAAAAAGACAAAGCTGACGTTGCCAAGTGAATTACCTATTTTCTCGATAATTGGCAAAGACAGAACGGAGTCCATGAATGAATCAATCCTCTTAGGTTTTCTGAGTGGGCTAGCAGAGCGAGATGTATCTAAATTGAAGTGATCAATGTTGTTTGTTTCCTGGAACTCATACAGAGTAGAAGAAGGAGAATGCAAGCCAGAGATTGAATCGGTATTGTCAGAATGATTGTCCGACGAAAGTTCGTCCATATTGTCAAGTTCAAAGGCTTCCTTGTTAGCGAGCTTTGAGTAATCGACATTTCTCTTAGAAGCGATGTGGATAGTGGCGAAAAACAGCTGCATTACAATCATCACGAACAAACCCTTACCCATCTTGGTGTAGGCATTGTGAGGATATAAATCTGGGACAGCATTAATAAACACTGAATAGAAAAACAAAGACAGCAAAGAGATAGCAGAGAAAGCGTAGTAGCTCACTAAATACCACTTTGAGTTCAGGTTGTTAAGAATCAGCACAATAGGGTAGACAAATACAAACGAAAGAGCCAACAAGCCAACGTGTAGTTTCAGCTTATAGGACTGTTCTGGGTCGATATTGAAGTAGGTAGTGATGTTGTAATTATCCCAGTATAGTCTTTCGGCCGGAGTGAGGTTCATTTCAATGATAGGCATCCCATGGTGGTGTTTAGCTTCATGCGCAACGGGATGAACTGTGGAGTAATCTATGTCGGTGGTCTTGGTAGCAAAGGAATTCTCGCTCTCACTCATGTCCATGCCCATGTCCATGGGCAAGGCTACAGCACTGGTCCTGACGGAAGTGAGAGCAAGGACGCTAATTCCGAACAAGAGACTCCGGAGTTTCATTATGTCAAGTGGTTAATTAATAAAAAAGTCAATAATGGTACAATCGTAGCAGGAAAAGAGTCTGCTACCTTCTATAAGCTTATTTGAACACTTGATACAACCAAAGGCAACAAGAAAACAAGAGTCACAGCAATTGAGTTTCTATTCTTGTCACATTTCGGAAATAACACCATTATATACACTTTTTACCTGCACACATGCATACGGCAGGGACTTTTTTTTTATCCGACTTTGCCGCTATTCTTTCTGCGAGTTTCCATAGGTTACGTAAGCCATATGAAATCTGCTCACCCTGGCTAAATGAGTGCATAAATGCAGCTGTGCCGGAGTCGGTGACTCAAACTTATAATGAGAGCGTTCGCTCCTTTGCAAACAGCTCGTAAAGACAGTGACGATGACCTCAGATATAGGCAACAGTCCGAAGTCAATGCCGAGGCTTCATTTTTCTTCTGAGTGGCTCTATGACTTACAGAGTGGCATCGTTACCTGCACCTCTAACCGAGACGCCAAAATAAACAGACTTTTTACCCTGTACATAGTTTGACCTGTTTGGGAAAAATCAATAATAGCGCGTCAAGCCGCGGAGGTTTTTTTTTTTTAAAGAAAATGTATTCGTACTCTACTTAAAATATGCTCATCTCATATTTGGGCATTAGGCTTAGACAACTTTGATCTTGTGTAATGCATGATATAATGCAAGGTGCTGATTAGCTCCGAGATCAGATGTCAAGTTGCCATGAAAAATCACTCCACAGTGGCCCCTTGGTTGAAATTCCTTTAAGCAGCCAAACGTAGATTAGCTGCATTGGACCATCCTTTAAGCTGCTTCGGTGCAGCCACCTGCTCTTCTAGATTGTCTTGCAAACTTAAACTACTAGTCTCTAATCTATTTTTTTATCACCGTCCAAATTGTGACAACGGGGGTCTCGCGATTTTTTAGGGCTTGGCAAAACAGACGGCTTGGACCATTGGCATAGGACATTGCTAAAGGGCATACTTCAGGCAGAACAGCTTTTGTCGTGCCATTTTGTATTGTCATGGTCTGAATGAACAAGCCTTCTCCTGGTTTGAGGAACGATATGATGATAGCCATGTTTTTTTAGTTTTGGAACTGATAACGAATATTTTATACTGACATTATATAGGGCCAAGGGCATGCACATCCCTCTGAGCTGGCTCAACTTCTACTTAAGCAAAGTTTATAATGTGACTACAATTTTTGCTGCGCTGACCCCATTGCCAAGCGCATCGCATGCCTTCTGAATGTTTTCAAGGCCATGTCCAACTACCTGAGGTTTTGGCATACACTTGAATTCTCCCGCAGCGAGAGCATGTTCCAGCCATAGCCATGTAGCCCTTGCGACAGGTCCTCCCTCTAGCATTTCAGAAGTAAAGTTAGTCGTGATTGTCACTCCGTGCGAAGCCTTTGCTTCATCTCCTGGCATCACGCCTGCTATCTTCTTGTCACCTTCAGTCTTGCTGAGGATCTCGCAGAGAGCGCTTAGCGATTCATCTGTTGATATCGCTGCTAAGGCACCTGCCACTTGCTTGCCTTGCAAGAAATCGACCATACCGTTAACAATATCTGGGTCCTTTTGGTCGAAGCATTCAACGGCTCCCATACTTTTGACCATTTCATGGTTTTTCTTGCTGGCAACAGCGATTACTTGATATCCTGTGAGCGCGGCTAACTGAACACCAGAAGATCCGACACTGCTGCTTCCTCCCCAAACTATAAAAGCTTCGCCACGTCCCTGCTTGGAATTATTGATTTCAGGAACACTCAGATTCAAGGTTGTATTGGAGTACATGGAACTAGCAGCAGTATTGAAGCCCAATGGAAGAACTGCACCTTCTTCGTACGCTACATTATCTGGAATCCGTGCTATAAATGGCAATTGCAAAACGACATAGTTTTTGAAACCTGACATGGAGAAGCCTCCATCCGGAAGACGACGACTACAATTCCCGATTACTCTATCTCCGACTCGATAGTCATGAATCCCTGGCGAGGAGAGTGGCCCTACCTCGACAATTTCACCAGCAACATCACAACCCAATATGACAGGATACGAAGTCACAATAATCCCAAGTTTTTGAATACCAAAGTCAACGGGATTGATCGCTACTGCCTTGGTCCTGATGACTACTTGGTCCGTACCGGCTTTGGTGTATGGGGCCTCGTCCACGACCATTACTGGGTCTTGTTTATCTTAGAGCCACGCGGCAGCATTAGTTGGAACACTCATTTTTTAAAATTGGCAATTTACTAGGTACAATCAAATTTTGCCAGGAAATGGACGAAATATTGTGGTAGTTATATATGCGTTATGCGATTGGAAACATCCCTTTATCAGGCCTACAGAGAAAACGGATTTAAGGTGCCTATTTGCGTATGGGCCGGAACTTGCATTCCGATCGGAACAATATAAGGTACCCATGCGTTCAATCGCCGAGATTCGCGCTGCGTCGTTCACCGTGGAATAAATGCCGAAAATTGCAATTGTAGGTGGTTGGTTTTGCCGTGCTCCTTGTATGCTGGTTACAGAGAGCCAATGCGGTAAACTGACGTCATGATACAACGTCTACCTAGTGGTAGGTTAACTTCTTTGTGACTCTTGTTCGAAGCTACTGTGCCATCAAACCTTTTATTGATACGACAATCCTCAAATGATTACGTAAAAATCCAGATTTCATAGTGTCACTACTAACTTGGTGGCACTGACACCCTTTGCAAGTGTGTCGCATGCCTCCTGAATGTGCTCTAGACCATGTCCAACCACTTGAGGGTGAGGTGCAAACTTGAACTTGCCTTTGGCAATAGATTGTTCGAGCCATTCCCAAGCAGCATTAGCGATGGGTCCATCAGCTGACATTTCGCCGGCGCTACAACACTTTATGGAAACGCCGAATGCACCCTTGTTTTCATTGCCCGGTAAAACAACTGAGATACGGTTAGTTCCTTCGCATTGGCTCAAAATTTTACAAAGGGCATCAAGCGTGGCGTCAGTCGTAATAGCAGCTTGGGCACCTACTACGTGCTTTCCTTGCAGCGCAGTAATCACCTTTTCAATCACATCTGAATCGTTGTAATCGAAGCACAAGCTGGCACCGAGACTTTTCAAAAAATCATAGTTTTTCTTGCTTGCCACTGCCACCACCTCGTAGCCAGCTAGTGCCGCTAATTGAACTCCGCAACATCCTACACTGCTGCCGGCACCCCATACGACGAGAGTCTTGCCCTTACCAGGCATCTCACCATTCACCTGTGGCAAGCTAAGGTGTAAAGATTTTTCCGATAGCAGACAGCTCGCAGAAGTACTGAATGCCAAGGGCAATACAGAGCCTTGCTCAAATGACACACTGTCGGGCAAACGAGCAATGGCTGGTAGTCGTAGGACAGTGTACTTCTGAAACGCAGAACGTGCGTATAACGAAGAGTCCCCAACAATAGGAGCCGAGACTCCATGCACTCGGTCACCTACCTTGAACCGAGTTATTCCCGATCCGACTTCGACGATTTGGCCAGCAGCATCAAAGCCAAGAATAGCAGGGTATCTCTCAATTTGGATAGCGAGGCGTTGAATGAGCCAGTCTACTGGGTTGACCGCCACCGCTTTTGTCTCAATCACCACTTCATTCTCACCTGGCCGGCTATAAGGAGCATCGCCAATCACCATTACTGGATCCTGTTTGGCTTTAAGCCATAGAGCTACGTTTTTTCGCAACGACATATCTAATCTGTGCTAAACAAGTAGTAGCATGCAACTGGCTGATGTGTAACACAGGTGGCCTCATTCATGTCTTAAATAGTAATTCTTACCATGCCCACAAGCTATTCAACGGAATTAAAACTATAAAGTCCGACTCATGAGGTGAATCTATTTCACATCTCGGCCTCACCAGAGCCGAGAATTAAAAAAATGGATATCCTTATCTGTCCAACTATGTGTTCAGCTGTATGACGGAGATAAATGATCTCGGTGTTTTTTTTAGTGTTCCAGACGGCTGCTTATGCCCGAGGTGCAAACTGACGATTGCTGCTCGGCCTGCTCGTTTTCGTCATCAGTGCAGATTTGCTTAACGCCTTTAGCCGATCGATTCGCCGCTTGCTCATATTGCCTTTGCTTATTAAAGTGGATGGCTGCATGTCGTCGCTATCAAGTAACTGTCACAGGGGCGTGCATGTGCATGTACCTGCATGCACTTTCAAGGCCTTTGAGTACATAGCTATTAGACAAGCGTTATATTGTTTGTAATATAGGGAACGTCTAATCAATGATTGTGAACCACTTTCTTCTTGAGGTTACCAATCTGTGTATCCAACACTTCAATTGCTTGTCTTGTATGGAAATACCTGTCAAATGGCTCATACATAGTCTATGCAAGTAATTCCTTCTCTTTCTTCTGAGCTGTTTTGAGATAGATAACGGGTAGATGCGAAAAGTGAGCAAATTGCTGTACAATCTCGGCTAGCCTGACAATTGCTTGCTTGCGGAATTTGGACTGTGCTGAGACTTTAGATGATAAAATGTTTACTTTCAATCGCAGAAGTTATGCACCTTACGTTGAGAGAAAACCTGTGTGCGGCCAGTTAGCTGACAAATGTAATGGAATTGTACCATAAGAAATGAGTTTTTTGTCCCGTGATGTTCTGTCTATCTGATACCTGACTGACAACTCCGTTACCCGTTTTTGATGTACGAGGTCAGGTGCATATTTTGAATGCTGCCTCATACGCGACAATTGATTTGTCGTGCTTACTCATTAAGTTGTATCTTAGTAAACTCTACCTTAGCCCTCACGTCTTTGGAGCTATGCTCCAATCTAGATGCCCATAAATGAGTTATTTTTAGTATTCTGCGTTTAATCAGACTTGGTTTTATAGCCTTTGCTATAATACAGTTTTTTGCAGTATGGTTCTTCTATTATATTGACATTTTGGGGGTTCATGTCGTGTCTCGATTAGGAAAGCCTTTCAAAATTAATTTCAACAAACAAGGAAATCAATATTTCTTTGTCTTTTTCTTTGTTACCACCTCCAGCTAGTGTCGCTCACGGCATCTATCCAACCAATATGGCCACAAATGGCCTATATGAGTCGTCTATCAGATCGACACGGTCTAGTTTGCTAGGTAAGCATTTTTACGTGTTAAATACTGTTCTTATTTTTTGTAACTTTGCGTCGCCTTGTTCCACCTCGTGTTCCTGCGCTACGTCAAACCTCCTCTAGATTCAGCCAAGGTGTACTAACACTGTCAGACCCGCCAAGGTATCCAAGTCCTGCACCGCAGCTGCACTCGTCTTTCAGCCAAAAGACTACACAGCCTTTCAGTGCATTCAAGACTCCGTATATTAATACCAGTCGCTGGAACAACATCGACAAGCTGGGCGATGTTTTCGGAATTGGCAAAATCGTCGATGATTCTGATGACGAATACTCAAGCTCGTTCGCAAGAGAAACCGCGTACGGTAAGATGATTTTCGACTTATCTCTAGACTATGATCAAATCTATCCCGCCTGGAGTAGTGCCGACGACATTCCCATAACTATAAGAAGAATCAAAAAGATTTTCGTGAAAGTCTCCTATGTATTCGGCTTCCAAACAGATAATACAAGAAATATGTTCGACTACTGCATGTCTTTACTGGATTCAAGAGCATCAAGAATGGGACCAGGACAGGCACTGAGATCTCTCCATGCTGACTACATTGGAGGAATCAATGCTAACTACAGGAAATGGTATTTTGCATCAGAGATGGATATTGACGATGCCCTACCAACTGGGGTCCCATTAAAAGAATATCTGAAATATAGGAAGCTCACTCCATTGAATGAGGCACAGAGCAATTGGTGTTCAGTGATGAATAGCTTCCTAGCGGAAGATTGCGTTGTTCAATTAGTAATTTACCTTTTGTGTTGGGGAGAGGCAAATAACGTCAGATTCATGCCAGAGTGTCTCTGCTTTATTTTCAAGTGCTGCACTGACACTTTCTATTCCCTAGATTTGGCAAAAGGTGCAGAAAATATAACACCGAGCTTCCTAGATCACGTTATAACTCCTCTGTACGAGTACTACAGAAACCAATCTTACGAGCTGATTGACAATCAATGGATTCACACCGATAAGGATCATGACAAGACCATTGGCTACGATGATATGAACCAGCTTTTCTGGTATCGCAAAACCCTAGACAGGCTAGTTTTGGTTGACACCAAGGCAAGAGTGATGGATATACCTGGTCACGAAAGGTACCTTTATTTCAACCAGATCGACTGGAAACGGTCTTTTACTAAAACATACTACGAAAGAAGATCGTGGTTTCACATCTTGATAAACTTCAACAGAATTTGGATACTGCACATCGGCGTCTTTTGGTATTACTTTTGCTTCAACTCGAAAATCCTCTATACTGCTGATTATGAACAAAGACTGGACAACCAACCAACGTTGGCATCATCTTTCTCAGCGCTATCTCTGGCAGGCTCCATTACTTCGTTAATAAACATTATTTCTCTGTTTGCAGAGCTATCATTTGTTCCAAGAAGCTGGCCTGGAGCACAGTCTATTTCAATAAGACTTCTATTCATGTTATTTCTGTTTCTGACGAATACTGCTCCATCAATCTACATTTTTTTTGTAGCAGGGTTAAGTGACGACGAGGTATTGACGCTAGTTATTAGTGTCATTCAATTCGTTTTTTCGTTGGTTACGGTGGTCTACCTGTCTATAACTCCACTTTCTTCATTATGTGGCAATTTCATGTCAAGCACTAAAAGAAAATACTTGGCATCAAAATACTTCACCAATTCAGTTTACAAGACAACGGGTAAAAACCGCCTCTCTTCTTACGGACTTTGGATTGGCGTATTTTTGTCCAAATTTACAGAGTCATACTTCTTTCTTGCAGTTCCACTAAAAGATTCCGTACGGGAACTCGTTTTGACAGATTTGGATTCTTGCGTGGGAGATGTTTACATCGGTACATTATTGTGCAGTAGTCAAGCATATATTGTCTTGATTTTGCTTTTGACTACAAACGTTTTGCTCTTCTTTCTTGACACATACCTCTGGTACATTGTCTGGAACACTGCTTTCTCCGTTTGTAGGTCCTTTTACTTTGGTATATCCATTTGGACACCATGGAGAAACATGTTTGTCAGATTACCCAAAAGAATAATATCCAAGATCACAGCTAGAACAAGAGATAACCAAAGCCAGTACAATTCGCCTTTAAAGAAAAAGATAATTGTATCCCAGATCTGGAATTCAATCGTGATTTCAATGTACCGTGAGCACCTGTTGTCTCTGGAGCACCTGCAGCAGATGGTTTATCAACAAGGATACTCCAATGCAGGAGAAGTCACGGTTGACGACCCTGCGTTCTTCATCAATCAAGAGGACGGCAGTTCAGGGGAAATGATCCTGGAATCAGAATCCGAAGCTTCTCGTAGGCTGACCTTTTTTGCTCAATCTCTTTCTACTCCAATGCCTAGCCCTTGCCCAATCGACCAAATGCCTACTTTCTCTGTGTTGATCCCGCACTTTTCGGAAAAGATATCTCTGTCATTGAAAGAAATCATTAAGAAAGAGGATGATTATTCCAATATCACACTATTAGAATACTTGAAAAACCTCCATCCTGCTGAGTGGACTAATTTCGTCAAGGATACCAAGTTATTGGCTGAGGAAGAGGAAAGTAAATCACCAGTAGGTGCTCAATTTGATTTGCCCTACTTCTCTGTCGGGTTCAGGACGGCGACTCCAGAGTATGTCTTAAGAACAAGAATTTGGGCTTCTTTGAGATCACAAACACTCTACAGAACTATTTCTGGCTTCATGAACTACTCAAGGGCCCTAAAGCTTCTGTTTGACGTCGAAAACAGCCACAAGTACGATGATGAACGCCAAAAGTTAATCGATGCTAATCTTTTGTCTCGACGCAAGTTCAAACTTGTTGTTTCTCTACAACGTATGAAAGAGTTTGATGAAGAGCAAGAAGAAAACAAGGAATTTCTGTTGAGAACCTATCCTGAATTGCAAATCGCTTACTTGGATTACGAGATCAACGCTGACGGTGGCACAGATTATTATTCCTGCTTGATTGATGGGTCTTGCGAAATATTGGAGAATGGCAAGCGCAAGCCAAAGTACAAAGTCAGAGTGTCAGGAAATCCAATTTTAGGTGACGGGAAAAGTGACAATCAAAACCATGCAATAATATTTTCAAGAGGTGAGTATATTCAGCTAATTGATTCTAATCAAGATAACTATTTGGAAGAGTGTATCAAGATCAGAAATGTCTTATCTGAGTTTGAAGAAAATAAAATATACAACGACCCTTACTCTGAGACAGGCAATCAAAACTGTACAATGCCAAATACAGAATACAGCATGAATCCTGTTGCGATTATTGGGACTAGAGAGTACATCTTCTCTGAGAATATAGGAGTACTAGGTGACATAGCCGCAGGAAAAGAGCAAACATTTGGCACACTGTTTGCCAGAACTCTGGCACAAATAGGCGGAAAACTACACTATGGTCATCCTGATTTCCTGAATACAACATTTATGTTTACGAGAGGCGGGATCTCCAAGTCGCAAAAGGGTCTGCATTTGAACGAGGATATTTATGCAGGTATGACTGCCTTGTTGCGTGGGGGTAGAATTAAACATTGTGAGTACATGCAGTGCGGAAAAGGCAGGGATTTGGGCTTCAATTCAATTTTAAACTTCACAACAAAGATTGGAGCAGGAATGGGCGAACAAACACTATCTCGTGAATACTTCTACATGGGAACTCAGTTGCCATTAGACAGGTTCTTGTCATTCTACTATGCTCATCCTGGCTTCCACCTCAACAATGTCTTCATCTTCCTAACCGTCAAAATTTTCATGCTGTTCTGCATCAATTTGGCAGCGTTATCCTATGATTCAGTTATCTGTGAGTTTGACAAGAACAAACCAATAACTGATGCTCACCTGCCTCCCGGGTGCCACAATTTGTTGCCCGTCATTAATTGGTTGAAGAGGTGTATTCTTTCAATTTTTCTGGTCTTTTCAGTGTCACTGCTGCCGTTATGTGTGCAAGAGTTGATGGAACGAGGTTTATGGAAATGCCTTTCCAGAGTTGTCAAGCATTTCTTATCGTTTTCACCGGCTTTCGAGGTATTTGTTTGCCGGATTTATTCTCAGTCCTTGGTCAATGATCTGGCGGTCGGAGGTGCTAAATACATTGCCACGGGGCGTTCCTTCTCAACTACAAGATGCTCGTTTTCAACGTTATACTCAAGGTTTTCAAACGAAAGTACTTATCTGGCTGCTACTTTGTTTTTGTTAACTCTTTATTGCACCTTGACTATGTGGAATTTTTCGATGCTGTACTTTTGGTTCACTATATTCGCACTGGCCTTATCACCATTCTTGTTCAACCCCAACCAGTTCGCTTTCCAAGAATTCTTCATCGACTATAAGCATTATCTCACGTGGTTGACGCAAAACAGCTCAAGAGAAAGACAAGATACGTGGATAAGCCACACAAGAAACAGCAGAATGCAGTTGACAGGTTCGAAAAGAAGAAGGTTGGGAAAAATCGAAAAAGTATACAAGAGGCTAGTCGATTACAATCGGCCCTCTTTGTTGAAAGCTTTGACAACGCAGGTATTATCTCGAATTGTGATCTGCATCCCCATTTTAACAGCATATATGTTTGCTAACGCACAGAACGAAGTAACCTCCAATGTCGAGCCTGGAAATTCTATTTTGCGACTAGCCATTGTAACTGCGGGACCAATTGCAGTGAATATGGGTTTGCTGCTTATAGGGTTTTCATTTTCAGTTTTATTAGGTCCCTTTTTGTCATATTTGATCCCGGGGTTTCCTTCTTTCTTAAGCACTGTGATTTACTATTTGGGCCTAATCAACCACATAATCTGGTTTCAGTTTCTCTGTTTCAGTCAGAACTGGAATATCCCAAGCTCTATACTGGGACTTTGTGCGTCAGCATTGCTGCAAAGTTTGATTTTCAAAATCGCTATCATTTTATTGCTGAGCAGGGAGTTTAAGCAGGACAGATCGAACCAGTCATGGTGGTCAGGCAAATGGGTTACTGCGGGCCTAGGCTGGAATATCTTAACCCAGCCTGCAAGAGAATTTGTGTGCAAGATTATTGAGATGAGTGCGTTTGCTTGCGATTATGTCTTAGCACATTTCCTCATGATCATTCAAGTGCCTATCTTGCTGATTCCGTATGTAGATGTGTGCCACTCAACCATACTTTTTTGGATCACGCCTAAGTTCCAAATCAAGCAGCATATATTTGCACCTGCCAAAAAAAGGCAACGCAGATTTGACACTTACATGTTCCTCTCCGTGTTTGTCGTCAATGTCACTATGTTGCTCACACTTGTTGTTGGGCCATATTTGATATTTTCCTACTTCGATCTAGAAATCGAAGACGGGATGCCCTCGATGGTGCAGATGCTGATACAGCCCTACCAAGAGGAAAGCAATGCCAAGGGGTTAAGGAATTACAAACCGCCCAAGTCTCACGCATGACGTAGCATACCACATTTCGCTATATAGATGAATAACGCCGACGTAATCTAAAGCATAGAATCCGTAATCATTTCCATAAATTTCGCACGTCTTGTTCCGACTTTTGGTTTATCAGCTCAAACAATTTGTTCACCTGACTCTCAGAACAGAACATCGATGAAATGGAAAATCTAGGAAACGATGTCAATAGGCGCAACTGTTCGACGATTTCATCCACACTCACGAATAGATCATTCTCGAGTGCATACGAAGCGGCTTCTATATAGAAAGCCAGAAAATCAGAATCAAGACCTGTTTTCCCAAACAACTCTGTATACAGCTGGGAAGGAAGAGTTAAAACGTATTCGTAGAGTACCTGCTTTTCCTCTTTAGGTCTTTTTTGTAAGGATGAGAGGAATAGGACGGTTGGTCTTGAGGGTAGATTTGTTTCATTGGGGCGAGATTTCGTGTTGGAGTCCGAGTTTATCGAAGTCTTCGGCAACTGGACACCCGCAATGCTACCTAACTCGTGTTCAAGCGATACTGCCGAATGTTGC
This sequence comes from Wenyingozyma naganishii, assembly GCA_003706235.2. Lineage (NCBI taxonomy): Eukaryota > Fungi > Ascomycota > Pichiomycetes > Pichiales > Pichiaceae > Wenyingozyma > Wenyingozyma naganishii. Next base: position 1,059,348 of record PPKS02000001.1, on the reverse strand, counting down.
ACTGCTTGTTTGCGAAAGGCCCCAGGTAGCTCATCTACCTCTTTTATAGGCACGATTTCACCTTCATCTGGCCCATTGCTTGCAGAAGTTGGATTCTCTCGCTTGCGTTTATTTGATTTCCAAAGAGTTTCCTTTTCTTTTAAATGCTCCAGCTCTTTTTTGATTGCCCGGTTATTTGTGTCTAACGCCAGCGCTTCCTCAAGCAGTTTGCGTGCATCTGCTAGCTCATTGCACTCTATCATTGCGACAGACTTTCGCCAAATCAGCTTGATTTTGGTCTTCAGATCGCCATTTAGCATCAATCCTTCGTCACAGTCACGTTTTACCCTTTCCCAATCTTTCATCTTGATGAAGGCCATGGCCCTATTGGAGTAGAGAATAGGGTTCGAAGGGTCCAATTTGATTGCGTCTCTATATATCTTTGCAGCCTTTTTGTACTGTTGAGAAGCAAAGGCCTCATTGCCCTTCTGTTTGAGCTCTTCCACCGTTGTCATTGGCTCACTATTCAAGTAGAAAGAAGAAGTTATACTCGCATTAGCCTCGTAAAGCTACTAATCGATGCCTTGCAGATCGGAGAAATTTCACTGCATAGTCCCGCATATATAATTTTCTAGTTCAAGGTGTTGAGGTCCATGATTGATAGTGATAGAGAAAGAGACGCGGACAACGGTCGGCAGTGTTTAGCAAGATTGCATTAGCCGATTAAGATAAGAAATGAGCGCATCCGAAAGATTGGTAGAGGAATTGGATGCCATAGACGCTATATACCCAGGCTACAGAGAAGAGCTAGGTCCCCTGATATACACTTTCAAGGTACCTCAGCACGAGTATGTGAGCGTTATTTTGTCTTTTCCCGAGAAATACCCCGACGAGAAACCCCGTTTGGTGGACGTGAGGAGTGAGGGAAAGAGATTTGACGAGGAGTACATGAGGGCTCTTTTTCAAGAGGTGCTAGACTCCATTTACAACGAGGGTGTCGTCTGCATTTTTGACTTTTTCACTGAGCTTGACGCTGTTTTGTTTGCTGGAGATGAAACGATAATAGAGGGGGATGCCGAGGACCATTGGGCAGTGGAGGACAATGTAAAACAGGCCGACGAAATGCATCACGATGAGGATGGTGGCTCACCATATGCGGAGTATGTTTATGATGAGCAGAAAGAACTTGAGAAGGCCAGGACGGCTCGCTCCAAGACTCCGAAACACAAGGAAGGCAGTAATCATACAGATATAGATCTTCTGAAAGGCTGGTTCATTTCGGATCCCATTGTTGACCGAAAATCGACATTTGTGGCTTTTGCTAGGAAAGTGAATTCTGTGGAAGAGGCTACTAGGTACTTGGAGCTTTTAAAGCTTGACCGCAAAGTGTCCAAGGCAACTCACAATATGACGGCATGGAGAATCAAAAATGAAGAAAAAGGAACACAATATCAGGACTGCGACGATGATGGGGAGACAGCTGCTGGTGGCCGTCTGTTGCATCTGCTTAGTATCATGGATGTGTGGAACGTCATGGTTGTGGTTTCGAGGTGGTTTGGAGGTGTACATATAGGGCCTGACAGATTTAAGCATATCAATGCCAGTGCACGTAATGCTGTGGTGAAAGCTGGCTTCATTCAGGACCATGGCAAGAAGGGGAAGAAGAAGAAATAGTAGTATGGGGAAATCATTCTATGCGTCTATTATACGAGGAGCTAGCTCAGTGTGAAAAAATTGGCGACTATATGAATGCTACATGGCTACAGTGGCTACAGCCAGTTCCAGAGGACATTTCTGGCCATAGCCCACCACAAATAGTTTAGGTGGTCAGACATGCTCACGCGCAAACGCACTGCTTCGATTCAACGTCACTAATGTAATCATTTCTTACATAATCTATAGTCCTACAGTATCCTCAACTAATGTACAATAACATCACCTCTCACCTCAACCTAGTACCCGCACTAAAGTATCAAGCATGCGTATCACCTCTACTCTTTCCCTTGCGCTTCTTTTTCTCCTGCTTTGGCGGCAAAGTTCCCGATTTTGGCTTTTGTTTCTTATTCTTAGTCCAAAGAGCCACCAAACTGTTGGCAGGTTTACTAGAGCTTTCTGACGCGTCGTTGTCACCATCGCCACCATCGTCACGATCACTCCCCTCTTCGCTATCGCTCTCCAATTTTCTCTTTGCACCATTTTCAGCAGCAGCCGGCTCCTTCTCCTCACCAAATGTTCTCCGTCCTACAGGTAAAGTAGCTGCGTCAGAGTCGATAGCATTGCTGCTTTTATACACACCTGGAGCAAGAGCCGAGTATCCTACTGTCTGTATTTTTCTCTTACTGTTTCTCTTGACTGTGATCACCTTAGAGAATGGAAGACTCCATTCGCTTGAGTCCTTGAATTTCTTGGGGTTGTCTTCCGCCGAGGTCTGAGTCTGCCGGCTTTCGCTATCATCATCGGATCTCATGAACTATTCTGTTAGTACAGTAATATATTTTACAAGCGGAGCCTGCAGTAGGGCTTTCAGTTAATCACATCAGCATGACTAGATATTTGATCAACATCAGCTCCAGCTCATTGGCTGTTTCGATAATGCTGTAACGCCTTAATTCCTCTACCCTTACACTCTCGCTTTCAAAGTCTTATAGAACACTAGCTAATGCATGAATACTCACCTTCATGTTCATCACACGGCTCGAGAGCCCAGCTTTGTTGCTCATTGTGGTGATACTCTAATCTACCCAACGAATCAAACTCCTTGTTAGCTTGTCAGCTCAAATTTTATAGCCCTACCTGCTCCTTCCTGTCCTGTCTGTCTCGTCCTGGCCACAGCTTATCACATATAAATTTTCCTGCGGCAGTGCGCAGCATGCTAAAAAAAATTTTGGTATTTTTCACTATATCTTTTCCTTTGTAGCTCTCTGCTATATTGTTACCTGTATATAGCACGAGACCACGGGAAGAGCACAATGAAGTCAGATTTCAAGCTTTTTAACGTGCTAGGGACTGTCTATAGACAGGGAAATCTTGTGTTCACCGAAGACGGTACGACTGTACTGTCCCCAGTGGGGAACAGAGTCTCTGTGTTTGACTTGATTAACAACAAGTCGTATACTTTGAACTACGAGCACCGCAAAAACATCAGTTGCATTGCTTTGAACAGACAAGGAACTCTGTTGCTTTCTGTTGACGAAGATGGCCGTGCTATTTTGGTGAATTTCAGAGCCCGCACTGTGCTACACCATTTCAACTTCAAGGACAAAGTACTAGACATGCAGTTCTCACCAGATGGACAATACTTTGCCCTTGCTTGTGGCAGGTTCGTTCAGATATGGAAAACTCCTAGTGTTTCTGAGGACAGACAGTTTGCTCCTTTTGTGAGGCACCGTGTGTATTCAGGTCATTATGCTGCCGTGACGGCTATTTCTTGGTCTAAGGACTCAAGATTCGTGCTGAGTTCAAGTAAAGACATGACAGCAAGGATATTTTCCCTTCATTCACAGGAAAAGGAGGTCAAGATGACACTTAGTGGACATAGAGATTATGTGGTGAAGGCCTTTTTCGACAAGGAGCAGGAGATTGTATACACATTGAGCAGAGACGGAGCGCTTTTTAGGTGGGAGTACACAGAAAGACCTACTGAAAACAGTGATGAAAAGGATAGTGATGACGAGGGCATGGCAAATCCACAGAACTGGCGAATTCTTGCGAAGAACTTCTTTTTTGCCGATTCTAAACTGAAGTGCTGCACATTTCACCCAGAGTCCAACCTGCTGATAGTGGGCTTCAGCAACGGAGAGTTCCGAATTTACGAACTGCCTACTTTCACGCTTATCCAACAGCTATCGATGGGGCAGAATGCTGTGAACACTATATCTGTAAATTCAAGCGGCGAGTGGATTGTCTTCGGGTCCAAGAAGTTGGGCCAACTACTCGTGTATGAATGGCAATCTGAATCTTATATTCTCAAACAGCAAGGCCATTTTGATTCGCTTAATACGCTGGCTTACTCACCCGATGGTGCACGTATCGTCACGGGCTCAGATGATGGTAAGATCAAAATTTGGGACATTGCTTCAGGGTTTTGTCTTGCTACTTTTGATGAGCACACTTCTGCTGTCACGAAGGTGGTCTTCGCAAAGAAGGGCCAGGTCATGTTCTCTTCTTCACTTGACGGAACCGTTAGGGCTTGGGATCTTATAAGATATAGAAACTTCCGTACGTTCACAGCAACTGAGCGTTTGCAGTTCAGTTGCATAGCGGTGGACCCTAGTGGAGACGTGATTTGTGCTGGCTCTTTAGACGATTTCAAGATCCATGTTTGGTCTGTGCAGACGAGCCAGCTGTTGGACCAGCTGGGAGGGCATGAAGGTCCTATATCTTGCCTCAGCTTTGGAGTGGAGGGAAAGGCCCTGCTAGCGAGCGCTTCTTGGGACAAAACTATACGAGTCTGGGACATATTTAGCAGACAGCAGACCAGTGAACCTTTTGAGGTTGAGTTTGAAGTGCTTGCTATAGATATCAGGGCAGACTCCAAAGAGGTGTGTGCGAGCACTTTGAATGGCCAGATTGTATTTTTCGACGTTGAAACGGGGAAACAGGTGAGGAGTATTGACTGTAGACGAGACATTATGCGTGGAAGGTACCTGGAAGACAAGTTTGTGAGCAAGAACTCAGCAAGGGGGAAAAATTTCTCTACAGTGGCATACAGTTTTGACGGTTTGAATTTGATTGCGGGAGGCAACAACAACTCAGTGTGTCTCTACGATTTGCCCAACGAGGTACTCTTGAAAAGGTTCACTGTGTCGCAAAATATGACTCTCAATGGTACTCAGGGGAAACTAAACTCTGCCAACATTACCGATGCTGGTATCTCAAAAGAGCTCATTGACGATGATGGCGAGCTTTCCGACCTGGAGGACCGCTTGCGAGCCGATGCTCAGCTTCCTGGCTCAAATAGAGGTGATCCCTCTAGCAGATCGACTAGAGCGGACATCAGGGTGTCGAGCGTCAAGTTTTCCCCCACTTCGAACTCATTTTCCGTGGCTTCTACTGAGGGACTACTAATTTACAGCATAGACGACGAGATGATGTTTGATCCATTTGATCTCGACATTGAGATTACACCGGAAAGTACACTTGCAGTGCTGAAAGAAGGTGACGCCCTTACTGCTTTGATCATGTCCTTCAGATTGAACGAGACTTACCTTGTATACCAAGTGTATGAGAATTGTCCAGTGAAGGACATACCGCTGGTAGTCAAGGATTTGCCCCTGATCTACGTGGAAAAGCTGCTAGGCTTTATATCGTCCATTTTGATGGACTCACAACATATCGAGTTCAACCTGCAGTGGGTAAAGCAAATCTTGACCGTGCATGGAAAATTCATCATGAAGAACAAGCACCAATTCCACTCGTCGTTCAGAGGTATACAGAGATTCCTAAACAGAGTTTCGAAGGATGTTACTAAAGCCGCTTTCGGCAATGCCCACTTCAACAGCTTTTTACTGACTAGCGCGCACTTACAGAGCGAAAGCACTGAGAGTGTCGAAGATATAGAGATAGACATCACGGACGTTCACAATTCCAATGCGGAATCTGCAGACGAAAACTCAGATAATGATTCGGATCAGGACTCTGAGGATGGTTGGTTTGGACCTACTGATTCTGGAAAGCCTATGCATGACAACTTCCCATCAAACCCCGACGAGGAGATAGAAGAGTAAGGGGGGATAAGATAGAAACAAACTTTAATTTTTGGCTGTCGCGTTCACTATAATTAGAATTACGTCCGTATAGGAGTATGCACCCCCCTTATACCCATTTGTCAATATGCGTAACATTACAGTTCTATAAATAGTAATTGATAAATAAATACTCAAAACGAGACCCAAAACAGGTTTTCTCTCAATTTACATCGACTCGAACCATTAATATACCCGATTTAGGGTCTTCAAAGGAGAGCGTCGAAAAAATTCTATTGTGCTTATGCAGGTACCTGCGTGCAAAATCTGATGGTTTTCGCGCCTCAAATTGTTCAAAGTGCTGAGAGAGGCAGGGGAGCAGGAAATGGGCAGGGAAGTAGGGACACGGCAGAAAATAAGTTAGCAACATGGCCTTGGTTGTGAACATTGTTTTGTATACCGCTCGCTAGTTAAGTAAATACTTTCAGTATATAACAAGCAAAAAAAAAGAGAACGCTCCTAAGCGACTAGGAATCTGACCCAAAAATAGTTATTCGTACTCAACAACGGGGTTTGACGCACAATGACGTTAGCAAGGGTAGAAAATTTTAGATCAAAGAAAAAATACAATGAAACACGCGAACATGGACCTACAGTGACTTTCCTTTATAAATCAAGGCTTTTTCAGGCCGTGAGCAGCGTTTCGAGCTCGCTCTCTCCAAGCTGAACTAGCTATATCAGCCGTTTCTCACATGATCCGTGAGACCTGCCTCGCCGTCTTATCCGAGGCGAATGAATTGCTAGAGGTGCAACGCTTGGATGATTACAAAAATGTAGAAGACATATGTCGCAGATTTGAAGACATCTTCCGCGAAGTTTCGTCATTGGTGCACGATACTTCGGACGAAGCTGATGAAACAGACAGGATAGTGCTGGCCACTTCGTTCTCAGTGTGGACTAAGTCGATCGACGCCATCTCCTATCAACTCGACTTCTTGGAGAGAGGGTTTGACGCAGCTGCCGACTTGGACAATAAGCTGGTGTTGTACAGGGTGCGTTTGACGCGTGGCCTCGTGATCTTGTGTAGGAATTTTGTTGCTGGACTCAACACGCTGATGAAGTTCAGCAATTTTGAGAGGACAACGTTCTACCAGGCAAATGGTCGCAGATCTAACGAATATAACGTAGATAGTCTGCTTAAACTCGTGTATGAGAATCATGACCGCATCTTCCTTACTCTGAGCATCTACTACCTGGACATTGCAGGAGAGGGGTGCAACGAGTATTATTTACAGAGCTTGATTTCGTGCTTCCAGTGCCTGGCTAACATAACTAATACACTACCACCCGGTGCAACCTGTGGAGGGTTACTTTCTTGCGGATCGAAAAGGTCTCCTCTGCTCAAAAGGGGAGCAACGATCTCATCCATCAACTTCAATTTAATCCTACCATTTCTGATGTACATTAAAAATATTTCGTCTACCAGAGGCCTTCTTGATAGTCATGTGGATGCCTCTCAGCAGCCTTCACCTATTGCTGTAATATCGGGCACGTATGTGCACCTGTTTGAGGTGCTGTTTGGTGAAACATCACCAGAGACTTTGACCGAGTCCGAGCTTCAGCAATGTAGGAGCTTGTACCTTCAAAGCGTATACAATGTTCTCACCGATTCTGCTGGACTCCAGTTTGTGCTGAGAGTCTTGGAACTCGAAAAGAACAGATCAGAGACCACCATTCTTATATTCAAGGGGTACCAGGTCTTACTAGTTATGAAGGACGATTGGGAGTTTTCTAATAGGCAATTACTGAACGTGACCGAACACATTATGAATTTTTTTCGTAGGACTATGTCTGATTTTGAGCCAGTGATCAGCATACCGGAGGAAGACTTTCCTGACGAGCAGATACCGGCGTTACGGGATTACAGCGAGATACTGGCTCTACAATTGGATTGCATGACCTGTCTGGTGGAAATTGACCTGGTAAGGGAAATGGTAAACCAGGCGTTTTTCCTGAAGGACCTCCTCCATCTTTTGAAATTGCTTGAAGTAAATACCAAAAGACAGAGGCTGAAAGACAGTGCTCAGCTGAAAAAAAATGTGTCCGGGGTCAAGTCGGTTATTATAGAGCTGATCACCAGTCTCGTGTATCAAAACTTTGAAAACCAAGAGCTCGTACGTAATGAGCATGGTTTGGAGGTGATTCTCAGTAATTGTAATTTGGACAAAAATGAACCGTTCATCAAAGAGCGATGCATTTTGTGTCTGAAATACCTCTTAGCCCAAAACGAGAAAAATCAACAGTTTATAGCTGAATTGCAGGCTGAGAAAGTACAGATAGACGAGGAAAGCGATAAGCTGATGCAGAAGGTGGGCATGGAGGTTGAAATTGTAGATGGCAAAGTTCGCCTTAAGAAAGACCCAAAACTGAAGCTGAAGCCCGAGGACAATACAACTTGTTAATAATTAATAATTAATGTAGTATAGAGTAGATTCGCATAAAAAAAAATTAAATGCAGGTTGAAAAATTTAAAAATGCTAAGCGATTTATGATTTTACGTTTGTGTAGTGAGCTGTAGTTTATTACAACAGGACGATAAGGTAGCAGCACAAGAAGAAGATGCCACCAAAAGGAAATAGAGGGGTTGACATTTCGGGCGTCATATCGCAAGGAAGCGCCAAGTTGAAGAAGAAAATTAGAGATATTGAGCGTCTTCTGAAGAAAGATAATCTGCCTTCAGATGTGAGGATAAACAACGAGCGTGCCTTGAAAGCCCTAAAGGCCGAACTCGACAATGCCCAGGTGAACTTGAAAGCTAAAAAACTTGCTCAAAGATACCACAAAATCAAATTTTTTGAGCGCAAGAAGGCTGTGCGGAAGTACAGGCAGGCCAAAGCTGACGTGGACAGACTTGAAGCTGACCTTGGAAAGTTGACAGATGAGACAGAGGAGAAAGACACAGAGAACATGAAAAAAGTAAAAAAGGAATTGAAAAAGGCAAAGAGGGTCTTGGAACATTGCGAAGTAGACCTTGCCTACGTCGTCAACTTCCCTAAACTTGAGAAGTACATTGCGATCTATCCAAGCGCTGAGCCTGTGGACGAGCAGAAAATGAGTAAAAGCGAAAGAGAAGGATTCAAGCGTACGAACGAGACGAGGGCAGAAATAAAGAAGCAAATCCAGGAGAAGCTCAAGAATGGCACGCTGGAGGTCTCTATTGAAGACGTGCTCAGCGGTCATGCCAGATCGAGCGAGAAGATCAGGGTAGATAGCGGAAAAATAGATGCTAAGGAAGAGACGGAGGGTGCTACTGAGGACGACTTTTTCGAGTAGCTGTAGAAGTGTATATTAGCAGGTAATAATTGCATGAACGAAGGAGCTAGGAGTGACTGTTGAGTTGCAGGATCTAGAAGATCAGCGGCTATTGTAAAATACGCATAAAGTTTTGGCAGCAAAAAAAATTGATCCTGCCCAGGATCGAACTGGGGACGTTCTGCGTGTTAAGCAGATGCCATAACCAACTAGACCACACGACCAATTTATGTTAGAGGACAGCGGAGGCGGTTTCAACATCTCTATCAGTATCGGTAGTGCATGGAAAGGCTAGGAAAGACTGCTCACAACTGTTACAGACGAATAAAAGAAAGTAATTGACTCTTGAAAATACAAAATTCTGTTGCCCCGCTTGCTGTGTTGCTCTTGGCTTGCGAACTCCTCTTTAAACTAATTCGGGCGCATAGGCTCCGGGCTGCCTCTTGAAGAGCTGAATGCATGAAAGAGCCCAATTTTATAATCCTAAAATTTTCAGTCGAAGAATATGAAAGGGCAAATTTAGCAGTCGGCTAAAGAGATCTTACACTGCCCAGCCAGCCTCAACTGCCTCACAAAGTGGTCACTATTTCACATCATCAACAAGGCTCAACATGTTATAAACACCCGTGCACCAGTAATATTTTGCCAATCACACTTGGAGCCATTTTTTCCCACTGGTTTGTTTGGCGCGAGCATCGCACTTTGTGTAGCTAAAATCAGCCAAATTTGATCGCTTTATTTTGAGACACTGGCGCTTCGTTCTTTCCTGATCTGATTGCTCTTGTCCATTAAGAAGCGTACAAATATTGAGACTTCCCGTTTTCTAGGTCGGAGCTCTCAAGTACCAGTATAAAACTAGTCAAATTCCGATTGATTTAGTCATTTCAGCGACAGTAACGAGCTCATATTGTCACTGCCTTATACAATTTCTAAGCATCCCGTCATCTCAGGCAAAGCCCACCCTTTTTTCTCTGCCTGATTTTCCCCTTTTTTTTGTGTCAACTTGTCAAGTTTATTACGTTATTGGCTTACCAAGTTTACCTTCATCTCTTTTATTTCCCCGTTCGACCACTCTCATTTTTTACTTCTGCATCTTCAAGACTGTGTCCTCCACGCAGTGAATACTTCCGCACACTCGTCTAATCAAACACACAAAGATGGATCTTCGAGTCGGCAGGAAATATCGCATCGGTAGGAAGATTGGGTCCGGTTCCTTTGGTGATATCTACTTGGGTACGAACATTATTTCCGGGGAGGAAGTTGCCATCAAGTTAGAAAACGTGCGGGCAAAGCATCCGCAGCTAGAATACGAGGCCAAAGTGTACAAGGCATTATGTGGAGGCGTCGGGATTCCCTTTGTCCGTTGGTTTGGCACCGAGTGTGACTATAATGCGATGGTTATTGACTTGCTGGGCCCTTCTCTGGAAGACCTGTTCAACTACTGTAACCGGAAGTTCTCATACAAGACCGTTTTGCTATTGGCTGACCAGCTGCTCTGTCGGATTGAGTTTATTCATGCGCGCTGCTTTATTCACAGAGATATCAAGCCAGACAACTTTCTCATGGGTATAGGCAAAAAGGGCTCCCAGGTCAACGTGATCGATTTTGGTTTGGCCAAGAAGTATAGAGACCCCCGCACCCATTTGCACATTCCCTATCGCGAGAACAAGAACTTGACGGGAACGGCTCGTTATGCATCTATCAACACACACCTAGGCATCGAGCAGTCACGTAGAGACGACTTGGAGAGTTTGGGGTATGTATTGATATACTTTTGCAGAGGTTCCTTACCATGGCAAGGATTGAAGGCTGCTACGAAGCGCCAAAAGTATGATCGAATCTTGGAGAAGAAAATGGCAACGCCGCCCGAGGTATTGGCTAGAGGACTGCCATCTGAATTCATTTACTACCTGAACTATGTGCGTTCTCTCAGATTCGATGACAAGCCTGACTACATCTATCTAAGAAGGCTTTTTAGAGATCTCTTCACCAGAGAGCAGTACGCATACGATTATGTCTTTGATTGGACTGTATTTAAGTACAAGCTACAGCAACAGCAACAGCAGCAGCAGCAGCAGCAGCAACAAGAGCCGCAATTAGAGGATAACAAAGAAGACGTGGGTCAAAATCAGCAGGGTCAACAGGGCCAACAAGGCCAACAGGGACAGCAGGGCCAAATCGGCCAAGGCCAGTTACAACAGGGACAGACAGTTCAGTTACAGCAGCAGCCACAACAAATACAACAATCACATGCCCAACAGTCGCCCACCCAAAAACAGATCCCACAATACTATCAAGCGGACCCCAGCCTGATCAACGCAAAACCTTTGTTGCAGCAAAACCCAGGAGGTGTTCAGCCGGCTACACAGCTCAACCCACAGCTTTCAGGAGTACCTGGGTTAGGTGATAATGCTAACCAAGTGCCTAGCTTTAGGCATCACCAAATTCAACCTAGCTCTGCAGTTGCCACATCAGGTATCAGCATCAACAATAATGGCAACAATGCCAATGCTAATAATAACCAGGCCGGCCAGCCAGCCACTCAGGCAAGGAAACCTCAAGGCAATCCTGTATGGCTGTGAGGACTGGGGATTTAGTATCTAGGTGATGTGAATTATCGAGCTATAGGGGCTGTTATACTTTGCAAGCTGTGAATCAACATGGACGTGCGTGTAGTTCCTAGTTAAGAGGAGTACGTCTTCACTTGACGGATGCTATTAGCTGGCAACTATTTCTGTGGCATTTGAAGACAGTAGCTGGATAGTTTATGAGGCTATCAATGGCTGGCAATGTTTTTGACTGCAGTTGTCTTATAATTATTATAGACGCTCACGTCTTTGTGCTTCGAGCTTGATCTGACTCACGCAGAGCTAGCGTGATATTCTATTTTATTTGCATGCTTGTGCGTTTCGTTTGAGCTCTTTACTTTTGCCCTAAGGAGACCATGACGTTTTTGATAGGCCGTAGAATTGCGTATTGTAAGTAGACCAACATCGTTAATGGTATGGTATGTAGTGGTTGAATTGGTATTGAAGTTAATTATGGTTCAGGTTACCAGTGCTACATGTCAATGGCATTACGTCAGACGTGCCAGCAAACAGGCATAGGGACTACTTTTACTTTCCTTCCATAAAAATCAATGAATGCTTTATATATTTATACATCTACAAAGTGTGTTTGATAGCGTCAGTGTTGGCCAAATAGTTGATTAACTCAAAAGCTATGCTTTCCCTCATTGGCAACTTCACATCACTGACGGACTCTTTTCTACCACTTAAATCTTCATACGTAGTAAGCTCTCGAATATCTTTCACATCGAACCACCTGCAATCGGCAAGCTCGTTATCGTGTCCCAGGTTGATAGTCTCGTCTGTGCCATTGAACTCAACTATACCACAGCATCCTATCATCAAGTTAGCAGGGAAGGGCCATGGTTGCGACTTCAAGATCTTGACATCTTTAGCCCTGGTGCCGGTCTCCTCCCATATTTCCCTTATAACGGCCTCCTCAATCGTCTCTCCAGGCTCCATGAACCCTGCAACACACGAGTACATCTTATGCTTTGCTCCATCGAGCAGCTTGCTATGCCTCTTGCTGTTCCCCAACAAAATTTTGGAGCCGTCGCTGGAGATGATGGATACAATCACTACAGCGTCCGTTCTAGGGAAACAAACGTTATTCACGCCACCAGTTTTTACCGGACAGTTAAGAGACTCGGGCGCAGTACACAATAAACGAGTACCGCCATCTACAGGTATCACCCTACTACCACAGCCAGGGCAAAACTGGTTTCGCATGAGCCAGTCCAAGTACATCTTAGAGTAGGCAAAGAGAGATGCCTGATTTCTGTTGAAATTTAGCGTATCTACCATGGTCACTTCTGTCAGGATAGGGTTGCTGCTGAGTGAAGAGAGAGCATTTAGTACCAGCTCATACGATTTTGTTATGTCTATAGCAAAGATAGGAATTCCGCTGTAGTCTTTGTGGGTGACACATAGGTCAAACTTGCTAGAAGCGGCAACTTCAGTGTCTGCGACTGTGGTAGCCGAAGGTACCTTCGTTGATGGCTCACTGGTATAAAACAGCTCTAAAGAATCATGTAAAGAATTACCACATGAAATGAAGTCATCTTTCCCATTGGCATTTTCATCTAAACCTAAAAATAAGCCAGTGACCTCTGATCGCATATCCTCGGAGTTCGATTCGTTCCTGAGACTCCATCTGTATATCAAATCCTTGACAAGCTCGGGGAGCTCAACATATTTCATCACCAAAAGGTTCAACTTCTTAGTGGTTTCATCCTTAAAGCACAGAGGCACAATTTGGTTGCGTCCTAGCTGCCTGTAGAAGATAATGCTAGTGGGTAGACGTGAGTTTTGCTTAGCTAATACGCTGGAAATGAAGGTCTTGTCCGACCGGAGAAAAGAGAACCGGTTCAAGGTGGTGGTAGTTCCAAAATAAATATCCGTCATCTTGTTTACGTTCACGGAGTTTCTTAATGACGTCAAGACCATTAAGGGCGGAGCAAAGACCAGTTATAGCCCATGGGTGCAAATGAAAGTTGGCGGGATGGTCTGCATGTGAGTGTATGAGAGAGGGGATGCAATGAAAAACCGTTTGTGATTATGTAATGGGAAGATGTGGGTTTGGCCGCGGAGGGCAGAAGTGCGTAGAGGGCGATGAAGCGGTGAAAGACGACAGAAGGATGGAAGAAGTGATGTACACTGTTTGAGAACTGAACGTGGAGATTGCAAGCAAATACATGTTGGTTACAGCTTATGCAAATCGGGAGACTAGATCTTTTTGGTATGCCCATACTGCGGACTTCGGTAATGTAGCGCTTTATTTGTTTTGCGTATATGAGTATGGATGTACTCGTCTCAAGGTTTGTTCCAATGAGGCAATGAGGCAGAGTACGAGCGTGTACGGCTGATTACACAAGGCGTAACAACATAAAAAAACTGAAGAGAAGAGAAAGACAGTGACATCAGATGTGTCGGAAGACAAAAAGAGAAGTCCGAAAAGTTTAAAACAACATCAAACCCGGGACGGAAGATTTCCCAGCCATCATCAGATTCGCCAAGCTGGACCTCAAAAATAAAGCGCCGTAAGTTGACGAACAGCCAAGGAGTTTCTGAGTTAGCGCCATCACATATATACTTCAAGGTTTAGTAGCTCGAATGGTCTAATATACTTTAAGTTGCCCGAAGCTGGCGAGCTGGCGAGCTGACATCTTACATTTAACAAAAGAATGCGATAACGACAAAACCACCATAGCCTTTCCTTGCTCCGTATGAATCCCCTCCTTCTTGCTCCCCTCATCAAACTTCCCCATCCCGTCCCGTCGGCACTTTTTTTAGGTATTTACCCCACAAAATCTCGCCGCATAATGCCGCACATTCTAGCGAAAAAATGTGACGTGACGAATGCGTGCGTTCTAATGACGGAACTCCAACTTGATTCCTAGTTTACTTGTTTGATGAGCTCTCTTTTCTTCACTATATGCTAAAGTTTTACGGAAGCTATCGAGTACTACCATATACCCCATCAAAATGACCATACTAAAGGGACTTGGAACCTGGAGGAAAAGGCGCGGAGATCAAGTAGCCACAAACGAGCATTTGCCCAGCCCTGTCCCCCAAAATAGCAATAATGCCGAGCATGTCTCTACCAAGTCACGTGCTCATATCAGTAAAGATTACGGGGCCGAGATAGAGTTACTACAAGATACAATATTCCTGCAGCAGCCTAAAGACAACAAGAAAAGACTGCTGTTGGCATGCGACTCAGAAGACAAAGACACAACTCAGACCGGTGTTGTCGCCGTAAGAGGTGTCTTGAAACTCCGACTTTTTTCATCTGTTGAACTGCACAGATTAAAGGTAAAGTTGATTGGAATAAACGAAACATTTCACTATAAAGATCTGACATGTATGACCACTCCAGACTACAAAAGTGAAAACTGGTTCTTCTACGATGAAGTTGTATGGGAATTCACTGATAATTGTGATTCCCCCAACTTGAATACGAATACAGTAGAGCATAGAAGCACAATTGAGGTATTTGAGCCTGGAACTTATCAGTTACCGTTTACCTTCCTGGTAGACAGTAAAGATCTTGTCCCATCGTTGTCGCACACACTTTGCGGTGAAGTGAAGTACCGTGTAGAGGCTGAAATTAGTGCCAGCACTCCCGGCAATAACTCCGTATGTAGCATGCCTATTCGCCTTGTTACCTGCACGCCGCCCTCGAGCCTTAATACCCCCAACGAGGTAGTAGCTATTGGCATCTGGCGGGACTTGCTACGCTATCACCTTGTAATCCACGACAAAAATCTTGTCGTGGACGATTACATCCGCTGCAGCATTAGGCTGCTGCCAATAATACGAGAAAAGTATAGAATTCATTGTGTGAAGCTCACTCTTTTCCAGATGATACATTATGCGGCAAGTTCTGACGGCGGATGTGTAAAGAATTTCACCATTACAGAAAAGACGCCCGTAGTTCACCTCCCGCTCGGAGGAGGCAATGAGGACGAGGACGGAGGCTTCTTTTACGACTTAGATGTAAGACTCGCTGAGGTGTACTCCAAAGTTGGAAGCAGTTCCGGTGATGTCTATATACATCCCTCTTCCAGGGAGTTCGAAGGTGTCACTTTCCATATAGAGCACCAGCTCAAGTTGGGTGTAGTGATAGAGGAATTACGTGAGCGCGAAGGTCTTTCCTCATGGGTGTCTGCCACTCCCACATTGTCGAACTCATCCACTTCTACATGTACATCTTTGCCTAATATGGAGATATCTGGGGCAGTGCATCAACAAGTCTCACCCAAAACAGAGTCTGCGAACGTGAATGAAAGCCTCGTTAATGATTGGGTTGTGGATAACGCAAAGCTCATGTACGAAAAGGCTCGACGTGTGGGAAAACGCATTGAGCTGTCCGTGACCTCGGACGTCTTCGTTCATAGCAGCGAGGCTAAGCAAGCCAACGCTCCTCCACCATTATACGAAGTCCTAAAAGAGTCTTACAGCGATGCATTACCTAGGTACGACGCGATTGTGGCTGAGGGAAGCTAGAGAGATACTAAGGAACAGCCCCTTAAGTAACGAATGATATCATGCTATAACCATTATATAGACATAATTACGGATATCGACGAGGATGCAAAAGATGGAATTTATGCGCAATAATAATACTGCCATGTATAGCCAGCCTACACATTAATCCAGGCGTCAAAATAATACGGCTTTTTCAGTTCGTCCTCTTCGCTATCCCCAGTGTCCACGTTAATGACTCTGTAGTTATCACCGATATTGAAGATTTGGTCGTGCTGAGGAGCGTAGATGTCGACCCCACTGGTTTTTGCACCTCCTGCTTCTAGCACGCTCTGGAGAGTGGCCTTGTACAGGTTTTCCTTGGTCTTTTCTATCTTCTCGTCAAGTTCCAGAACGTCACAGAGCTTCTGGATGTCCAAAAGACTTAGTTCTACACGGGAGACGCTGTTTTTTGTGATGAACTCTGAGATACTCTGTAGCGAGGGCAGGCTGTGCTTCAGGTGGCTGATAGGATGACTAAACTGTTTCACACCGGCTTCATAACCCTCTTGCTTGAAAGCGTTGGGGTAACTTTCTGAGGCAACATATCTCCAGATGACAATAAGAAGGAAATCTATGAAATCTGTGTCCAAGTCTGTACCGGAATACCAGGGCCCACCAGTGACTTCCACACTGGGTGTCAAGTGGTATAACATATAGATCTTACGCTGGGGATACTTCACTGATTTGATCGATTTTATGTAGGACTGTGATTCCAGAGTCTTGAGGCATCGCGTCATAACTCGCTGATGCATGTTGGTCTTTGCCTTGATAGTCTTTGTCCAGATACCCTCTCTTCCAGAAGCTTCTATGTATGCGTAAATGATTGCCTCTTCATCTGTCATATTGCTGACTTTACCGGCCTCAGAAACGGTGACGGCTTTGAACAAAAGCGTCTTATCTTTAGACTCAAGCAGCTTCACAAGTGCATGATCCAATAGCCACTGAAGCTGCTCCATAAGCTCTGATTTTTCGGTCAATCCACTGAGCTTTAAAAGCTCTGAGTCGGAGTAGGAGGGTCGATCCAGCTCCAGCATCTGTGTGTGGATCTTGCGGGCGACAGGAGGTACCCCATCAAGAATGTCACTGGACATGGTGTAGTTATGTTAAATAGGCTGCGGATGGCGATTATAGGCCGATAACCGTGCAGAGTAGTGATATATCGCCGTTCGTGATGTAGTTCAGACGGAGATTTGGATGTAGAGTGAAAATTCAAAAAAAAATATACTGAGGTGCATAAGTGTGAAAGTGTCATTTTTGGTACATAAATACATGTGAGATCTTCATACCTGAAAGAGGCCGGAGTTGTGGAAGTGTCGTAGGCCGAGAATTCAGACATAGTCGCATTTGAATGGACTTGGTTAAATATCAGTAGAACATCAAAAATAGGTGGAATATTGCAAGTGAGCTGACTGGGTAAGCAAAAACAATTCAGGCAGTGGATCCTCTGTGAGTAAAGCGTCACACGAACTGGGCAACAGTTTTATAGTACTAAAGGGGACCTTTGACACCAGATATAATGGAAAAGGATTTGGGTCAAGGGAATACAGGTAAGAGAGTTCTCTTCAAGTCTAGAAAAAGAGTTGGTGATGGAAAGGCGAGAGTCAAGCTGGGGAGACACGATGAGGAGGATGAGTTGGATAGACAAGCAAATAATAGACTGAACGAGGTACGACGGCAAGAAGATTCGGTGGATCCGGACGCTACCGATGACATTGAGAGCCTTGACGTTCCCATAATAAAGAGAGAAAGAAAAATGCTTAAGGTCAATGTCAGTAAACCTAACCCAGCAGGCACCACTAGGATACCTATTTTACTAAATGAGACTGACGAGGAAGGTGCGAAGGAAATGGAGGGCCTTTCAGTAGAGGAGAGCGCAGTGAGTTCAAAATACTATGAGATGAATAGTCGAGAAAAGTCGAAAACCCCTGAGCCAACTACTGAAACGCCCTCGTTAGGTCTGATTCCAGATTATATGGCGAAAGAGATGAAAGATAGGAAACTGAGAGAAATTGCGGAGGATTTGCAAACTGAGCGACAGCAACAATTGGCCGAGGACTATGATGAGGAGTTCTATCAATCACGGCAGCAAAAAGACCAGGATGACGATTTCATGGTGGTAGACACGAATGAGAGACTGGCAGATGAAAGATTGCCAATAAGTGCCAATGAGCAGAAGTTACAGAAGTCCATGGAGCGCCAAGAAATAGAGCAATTACTATATGAAGCCCAGGAAGGGTTTAGTGGTACAGAGGAAGAGAGTGGCTATCAGTCAGATGCTCGTGATGCTACTGTTACAGCTAAAGGGGATTCAGGGAAACTGTTAGGGGTCTTAAAGGTGCCGAAAGATGGGTTGCTGCCTGAACCTCTGGAAGACCAGCTAAACGAGGTGAAGAAGAAGTTGGAAGAGTATCGGACTTTGCATGAGCAGACAGAAGTGAAGTTGGTGGCTTCAACAGAGAGGCTGACGCAATTGCATGAGACGCTCCTTAGGATATTGGGAGATGTCTCCGATATATATTGAAAAGGAAGCTGACGTACAATGACGATTTGACTTCAGGGAGGGATTAGAGGTTGCATTGTTGGCCGGCCAACGGAAAGAACGGTAAGAGCATAGTACATATGAGTATAGGAAATGCGGCGCCTAATGAATTTTTTTACAAAGCGAAATGGAATCTAGCAAAAAAGTGCCTTCCACGGCATTGGCGCCATCTGCTTACAATACTGTCATACAACTTTGCCCTAAAAGGTAGTGGAGGTGAACACAAACAACTGCAAGCGTGGAATCTCTAATTTTCGAATTTTTCAGATTGCCTAATCGGGTAACGCGCTTACTATGTGACGCTGATTTTCGGCGTGGAGAGGATGGAGTGATGGGGGTTGTAGGCCATTATCAAGGCTTGTATGAGCGCACTAAAACAGGAACAGTAACTAGATACTCTCGAACTACTACAAATCTTTTGCTGGTCAAGAAAACAAGTGAAAATGAGAGCATTAGCGTGACTAAAAGCACAATCATTCTGTGATTATATAATCTTTATGCCGAATGTTTCGGCGCACTACTTAATGCCAAAGAGATGAGTAATTCTTTTCCTTTTAAATAGCCCGAATCTGCAATTCAAACTCTACTGACAATGTTCATAAAAGTTTCAAGACACTTTAGCTCTTTTGGTCCTGCTGCTATCAACTCCACAAAGAAAATGCCACGTCATTTAGTATCCATTTCGGAGCTCTCTAGTAAAGAGCTCTCCAAGCTCGTAGAAAGAGCTGCCTATCACAAGCAGCTTATCCGTTCCGGCAAGCCGGTCAGTGAGACTATCAATTCTGTACTAAGAGGGAAGCTGGTGGCGCTTCTTTTTTCCAAAAGATCTACTAGAACAAGAATCTCGTCGGAAGGAGCTGCTGCCTACTTTGGAGCTCAACCCATGTTCCTAGGTAAAGATGATATTCAACTGGGAGTGAACGAGTCTTTCTATGACACAACCAAAGTTGTATCGTCCATGACTTCGTGTATCTTTGCTCGTGTCAATGCACATGAAGAGATTCAACAGCTGTGTAAGCACTCTTCTGTCCCCATTATTAACTCACTCTGCGACAAATTTCACCCTTTGCAAGCCATTTGCGACATTTTGACCATTAAGGAAGCATTTAACGGTGACGTCACAGGGCGTAAACTAGCCTGGATCGGTGACGCAAATAATGTAATAAACGATTTGGCCATAGCCGCAATGAAGACAGGAATTAACGTGAGCGTGGCTGTACCAAAGGGCATAAAAGTCGCCGATTTCATATTGAAAACCGCTGCTGATGTAGCTAAGGAAAATGGCACTACTTTGACTGTAACAAATGATCCTAAAGAGGCTGCCGCTGATGCAGATATTTTGGTGACAGACACTTTTGTGTCTATGGGAGAAGAGGCTGAAACAGCTAAGAAGCTCAAGCAGTTTGAGGGTTTCCAGATGGATTCTAGCCTCACCAAGTTGGCCAAACGCGACTGGAAGTTTATGCACTGTTTACCTAGACATAAAGAGGAAGTTTCGGACGAAGTTTTCTACTCTGAAAACTCTGTGGTATTTGAAGAGGCCGAGAACCGTCTCTACGCTGCGATTGCGGTCATCGAGGCCCTGGTGGTGAATAAGGGAGAGATCTAGGTTACGTTCATGGGGGTATAATGGTGTACCGATGTAAGTTACGAGAAGTTAAGTAAGAAGGACGAGCTGTTTGTAGTGATATCAATATGGTAGAACGTGAGTAGAGTGAATACAAAGAGGTGAGCAGTAAAACAACTGTAGCTTCAGGGGTACATACTCTGGGGGAAGCTCTATCTAGGGTAGATGGCCCTCATGGCTAAGCGTTAGGTGTACGGATGTATCAACAGAAATGCTTATCGGTGCACAGAAGTTAGTTGAGCCAATGGTGGACGGTGATCTACATAGGCCAGCTATTTATCATATTAGTCTCTCAATTCTTGCTGACTTGATCGAAATTGGCTCTTAGTTCTGCCATCCCGATTGAGCTGTTACATACCCACATCATGGTGTCAGAAACAGCATTACGGAAGGTGGCCGAGCTTGTTCGCACCGAGGAAGAGCTGGCTCAGCTTACCACGATTAAGCAGGAGCTGGTGAGGGAGAGGAACCTTAGCGCAGCGCAAATACAAGTGGAGCAGCAGCGTCAATTTGAAAACACAATGGCGGCATTAGACTCTCTTCAAGACACTACCAAGTTGCTGCGCTCACTGAAGCAGAATTTGACGAAGATAGAGACGCTGAAGAGCGATTCGGTCAACAGCATAGAGAATTATCAGCTTTTTGACAGGGCTTCAATATGCTACGCCAATTTTCAGAGTGTTAGCGAGATGTATGCGGGAGTAGCCGAGTTTCAAAAAAAAGTTGAGCAGATGGATGCCTTGATTACGCGTCAATGGCGTGAAGAGTTTGACGGGAGTGAGAGTCTGGAGCTTTTGCTGCCTATACATCATGGGGTGAGCGGGCTTTGGGATTTTAGAGACAAATTGTACGCAAATGCAAGTGGAGAGACGGGGATATTTGAAGGCTCCAATACTAGACACTCTGTTAGTGCAAGCAGCGAAAATCTACGGATCGTTGCTTCTTTGTGTGCTCCTTTAGATGCACTTATTGCACGATTTGATTCGCTACTTCAGCGCATAACCGAATCCCTACAGGAAGCTCTTCACCAATTAAATTTTCGGTATGCCATCAAGTGGGCGAAGATTTTGGAGTACGAAGAGGTGCACGACCTCAGATGTAATGTGGTCAGTCGCTTTATGGGCGACCATGTTTCTGGGACAGCTAATGAGAGGCAGGGCGCTTTTGCTGGCTCTGGTTCTGCTACTACAGCTGGACATGCCGTCACCGCCGCTGCCACTGGGGGCAGGCTCAAACCTCGTGGCTATCGCTCGAAAATTCTGAAATTCCTTGCCGAAACGATAGACACAACCTTTTCCAACGCCGCAAGCGTGGCTGCGGATGACATTTCACAGGTACTCGACTCGCTAGACGAGTGGTATTACCCAGAGCTGATGATCTACAAGCTTGGAGCGGAACAGTGCTTCCCTAAAGGATGGCACTTTTTTGAGAGGGTCTTGCGGTGGTATCAAGACGGCCTGAGGACGCTGTTACTGGGTGTGATAGAGAACAACGATGGAGCAAACGTAGATAATGAGACTGTTGCGAGGATTCTGGAATTAGACGGGGAGAACAAGGCGAGGATAGCAAAGGAATTTGGCGTAGCTGTGGCAGCTGTTGCGACAGAAGACGATTCAGCTGGCTCTTCCTCGTCAAACGTCGGATTCACACCCCTATTAACATCGCAGCAGCGACAGCAGCTCATTAATGATTATCTCTCCGTTGCCCAAGCCAAGACCCGCGAGTGGGTGGACAATGCGACAGGGCCTGCCATTGAGATCTTTGCCCACCGTACCAATCCTCCGCCAGAACATAATTATGAGAAGCTCGGCGTAGAGACAGCTCAGGTGATTGTCAACATAATCAATGGTAATATAGATGCGCTTTTAGACACTGGAGATTACGGCATATTGACTCGGTACGCCCAGTTCGTCGCAGCAGAGCTGCTGCCCAGGAAGGCCAACGAGTGGCAGCTAGTGCTGGACAGAGAATGCTCAAAATGGGATACTTTTTTAGCCACGAACGAAGACACAGAAAACATTTCAACGCTGCCGCGGTACGTTACTGCGTTGGCCAATGATAGCTTGAAAGCTGTAAATGGCTTGGGTTTCATTAGTAACAAGTGTGAGCGCTTAGCTAAGGATTATCAACGCGACGTTGTAACAGATGGGGGAACAGCGAGGAGTGACAACGGTAGCGCTACCAGCTTCTCCCAAATTTTTAACATCGCATCAACCGCATACATACAACTTGGAACGCGGTGTCTTGTTCAGCTAAGCCAGTTTCTTGCCAGCGAGGTTGGCCCTGCTGTCTCTGTAGTGTTTTCCAAACAATGGTATAAGTCTGATGGCGAAGAGGCTATCCAGCTTTCATTAGACACTGTTGACAGCTATCTTTCCCCATTGTCTGAGTACTTAGACCCAGAGCTTTACGAGTCATTCTTTGAGCTTGTAGTGCAGAAGTACCTCTTATCATATATTGGCCAGCTTGGTAAGGGGCACTCTTTCCGAGACGCTATCCAGGAGACGTTGAATCGAGACGTGGCGCTTATATGGCGCTTTTTCAAGAGCTACACGCCGCAGTTTGAAGCTCACGAGTCAGCGGTGACTGAACTAGTGCAACGAGAGATGCAAATATTTGAAGCGTTAGCTGATTTCATCACACTGGAGTCTGACGAGCAAATAATCTCAGCATTCCGTACTCATCTAGATGTCTTCAACGATCTACCTGTGAGTCTCGTGAGGGCCGTGTTGGAAAATAGGAAGTTCAAAAGCAGTAGGGTACAATTATTAGTGGGCGAGCTTGACCATTGCAAGCAGGAACTACAGAAAGCTCAGGGCGAAGGGTTTCAATATTCGTTTTTGAGTAACTTCAAGCTCATTACATAGCATGCGAGTGCAATCAGGGATGGGTAAATTGTGTTCATAAATTGCAGAGGTTTCCGTTACATTTCTCGGTAGAAAGTATGTGTGAACAGCCAGAGCGATTTACGCTAATGAGTCCCGCAAAAGTAAGCTATGAGTAAATCGATTCTCTGCAACTCAATTAATAGAGGGAGTTTTGAGGCCGTCAAAGAACTGACGTAAAACTTGCTACAAAGCATGACTTTCAGTTCATCTCTTGTAAGTCTAACAACCAGAATCACATCACGACTCCATTAGTAGTTTCAGCGTTACATATATATCTACACTAACTTAACCAGTTTATCCATATGAAAGTTATGAAGGTGACGGGTGCAGGGGTGGAAATTTGGCCAGCTTTATCCTCATCGGCGTGACCGCTACCTTGATCCACGCTGATGGTGAGACTGCCATCAAGCTCACCATTCCATACAGCGGCTAGCGATGTCCTCACCTCACTTCCACTGCCATTTTCACTTTCCCCTGACAGCAAAATGGTGTTGTGGCTGATAAATTTGTATTTAGAAGTTACCCCGGAAGCGTATTCCACAATTGACTGACAGACTGTAGCGGCCTCGGCTGGGTCACAGCTGGCCGAAGCAAGCTCAATGATCTTAGACTGTTGTACCGGAATGGATCCAAGGTTCTGTGAGTGTACAATTGACATTACTGGGGAGTGATTGTGACCTATGCTAGGGGTGGTGGAGACGTTGATGGTGTCAAGATGATTAAACTGTTACGAGAAGTAGGGAGCCATGCATGGATAAGCCACGGTAGGAGCCCCGCAGTAGATTTACCGCGAAATACCTGCAAGTCACCGCGCGCTAAGACTCTCTTTCACCCTCGCTTTCAGGCTTCGAGCCGCACTCTTCCCACCCAACACCAATCGCGCACGTGCATCGTCTGCACGGATTATCAGGCGCTGCCCTGCACCTTCTGTGCTCGTATGTTCGCTAAGACCCTTACTACAACAGGTTTAATCTTCATCCCTATAGCAGAAGCCTATAGCCCAAACGCATAAAGCTGTCCATGTCTTCAGCTCCATTACTACAAACCACGCCGGGTGAGTGATTAATATAGGAACAAGACAATCTGTCAAGGGCGCTCGCCCTCTGCTACTCTCACCGGAATTTTAAACAGATTATTTGACAGCCATACTAACATCAATAGGCAAAAGAATAGCCCTCCCTACAAGGGTAGAGCCAAAGGTGTTCTTTGCAAATGAACGAACCTTTCTCTCATGGCTCAACTTCACAGTTATACTTGGATCACTGGCAATTGGACTGCTCAATTTCGGTGACAAAATAGGCCGTATCTCTGCCAGTCTTTTCACTCTTATAGCCATGGGCACCATGGTCTACTCGCTCATAACATACCATTGGAGAGCCAATGCTATAAGGAGAAGAGGCTCAGGACCTTACGACGACAGATTTGGTCCTACGATGCTCTGCTTCTTCCTTCTCATAGCCGTCATTGTGAATTTCACCCTTAGAATTAGATCCTAGTGTATAGTTGTTCTATAACTACCCTTATCATACCTGTTATCTACATCCGTGCACCACAAGTGTTAAGTCTTACGAGTCTACCGTCTGAGAGAGCTGCACGTGACTGTGACTGCCAATCTTTGAAAGTGTGTATACTATATACTGCAGCGTATTTTTCAGAACTCTAATGAGACATTACATTTTTTGGTGCACCAGTGCACCATCATTAAATTACATAATCCTTAATATATCATCCTCTCTACGCTCACGTTCCACACCTCGCGCCCAGTTCTGGCAGGCTAGCATACGCTGAAAAGTTTTTCATAAATTGAATTAACTAGCATAGTTATATGAGCCTACACAGTTAGAGTACCCATAGTATATTCAATATGGTATGTGATATTTGCACAAGTTGGACGCTACACGTGGGAAGAGAGCTTGTATTTGATTAGGCACTGTTAAATAGTGATGAAACTGAGGTTTGTGTGTATAAACAAGAGGTGATCTAGAGAACAAAGGGCCATGGAAATGACGAGAGAGAATATGATGAGGAAAGGAATCGAGAGACGAAAGGGAACGCCAGATTATTGAAAGGGGCAACATTAAGTTGATTGAAAATGGCTGGAGGAGTCTAGTCCTTTGTGAGCCCAAGCAACGAGCCATTCTTCAACGTTAGTAATCTCGAAGAATCAGTTCAACCAAAGGCTCAAACAGTTACTCACCTGGTCTTCAACCGTTTTGAGATTCCCAGTTATTTGCTCTTTCATTGCTATTATACAACACAGCCTTCAACCAATCAAATACTAGCTGTCAACGAACTATCCGACAACTCATTTCTTCCATTAACTCTTACTAACAACTCAGTCTGACGCCGTCACCATCAGAACTAGAAAGGTTATCACCAACCCACTGTTGAACAGAAGACAGTTCGTCATTGACGTCATTCACCCAAACAAAGCCAACGTCGCTAAGGACGAGCTCCGTGACAAGCTGGCTGCTCTGTACAAGGTTGAGAAGGACTCTGTCTCCGTCTTTGGTTTCCGCACCCAGTACGGTGGAGGAAAGTCTACCGGTTTCGGATTAGTCTACAACACCGCTGCTGATGCTAAGAAGTTTGAACCAGCTTACAGACTGGTTAGATACGGCCTGGCCACCAAGGTCGAGAAGGCTTCCAGACAGCAGAGAAAACAGAAGAAGAACAGAGGTCTGAAGGTCTTTGGTACTGACAGAAAGGCTGCTAAGAAGGCCGCTAAGAGAAACACTGATTAAATAAGTCTGTAATAAAGTAATCAACAAACTGAAAGAAGCGAGTGAGTGAATTTGATTGGTGAGAGAAGTGCCCTGCGTAGACGCTTTGAAATAATGTAGTAAACGACAAAATTAGTTTTCAAGACTTTGCAAATGTTGTAATGAATGTTGGTAACTGTATATGAATAGCATGTACACGATTATGCACTACAGCTAAAGCTGATTGTAGGTCCCTAGACTTCTATGCGCGCACGAGATAAAGTCTAAGCAAAGAACTTCAATGGTCATAAGAAACGCCAATTGTTCTCGGTATCAGATTGTTAAGTAGAAAGTAGACAAATACACAGCTTAGACAATTGCTAACGCAACTACCTAAAAAAGGAGAATACAAAGCAAGGAAAGCCAGAGAGAAATATCTAAATCAATACCAGCTACGGAAATGGCTAGGCAGATCTGTTACCACATTGCAGCGTCTATCTGTGACAGATAACCCATCAGAGTAGCTACTCATGACATCTCCTCGGACTGACAATTATTTGTAACCCTTCTTCTCCTTCAGCACCTTGATTTGTTCCTCAAGCTTCTTCATCTCGCTCTGCAGGTTCGCCAAGTCGTAGTTGAGCCTATTCTTCTCAGTGTGGATGTTCTGTCTCCACTGCTTGAAACGCTGGTCCTCGTTCTTGAGCTGCTCAGCGAAGTAGCGCTTGATCTTCTTCTCCTCCTCGAGGAATTTAGGGTTCGTAGGCTTCTTTTCGAAATGTTTCTCTTCCTGGTCCTCCTCTCCAGAAGTCTCTTGCATCTTCAAAGTCCTGAAAGTCTCATAGTGCAGTTCCTGTGTTGTTAAAATCAGGTCCAGCATGTTTGTACGTAAAAGAAGCGACCTCAGCTTACGGAAATCACAGTGAAGGTCGTTTTCCACTTCGACAAACCCCCATGGGTACTTGCGGCCCTTAACAAACTCACCCGAGTCAAGCTTGATTTCCTCCTCAGAGCCAATCACAGCAAAAGGCATGCTCTCAATGAGCTGTCTTGCGTGATCAGCAGCCGCCTGGTCGTCGATGTCGATGGGAGGAGAGTAGATGCGGATCTCTTGCACCTCAATAATCTCACGGATGCGTTTCTTGAACTGCAGCATCTCGTTAGGGTTCAAAGTGTCCGATTTGGCAATCACAGGAATCAGGTTGGCCCGCGTTCCAATCTTCTTCATCACGTCAATGTCCAATGGCTTTAAAGTGTGCCCAGTAGGACGAATAAAGTAGAGACAGGCGTGGACACGGAGGTCTTTACGATCACTTCTATAAGGCTGCGTCTCCTGCTTGATGTACGAGTGGTGCTGGTCATCGATGAAGTCGATGATAGGCTGCCAGGAGTTCTTGTTGTTGATGTTGTCACCTAGTCCGGGGGTGTCGATCACATTAAGACGAATGCGGAAGTTCTTCTCCTCAAGGTCCGCACGGATAATGTCGATGTCAACCGTTTTACGGATCGGTTGCTTAAACCTGTTGCGGAGTTCCTGGTGTGG
Organism: Wenyingozyma naganishii; assembly: GCA_003706235.2. NCBI lineage: Eukaryota > Fungi > Ascomycota > Pichiomycetes > Pichiales > Pichiaceae > Wenyingozyma > Wenyingozyma naganishii. Next base: position 1,031,977 of record PPKS02000001.1, on the reverse strand, counting down.
CTTGACGGCCGTTTGGAACAGTGTGTTGACGAACGTTGTTTTCCCAAGTCCGGACTCGCCAGCCAGCATGAGAGTGAAGGTGGCTCCTTCCTTGGACACAATTTTGTATCTGACAAGTTAGTAATGATTCTGAATAGAGTAGAATAGTATGAGAAAGAAGAAGGCTGTTGTGGGAGCATACGACAAGAGATCATCGCACGATCAAATATGGTAACGTCCACGGAATAGGGGCAGGGGTGGTATGTGTCAGCAACTAGCATGATCAGCCGGTTGTATGGTATGCAATAAGTCATGATTCGTCGTTCACTTCCAGCTCCCCGAATAGTGGTATCATTTTCAGTATCAAGCACTATGACTTGCCCACTTTAGGCCAACCTATAGGCCTTGCTAACAGCTCATATATTCTCCCTTTTCTCATACTGTTTGCGTGACTTGGACGCCTAGGTCTCGCCAACTTGCTGAAATACTTACCTCTGATTGGGAAGATTAGTGATTCCAATCGGCTCAAGTGCAGTCTGCGACATAGTGTGTGCGAATGGCTGGTGAAAGGACTAGCTGGTGGCCAATACCACGTTGAAACAGCGAAGCTGTATTATTTGGCATAGGGAAAAACCAGACGCGTAGCGTTGGCATTGGGAGACCGTCGGGGTCGAGGTAAAATTATGGTGTATGGATGTAATTATGTATCGCGTCACGTCGACCGACGTGCAAATCGTGCGTCGCTGTGAGTAACACACTCGCAGATGAATCCTGCATCATGGAGAGTCTCTGAGGGCCGAAAGAAGCACAGCTAATTCAACGGAAAGTCACCTGTTTGCCACAGTTCTTGTGTCATCATACCACTATTTAAAGAGCCCTCCTAATGCCACTTACAAGCTTCAACAAAGCCATCTTGGCGGACAAGTTCACCCCGACAGACCTGGCTTCTGCTCTCAGGCTGATTTTCACTTCCAAGCCCGACCCCGAGGAGAGCTCAACTGCTAAATATAACTCGAGCGGTCCCAGTGAGATTGAAATTGCAGTCTTTCTTACCCTGCTACGCTCAAAAGGCTTAGACCATCAGACAGACTACATCGCTACTGCAGTGGAGACTGTCTTAGACTACTCCGACGTCATCGACTCGTCGCTCGTAGACCCAGAAGGCTACCTCGACATCGTGGGGACAGGCGGGGACTCACAGAACACATTCAATGTCAGCACATCTGCCGCTATCGTTGCATCCGGTATTCCTGGCCTGAAAGTCTGCAAGCACGGTGGCAAGGCCAGTACCTCTATGAGCGGGTCTGGCGACCTCATGGCTAATCTTGGTGTAGAGTTGTTTAAGATTAACCAGAAGACTGCGGTGGATATTGTGAAGAAGTCGAGTCTCTGTTTCTTGTTTGCCCCTTCATTCCACTCTGCGATGGGAATAGTCGCACCAGTCAGAGCGAAACTTGGAATTCCGTCTATATTCAACATCCTGGGCCCATTGTTGAACCCTATCAACGTGAGGGCCCGTATCTTGGGTGTATACTCCGAGAGTTTGGGCCAAGTGTACGCAGAGGCTGTTTACAAAATAGATAAGCATTACGGCAGAGTGATAAAGCCTTATTCTACCATGGTAGTGTGGGGAGAGTGCGGGTTGGACGAGATATCCCCGATAGGAAAAACTAAGATATGGAGAATTGTAGACGAAAAGGGGTCTGTTGAAAGCGAATACTTGGAGCCAGCGGACTTTGGGCTTCCAGAGCACTCTCTTGATTTAGTGCGGTCAGGAACTGCGGCAGAGAATGCCGTGGTGTTGAAGCAGCTGCTCAGTGGTGAGCTCCCATTGGCTTCCGGCGCGCATCCACTAGCTGATTACATTCTTATGAACACTGGCGCTTTGGCGGTTGTTTCTGGGGCTGCTGGTACTTGGAAGGAAGGTGTTGAATTAGCGCGTCAGTCTATTCTCTCTGGCCGTGCTTTGGAGTCGTTAGAGACATTGGTGAAGGTGATAGGGGAGGTGAGTTAGTATACACCCTTGCACCAGAAGACCATATTTATGCATGCGCGCGCTCGCGCTTACGCGCTTTACAGCGTACTATTTGTGTACAAGTTGTTTTAGCTATAGCTAGGTAGAAGATAGACATAAAGGCAGTGTGATTTACATCAATAAAGACAGGGTTTGTACCGTTATTTTTGGCTCATTGCGTTGGTTCCAGTATTGTAGAAAAGATACCGCAGAGAGAAGTAGAAAAAGTCTCACCAATTACAAACTTTTCACATTCTGATATCACTTTAACGCACTCTGACAAAGTGACTATACCATGTTTGGCCATCACAGAGAGCTGATAAAGACGCCGAAGCAGAGAGGATTGGGCGGCGCTAATGAGTACGAGTTTACTCCCGTCGGAAGAGAAAAGCCGATTGATCAGAACGCGGGTTCTGGTTCCGTTAATGCCCACGATACCACGACTGCCAATATAGACAAGGGACGGGCTGGATTGTTTGCGGCCAACCAAAGAGCCAGGCGCTCTTTTGACACAGAAGATATAGAAGAGGCCGAAGAGCTTTACGATGACGTAAGTGTGAGTGGCAGTGATCGAGCCTACGCCAGCTATGTTAGCAAAAGCTATGTCCCCTCAGCTGCTGGTCCTGCCAAACGACCTCTTCAGTTACGCCATGAAGCGCTGATCAACGATGAAAATAGTCAGCCCTTGATGCAGCAGCAGGAAGAGCTCAAGAGCGCACATGTTGAAGTCATCAATCTGCGTATAGAGGTACAAAGTCTACGAAAACTGCTGCTGCTTCAACCCGCGGATAAGCGTGAGCTCATTGATGAGAACTTAAGGAAAGGGCAGAAGATTGCTGAGTTGGTGAGGCAAGTTGATGAGCTGCGAATTGAGATGGGCAAGAGCAGACACAGTGTCCCTGCCCAGGAGGAGGACACAAAGGCCAAAGATAGTGAGATTCATCGCTTAGAGGAGGAGGTGCGACAACAGAGGGCCGAGATTTCCGAGCTGACGAAGATGTATAACGACAAAGAGGCTGAAATTGCTGATTTGGCTGAGCAGGTCGACCAATTGGAGCGTCATCAGGATGAGAATGAGCGTGAATTCCATGCAGGGGGCGGCATTAACAGCCGCTTGGAAAAGGTAGAGGCCGAGAAACAGCAGCTCGAAGACGAATTAGTTGATTTACAAAGCGCAAATAGACGGTATGAGGACGAGCTTGATGAGCTGAGGCATGAGATGGAGGACTTGAAAGATCTTAACAGACAATTAAGACAGAACGTTGGCGGGACTGTGAACGACAATGAGCAAGAGCGCGAGATCCATGAGCTCGAGAGGGAAAAGAGCAAGCTTGTGGAAGAAAATGGAAAGTTACGGAGCGAAAACCGCACTATGAAGGCCGATAATCACGACCTGCAGCAAAAACTTGAGCTGACCAATGCTACCGACGTTGATACCCCAGGTAACACCTCTGAGACGGCCAAATACCAGCTTCTTAGAGACATGAAAATCTTACAGCGCAAATTAAGCGATGCTGAGCACCATGTTGAGCTGTTGGAGCACGAGAACAAACTCTTAGAGGGGAAGAGCGAGACTTTGAACTTTAAGAACAGGGAGATGTTGGATCTGAAGCGGTCGCTGGACGACCTCCAGGAGGAAAATGAAGCGCTGAGACAAGAAAATAAGGCCGTTAACGCTAAGTTCCAACAGCTGAAGACACATACGAATGAGTCAGCTCAAATTGCAACTTTGAACGAGACCATTGCACAGCTGGAGGATGACAACAAGGACCTCCTTAGGCAGGTACGCGAGATGCGCAAGAGCTACACTGCCAGTGGGAGAGAGAGAGAGCGTCTAGAGCATGAGAGCAGCGATCTAGAGGCTAAAATAGGGTTGCTGGAGCAGCAAGCTCATCTTTATAAGCGCAAGTGTGATGACCTAGAGCGTAAGATGGCAGAAGAAGAAAGAAAATGGAAAGATTCTGGTATTGAAGAAGGTAGATCACAAGAGGCAAGGACTGCTAAGGAGTTGAAAGAATCTTATGATTCGTATGAATCACTGCTTAAGCAAGTAGATTCATTGTCACGTGATAAGCAGGAGCTCAAACACGTAGTTGAGAAGCTGGCTAAGGACTATGAGGACGAGGTCCAGGCCGTGCGCAATGAAATGGCAGAAAAGTATCTTTCTTTGGAGGATGAGGCTGATAGGGAAAAGGTTGAGTTCCTCGACGATATCGAGCAGCTCAAATCTGATCTGCAGAAACTAGCTAACGAAAATGAGCAGTTGAGATTTGAGTTAGAGAACTATCTGCGTAGGGAAGACTTAGGGGAGTTTAGATCTGGATTAGCACCCGAGCTTGGTGATTATACCGGAGCGCAAAAGCAGGTTCAACATTATAAGCAAGAGGTCTCGAGGCTCACAGATTTTGTGAGTGACTTGGAGCGGAGTATCAGCGAGCTCAGATTAGAGACCCGTAGCTTGAGAAGTGAAAAACTTGACCTTCAAAGCAAGCTGAGTGCAGCTGAGGACGATGTAGAGAGACTGAGGAGAGATATAGAGCGCAGTGATCGCAGTCTTAGAGAGCGCAGTCTTCAGGATCGGAGTAATGGCGACCGTGACAATGTCATATTGCTTGAGACTCAGCTGCAGCAGATGAAAGAAGCGAGAAACAAACTTATAGTGGATTACGAGCGTGCGAAGGATGAAGCCAGTGAATGGAAAAGTAAGTGCAAAGAGGAGCAGCGGAAGGTGGCCGAGTTGTCTCGCGATGTCAATCGCTTGGACGTTGGGCAAGGAAAGGTTGCAAAGACTAATGATAAGCTTGAAAAGGAGTTCAGGACTATCACAGAAAAGTTACATGGCCTTGATGTCAAAGAGGAACTGCGTATAGCCGAGCTCCAGACGGCACTAGAGGCCAAAAAGAAGGAGTGTGTAGAGCTCTGCAACGACTACAACGTTATGCGCAACGATCTTATTTCTCGTTTTGCAAAAGAGCGTGGTGAAAAGAAAGAGTTGCAGCGTGAGCTAGACGATGCAAAAGCTGAACTAGAAAGCAGCGTCAAGCGTCTAGAGGCTACCGAGGCTCGTATCAAGACCATGGAAATGCAAAAGAAAGAGTTGCAAAAACTGGCGAACTCCAAAGACGCTCCTAAAACACCTCCAGGCAAAAATGCGACAGCAGCACATTTTCCTTCTACCCCAAACTCGGAGTCCGGAGAAGTCCTGACGAAAGTAGCGGAGCTTAGTGGAGAGAACGTATTACTGCACCAGAAAATTGGCGACTACGAAACAAAAATCAGGCAGATGAACCGGGACAACGAACGTTTAAGGCGACAGATCAGCGTCATCGACGCAGAGATTGACATGAACCTGCAAAGATTACGGCAGACAGATGTAATGTTTAATGTATAGACGAGTTGTATTATAATACTTTTGGCGTACCTTAAAATAAAAATCAGGTACCGAAAACTGAAAAAAAACTAAATTTTAGTTTCGCTTACAGTGCGTCTGCATGTTTTGAAATGCATGAAAATTGATGCTTTGTCGAAGTGTCTTTGCTTTGCTGGGCACAACGCTGCGCCTTGCCGCTGCTGCTTTGGTTGCTGATTCACACGCTATCTGCTGAGGCTGAGTTTCGACATTATACGTTGTTCAGACTCGCATTTTTTTTGGCGGACTATTACGTGGCTCACTACCGAGATTTCCCTACTGGGCCTCACAAGTTCTACCTGCTGCAGGAGCTTGCATGACAGCCTGTTCGATCCTGTGTTCATTACTGCGTGAAGCATGGTAGCGACGGACGTTCAAAGGCCCAAAAGGGATATGGTTCCTATTGTTGTTGGCATAATAATCATTCTGATAGGTCTATTTCTTTCAGATGCAACAAGGGGAATTATCTATGAAACTGGAGGTGAAATCAGTAGCGACAATGTTCCTGAGGTCCCCGATAAGGCGGTAAGTCAAGGGGTGCACCAGTTTAGCCGACACACCGATATCCAAGAAATCAAACACACGGAGAAAGATGGCTCAGAGAAACCAGTTTCAACACCGTCAAAGGTGAACGCTACGCTCTATACGCTCTGCAGGAACTCCGATTTGTACGACATGCTGGAGACAATCCAAAACTACGAAGATCGGTTCAACAAATACTTCCATTACGACTGGACGTTCCTTAACGAAGAATCATTTAGTGAAGAGTTTATGCGCATGGTATCGCAGTTTGTTTCAGGGAATGCACGGTTTGGGCTGATATCACAAGATGATTGGTCTATACCGGATACGATAGACACGAACCTCATGAGGGACCACATGAAACAGATGATGAACGATCCTGATGGTGCTGCACCATACGCCAATTCCGTTTCATACAGGAAAATGTGTCGGTTTCAATCAGGGGGTTTCCAACAGCACGGGCTGTTGCGTGGATACGACTACTTCTGGCGGGTGGAACCGGGAGTCAAGTTATTTTGTGATGTTGATTACGACATATTCAGGGAAATGCAGGCAAACGACTATGAGTACGGATTTGCAATCAGCACTTTGGAATATCCAAAGACCATTCCCTCGCTGTTTAGTTCTTTTAAACAATACTTGGAGATGAGTGGGAAAGACGGCTATCTTTTCAATTCTTCAAACTACGCCGAATTTGTATACGACAAGGAGAAAGAAAGCTATAATATGTGCCATTTCTGGACTAATTTTGAGATTGGCAACCTCAACACTTTACGTAGTAAAGAATACCTTGATGCTTTTGAATATTTGGATTCAACAGGGGGATTTTTCTACGAGAGATGGGGCGATGCCCCTGTAAGATCGCTGATCTTATCAACCATATTACCCAAAGGCAAGATCAAGTGGTTCAAAGACGTTGGATACAGACACCCTCCATACACACAGTGCCCCAAGGAAGAAGATACACGTTATGCAAGAAGGTGCTCATGCGATCCAGATCAAGATATCTCCTACAATTATTTTAGCTGTTCATGGTACTTTGAGCAGTTATTCGGACAAGTGGGATTTGGAGGGCCCAGTTCATGAGAGCATGACACCATTTGACTAAATATTGGCCAACATGAGAGCGCATAAACTAAAACGACTTTAATTCAGCATCTAGCATATACTCACCACAACGCTGGGACGTATTGTTGCATACATTGCATAATGAAATATGGGCCCCCATATATTCATAGATCTAGAGCATATACCCATTTGGCATACATCTGACCTCTGATTGATAGGAATAGTTAGCACAAACCTTTATAATTTGTAACAGTGCCCAGAATATTAATTAACCCTTGTTTAGACATTAGTTTACTACCATCTTTCTCCTCTATTTTTGCTGGTAACCCTTTTGAAAGATTTAACAATAAGTCTTTGGCATCTACTTCATCCCGTTCTCCCAACATCAAAACGTCCTCAGTCACTTTTCAAAAGCCAACCGTTCTACTTTCCCTCAAACTCTACTACATTGAAATGCTGCCACAATATGCAGAGTTAAAGGTGCCAGGTGTCGCGCACAGAACAAGGGGCCGGAAAAAAAATGCGGGTAAAGCGAGCCACAAACACCGAATGGCTCAAGCCAGCAGTGAATCTAAAGCTCCATAAGTCCTAGATTGAGCATACCCAAGCTACCGATCTTGAAGTCAACGAGCTTCCAAGTGCACGTTTGAGGTTGAATTGAGGCAAGTGACTATCATTGGGAACTTTCGGAAGAATAGCAACTAATTTTTACTGAGTATTTGCTAACCGAAGCCTGTGCTCTTGGCTATCATTTTAACTTAATTCCGTATTCCAGAGGAACTGCTAACAATTGGCAATTAACTGACAGCTTTTTGTTGATCCGCAGAGAAAAGATTTGGAACGGCTGGTGGTGAGTGATAGATCTATTACTACCGTGCTGGAAAGAGTTTCTACCTTTGCCTGCCTGTCATACTGAGCTTTACATAGCAGACTCATCGCTACACCAATAGGCATACCTCACATTACACACAGATAACATGGCACAAAGCCCAAATAAGAAAAGCCCACCGGAGATGAGGTCTAGTCCGTCGGGGTCGACAACTTTAAACAGCCAAATTGACTACAACCGGCACTTCTCTGTTGACTCCGATTCATCTACATCTCCAACTATGACCCGAGACAATTCGCTAGCTCCGTTGGCGCCGTCAGCACCCGGAACTTCTAGTAATCTGACACAGTCTCTTCCGACCTCACCAATGACCCCAAATTATCCCGTGGATACTAAGGGATCACGTGAAGGTACTGATAGAGTTTCTAACGAGAGTGACTCTCGCCGTCAGAGTGATCACAGCGACGACAGTGGATTGAACAGCCGGAGCGAGAATGCGCCCAACAGTAAGCAAAACAGTATAAGTAGTCATAGCTCTGCAAGCCAGGCACAACCTTCGCATCACCATTTTCACTTAGGGCCTCCAAAGTCGTACCGAGGATTCCATTCTTTGGCTGACGGTCACATAGAGCCCCCGCTGTCCCACCCTATCAAACCAAAAAAGCGCAAGCCAACATCTTTGCTTAGTAGGTTCATTCCCTCTAGAAGGGAGAGTGCCCAAAGCACTCACTCTAATCATAGTGTTCAAAGTAATCAAAGTGCCCAGAGCTACCAAGGTAATGAGGCCTACGAAGATCACCAAAACAACAATTCAACTGGAACTCGCCAGAGCCTTGTCAGCGAGTTACATATTCCGCATCACTCACAGCAGTCGCTCTCGTCACAAATATCGCAGATACCCCATTTTAACACAACGAGTTTTGGAGGTATTGGGAAAAAGAAGACACCTAAGAACACCTCTAGAGAGCAACGGATGAAATCATCCATTTCTGCAGATACCACAGATTCAACCTATGCTCCCGATCAGAGGGATGTGGGTAACAAAAAGGACAAACAAGAACGTGTTGAAGATCCTCACCCAATTCCTCCGTTACGTACGAGCCACAGCGTTTCGAGTGTATCAAAATTGCAAAATGGCTCAAACGCACAGATTCCTCGCGTATCTTCACAATTGCTAACTGTTCCTCACCTAAAATCAGGAATTCTACTTGACCTGGACACAGATGCGGATGAGATGTCAGGAATTGTTGTGAATCCACAGAAGAAGGCGTCCGTTTCCAGTGGAAAGACACAGCTCTCGAGCTCTTCGTCAGGATCGGGTGCTGCAGAAGGCAATCCAGCAACCGCGGGAAGCATCCAGACTAGGTTAAACGATAGTAATCAGAACAATCAAATTACGCAAGGTCAGCAGGGTGAACAAACAGAACAACCCAGCGAAACCCCCGAGAGTAAAGGCATACAAAATAAATCAGCAGCAACTTTCCGCCTTGGATCGACATCGTCACAAAAAGAGCCTTCATGGACCGCTCCTGAGAGCTGGAAGGTGCGACAAGAACCTCGACAGTCTGCAGTTGGCGGTACTTCCGGAGCCAGTGTTAGCTATAGTGGACACATCGCCCACTCTAACTTGGCTAACAACTCCGGTGGGCTCAGTTCGCGCTCATTATCCCGCGGAGGCCTCAGGGACGGATCACTTGGTGTCAGTTCTGCGCCATCGGATTCAGCTTCGTCGGTGTGTTCGAGTACTTCAGAGTGCAGTTCTTGCGATAGCGAGAGCGAAGCAAATGAATTAACCGAGCGTAGTAACTCTACGAGATCAACTGACCTCAATGACGGTGATAATTTGAGTGGTACGACTGGTAAAAGGCAGTCAGGTGAAGCAAAATTGGGGATTCACCTAAAGAGAGGAGACAATTTGAATGAGCAAAACGAGACAATGTCAAGGGAGGCAGAAAGCGCTCCTATGAAGGGCAGCCAAAGCTCGGTCGAACTTGAACGCAACGCTGGGTTTGCTAAAGCTAAGTCCAGTACTGCAACTCCCAAAGCAGGCTCTCCACCTATCATACCGGACTCCTCACATCATACACATCATACACACCGCTCTCGTACGCATCATCATCACCACCACCACCATAATCGGCAGGTAGTTACATTTCATTCTAAGGAATTGAAAGGTTCAGCACGCTCTTCAGTCCGTGTGTTCAGAGGGGACAAAAGTTCCGTATTACCGTGCACACTGGACACGACGTGTCAGAATATTCTCGACGTTCTACGCAGAAAGCGTTTTCTCAAAGTTGAAGACGACCATATTTTGGTGTTGAAGTGCGGAGGGCTCATTAGAACTCTATCCCTGGATGAAAAACCTCTAAAGATTCAGCGGAATTTGTTGTTTCTCTACGGCTACAGTGAACGGGACAATCTAGATTTCATTGAGCGCACAGATTTGAGTTTTTTGTTCAAATTCGTTGTACAAGATCGCGGTGTAGAGCTGATCAGTATGGAAAAAAGAAGGAAGATCAACCCATCAGACGTCAACTTAAACAATTGGAATTTACAGGACATCCCTAACTTCCTATACGCCGAGCCCATAGTGACGCTCGATGTGTCCCAAAATCCATCTTTTGAATTTACCAAGGAGTTTATCCACGATTGCAGAAATTTGAAAAACCTGTATTTTACTCGTAGCTCCAGTGCACGCTTTCCTACTTCAGTTGTATACGCGCCAAAGCTGCTAAAGCTTGATCTGGAAGTCAACTACATCAAGACAATACCCTCTGAGATATCGATGCTAAAAACACTTACTAAGCTTAATTTGGCATGCAATCGAGTAACCCATTTACCAAAATCGTTTGCTGAATTAAAGTGCCTGCAGGTACTCAACTTAGGATCGAATAGATTCAAAGCTGTTCCTGACTGTATACTTGAATTAGGAGAGCTTAAGGAACTCGACATCTCGTACAACGCTATAGCGCAGCTTCCCGATGGCATTCGCAAGCTGAAGAAACTTGAAATATTGAAGCTGGCAGCTAATAATCTGGAGAAACAGCTGCCTGATAGCCTGAACGAGCTTCATGCGCTTACGACCATCGATGTACGCTTCAATAAGCTTGATACCCTAGATTCCTTGAAGGATCTTCCTGAGCTGATGATTATTAGAGCCACAGGAAACAATGTGAGCGTTTTCCGTTCCAATGCTACCAACTTGGGCGAACTTGAGCTCAATATGAACCCAATTACTTATGTTCAGTTTGGTTCTCCAATGGTAAATCTGAAAGTGCTTGATTTAGCTAAGGGAAAGTTGTCTTCCTGTTCATTTGTTTTGATGTTACCTGCGGTTGAGAAGTTGACGCTAGATAATAACCACCTGGTAGGCCTGCCCGACGCTATAGCAACCATGAAAAATTTAACCTATCTCTCTATTTTCAAAAACAATCTGGCTTCCACCCCTACAGCGATCCGCAAACTTTCTAAACTGAAATATCTGGATCTGCATTTGAACAATATAAGTGAGCTCAATCCTGCAGTGTGGTATTTGCGCTCATTGGAAACCCTGAACCTGTCTTCAAACTTGCTAGAGACGTTCCCAGAACCTCCTGCCGAGTTAAGTCAGTCAGGGCAACTTCAGTTGCCTGGCGTGCTCAAAAGATTAGATTCCACTAAAAAAGGGCAAGAGGAGCCTAACAGAAGGCGTAATAGCGAGGTCACGAGTCCTCGTCCAGGTGAAATGAAGGAATCACATGAACGACCAGGGTTAAAGGAATTGAAAGAAAGCGATAGAGAGAGTGGCATGGGGGGCGACGGCAGAAAAGAGTATCAGAAGGAATTGACATCTTTAGGCGCCTCCAACAGAGATTCTAGAGAGCTAAACTCCTCGTCCACTCCTACCTATGGTCTAGAGAAGTCGCTGCACACTCTCAGCCTCAACGATAACAAGCTTAACGACAATGTCATTCAAACTATTTCGCTGTTCACCAATTTGAAATACTTGAACCTATCATACAACGAACTGTTCGACATCTCGAGCGGATACCTGTGCAACCTAAAGCATCTAAAAGGACTGTATCTTAGTGGAAATCATTTGATTAACTTACCGGTGGAGGATTTTGATGCTTTTTCTGAGCTTAGCGTTCTGCACTTGAACGGAAACAGGTTTCACACATTGCCTGCTGAACTCTCTAAAATAAAAAACTTATCAGCGCTGGACGTTGGATCTAATAATCTGAAGTACAACATTGGAAATATACCATATGATTGGAATTGGTGTTACAACCCTAAGCTAAACTACTTGAACTTTTCGGGAAACAAACGACTTGAGATTAAGCCCCAGCATAAAAGAGAGGGCATGGACGAACCATTGGATAGCTTCTTGGTGTTGAAGGACTTGAAAAATTTAGGTCTTATGGATGTCACCATTACGACGGATTTGGTACCTGACCAGTCGCGTGATGTACGTATTCGATCGACAGTTTCACAGCTGGGAAAGTTTGGGTATGGAATTTCAGACACTTTTGGCGAGGAAACCGTGCTCACGACTAGGGATGTGGTGATTGAGAAGTTTAGAGGCAATCCAGATGAGATGCTCATTACTATTTATGACGGTAAGAACTGCTCGCACACCTCGGGTGACAAAATCTCTAAGATTATTCAGGAGACACTTGAGATCCATTTTACTAAGGAGCTTGAGGGTGTTGGCAAAAAACTGGCTGGTGGTGTCGGTACCAGTGCTACTTCCAGTGGAAGTACCAGTGCCTATGCCCCCACTAAGACAATAGAAGATGCTTTAAGGGGAGCATTTCTCACAATGAACTCTGAAATGAACATTCTCATCAACAGAGATGAATCCAGTACATTTTCATCAGCAGCTGCTCACAGAACTACAACCACAGACGAATTAACATTGAAAGAAGATGGCGAGACGGGTTGTTGTGCAACAATCGTTTACATTAAAGGCGCTGAGATGTACGTGGCTAATACTGGTGACACTATGGGAATAGTAACTAAAGCCAATGGAGAATACAGCATTTTGACCACCAAACACGAGCCATACGCCCCAGAAGAATATCAGCGTATAAGAGAAAGTGGTGGGTATGTTACGACAGACGGGTACCTCGATGGTGTCAGCGATGTTTCTCGTGCTGTGGGATTCTTCAAGCTAATTCCACATATAAATGCAGCGCCCAGTATTTCTAAATTCCAACTGACTCAAAGTGAAGAGATGGTCGCTATTGCAACATCAGAGCTTTGGAAACTAGTTCCTTATGAATTGGCAGCTGACATCGTCAGGCAGGAAAAGAGCAACCCCGGAGTAGCAGCCGAGAAGCTAAGAGACTTTGCCATATCTTATGGAGCGTCTGACAAGATGACAGCAGTTGTTTTATCGTTACGACAGTTTTCCTCTACGAAGAAATCCCAGTCGCAATCACACGAGCGCAGCTCCTTACCTGAAGACTCGACTCTACGCAAGCTGGACGAGGAGATTGAACCACCTACTGGCGAATTGGCGATGGTGTTCACGGATATTAAAAACTCTACTTTGTTATGGGATACATACCCTGCCGCTATGAGAGCTGCCATCAAGGTGCACAACTCAATAATGCGTAGACAACTGAGGATTATTGGCGGGTACGAGGTGAAAACTGAAGGAGACGCATTTATGGTGTCGTTTCCGACGGTAACCTCAGCTCTTTTGTGGTGCTTTGCCGTACAGTCGCAGTTTTTAGCGACGAACGAGTGGCCTGCGGAGATCCTAGCTAGTGATCAAGGCTGTGAAATTAAGGATGACAACAATGTTGTCATTTTTAGAGGGCTATCGGTACGTATGGGTATTCATTGGGGAAGACCTGTGTGCGAGAGAGATATAGTCACCAAGAGAATGGACTATTTCGGACCTATGGTGAACAGAGCCTCGCGAGTTAGTGCAGTTGCTGACGGAGGGCAGATCACTATGAGCACAGATTTCTATACTGAGTTAGAGAAGATAAAGCAGATGCACGATCAGGTGAAAAGCGGCAAGTCTATTACTGACGTTTATGGTGATAGAAATAAAGGCCAACTTCTGGAGTCTCAAATGCAGCAGCTGGAGCAGATCGGGTTTGTGGAGGAGAGCATAGGTGCACGCAAGCTGAAAGGACTTGAAACGCCAGAAAAAATATGGCTGATTTTCCCAAAGAGCTTGAAGTCTCGTTTGCGTATGCTCAATAGTGTGAACGGGCAAGTACAAACCCGCAGTGGACAGCTCTTAGCTGGTGGAATTTCCGGCCGTACCATTGGTAAACTGAGGCTGTTGTCGATGAAACTGGAAGCAATATGTAGTGACTTGACTGGCAATCATTCCAGAGAGTTGAAGGACTTTAGAACTGGTCATAAAGAGGTGGACGCGAAGAACCATCAGGGGCACCCAGCCTTCCTAGACACACTCTCCAAGAGTGTCGACGACTTAATTTTTGCTGACTTTCAAGATCAAGAGTTCCTAGTGTTTATGGACCATCTAGTCACGAGAGTGGAAAACAGTGTCTCTATACTCAGCGTTAGACAAGCAGTGAGCATGTTAAGCGGGGATCCAGCAATAGGACGTAATCACCAACCGGCAATGGACCTCCTTGCTGACTTGCACAATTTGCTTGGTCTATATGAAAGTAATGAGAGATAGATAGAATCAGAGTAGTTCTGACTCTGCCTTGTTGAGTAGTTGCAAGACGTTTGGTCTTTTCTTGGTATATGAGAGACTGCGTTGTTCGAAGTTTATAGTCGTCATCATAATTTAATACTTGTTCAAATATGAGACAAATTATCACTTTATCAAATACTGCTATCAGAAAGTTGGTGTACTAACGTCTTAGTGGGCTGTGTGACACCTTACTTTTCTCTTCTTGATTCAGTGACAGCCCATACTAGTATTTCCCCAAAAAGTTAAACTTATCGCGACAGTATTAACTAACTCGGCGCTTCACCCATTTTTAATTCAGCAACCTATCAAAGGTTTCCTAATTTAACAATTGAGTGTGGTGATAATGGTTTCTATTTATCACAATATATATCCTCAAAGTATACATCCTGCGACAAAAGCACTCTACTAAATTGTTGCTTTAGTATCTTCGACTATGCCAAATAAACACTTACATCCTCACACCACAAGCTTTGTTACCCGCACGTCTATAAGCAGCCAAAGGCCCTGCATAACAGAAACGAAAGTCTAGATATTCGTTTCATGCTTCAGTGCAAGTAAAAGCATCCAACTCCATTGTACCAACTGGTATTTTGTTACTAGTTAGTTAGCTTAAAGCATTGCCTTTTGTTTGTTTTACTTTGCTGAACTTGTTGTCTTGTTGATTAATTGATTGCTACAAGATGGCCGTTGAACGTGAGGCGATTTTCCGTAAGTATTAGGACATTTCAGGATGACAGGGGCACGTTTTGTGTCAAATGGCGGTGTATAAATAGACAAGTTGATATGGAAATGACAGAATTGACCGGAACCAGTAGCCAATTGGTGGTTTTGAGATTATTGCCTATGAGATCATAATGAATATGCATAGCTTTAACAGGGCACGCTTGAGTATGACTGGCTTAGCTGACGATGATAATGTCTGACTACGTTTGATATGCTCACTTCGATGCTTTAGTTGGATTTGGACAGACAAGCTTATTGCATGGGCGAGGCAAACGGAGCACTCCGCCGTAAGTTGCTTGCGAACCTCCAATGTGATAACTAATTTTCCTTCCACGCCAATGTCATTTTCACCGTCACAACTCCTCTTAGATTGGCACCGGATCATAATACTAACCCACCAGGCTCTGCGGATATGTCGCTCGTGCAACTGTACATCCCGGCTGAACTTAGTAGAGAATCCATCTACTCATTAGGGCAGCTTGGCTTTGTCGAGTTCCGTGACCTCAACAAGCAGGTGAACACATTTCAGCGGTCATTCGTCAACGAGATTCGCAAGCTAGACAATGTTGAGAGACAATGCCGTTACTTCAAGTCACAGATGGAGAAGAAAGGCATAGAGATGATTGAAATGGACGAGAAAGCTTTACTGGCAAGTAAGATGATGAACTCTAGTGAGCTAGATACCGTCGCAGACGAGACTCAACTATTAGAGGACAGAGTGAGCCATTTGACACAAGCTTCAGACGATCTGTTGAAGCGGGAGATGGACTTGAAACAGTATTTGCAGGTATTATTAGCTAGCGATACTTTCTTCAGCGAGGCTGCAGGCGGAGACAACCACTTACCTATCGAGAACAACAACGAACTAGACGCTGAATTAGCACAGGCACAGCTTATGGAAAACGGAGGATTGCGTATCTCAGATTTCATTGCCGGAGTAATCCCCAAGGCGACAGTAGGCATTCTAGAAAGGATTCTGTGGAGAGCTCTGAGAGGTAACTTGTACATCCGGTTTTTTGATATCGCCCAGCCAATGTTTGATCAGAAAAGCAAGTCGTTTGTGGAGAAGTGCAGTTTTATCATCTTCACGCACGGAGAGATGTTGCTAAGTCGTATCCGCAAGATTTGCGAATCCTTAGATGGGGACCTTTATTTTGTCGAGCAAGACGTTAAGATGCGTTCGAGGCAAAGAGCTGATGTCATCGGCAAGCTGACAGACGTGACGACTGTGCTGGAGACAACAGACAGAGCCCTAGAGACAGAGCTAAGAGCGATAGCATACGAATTGGATTCCTGGTGGAAGCATACCAAGCTCGAAAAGTCTGTGTATGCGGTAATGAACCTGTGCTACTACGACTTGACCAGAAAATGTCTGATTGGAGAGGGCTGGGTACCCACGGACGAGATTTCCAAGGTGAAAAGTGTACTAGAAGGCATTCAAGGGTCGGCCGAGCACGGTAATGGTTCGGTAGCCCCATCTAGCTTTGGGTTTGGCGGAAGTTCCAGTAACGGTAACTCTAGCGCTAACATCCCAATCATCATTAACACAGTAAAAACAACAAGAACACCACCAACCTATCACAAGACTAACAAGTTTACTGAGGCATTTCAGGCGATGTGTGACTCGTATGGTGTAGCAACCTACCGTGAAGTAAACCCCGCACTTCCTACAGTAGCTACATTCCCCTTTTTGTTTGCAATCATGTTCGGTGACTTGGGGCATGGATTCATCATGTTTTTAGCCGCCTTATTCTTGGTGTTAAACGAGAAAAAGATCGCTACTATGAAAAGAGATGAGATCTTTGATATGGCATACACTGGGCGGTACATCGTGTTGCTCATGGGAGCCTTTTCGATGTACACTGGCTTCCTGTACAATGATGTGTTTTCTGTTTCCATGACGTGGTTCAAGAGCGGATGGAGCTGGCCCTCCGAGTGGAAAGAAGGAGAAAATATTACAGCGCACCAGACCGGTGTTTATCCTGTAGGATTAGACCCTATTTGGCATGGAACTGAAAATGCCTTACTGTTTTCGAATTCTTACAAAATGAAGCTGTCGATTTTACTGGGTTTCATTCACATGACTTACTCATACATGTTTTCATTAGTCAACGCTTTACACTTCAAGTCGGGCATTGACATTGTCGGTAATTTCATACCTGGTTTGCTGTTCATGCAAGGCATCTTTGGTTACCTCTCAATCTGCATAGTGTACAAATGGACAGTTGATTGGATTGCCATCAAGAAACCTGCCCCTAGTTTGCTGAACATGCTGATAAGCATGTTTTTGAGCCCGGGAACCGTAACCGAAGAACTTTACCCTTACCAGTCCCAAGTACAGGTGTTTTTACTGATCGTAGCGCTTATATGCGTTCCATGCTTGCTGTTAATAAAGCCACTGCATTTTAAATATACTCACAAGAGCAATCAATATAGTGAATTGCCCGCTGACTGTGATGAGACAGGCGGAACTGGCGACGATTCTCACAGCGACAACCTTCTTGCCAATTTAGACATACACGACAACGAGGAGCATGAGGAACACACTTTTGGCGACGTGATGATTCACCAAGTGATCCACACGATTGAGTTCTGCTTGAATTCTGTCAGTCATACTGCTTCTTATTTACGTTTATGGGCTCTCTCACTTGCTCATTCACAGCTTTCATCCGTGCTGTGGTCGATGACTCTGGCGGGAACCTTTGGTTCCACGGGGCTCGGCGGTGTCCTATTTACCTACATTATGTTTGGGCTCTGGTTCATCTTGACTGTGTGTATCTTAGTGGTGATGGAGGGAACTTCTGCGATGCTCCATGCACTTAGATTGCACTGGGTCGAGTCAATGTCAAAGTTCTTTGAGGGTGAGGGAAGAGCTTATGAGCCTTACTCATTCAAGGAGATTTTGAATGAAGGTGAGCAGTGAATGGGTTAGCTGTAACAGAACTAAAGACCACAATAGTGCTAGCCATGTTACTGTTTGCCACTGCTGAACATCAGTCTCACCTAGGAGCAGTTACATTGTTGATCATCGTTTGAGGGAGCAGAAACGTAACTCGCGCACACTCAAAATCATAAACCATATGTCTACCCTATATTACCTATAACCTATTATATATGTACCATCAACGCTTACATTGATCATTACTCTGTTTTTAATCAGTCCCGTACTTTGTTTAATCTAATTATTACTATGCCATCTCTTACCACTAATGCAAGACTGCCACTAAACCCAGAGCTTTATACTCGTATCAGTACTACCTGTTGCTAGATAGCATCGCATGCCCTTTTCCACCAACATCTGACGTTTATCTGGGTCTGCCTCTTTTATCACAGCTTCTTTCGTTGTCAGCGGTGCCAAACTGAATGTATTCACAAAGCCCTCATGACCTTTGAGAGTAGAAACGCACTGTAAATTTCCCTTATCCTTTAGCGTTCGCAAATCCCACACTTTCACAGCTTTATCGTCACTACAACTCACCAAGTAATATCCGTTAGCATGGACTTCCACATGCCTTACCCACGAGCTATGACCTCTAAGAGTCAAAATGGGAACACCCTTGGGATTAGTTCCGGGCACGGGCACTGCCTCTCCCGCATAGCTTCTCTGCATCGTTGGCAAAGGTAATAACCAGATAATCAGCAAATCGTCTCTGCCACCAGAGACGCAATATTTGTAGCCAACCTTTTCGTAGCTGACTTGGGCAATATCTTCAAGCTGTTTATCCAAATCAGAGTCCAGTTTTAATCCAGTCACTTTGCTGGCATGAGTATCTATATACTGGTTAGCTGTTCTTGGAAAAAAACAGCAAGTTTCCACGACATTAGAGTGGCCTATCATGATGCCTATACCCGTGCTTTTAGGAGAGTAGGTGAGTCTGACACTCTGGTCACTGGAACAACTGAGAATGTAGTTGCCTGATTCGTTAACGTCAACACATCGGACCCAGTCTGAGTGGCCAACAAAGGAGCGCAACATATACGTGTTACTATATGTGAGCACGTCTGTTTTGGCGCGGGAATGAAAAGCAGAGTGAGCTTTAGCCTGGCTGCTCCCACTCCCTTCATCACACAGCCTCCAAAGTCGGACAGACTTGTCCCTGCCGCAGGACACCAGCTCTTTTGGATCCTGAGGATTGAATTTCACACAGCTGACTACGTGGGTGTGGCCACTTAGCACACGGACTGGAGCCATGACTGTTGAAGCTCTTCTTTCGCCTAGATCCCAAAGCTTGACGGTGAGATCGGCGGAGCACGAGGCCAACAGTAACTTTTGCGCGTTGATTGAACCCAGTTGCTTCGCCTTTTCCGAAAAAGAGACGGCGTAGGGCTGAAACGCCACACACGTGATAGCTCTGGTATGGGCAGAGCGAATCACTTGCTCAGGCTCGTTCAAGTCCAGCAGGTTCCACACTATCAACTGTCCATCTGAAGATCCAGATACCATGATTGGCTCCAACGGGTGAATCGCTATACTTGTGACAGAAGCCTTGTGCAAACGGAGGGTCTCTTTTATTCTGGAGGGTACCCATCGCAGCTTGGAGGCCAGTGCCGCTAACTGTGCCGATGACTGGAGGTCATCGTGATGCAGCTGGCCCAACTGCATGATTTGATCTGAGGTCTCGTAAGATTCAAGAGAATGATTTAATGTGGACAATTGTTCTTCTAGTGACTCAATGATATTCTTGCTTACTTGTAGCTCGTTCTCCAAAGAGTAGATCTTCTTCTGAAGACGGAGGACCGTTCCCCATTTCTTTTCAAGCAAATTAGGTGGTAGCTTGGGCAAGTCAGGGGGATTATTTGTACCATTGGGTTGAGTTCCCTTATTCGGCTCGTTGGAATCATTGGCCAATCGTGAATCACTTTGATCTCGAGCCAAAATTGTCTTCAGCGTTTGCAGTGTCTCTACATGAGATACTTCCAGCAGCGGCTGGAGGTACTGCAAAATCGCTGCGTTCAACTCCGATCGCTGTCTCTCTAGAAGAAACGACATGTGATAACGGCAAAAAAGAACTGATGGCCAGACACCGAGCAGCTAAAACAACAACAAGCGTATAATAGAGCCGAGCTCCTTGTATTGCGTCAGCTTTAGTTACTGCGCTAACTACTCTATGCACGGCAGATAAAACATGCTGTAGACCAGAAGACTCGAAAAGGCTGAAATGTAAACACGATTTAGGGCAGTGTACATGAAAAGTACGAAGCGCCTGCATAATATTGCATCGATCGACGTGAACTGTCCTTCTCTGTTAGCATTGGCGATAAGTACCAAGAGGTGAATCGGGGGTCTTACATGATCAAACAAAGCTGAACAGCTCCATGGAAGCATACCCTACAAAACGTCTAAACAGAAAACACAACAACATCTTCAATCTCATACAAAGCAGTCTCAGACTCTATTAATCGTGATATATAAAATGTGTAGAATAAGTTATACTATGGTATGCTTGTGACTGGGCTCGTTGATTACGTTACCCTTCTCGTCGATGGTGCAGTACTTAATTTCCTTGAACCACTCATCCTCAAAAATGTCCTTCATTGTTGCACGCTTGGACACATCGATCGAGAGCATTCTGGACATCAAGGGCCGCGATGCGTGAGGCAGTAGGCGCATTAGGCGGTAAGGACCGTGTATTTCTCTGTGAGACTTCGTTGTTTCGTGGCGACGTTCGGGCTTTTCTTTTGCAGGAACAGCTGAATCAGCATCTGGCTTAGCATCAGTACCAGGAGCCAAGCCGTTATCTTCCTTAGCGTTATCTTCTTTGACGGCATCATTGGTAGAATCTGCTGCGCCAATATGGGCATCACCTTCTTTCTTTACAGCGGCATCACTTCCTACTGCGCCTTCCGGTAACACGAAACGAGGAACAACAGCAACCTGTTCAGGTTCTTTGCTTAGGTCGATCTCCGGGATCGCAGGAATGGATTTTGCTGTTTCAATTACTGGCGGTGAATGAGGAAGACCTTCTGATGCGTCACCTGACTTCTCAGCGGTTTCAGCTGATTTATTCTCTTCTCCTTCGTTTACATCAGTGATTAACGTCGATGGATTCACTGAGTGATGTGAGTTGGGTGACGCTGGATGTGTTTCCTTTGCATACTCTACCTGCTCGGCTTGAACTGGTTGAGCAGGCTGAGCAGTACTGGCGTCTGTACGATCATTCTCCGTACCCTGTTCAGCTTGCTGCGGTACCTCATGTTCGTTCTCATTAACACCCTTATTCGGGGTGCTATTGGCGTTGTCATTAGCATCAACATCAGCAGTGTCCGCTCCTTGCTGACCGTCTTTCTCGCTTATTTGCCTTTCTTTCAAAAGGTTTTGAGCATGCTCTGCTGTAGCCGTGGTTTCGCCTTCATCCCCGACCACATTTTCGGATTCGGCCTCGGCCTTCTCTCGCTTTGCCTTCTCTTTTTCCCGCTGCTCCTGTATCTTCTGCTTCCTTTCCGCCAATAACAGCTTATGTTTTTTTGCACTCGCGACGTAATCATGTGGAACATCATCAGGCATCGAGTACAGGCTGAAACTGGGGTCTTTCATTGTAGCTGCCTTCCATGGAAACCTGCGCAACGTCATACAACAATAGATGATCGCTATGGACCAGATATCCACAAACTGGGGATCATATCGGCGAGGGGAAGTAAACACTTCAGGTGCCAAGTATGGGTCGGATCCTACTATACCATGAGCCATCACTATATCGTCTTCAAAAGGGTACTTGAACACTACAGCACTACCAAAGTCGATTAGTTTAACGATCCCGTCTTTTGTCACGACGCAGTTGTCAAGCTTTAGGTCTCTGTGAGCTAGTCCCACACTATGCAGATACTGAACACCCAAGGTGATTTGTTTCAAACAGCAGTTGATCTCCGACCGTGACATTTTACCCGACATTACAACACCAAAGAAATCGATTGGTGCGTACTCCATTACCTCAAAATATTGGTTCCCTTCAGAAATAATATCCAAAGTTTGTATAATGTTCGGGTGGTGCAAAGTTGAGCCAATGCAGAACTCTGCTGTACATTTCTTAGCGTACTCTTTGACGCTTTCATTAGGAGCTCTCGGTACAAACTCCTTTACGGCAAATGTGACACCATCCGACTCTCTGACTAATAAGCGCACTGATCCTCCGGCACCAGAACCGAGAACTTTACCCAGTTTACCATACTTTTTTGTCAGCGATCCTTCCAAATCTTCCCAAAAACGGGGGTCTGGTTTGACAATCATGTTGTAGTTGGAATCGTGTGTGAAGGTGGGTGAAGCCAGCTCAGACTGTGAAGCGTTGAGCGGGGTTTTAGACAGCAAAGACTGCGCTGATTTACCATGCCCCTGGTGATGGCCCTGTTGCTGCTGCGCTGCATGATTACGTTTCGAAGGACGGAAAAAGCGCTTCAGTTCAATCATTGAAGAGTTCTTGTGCGACGAAATGTGTGTATTCTTCAAACGCTCATCAATCTGTGAGGGAGTAGGGCTAGTCTGGGATTTCGGTGTTGTCGGTGAAGTGGGCGAAGTCGGCAGATTGAAGGTGTTTTTGAAGTTCGAGGAGCCAAAAGAGTGTTGGATAGCGTGAAAAGCGTTATGATGGGGTTGGTGATTTCCGTGAGGCTGATGGTGGTGATGGGGTTGATGATGATCGTCTGATACAATTGACGCCTGGCTATCGTTAGAAGCAGACTTGCGGATAGTAAGTCCTAAAAAGGACCTTTTTGAGCTCGAAGAATGATGCATAGGCACGGACAGCTGAGTGCTAGACCCACCGTTTAATGACTGAGTAGGGGAAACTGCATGTGATTGGTTCGGTGAGTGCCCCTGGGGCTGATTGTGAAGCTGTGATTGGTTGGGAGAAGAGCCGCCAGATCCATTGGACCCGTGATCATCGTGGCCGTTCTTAAGGTGTGTCAGATTGACAAAAGAGCTAAATCTGCTGGGCATGCTGATAAAGTAAATCGCTAGGGCGAAAGAACAAAAGTAAATGCGCAATTGATGTGTGATGTGTGATGTGAATGGAACGATGCCTAAACGATGTATCTCAAACGGATGAATGTAGCTAGCAATGAAATGTTTGCTGCGTACTGGATGTGCAATCAGGATAGTATTCCGATGATGCTGCGTGGCTTGACCAGGGTTAGCACCTTGTTGATGTAGTACTGCGGTTTGAGCGACTATCACTTTTATCACTATGAGTTAGTCAGGTGATTCAAAATCTCGCTATTTTCTGACCAGTCAGATCCGCACTGTAGTCACCGTACCGTTCTGCCAACTACGCTAACTTGATTAAGCCAACTAAGCCAACTAAGCTAACTAAGGTAACAGAGTGGAGTACTGAGGAAGGTGAATTTCTATAGTGAATTCGAAAATTCGCTGGTGATTGGATGCCGTGTTTTTCCTAGGGTGACTAAACGCTGCTGCTGGTAGAGTAAACTGACACTTTTTTTCCCACGGTTCGCGGAGTAGTTGGGTAGTTTATTTTAAGTAAGGGAACTATGTGTAGAACAATAGTCAGAGTCGGAGCTAATGGATGGGACCTATATCCTGCGGTAACACACTCACTTCAATAATACCGTTCTATTGCACTATCGCACTGTTCAGTACGAAAAAAATACGCCCTTTCTCTCTAGCCTGCATTAACTGCCACCTGATTAAATCTCTCGGGTGTAAGAGGAGCCGTGCAAATAGCGGAATTTGGCGGATCGGTGAATGAGGAGTGAAAAGCGAGACAAGAGTGTCAGCCTGTCGTCCGATCTTTAATGCAATGTTGGTCTTTTCTGGACCCAGTTTTTGGGGCTCAATATAACTGAAAGCTTGAGTGCTAGACGGTTTCAACAATTGTCTCAGGACCGCAAATGCTTTGGTGAGTATTATGGTCTTTTATGGGAAGAGTAGTAAAGGCTCTTGTCTAGACCTCTTTACCGAAAAGTGGAGTGTGCGCACGCGCGGGCGTTTCCTTGTCTGCATGACAGTGCATGAAGAAGCTTTGCGGCCCTCATGTAGGTGCAAGGAGTTTATATTGCAATGTAAAACATCTAGTATGTCGCAATGTGGGCTTACGGCTGTATGTGCTGTATTAATAGTTCGTTATGTATGCACCTAGAAGTCCGACATCAAACTCTGGGTGGCTCGTCCTGGCAACTAAATATTCTATCAGGCGATTTTGCAACTCTGTGTAATCGAGGATATCGTAAAACGTGTCAATAGCGGCAATCTCATCAGACTTTTTCTCCGGTGTAGCTTGCGACGGAGCTTCGCTGAGATCGGACTTTGTACCGGACCGCAACAGACTAAACAGTCGCGTGTAGTCTATAAGGCCGCGGTCAAGACATGCTTGGAACAGCTCCAATTTGTCAAGTTGGTAAACACCTCCGTATTTGAGCAGCAGGTAGTCATCTACCTGGATGGTTTTTTGCTTCAAAAGCAGGGCTTTCCTCATAGATGCCTCAGATCTAAAAGCTGTTCCTAAATCAAGCAACTGGCTCATTAGCTTCAGCTCTCTTTTGTCCATCGAGTAAGCACTTTGAGAGGCAACCTCTTCGACGGTCCTGCCCTCGCGCAGCACTTTAAGCTCCTGCAGCGCTTTTTGCTCCCGTTTGTAGTAGCGTGGGATGAGAGCTGGCGCCAGACATGTGCTCAGACTAAACTTAGGGAATGCGTACATGACAATGAACGTCAGCTCGTCTAGTATTAAGAAAACGAGGGCAAATACCGGAAGCTTGATGAAGTCAGCATCGTCTCGGAGCAACAGTTGAAACTGGCTCCTTGTCAGTGCAATAGCGTCGTCCTCTTCCCAAATGTTCTGTTTCTTAGCGCGCTTACTGACAGTGTTGCAATGTATGGCGTTCGCCAGCTCATTAATCAGAAATTCTCTCCTCCCAAAGGTCAATTTGGACCTCAGGCCTTTGGCGTCTCCAGTTCCGACGTCATTTTGACCCAGACTGTTGTCCAACAGGTAGTACTTATCTACGACTTCGCGCTTGAGTAGCCAATGATTATTCCATACATTCTTAATTCCTCTTTTGAAGAAGTCGAAGTACAGTTTGAAGTACCTATAATTTATACTCCAAAAGCCACTACCGCCTTTCTCTTCATCCAGCTCATCTTTTATCGTTCTTTTGCTCTTCAGGATTTGGTACTGTGGTAAACTGCTGCTCCAATTAAGTTTGTCATTTTTCACCTCGGCACTTATGCTGGTTTTCCCTTGGTATATTTTCTCTACAGTCGCCTCTTCAATCGTCCGAAATTGGCTATATACACGCCTTGTACAAGAGAACAGTCCTAGTCTGCTAGCATTCATATCTGCAAAGCCTTTTGTGAAGTTGCACACTCGTAACAAGCGCTTCTTGTAGTAATCTCAATGAGGGTAAAAAATAAATGCAAGTCCTACAAAGCGCGACAATTTCAGGTAGTTTTACAACAATCAAGAGAAGGTGGTAAGCAACAATAGCCCTCGACCGGTTGAGCTCCTACTACTCCACTATGACCTCTTCTTGCTGTATCGTGTATCTATTTGCTTGCTTATTGGAAATACCTAATAACTTTTTATGCCTCGATAACACTCACTGAAAACCCAACTTTGTCAACCGGGTCTTTACCGTACCAGACATACCATCCGCCGTATTTGCTGTGAAATTGTTCAGCTCTTTCTTTGTCGTACTTTATATCATAATCCTTTAACTCGTCCATGGTTCCCTGAACATGATGTTTAGCAACAATAGCAGCTTTCACGTCCATATACTGGATGGAAAAGCACAATTTTCTCGACACAACTGCGGACACTTCTACCAGCATGCCAAACTGAAGAAAATCTCTAGTCACTTCGGCCATATCAAAATCACTCGAGTATTGGCTCTCTGGGAGAAGTCCTTTCGAAGCAGGTTTTTTTGGCACAGGCTTCTTGAAAACTAGCACTCTTCTTGCTCCCTCAGTGTCAATCAACTTGTATATATCTTCATCTCTATTGTTTGGCTGCCCCAACTCTTTAAAAGCCGCAACAGAAGGCTGAGTGTGTTGTCCGTTGACAACAAACATCCCAGTAGAGGCATATCTCATGAACTTATAAGCATCCTCCTCTTTCCAAAAATCCAACTGCAAAACAACGGTGTTCCAGTCTATTCCCTGGTTTAGTGTGTATGCCATTTTTCGGTGGCTTCCAGCGCCATCTTCTTGGTATAATGATAGTCTCACTAATGGTCCATCTCCAAAACACTGGCACAAAATACTGTTGATGCTTGTTCTTGGAGGAAAGTGAGTCAAACAAACCGACCTTGTAGCTACTGTTAAATCCGCAAAGCGGTTGGCCAACTCTGTGTCACCGACTCTTGAGGCATTTCCTTGGCTCTGCTTGTTGACTACGGACTCATTTTCTCTAAGTTCGCTGGGTGGTTGAATTGACTGCTGACTGGGCTGTTGACTTCCATGTTTACTGGGTGGCTCATAAAATGGGTTGTTTCTGCTAGTTGGGACCATCTCATTTGTGAATTCCACATCGTAATCTCTGCTCAAAAAGGATGAAGGCTTCCATAGTTTTCGAGTGGAGCCATTGTAGGCGGATACAGCTTCGACGTCGTCAGCTTGTTTGTCCATAGGTTCAATCCCAAACAGTTTGGCAAGTTTTTTAAACCCTGATCTGTCAGCCCTCTCAATTTTTTCAGTTCTTTCAGTTCTATCCTTGTTATCCTCAGCAGATTTGAGAAGAAAGCTGAAGGATGGTCTTCTGTGCTTGAAGCTACCGTGTAAGGCAGAGGCAGCATTGGCATCGACCGTTTCGCACCCTTGCTTCATAGCAACGGAAATGACCATCATGTGCAATTATATAGCAATCGATTGGCAAAGATTGGCAAAGGCCTGTTAAAGTGACAGAGAGAAGGAGTCAAGGGCTTTGTGTTGATAAAGATTTGAGAATTTCACAAAAATTTATAGACTACCGAAATATGCGAAATGAGAGTTTTAATTTAGCAAAAGATACGTGGTTGAAACAAGGAAGGTCATGAAAGTCCTCAGTAGAGATAAAGTATCACTAAACAGTGCTACATAATACAAAGATATTAGACATGGATAAAGCTCTAATAATTTCCTTCTACCAAATTCTTCTACGACTGTGAAACTTGTAAAATGCTATTCATGCATGATTGATACTCAGCATTTCACCATAGCGAGTCGTATCGCCCGCTAGCAGTTCTCTCAAAGCCATTGTCGCATAAGTAGAAACGCCTAGTTGCATCTTTACAATAAGTGCTGTTCGTTCGCCTCCTGAGAAAGCCACAAAGCGCTCCTCATCTGTAACAGGAGGCAGTGATTTAGAGTCCACAGTTCTAAAAGGTGGAGATGGAAGTAGCTCCAAATCTGTCTTCACCAAAGACTCAGAATTATCTTGGTATTTAGTGATTCTCCAAGACATATTTTCAGCCTTAGCTACAACGTTTCTGTAAGATCCAGCCAGTGAAAATTCTCTTACTCTTCTACCCATGTTAAACGGGTCTAAGTTATCCTTCTTCATGACGTCCACGTAAACTTGCCTGATCTGCTCATTTTCCGGGTACAAAATATCAAACCCTGGTGTAGGAAGCACAACATCGAATATCGTAAACTTATTCTCGTTCACTTCTTGCTGTGTGACTGCTCTTGCTCTCACAAACTTTTCCTGTTTGACGTCTTCCTCGAAAGATTCTTCGTCAACTGCAGGTTCCGGGACCGCCTCTTCCTGTATCAAGACAAGGTCTCCCACCACTACTTCGTGTCCAAACAGCTGAATTCTACGAGAGGCCACCACATTCCAGACGTATGATTGGTAGGAGTGACCGTACATAATCCTCAAGTTTCTTGGAATACCCATAATCGCATTAAAGTAATCATTAGAGGAATACTCTCCGCCACCGTCTTTACGGCAATTAGCAAGCTTGCTCAAAATCGAGTGTTCTGCGCTGCACCTTCTGGGCATCTTCTTCAACACCCTAGCAGCATCTTTTGTCTCTTCCCACAGCTTTCTGGCTTCCTTGGAATCAGGCATCACGATCTCCTGGTCAGAAAGTAGCAGCCCAGCAGCCTTTTGCCAATTATCCTGTAGTAATTCCTTACCAATTATATGCGTCGACACGCTGAAGGTACCAAACCTTTGCAGGCCAAAGTAGTTGATAAATCCATTTTCACTGAGCGATTGAAGGGCAGGGGCTGCTGCCTCTTCAACAGAAGTTCCGTCTAAAGTCTGTACATCTTTGATGGTAATCACAAACTCGTTACCCTTCAAGTCTCCCAACCTGAGAGGAATGTTGCTGTACTCAAATCCACCTACTTTGCAGCCTTTAAGGATCTTGTTCAGGTTGTTGAATCTCTCCACTGGCAACTTCGATACGCATGCCCTTTGCACGGTTACTCCTCTTCTATCTTTAGTTCCGGCGTAAGTGATCCATTTGACCTGAATCTTCAGCAATTTCGCCAATAAATTGGCAACTTCCATCGTCTCTTTATTTTCTTTGTATAGGGTGAAATGGAGGAATCCTTGTTGGGGTCCAAGGTCATGCACAAGTTCAGATTTCGGTTGCCTGTTACCGTTGATGACATTGCCACTTTTATGCCTGAGATTAGCCCCCACTTTGAAGCGGTTGTCTGGAGTTGTTATAGTCTCAAGCCTTCCATCAAAGGCAAGTCGACAAAGCTGATGTATTTTAGTGCGCTCATCTTTGTCGTGGTACTCTTTACTGGTTTCGTAAACTCCTGTTTTAGCTCCAGCAATCTGAACCAATCGATCAACAGACGATTCACCCAACAGATCGGCTAGCTGGGTGCGATATTCTGGCTTTAGCTCGAAGGCAGCATGGCTCTCTGCACTTTCAACTTTTTCTTCTCGGCGGTCTTTCCTACGCTCCTTTTTATCTAGGAATCCCAAGTCTTGAAGCCTGACCACCTTTCCATCTAGACCAATCTCACTCACCAAAAAGTCAGAGTACCGTTGCTTTAAAGTGCCCTTGATTTTGGCTCCACCTTTGTACACAGTCTCCACTATGCCTACTTCCTTCTCTGTGACAGTCTGAGGTCTTGGGAAAGAACTATTGGGTGTAGAGATATCGCTAGTTTTTGATTTTTTTGAAAAATCACCATCCACGACATCGCTCGTGTCAGTAAAAGTTCTTTTTTCACCCTGGTCGCTCATCTTGGCAGCAGGCAATGGCTTCTTACAGTTCCAAGTAGTCTTTAGATTAGCACTGAAAAAGTGAAAAAAATCTGCATGTATGGCGGTGCATTGCATACGGTGCATCAACTGCATGTGCGACGCGACACGAAAAAGCTTAAAAGGATGCGCGACGGTATCGCGTTCTCTTTTTTCCAGCTTTTTGTCCTATTATCAAGGCCAGGGAGGGCTCAAAGAGTTGTAATTAGCTCCACCACCAATCTTCCGGAGCAGCTCCGACCAGGACAGAAATTGCACCAATGGTACAGTCGCCTGAAAATGAACTGACTGAACCAAACTCTGATGTGCGAAAAGAGGTTGCCACAGGGTTTGGTGCCCACAAGCGTTTACAGATCGCCCAGAGCCACCAATTTCCACATAACCAGGGCCCTTTTCCAGGCCTACACAATTTACAAGGAGCCATAGATAACCTCCCGAAGAACACTAATCAACAAAAGCCTATAACACAGTTAACGCAACCGACTCAGCCTACCCAGCCTACACAGCCAAACGTCCAAGACCCAAAATTTGAGCTGTCGTTCACACCAAGCCAAGATGTCAGACCTGAGAATATTATATGTAGGCTCATACGAACATCAGCTAATGAGACGGGAGCAAGAAAGTACTTTGATGTGGTGTTAAAGGATGATATCGGAGATGAAAAATTGCCACAGGAACTTACCAGCTCGAATGAGTCTCACCCACAAGAGCGACAAGAGTGGATCTTTGGGCGCCGCCAGGAGGCATGCGATTTTCACCTAGTAACGCACAGTAACCGTATCAGCAACCGGCACTTTAAGCTCTGGATAAATACTGCTGACCGCCGTAAAAACCACACAAATCTGCTGATGCTGCAAGATACTTCGACCAACGGCACGTGGGTGAACGGGATCAAGCTGATCAAGGGCCAAAATTACATTCTTGCACAGGGAGACGAGATCAGCATAGGAATTGGGGTACCAGAGGATGTGATTACGTTTGTTGTTGTATTCCCACATAATACCGGTAACGGTAATGGTAGGGGCGAGAGTCTGGACAACAAAGATGCAGCTAGCTCTGAAAACCCTGCCGACAGTAGAGGGATCCATTCCGAATTTCATATCAGAGACGAGGTGGTAGGGTCTGGTGCATTCGCTACGGTGAAGAAGGCGATAGAAAGGTCGACTGGTGAGACTTTTGCGGTCAAAATGATTTCAAAGAAAAAGGCGTTGGCTGGTGGTACTGGCTTTGATGTTGCTGGAGGAATTGGCGGAGTTGAGCGCGAGTTGGCTATTCTGAAAAGGTTGAATCACCCAGGAATAGTAAGGCTCAAAGCATTTTACGAAGACGACGAATTCTATTATCTAGTTATGGAATTTGTGCCCGGCGGCGACCTGATGGACTTTGTTGCGGCGTATGGTAGTGTAGGCGAGGCTGCTGGACGTGAAATTGCGCGTCAGATTCTTTTGGCAATCGAATATGTCCATAGCAAAGGCATATCCCACAGGGATCTGAAGCCTGACAATATTTTGATTGCCCAAGACGATCCCGTCACTGTGAAGATAACAGACTTTGGGCTGGCTAAGGGTCAGGATAAAATGAGTTTCATGAAGACATTCTGCGGCACGATAGCATACCTTGCGCCTGAGGTGATCACAGGAAAATACGGCAGTAAAAGCATAAAAAATAATAGAAAGAGGTATTTGGGTAATGGCCGTACTCTTGAAGATGCGTACTCTAATAAAGTTGATATGTGGTCGATTGGATGTCTTGTTTTTGTAATACTAACCGCTCATTTGCCTTTTAGTGGCTCAACGCAAGACCTCCTATTCCGCAACATCACGCACGGTAATTACCATGAAGCACTGCTAAAAGAAAACGGTGTTTCTTTTGAGGGAAGAGATTTCATTAGTCGGTTACTGGAGGTAGATGTATCTCCGCGTTTGAACGCGGCAGATGCTTTAAAGCATCCATGGATAAGGGAAGCTATGACTCAGGATAGCCAAGTGAGTCTCTCGCAAAGCCAATCTCACCAACAGCGCTCTCAAGGCTATCGTGGTTATTCTCAGTCTAAAATAGAAGATGACGCGGGTGCAACCACAGTGGATCAGAGTAACAAAACGGGAAATACAAGACATGTCAGTATAAACACCGGCAAGAGTACCGGTGCTACTGCGGGGTTTTCGTCTTCCCCTACAACCGCAGCATTCAAAGTCCCTAATATACCGCACAACAAGCTTTCACAGAATACTAGCAAACCACATAAAACTCCTATCTTGCAGGATGAAAATGCCATGGGTGACATTTCAGAGGATAACAACGGTGACCGCAGTGCTGGCTATCTCCCAGCCAACACCTCCACCCCAATCCACCGTAAAATCACCGATGTCTTCGGTAGCAGTCCCAACGTTACTCCAATACACGATAGAGAGACTAATGATGAACTTGGAGGTGACGTCCGTGACGCTGGCAGCAACCAAACCGCTCAGACTGCTATCAAAAACGATGTTCCTCCTGGAACCTTCATGACTTTACGCTTGCTAGCCGGTTCGGACTCCTCAAGGTTTAGCAATATATTCATACCTCAAGGAAGAAATCCATTCATTATTGGAAGAGTGAACTACACCGACCACGTTATATCTGACGAACGTATATCCAAAATACACTGCTTGATCTTGAAAAAGAGACATCCAATTCAACAAACGTCTATCTTTGAAAGTCCAGCTATGGGACTTGAAGATATCTGGCTGCTGGACTGCAGCACTAATACCTGCCTAGTTAATGGAGTGCGAGTCAAAAAAGGCAACAAGATCCGACTTTTCAACAACGACATAGTCCATGTGTTTATGGACAAGTCCAAGAAAGATTTTCTAGGATATAGGGTTGAGATCAACGACGGCACAGGTCTTTATAGATCCGGATCACGTGACACCCGTGACCAAGAGGATGCTGAGGTTAAAGTTGAACCACAAGACGAAGGAGACCTGAAATTTTTGCCTAAATTCACGGACAAGGGCATGATCATTGTCCACAAGAAACGCAAGGCGTCTGAGGAGCATGTGGATGCGAACAGAAAGGTTAAGCGCGCTAACCTGAACAGCTTAGCAGTGAGCCAATGAAATCTTTTGTACTTTTTTTTGAAAGAAGTCAAATGCTTAAATGGCTAATTCTACATACATATGATACTATTCGATTGGCATGTACTTACTACAGTTGAGGTTCCGGTCAGTCGTAGTACCAATGTTCTTCTCGGCTAGAGGTTGTTTGATCGATCAAGGCCAAAGAGTTGTATTGCCGAGCTCCTGATAGTGTGACGATATTACGTTTACTTTAATTAATGACACCGGAAAAGTTTTACAAAGTGATTAGCAATTGTTATAACAATTGCCATGACTTCGAGACAGTTGATAAAAAAAACACATCTTTTTTGTAATTTTATTTATTAATATTTGTATTGATGTGGGAATATCAGTGAAATATCACTCCATATCGATCCCACTAAGCGCCCACTGCCCAAATTTGTTGCTGCAATGGCATGAATGCCGCTCGTGCAAATGCCTCGAGGTAAAAGTTGAGTTATAGCGAGCCAGCTACCGAGAAAAATAGCTCGCCACATGATCACTCTTTAGACGGCCTTGGCCAGACCGACAGCATCCTTGCTTAGGTCATAAACCGAGTAGTACTTTCTCAAGAAAGCATCACCGATGATGGCCAATGGACCAATAGGAGCTGGGAAGTCCATTGGTATAAACGCAGAGATACAAGATCCAGAAATCTCCAAAGTGTAGTCGTAAGGAGAAATAGTGAAGTTGTAACCAGCAAAGTTAAGAGTCAAGTCGGGCAAAGATTCTCTGGCGGCACAGTCAATTGTGTATTGTCCGGACCAGGATTTCTCAGCACCAATCTCGCTGTTGATAATCTCAGCTAAACCACTGGGTAAAGCAATCAAGGAGGTACCGGTGTCTATAGCAGCACCTGTCTTCTGCAGCTCAGCGTATTCTTTGCCAAGTCCAATTCCTTCAAAAGACACTTCCCAGTAGGCCTTTCTTCTGACGGGTAACCAAGTGATTTTGCCCTCGTACTTGGAATCGTCAATGCCACCAAAGGTAGCTAAACCACCATCGTTTTCGTCCTTGTTAGCGTCACCTAAGTAGAAGGCAAATTGGGGCTTGTCCAACAGGCCAGCGTTCAAAGCGTTGTATACGGGAGGGACGACCTTGTCAACAGAAATTGAATCATAAGCAAGACCTAAGATACCGTCAAACTTACCAAAAGCGAATGCAAGACCAGGCTCGCTAGTAGCCTCCGCAAAATCCTGTTTGGGGATAACCAGGTCACCAATGGCCAGGGTGTCCTGAGAGATAAATCCCTCCAGAGAACCAGATCCGTACTGGATAGCAAACTCGGTTCCGTTAGCCTTATAGGTAGAGGATTTCTCCGAGTCGTACTTAGCGTGCAAGAAGCAGGCTAAAGACGAGCACGAGGAACTTGGTACCCACAAGTTAGATGAACCGGTGTCAAGAATAACCTTAAAAGGCTGACCGGGAGTTCCTAGCTGGATCTCAGTGAAGTATTGAGCATTGGCATAGTTTGACAATGGGGCATCGTGAGCAGCGTTAATGGCCGCTACAGCAGCTGCTTCAGTAGCAGCAGCATCGATGAACTCTGCGTCACCCGAGAGGTGTAGAACCTGCTGTGTGTTGTCACCATTAGCAGCTGTCTCAACAAAAGGGACGTAGGCATTCTTGACATTACCGCTAGCAACACCCATCCTTTCGTTGAAAATCTTTACATACTTGGCCTTCAGACTGTCAACATAGTTGGAAAAGGTAACCTGGTGGTAGGTCTCTTCGATTGGGTGTCTTTTGATAGCGGCAGAGAAAACGCGGGGCTTGTTTTGGTGAGCCTGTTCCTCCTGTTGGTTAACAGGAAGAGCAGAGGTAGCTGCCAACAAATGGACAGCCACAGCAGTTAACGTAGAAAGAGAGAATTGCATCTGACTAATTAGGGGTTAAAGAGGGAGGCAACATGGGTGTAACAAAGACATGGGGAGATGGCTATCACATGTGGCATGGCTAGACGATGGAGTGAAAAGGATAAGATGAGACTAGTCTTTTGGGTATGATTGAAACAATGCAACCAACAAAAAACAAGAAAATGATTCACAAAGGACTTGTTTGGCTTGTAAATGACATATCGCTTGTGTTTGGCTTGTTACATTATTTCTCTAGCCTGAAAACAAGTCAATTCAACTGGAAGCAACTGCAAACAGTTAAGATTAGCTAATCCATACATCTCAACTCATCCCCTCCTATTTCGCATTTTGAATCCTCGTGTAATAGCATACGGCTAACCCCACAAATTGTTATTGCCACATATCGTAAGATTCCCTCAGGAAATCCCCGCCAGTTAGTACGCTAATAAAACGAGGAAATGGCACGACCAGTAGCTTGACACTAAGGGTCGCAAGTAAGCCTTAATTCTGACATATCAAACGCTACTTACACAAAAGAATTGGCTGATAGTTCAATAGTTTGTAAAGAAGAACAGTAGCAACAAGGGAATTACTCCAGAATTATTTAGTGGCTCCGAGTGTGTTTCGCACGCACTCGCTATTCGCCACTTTGCTGAATGCGGGCTACAGAATTTCCTAATTAGGCTGACAGATATTGTGCAGAGAGGTGTGATTTCTGAGATGATTGATTACGTAAGTGAGGCGGGCTGAGTCATGAGGTGCTGGTCTGTTGAAGTATGCAATGCTGTCTATGTACTCTATATGATATGAACTACAAAATATGCAATGGTAATCTAATCTTCGCCACTAGAGTCTATAATGACGGTTGAATTGGCAAATTTCTTGTTGTAGCAAAATGATAACTTATTAGACGTCCCCCATCTATCCTGATCGTCTCTGCTGCTCTGTCTTCGGTCTTTGCTTCCTACATTCCTCTTGATGTCGTCATCTGACAAAAAATCAATGGGTGAAAGAGGTGTCAACTCGCTTAACTTACGCGCGTGTCTCGAAGAGAGAATAACTATGGGTCTAGCCTGTGTTGTTAAGGTATTCGAGTTGGCACTGCCAGCACCATGCTCGGAATCGAGCAGTCTGTCAATCCCGATAGGTTGACCAACGGGGCCAGTGCCAGCTCTGGTTCTAGAAGTGATTGTCGGCGTATTTCTAGTCCTCTTCCCCAATCTGCCTGACCTCCGAGCCGCAGACGCACTGATGTGATCCCAGAAGTACCATTGGCAAAGTACAACTAAGTCAAACATCACAGTACCGCAGCTGCCGAACATGTAGCTGAGCTCACTGGCCCAGAATGCACGGGTTTCATGATTCCCCAAAAGAGCCTCCCGACAGGTGAGCAAGCTGACGGAATAAAATGCGTTACCTAGAAGTGCAAAAAGAAAGAGCTTTGTTGACAACCCCTTCGTAGATTGGTGCTTGTAGTTTGTGAGTATCTGTGGAATACGCGATGACAGATACGCTAAAGTGCAACACCAAGCTAAAAACTTACCCCAAGACTGGGAGTCCGAATTTGCCAGTAGACGTGTGAATGCTAAGATTGAAAGAAATACGCTTTCCAGAGCAGATTTACGTGCCGAGGGCTCTGTATTCGAAACTTCAACTAATCCACTGACGTCATCGCTGAAACTTACTGGCATAGCACTGACTTTTGTGAACCCGCTGAGAAAACTGGAGCTCACAAGGCTAGTGAAAAACGTGCCTGACGACGAAAGCATACTGGAAGTTCCCTTTTGGATATGTGGGATATGCTCAGCTGGAAGCGCCGGTATGTTGTTCTGTATTACAGGATCTTCATCTAGCTCGTGAAACAATTGCCGTTCTCGGGGAGCTCGCAATTGAGCCCCAGATTGGGCGCCAGCCTGACGCTCAGACTGCATATACTCGTCATGCTCTTCGAGAGTATCACGTAAAATGCTACGGGGACTCTGCAAGTTCTGCCTATGCAATCTTCGCAGCTTCCGGACTTTTCTTTTACCGTAGAAGCGGGAGTGTGGGTTATTGTACAGCTTGGTGTAATAGAAAAATTGCATTGTTAAAATGCAGTCAATCACGCAGTAATACATTGCAAGCAACAGCTGAAACAAAAATGCATTAGTCATAACACAACTGGTCAGATTCAACACGTCGCCGATAAACCAGCAACCTAAGAATCCCAAACTAACTCCATCCACTGAGTTGTTGGCGTAATTTTCTATGACCTGTGGAATTTGTGCAAATAGCCATGCTATGATTGAAAGGTAGCCTGATACCTGTGATATTGGCTTGAAGAAGGATATCATTTCCTCGCGAGAGTTGAAGAATTGGCATTCTCCAGTGACTATATATGCCAATTTGATGAAAAATTTGAGCTCAGAGCAAAAGGCGTTGCCATCGTTGTCTGGGAGGTCAAGGCCAGTGAAAATAACAGGGCCTGTATTGGCACCACTCTGTGCGCTCATCAGTCACACTTGCATAGACAAAATCAGGCCTCAGCGCGCTGTACAAACGTGCAAACAGGGAAATACGCTAAGATCCAGACATTCGCACGTTAGAATTTTCGCTGCATAGAAAAACACAAGATCCGAGACTCCTGCAGATTTTTCTTATCTAAGCGATAGCAGTGATTATGTAAGTGAGGCATGGCCGTGAGCTTCAGCAGGTAGGAGGATACGAGCAAATGAGATGGAGGCTGCATGTGATTTGATAAGCTACCTCGTTGTCACTCAAAGGAACCAATCATCCTATGCATCACCAACTGGAAATAGCAGTGACACAGCCTTTCAACTCAGCCATACTGAATAAATAAAAGCCAATTGAATAGAATTAAACTCGCTCAACTCGCTGATCTGCACCTAATCGCTTGGCCTTTTGTACCCGGTAAATGCCTTGCCCCAATAGCACGTTATGGCCTTGAGAAACCCCGAGGCATACGAATACTCAACCCTGACACGGGCATCAGGCCCGCAGACCCTACGTGTTACTTCTTCCAGCTGCTGTATACTACAGTTTTTTGGTAAGAATAACACAACATTCTCGGAAATCTCCAGACATGTGGCAAGAAACTTGTCAAGAGGCAAAGGAGCAAGAGAGTTGTAGATGTCATACACCTCCTCTCCCATATACTCTACGCCTCCCCAAGGCGGAGACGAGTAAAGCACGTCAATCTTGGCATCAATAAGCTCTTGCTTGACTTTTAGGGTCTTTTGTCTTTCTTCTTCCTCAACAGACAGATCTGAGGAGTTCGAGCTCATCTTCGATATCACAACAGCATTCGGCGTTTCCCCATTTCTGCCTAGCTTTGCCTCGTCCTTTTCCTCCCACGCATATGTCCAGTTACACTGGTACAAATGTAATCTCTCATCCGTGATACTTGGGTCATAGACCCTCACATTATTGAGCGTACACTCCAGGTTCACCATATTGATATCGACACCATACACCTGGTCAAATGCTCTGGCAAACTGAAGAGTGTTTGCACCACCTCCACAACACAGATCCAGGGCTCTTTTGCAGTCCGGGATACAATGCTTGATAAATTTCGACAAATACACTGCGACTTCTTCCGGAGTTACACTGTACCATAGCTCCTTGGTCAGCTTAATGCCTTGATCATATTTGGTAAACAGCATATATCTGTTTTTATAGTACTTGAAAAGGCCCTGAGGAAGCTCGTCTGGCTCGGTCATGATTTTCAAATCGTCCGTGTTTTGATCTTCATCTGTAATTTGCTCAAGCTGTGCTAGTGGTATAGCCATTGATTGGTTCATTAGAGACATTAATTCTCTCTTTTGATACTGAGTCAGCTCTTTCATCAAGGCCCCAATCTTCCCTGAGAGTATCGCATTCACTCTTACTTGAGCCCTGCATTAGGTCTAGAGAAAAAAAAATATGTGCTAACATGTACATTTACATAAACTTGCATATTTCCCCAAAAGTTGAAAACCAGCCATTTCTTGATAATTAGAGTCCGACTGGTTCGAGTCTTTGATCTACGCGATCAGACGACTACTTCATTCACTATCATCCCTTACAGTATTGCCAATTTGTTCTAACTATAGGTAAAAACACTTCGCAATGTCATCGCCCCGCCATAGGAAAACTTACACAGAATCTTTTTCGGGAAATCAGATGAGCTTTGTATATCCAGTGTCTCCTGCTTCTACTGATTCCCACACGTCAGCTACTTCGAAGTCCCGCTTTTTCAAATCTAGTCCTAAAAAGGTACAAAAGTTTGTTGTTGACTATTCGGACGGCGAAGGAGAGATTGAAGACGCTGCTGAGCCACGCGAGATGAACGAAGCAGAAACCATCAGCTCTTCTTTATATGCTCGCTCGGCGAAGAGTTCAGAAGACAGCCCCAACTTTCCCAATAGCATACACGAAATTGAAACAATCAAAGTAGAAGAGTCACCTGTTGTTCTACCTTCAGAGCAGTTTGCTTCTGAGGATGATGGTATCCTCCACAATAACGAGGCACTTACGGAAGCTCCTAAGCTTTTGGAAATAAATGCAGGTCGAGATCCTCAGCAATATAAAAGTGTCGAACAAGCCAGCCAGTCGCTTCCAGAAAGAAGCCCGGCAAGAAGTATGCCCGATTTTCCCTCTTCCTCTAATAATGGAAACATCCCCAAAACGTACAGTGTACCCCATGATCTGAGGCTTCAGCACAGTCCCTCGGACGCACGCTTGAGTCTGCCAACATCGCTGCAAAAAAGACTTTTTTTTCTTGATGAGTGGGCTGGAGAATCTTCTAATTTGAAGAGACGCCAGTCCAATGCCGATATCATTAACAGCCTGATGGCCAATACAAACTCGAGTTCTTCTTCCATTGAGGACGATATAGTTCTACCGCACAAGCCTGATGGTTCTCTGAAAAGGGAACTTTCAAGAGCATCTGCTCAATTGAAGTCAATGAGCTCAAGGGCATCCATGGTTCGATCAGATAGCACCCGTGAGAAAGCAAAAATGCCATCACCTGCTCTTTCCCCCATCGCTACAAGATCGTCGTTAAGAAGATCAAATGCTACCAGACGTAAAATTGGCTGGTTGTCCAATCTTCGTGCTCTTCTCTCTGAGCTTAAAGCTAGGTCTGTTAAAAGTTGGAGAACTGTGACAAAGAAAAGATTCAAGTTCAGCTTGAAGAGCGGATTGAGAAGAACCAAAAAGGACAGAAAGGTTAAGAAACCTATTATTTCAGAGCCTACTTTAATCAAACGCTCTGGCTCCATCAACCCTTTGAACTTTGGGCAAAAAATGATACAGCTACAGTTGCCGAGGGTCCCTTCGACATTTAAAAAGACTGAAAATTTACCACTTTCAGCAATAGAAGAGGATTTTGAGCCTGAACCTCCGGCCATCAGAAGCAGTGCCAACTTTGACAGTGTCGATAAAGTCAATAATCTTGACAAATTCGAAACGTATATTTCAAACGAGGCTGGTAAACTAACGGAAAGAATTGAGGAAGCAGAATCTTTGAAACGTGACTTCTCCAACGTGTCTAATCAGCTAGACAAAGTAGCCGTTAACGGGAGACTGTTTGAATTATGGAGCCATTATCTGCGTACCATAATAAGCAACAGAATAAGCATCAAAGTGGAGGTTGAACAGACTATCGCTCCTAAGTCCTACCACAACAGTATGCATGACAGAAGAGAAAGTGTCCTAACGTCTATTTTAACAGACTTCTGTGAGTCTAGCTCATCGTTAAGCGATTTCCACAACGACGCTTCTTCTGCTTCGTCTCTATCTTCCCATGATGAAACAGACACTGACGAACTAGATAGACTAGGAGTTGTACGAAAGCTACAGGACTTGGAGATCAAGAATAGAAACTCAATTTTCAGTACGGCTGGAAATTTTCCTATAATGCTTTCCGGTAATGAAGGTACGCTTTCGCCCAAGAACCCCAATTTTTCCAGGCCGAAGACTTATGGCGATAGCAATTCATTCCAGTTTTCGTTAATATCCGAAGACACGGAGGAGGCGGACTCGGAGGAAGAGCTACAATTACTTTCTAATTTGAGTGTGAGCGCCGTGAGAATACATTAGGCCAATCTTGGCATTTAGCGCATTTCACCTCTAATAGGCACTCAATAGCCGGGCAAACTAGATATGCCGGAAATGCTGCGCAATGGAATTTGTTAGAGTAAAAGCGAAAATGGGCTCATTCGATATTTACAATCTCCGGGCTAACAAAATTACTAGGCTACCACTACCTCGCGGCTCTCGGCCGTTTAATTTAGCATATAATCTAACGCCTCACACCCTCGGGCGAACTTTTTTTTCGGCACATACTAAAGGGTCCGAATTTATTTTTGCCGAAGCAAAGCCGAGTTTCGGTAAAATAACCAGCAACGGCATAATTATTTTTGTTTCAGTTAAGGTTTCGCTCTGATAGTTATACCATTCTGTAGCTCTTGAGATCCGCTATCTCATGGAATACATATTGTGGCCTTAACCCATTTGCTTAAAAAAGGTAGGCCATTCCATACGTGTGGACTTAAGGTCCATCCATGCAGACTAAGCATGGAGTTAAGCGCGAAACCAAAAAAAGTGTTTCGGCCGCGCGTCAGACGTTTTAAGTTTTCGCATAGACGCTAGATTTGTAAGTTCCTGCAAATCATACATTGCATATAAATAAAATTGCAAATCAGCTTATTTCGTTTCAAATTAGTTGGCGCTACGTAAAATTGGAGTGATATATATTGTGAGCTATTTCTTTTCGGCTTGTTTCAACTGGTTCTATAGGCAAGAACATCTTAAATAACCGTTTTCCAACCGACATTCTTATTTTACCACTTTTTTACGGCTGTACCGAATTTTTTATACATATAAGCGCTTAACTATGGTGCCTCTTGTACAGTTCGTTTACAACAAAATGCGCTACAAAGTCAATGAGGGAATTGAATGCGGAGAAAGACAAGGAGCAAACGTTATTGTCGAGCCAACAAAGAAAGTTTTGGGAATTCTGCGTATTCCCAGAGGCTCTAAAGACACGCTTATAGTGAGGAGCGGGCATAGTTACAGCTATGCGCCAAGCACTCCTTTGCCTGCTAATGCTGCAATCTCTCCTGCCGATCGTCGACGCAAACCTTCGCCCGCTGGATCAAGAATGGAGAAGTCAGTTTCCTACGTTGACCGTGGCCAGTCTTCCCAATCGAGCCAGACAAAGAGTCATAGACGAGAAGAGTCCCTGGCTCCTACACTACCCGATGATGTGTCGGTGATTAGCACAGCTGAGTCCGGTTTGGCCATGAAAGTGGTCCTTGATTTGCATCAAATTCCTTGATCGATCTTAAGTACCAAATTGGGTCCCCCAGTTGCACTGAGGTGGGTAATGGCATTTACGTAATTAGCATATTTGTTTAGCATTAACATTAATGATGAGTTTACTTCTCAAGCTTTATTTCATTAGGTCGGTAACCTCTGTTGAAGTCAAAGACAATTAACTTCATCTGCTACATGTGACTCTACTGTTTATTAATTTAATCAACGCAAATTCAAAATTCAATCTCTATTCATTATCATTACTAGTATATAAGTTAAGTGCATAAATCATAACTGGTATTATCGAGTATCAAAGACCCTCATCTGGTATATCCTCTAAAGTCGGTGTACGTGTGCGCCTCAGACTAGTGGACGAGTTCAACAGTGGCGAATTAGGAGCCGAGGAATCGGGCGTCGACACAGAAGAATCAACATTATCATAAGTCTTAGTTTGGGGCTCTCTATCGGTCTCGCTATCCATTTGCGCGTCCCCCTCTTCGTCCTCGTGATAATTTGGAGGAAATGCAGTTTTTCTAACGGAAGTGGTGTAATTCTTCATAGACTGGACCCCATCCAAGGCAGAGGAACCGTGAGCTTGCGTTGCAGATAAGTTCTCAACATTTTCGTTTGAGCTTGCCTCTAAGAAAGCAGAAACCTTTTTGGAATCCTCCGCAGCAGCATTGTCAGCCACTTGGCCTGGCTTTGACCGCACAGACTCGTTGTCAACAATGTTGATCTTTATCAAATTCTGAACACTTTTCTTCACCTTTCGTCTCTGCTCTTCAACCTCGTCTGTAAGCTTTCTGTCGGCCTCTTGCGCGGCGGCTATTCTTGCCTCTTCAGCCTTCCGTGCTGCTTCCGCTCTCTCAGCCTCAGCTTTAGCAGCTGCAGCTCTGGCCGCTTCAAGCCTTGCGGCCTCGGCTCTAGCCTTTCTAATCCTCTCCTCTTGAGCCAATCTCTGCTGCTCTAGTGCTCTTCTTTCTCTAGCTTCTTGCTCCAGACGCTGCTTCTCTCTGACCAGTCTCTGCTGTTCCAAAGCTGCGCGCTCAGCAATGAGTCTGCGCTTCTCTAGCATTTCCCTTTCTCTGGCCATTCTCTCTTCTCTAGATCTTTTATTGGCCCTTTTCAACTCAACCTCTTCATCGTCAAAATCCACAGTGATCTTTCTTGAGGGTCTGCTTCTTTTGTAAAGTTGCTCCCTTAGCTTTTGCTGTTGAATCTGTTGCAGATTCTCCTGTTGCTGTCTCTGTTGTCTCTGAAAAACACTTAAAAACATTTGCAGTTCCGTCTTCTTCTGGATAGACACCAGCAAAGTCAACCCATCGTTGACTAAATCGTACTTGATCGCCTCGGTATTAGCGTCTTCTGGCAAATCCCAAACTCTTTGAAAGTTGTCACCTCTCGACAAAACGCTCAGCTTTCCGTCCTCTGTCAGCTTCAGCTGGTAATCTCTAAAGGCATTACCATCATTAGCATCGTAATAGCCAAATAGCTCGTTAAAATATGTGCGAGGTTGCTTTTCAAGGACCACGTAGTACTTATCTCTGTCCTCATACAAAGACACCTTTGGACCAGTAGAGCCGTGAGCTTCATGAGGCACGTGACACGAGCTAGGAAAATTGACAAATTGCGGGGTCAAAGTAAGCAGCATTTTTTGAGATAAAGTGTAGTTGTTTATTGTTTTGAGTATATCGTTGGTTATTGATAAAGAAGAAGACTAACTGGTCTCCATTTTGCCCTTTTATATAAAGAGCTTATCACAATTACTAATCCCCAAAATATCACTTTCTGGAAAATTCTGGGGAAAGCGTAGAATCGCGCCTCTGCATGGAGGCCACTATAAAGTTTTGAAAATATTCTAGTCACCATAAAATGTGTGGCGTATTAGTAATGGCGATTGTTCGCTTATCGACCCTAATGATCAGAGGGGCAAACTCTTTTTGGACATAACTCCTTCGGTAATGAGTAGTCATTAATCTTATTTCTACGTTCGGAGTTAAATAGTCGTAATAGGTGGTTAGAAAAACTGATTTTTCAAATATGTAACATATATTTCATAGTATGTCAAAGGGCTTTTCAATCGTTTCGACAAAAACTATCTACACGTCCTGTTAAAGCAACCGCTCGAGTAGCTGCCCTATTCAAACATACTTTATCTGTTTGACATAATCGCCGCTTCGGGCCTCATAGTTTCTCCCACGTTAGATAATAGTCACGTGACCAACTACCCAATGCAGCCTCATGCAAGATTAGAGCCAGTGCAGTTATCGTTTCCCAATACGGCTAAATGTCAACATTGAAGAAATAAACGTGTACTTCATTCCCATACATCACGCACTCTAACCTACTAGATTTCACCTTAACTAAACCAGACTATCGAATAAATCATTTCAGGTACCCTACAGACTGAACACCGTCTCAGCATTCTCCGAATGACAACAGGTCATTCCAGAATGCAAAGAGACTTGGCCCTGTTAAGGCCCTTGACACCTACTAGTGCAACTAGTATGAATGTAAGGTCACCGAGCCGTGCAATTTCTCAGTCTAATACAAATGCCTCTGGACTGAAGAATACGCAAATGGTAACTCAGAGCTACGACAAGGAGAATGTTGCTCACAGTCATATAGTACCTCAGCAGAGACGAATACATGGAGTTCCGCAGTCCAGGTCGCAGTTGGTTGAAAAGTTGGTGCATAAGCCTTCAAGGTTGGACCT
The DNA here is from genome assembly GCA_003706235.2 of Wenyingozyma naganishii. NCBI lineage: Eukaryota > Fungi > Ascomycota > Pichiomycetes > Pichiales > Pichiaceae > Wenyingozyma > Wenyingozyma naganishii. The sequence continues at coordinate 987,641 of PPKS02000001.1, read as the reverse complement.
CATAGACAGCCAGCATCTAACCTCCTTTCCGATAGTCGGTTATAAAGACACCACCCAGTCAAAGGGACCTAAAAAAGAAGTGATGTTTGATACGGAGGAGGAGGGAACAGATATGGAAGACGAATTCAGTGCAGATCTCGTCCTAGTAGAGGACTACATCAATGAGCCTTCTACGTTAGCCCGCAAATCACATAGAATATCCGTACTGGATCTCAAAAAGGCACTACATCATGAAGAAAATCTGAAAGGCTCAAGATCGAGAGCCTGTGCGTCTTTAGACCCTCTCAGGCCAGACTCTTTTGCACTATCAAACACCTCAACAGATACACTTCGAAGTAAACTCCGGTCTATGGGATGTATGAAATCGGAAGTCTTTCTGAATAGCGAATGTAGCCGCCTTAATGGGCCAAAAGAAGTCCGACATTCGAGCCAGTTCGATGTTCCTCAAAAGGAGCATACGGCCATAGCATCACCATCAAATTCACCGTCGATGTCAATTGCAAGCTCAATGCTAATGCCAGCCTTGGCATTGTCATCGCCTTCTACTTCTCTTGCACAATCACAACCGCATTCCCTACCTTTTTCCACACATTCGCAAGTTTTTAAAAGTGGTCTCTCCCCCATTTTTCCAGTAACAACGCCTGATATAAAGCCAACGGTGACTCAAATTTCACGAGATTCAATGCCATCTTCACATGCACCTTCCCATACTGAAGCATACTTACAGTCAATACTGGAGGATCACCAAGAAAACCACCAATGCAATTTTCATGCCAGCTTTCATAACCGCAGCTCGATGCTGAAGCACTGTGTAGTCTGCGAAAAGCCACTGTTCAACATCAGCCAACTAATAACGCACGACGACAAGTACGAAGAGATTGTGTGTTTTGACTGTTTTGAGGAGTACGAAAACATCATCACCGCTCTCAAGCAGGTTCCCGGGGACCTCTTTGAGAATGAGCTCCACTCTATTTTGGAAAGCGATAACGAGAGTCTCAAAGACATGGAGAACACAGTTGTAATATTTGAGAGTAGCAATCGTGACGCCACTAACGATACTCTAGAGTGGGAGCATAATAACGATTCCACCAACCACATTCACAACTATAACAGCTACAGCCAGTTAGAAGACCCACACAAGTCAAGAAACTCACGGAACTCCACCCAAAACACAGAGGAAATCCTTCAATCGACCAAGACGGAGTTGCTCTTCGAAAAGATCATCAAAGATTTACGCAGGATCCAAGAAGACGATATCCGCCGCTATATGGTACGATCGCTCAGATCGCCTCAGTCCTTCTTCGATTATACTTTCATCAGCACAGCAGGAGAGGGAAGAAGGAGAGACGGATACGTTCGAATAGGCCAGAATTCTGCAGTCGCAGACTTATGGCTAAAAACATACAAAGCATTTCAGTGTCTGAAGGGAGTAGTATTGGGTACTGATTACCGCTGGGACGGTAGGTAACACTTGTCTAGCAGATGAATAATATTTAATGAATATATAATGTCTATGATACGTTACGCAAAAAAGCGCTTTACACTTTCGAGCTCTCCCTTCTCAAACTTGGTGACTTTACCTTGGAACTTTCCCTTTCCACCACCTTTGAGGGTAGATAAAGCCTTTTTCAGCTCATCAACGGTGCCGTCAACATCTGCTCCAAACACCAAAACAGCTCCTCCGTCTTCTCCCTCGCCAGAAAGTAGTGCCACTGTGGCCTTCCCGTCTTTGATACGTTCGTGTTCCGCCAACTCCTTGTAGATCGAGTTAAGGTAAGCAACATTACCGTCGGGCCTGTGTAAAAATACGAGGTCGCCACCGGCATCTAACTTGCCGCGAAGCTCGGCAGCCTGGTACTGAGCAATCTCTTTCAAGTACGCCTGTTCTTTTGATTGCGACTTTTTAGCTTGCACAGATAAATTAGAGACCCTTTCTGTCAGCTCCTCAGACGAACAAGACATAGTTTTGCCCAAACTACGCAAAATCTCGTGGCAGCTCTGCGTGTACTTTAACACTCTGGATCCACACACAAAATTCAACCGAGAGTTGCTACCTTTTCCGGCAACCTGGTGCAACAAAGCAATGCCCAGGATCTGGCCGGTGGATGAAAGATGGGTCCCACAGCAAGGGTTAGCATCTAGCGACCCAATGTGAATCACTCTCAACACACCTTTGTCAAGGTCATAGTCATCAGGCATCTTGTCCTTCTTGACGTCATCTTTATGAGGGACTTCCACGTTGATAGCAATATTCTCAACAATTTTGTCGTTCACCTCCTTTGCTATATTGCCAACCTCCTCTTCAGTAATCTTTCTGGGCACCTCCACGTAGTTGATAAGCTCTCCCATATTCCATCCCACGGTAGGCAGCCCATAGCGGTCCATTACCGCAGAAAGCAGGTGCTGTCCAGTGTGCTGTTGCATGTAGTCAAAGCGTTTGGCCCAGTCAACTTCCAAACCAACTTGCTCCCCAACCTTTAAAGGCCGAGACACGACGTGCCGCGCAATCAATCCTTCCCTCCGAATGAAAGGAACGGTGATCTCCTCAGGCTCTGGAGAATCTAGTCTGATAAGCTTACCGGTATCAGAGGGCTGACCACCTCCTTCCGGAAACAAAACAGTGTCCTGTAGCTCTACCTCGTATAAGGATTCAGTAGATTCAGGGGTCTCACTGGCATTTTTCTTGTTCTTTCCCTTGGCCTTAGTCTTAGCGTCACTCTGCTCGTTCTGTTCAGATTGAACCTGTGTGCATGCAACTACTTTAGTTGTAAGTGTCTTGAGGTAGGAGTCTTTCTGGCATGCAAGGGCACCAACGATGGTGGAAGTATAGGAAGGTAACGCTATTGAGGTCATGTCTGCAAGCTGAATGATATCTAAATCGTCTGGCTGAGCTTATCAAGCTTATCAAGCTTATTGAAAAAAACGAGAACAACCAAGGAATTGAAAAATAAAAGATGGAAATATTCAGAAAGAGACAAGGACAAGAAGACACAAGAAAAAGGGAGCTACAAAATTCCAGAATTTCAACCAACAATGAGGGAAACAAAATTGACAAATAGGAAGGAGGAAGATGACGACAAGAATGCAGCGTGAGTCAAGGTGAGGAGAACAAGAGGAGGGGAAGAATAGAAAAAGAAACTCAAATCTCCAGTAATAGTTTGGAAAGTTTACGCTATTTCCGAATTTCATTGAACTCCTCCATTGAGTGCTGGTAATGCCCAAAAATCATACTTCAATTGAGGCCAATCATAGTCAATCCTGCCACCCTTATGTACTGTCCACTCCCACTCCCATTGTGTCTCTGTCCCTCCTTCCCTCCATTTCTACTTCCTCCCTCGTCTGCTCCCCTTACCTCACTACACCAGAAAAAATCCTTGTTTCTCACTTCCATTTTTAATTTGTTTCAAACTCTTCAGTGCCAGAGACAAGTGAGCTAAAATTACAAAGTCGCTCTCATCGAGTGATTGCTGCGCTTGTCCTTCGGCCTCATCTCATAACTTAATATCACTTACCATTTTCCATCATGGCGAAGTTTAATACACCATCCCAGCAACAAAAACCTTATGACCGCCCTTCCAACAGTGCAGAGAAACCAGGCCTTTTCAGTAAGTTTCGCAAGTTGTTTGGTCAGAAAGATGATACTTCAGGTAAAGCAGGAGATTCAGACGGTCCATTGCAAGCAAATTTGGGCTCAAGTGGTCTTAATTCCAGCTTTCTCGCCGAAGAAGCTAATCGTGACGAGTACAGTAGGTTCGCAGATACTTCTTCTGCGTCTGTAGTATTTCGTCCTAGTCAACAGACTGCGGACCAAGCAAGAGAGAGTTACCATGTTGCCAACAATACTTTTGACGCTAATGACTCCACCATAATGTCAAACTCGTCTAAAATGGCCAATGAAACGCTGGCTGAGTTCTTTAAAAAGAAAGGCGAGGCCCCGCTAAGCGAAATTGAGGTAGAAGGCGTACTTTCTCTGCTCAACAAGGCAGCTCTACCTGGCCAAGCAGCCGAGATGTTACCTTCTCAGCCAGTTAACAACTCTTCATTCATTTCATCTTCCCCCTTGCGACAGTCTCATCAGCCAATGAAATTGCTTAAGACACCCGTGAAGTTGAAGACCCCTACTTATAACGCTAGCGTCTCCAAACACAACACCAGCGTACCACAGACGATAAAAAAGCGCGTAATAACTTATTCTTCATTGCCTTCTCCCTACAGGACGCGCATAGCGTCACCTCTGAACTCTTTCATAGCATCGAAAGAGAGAGAGCTTGAACAGCAGCTTAGCAAGAGGCGGCAACTTGCTAGTGTGAATAACCTTGGCGAAAAGGAAGAAAGTGAAACGAATGAACTCACGAAGGAAAGCAATGGCACCACGAAGTTAAAGAGCATTGAAAGTGCTGATGAACTGGACAAATCAAACAAACATATCAAAAAGCCACTAAGCTCAACAGCTGAAACACTCTTGTTATCTCTTGACAACTCAAAAGCCAAAGATGCTCAGCCGAAGCCTGTGGGCCCTCTGGCTCCTTTCGCCAGTCCACATATATCAAAACTGGCCAAGGCTCAACATAGGAAGAACGCATTAGCTGCGGCTGCTAAGAAGAATGAACTAGTTTCAGCGTCTACTCTTTCAAGCCATGAAAAGACTTCTCTTTCAACCGAACAACCAAACGCCGATGCTAACGTTTCTGCTGCATCAAAAACCCCTCTTTTTTCATTTCAAAAGACGGAGTCGAGTAGCAAAGGGTCATCTACTACAGAGAAGTCGATGCTTGCCTTTGGAAAAGGTTCTTCAACTGGGGGATTCGACTTCTCCGGGAAAAAGCAAACCCCAATTGAAGAAAATAGTGACAAAGCTGAAATCAACGAGGCTGATGGCAATAACGGAGCAGTCAAAGCTGATTCCACACAAACTACATCCAAAGCTTTCAGTTTTCAGGTCCCTGTTTCAGCGACCTCAGCACCAGCACAGCCAGGGAAGCCGGAAGCTCCAAAATTTGCATTTTCTGCACCTTCTGATGGCAAGGTTGCTACAGAAACATCCAAGGCCACGCCTACTCTTGCATCCGCTACACTACCTAATACCGGGGCTGCAAGAAATGTAACGAATCCGAAAGAAACGGCTTCTCTATTTCCCACGGCATCTCATGGTAGCCAAGAATCAACCGCTATTATCACCATAGATTCTTTTGAATTCCCTGTGGCTGTTGCCCCTAAGGGTGTTGAAGCCTCAATGGCTGACGAAAAGATATCTTCTTTGTACGATAGTGTATTTATTTTCTAGACTCTTACATAAACGATTAATGCAAATGCTGTGTGCGACTAGCCACGACAAGTGGGTGATGATAAAGCTGCCATATTGCTTAGGCAGCACCAAAAAAATAAAAATCTTAAATACGCAGGCTATTGTTAAACACCATTCTACTTTCATCAACATACTTAGAGCACTGAAAAATAGAATTTGAGCATAACTTGGACTTCTTTTTTTCATCAGGAATCAATCTACTCCTCTGCAGCACCACAGGCAAGCCAGAGAGTAATGTCATTTCTCGCGCAAGCTGAAAACAATGCCCAGGAGCCCGTAGTTACACATCTGTACATCTCCTTCACTGACTCCAAGGAGCCTCAGCTGGTGACTGTACACAAGAATTCTATATCTGTGAAAGAACTTAGAGGACAACCAAGGGAATTGGACCTGAACAGCATTCCATACAATGAGCTCCACAGAGTAGACTGCTCAGAAGATATAGTCGCCGCAAATGCCGTGACGCCTCCTTTACAAAAGAAACAATGGCTTGTTGTACTTACCGAGCTCAACAACTTGCTGGTGATCGCCTTCAGCAAAGGCACATTTGTATTAGTTGAGAAGGTACATTTTGACGACGTGCTGCTTAAGGGTGTGCATTGCGTAGATTATGAGGCTAGAATCGTCAGGCCAGTTACAGTAACTCCAGTGATCGCTGTAGATGAATCGTCGACGCGTAATCCGACAATAGTAGTGCATAGCTGTGAGGGGTTTGTACAGCTATTAACGTTTAGAGCTAGTAAATCAAAGCTATATAGAGACGTTGTGGAAGACGCTGTAAGAAAAAAGTCTAAAGAAGTTAACGAGCACAAGAGGAGACGCCAAGGTTTGGCCGAGAAACTGCAATCATACCAGGTTTTTGACTCACCTAGTGTCGGTACTCTCTATTCAGCCAATTTGCAGTTCTTAGATGTGTTGAAGGACTCAAAGGGTGGCGCTCAACAAAGTGAGCTTACAATTTGCATTATTTATCGCACACTAAACCTGAAGCATCAGGCTATCTACTACGTCGTGCGAGAGCTTGACGAAGAAGGAAATCGACTAAGTGGTAAGGATGGTTCTGTTGCAATCTATAAAGACATCGGGATAGCAAAGAAATTTCCAGTCTTTTCGGATAAACCATTGGCTACTCTGGCCTTGAATTCTGGTCACTATTTAGTGGCATGTTCCACAACTTTACATTTACTACCTCCTTTGAAGGGTAACGTTACATGTCCGCTTCAAAGTGTCATCCAGCGTTCTTATCTTTCTCTTCCTCTTGAGGAATCTTGGGTAATCACCAGTCTGATAGAATCGAGCACTGAACCTCATGCCATTTCGGTCTTTTGTACCACAACCGAGTCTCTAATTTTGAAAATCGACATACAGCTTGAATGGTCAGGGGACCAAAATTCGAAGGTTTTAGCATGGGACATCACGGAAGTGCCCTGCGAAGCTTCTTTTGACCGGTTGACTCCGGTGAAAAATGGTTACATTGCCTATAGCAGGTTTGGGAGGAATGCTCACTTTTCCTCTGATTTAAAGCGCCAAGTCGCAGTTCAAACCCCACCTAGTGGTCGCACTTCAGCTCTTGCTACTGCCTCGGACACTCATTTATACGCTACAGTTATATCTGACTCTGAGTCGTTACTTCTAGGACAAGGAATAACTGTAGCAAGGCTAGAAGGAATAGTTACTAAAATTGCTAGTTGTCGACATAGCAAAGATGTTTGGCTGTTTGTAGTCCTGTGGAGGTCGCAGGACTACAAACAACCGCAAAGCTACCTGACTGTGATTGCATACGAGAATGGTTTCATTGATCTGTTTCGATATGATCTCCCACGAGGTACCATAGCCACCGACATAAGCGAAAACGAAAACAAGTCAGATAATACTAGCATAGAAGCTCTCCATGACTGTGTTGTCATTGCAACGCGTGATATGAACAATGATAGCGATACTAAGATAAGTGTTTTGCAAATTAACTTGGCTAGCAAGACGTTTGAAAGTTTAGGACATATATCAATCAAAACACACATTGATAGTATTTTATTTGAGAGGAACTTATTGTTTACATTTGGGCCGAACGCCGTGGCTTCGTTTGAACTTCAGCCATTGGAAGATGGCTCCATAACGCTCAACTTTCAAAATATACTCAAGACAAAGCTACAGTATTGTTCAGATCCTTTTAAACTCGGTGAGAATATCTACTATCTGGACGCGTTTGGTACACTGAATTGTGTGACTTTACAAGGCAAATCTCTCAGCTATTACAGCGTGGTAGAAAGTTTGGTACTTACCAGTGGTGCTGGTTCGAAGTCCAACGAGCTACTGGTTGGCGATACTTTGGGAAACATATACTATTTCAAATCCTCTGGACACCATTTGACTCTTATCAGCAAACACAACTTGAACTCTGGCGCAATTACTTGCATAGATGTTAAGCATGTCCCCGGAGAGAGTGGAGAAACCAGTCAGTCCATATGGTTGGTTGGCACAAAAGAAAATGGCATTTGTCATCTTGTGCAAATAGAAGAGAGGGACACGCTAATGTTGCTTCAGCTTCAAGATGCCTACCAGAAGAAAACCGATATTTTGAGAGATCCTAGTGACAACTTTGGACAAAATGATTCGGAAAAGACAGCAGATGTAGACCATTTAGAAGGATTGGATCAATTATCCTTACAAAAATATCAAACAAGATACTTTACAAAGCGTATAGGGCTCACAGCATTCAAAGTTTTGACTCCAGAAGGCTACCGCATTGATTTGACCCCAGAGATCAACACGCTTATCATGGCCCACATGATCCGAGGCGGCACAGAAACAAAAGATAGAACAGTTATTCAAAAGTACCGTCGATTTCTGCAGTGTAGCGCAGAATAGGGTTCAGGTTCTTGTGCTATTTCAAATGATTACCGGACTAGTGTGCTAATAGAGCGATAGAATACATAATTTAAAATATTTCCAAGTCATATTCCTACTGTTACCAGGGCCGCTATATTGATGATATTAGCTTCTGGGTGATGTCCAAGACAAAATTATTATGGTATGTAATCGCTGGAGGGCGTCAGACTTACAGCATCGATTGCAAGATGTCTCTAGACGTTTTAACGGCCCTGTTTAGAATTCCAAAGCACTTCATTGGGAGTTGCGCGGTAGCTGCAGTGGGGCCTACCGCTAAAATTTCAGCTCGAAGTGCCGGACTTCTGCATCACCAACTCTCGCCGTGGCGCAACCTCTGCCGTGCAGATGTACCGCGAAACGTAAAAATATTTTACCCTTCACTGTAATCATAATCACCAGCCAATAATTACCTGCTGGTCAACAACCATTCATACCCACTAAAACAATGATAGTATGAATGAAAGCGACACCACCAGCAAAGAACTGTTTAAAGGACTGCGGTTCTGTGCGACTTCTGTACCCAGTGTTGTTAAGAAGGATATAAATGAGCTGGTCATTAAGCAAGGTGGAATTGTAAGCAATCACCTTATGGAGGACACAAACGTATTAATTGTTGGTGACACAGACACAGAGAAGTATCGTTATTGCGCGCAAAAAAGATGTGACATCCAATTCATCAATAGTCGCACAGTTTCTGAGTGCTACGACGCCTGGAGAAGAGAAGGACAGCCTGTTATTACTGGCCCTGACGAATTTTCCAAACACCTACGACATACAAGTAAGCCTGGCTTGCGTCCGAATAATCTTTCAAACTTATATGCCCACCGGTTTTTTGATCAGTACAGATACAGGCCGTTTGAGAATATGAGCATTTGTATCTCTCGGCTTTCTCGTACGGAAATGGCGCTCTTCCATAAAAGCAATATAGGTAAACTAATTGTAGAAAACGGTGGTAAAGTGACAGAGTCGCTTACCATAGCCAATACCTGTGTGGTTACGATGGAAACGGCCGGAAAACGGTTTGAAAAGGCTCAAGAATGGAAAATTCCAGTAGTTCATCCGGCTTGGGTGCTAGATAGTGCTGTGCGAGGAGCTGCACTTGAGTTTCGTTTCTATGATGTTCGTTTAGGAAACGAAGAGCTGCGCAAATTGAGTCTAGGCTGCAACAAAAACGCGTTCTTTTTTTGGGACGAGGTAAAGGAGAGGATAGCAGAGGTCTATGGTCATAATCCGAACGAGAAAGTGTGTGGAAGCAGCAGCGAAAAGGACAATGCACTGTTTGATAAAATTTGCTTCATGTGCTACGGGTTCAACGACGAGCAAATGACTAAATTAGACAGAGTGGTCAGCGGGAAGGGCGGACTTATTGGTAGACTCGAAGGTAAGAGCAATAAATTAGGAGCGGGAAATAGCAAGAGGCAAACTCTTCTGTTGCTCCCGTCTAGTATTGGGCTTTCAGCCTTGCCCCAAAGAGTTAAGTCTCTCGCTCAGAAAAGTCAGTGGCCTTTGGTTACCGAGTGGTTTGTCGAAAGGAGTGTTTTCTATGGAAGACTACAAGAATTGGAGGGAGCTGATTTAGGTAGCCACTTTTCTAGGGCTAGTGGCAATGAAGTTAGTCAGGTCCAAATAGATCCGTGGAGCATACCGCGCAATTTCAATAATTTGAGCCTCAATATCAGGGTGTGTGTTTCTGGATTTACCGGCATAGAGCTGTTGCACGTGACTAGACTTCTGGCACTACTGAGGTGCACTCTGATAGTAACGTTTGAGCAGTCGTGCAATCTTCTGGTGATCAATCTGCCTGCTATTGGACTAACTGAACAGAATGCCCCCAAATTATATGCATACAAGTTCTCGCGCATACTATCGTGTCCTACTTCCAAGGATTTTGATATCGCTCATGTGGCAACCAGTCCTAGCTCCGAGAATACCAAAGAGAAAGTTTTGGCTGCAAAAGAATGGAGCATTCCCATAGTGTCTCTCGCCTATTTATGGGAAGCCTCTGAGATTGGCAAGTTGCCTAATCTGTTGAACTACGAATGGTGTGTTTTTGGAGCAGGAGGCGGGAGAGGTGAACTAGATAGTGCTGGAAGTAGTTTAATGGAACTTGAGGGAGACCACAAGAAGGCCAATAAGGCCCACGCCAATAGCGGCAAGACAACTAATTTTATGACCTACACAAGGGAGATCTCGGGAGGAACTTTCCATACCCAAAAACCCGAAGATGAAGATTTGGGGGAATTCATGCAGGAAGAGAAGACAGTGAAAACAAAGGCTGCGATTGATAGTTGCCAATCTGAGCAAAATAGCGCGGGGTCAGAATCTGTAAATGCGAAATTACCGTCTCCAAAGAAGAACAGGGCCAACAAATGGCCTAGGCTCGTCGGAACAGCTGCAGAATCACAGCTTTCGACCAGCTCGTCGATTTCAGAAGCACTCAAAACGAGGAAAAACCTGACAAGTGCGCTGGCGCAGGCGTCTTCAACATCATCGCCTCACTCTCAGGTATTTTACGCAGTAGAAACTAAGAGAAGGAGAAAGCGAGAGTAGATATACAGTTTGTACTAAATACATCCGTGCACGATATTCATACACAATACACCCTTGCACCGGCATAGATTTTTCAGGTCTACCGCATCACTATCTCATATTTAACAAACAAAGGCTTCCCAGTGTAGCTGTCATCAACAATACCAGTAGCCCAGCAATCAAGCCCGTTTCTTTCCTCAGCACGCTTTTTGTCTTCCAAAATGTCACAGACAAGGCAAGACTACATCGCCAAGGTGCGGTATATCAACGATTTACCGCCTCCTCCTTGTCCGCCCAAGCTGATTAACACTAGCAAGATGGCCAACGAGAGCTATAGCACTGTAGAGTCGCCTCGATTGCTTAGTTCCTTGTTTAGGAGAGAAAATTTCAGGAGTCTGGTGACGTTGGATAACGAACTAGGAATGAACATGAACCTCTTGAATGTGCCTGAGTGTTTAGAGAAAGGGTCTTTAAAAGGAGTGGGTCCCTTGGCCAGAGATACAGGCAACAGCGGGGCCAACGGAGCTGCTAGTCAGTTACATCCGTTAGATGCGTTATTGATGTCCGACCCCACTCTGGCAAAGCAGTCGTCTTCTTTGAACCAAGCAGACAGCGTGTCTTTCCTTAGAAGAACACAGTACATTTCTGCCGACGAGACGGTGAACATTGGTGGTATGAACGATACGGCCGCTGCTGGGGCCATGGGAGTAGCTCAGAAGAGACGCAAGCTAGGTGCTGGCCACGACGACAAGAGTAGGATTGACTCCAAGGCTGAACTGCGCGTGGTGGAAGACATGTTTGAAGAGACCCAGCGCGTGGATGAGATGGACCTGACTCAGCTGAAGCACCCTGTGAAGCGCCACTTAAAGGCGAAGAAGGTGTGGAATCTGCTGCCTGATACTTCGATGCTTGACCAGCGGTTTATTGAGGTAAAGTTCAACGGATCGGCCTCAATCACGAAGGATAGATCCAAGAAGAGTGTGACCATCAGCAGCGAGAACGACCCTAGACTGCTCACCAGTATGTATAGAGAAGTGCAGTTGAAGAACGATCACTGGGTTAGTATGTATACTGCGGAGAGCGAAATTGCTGAGCAGGTGAAACTGTTACTAGAAGACCAGACAGAGAATGCGCCTATCAGTGAAGAAGAGGCTACTAGAGCCGCTGCTGAGGGATTAGATGCTGCTAGCGATAAGACCTTCGTTTACAAGAAGGTCCGTGACTACGACGGCCATTTGAAGGAGTACACTGACGCACAAGACTTCCGTCATTTGGCTATCAGTTTTGATAAAGAGACCGGCACTGCTTTGTTCGTGCCCGTGAGCGGGAAGGTCGAGTTGAAGAAGCGCAGAATTGATCCCTACCTGGAGCCTAGGTTAAAGCAATTGGCCTACGATCAAATATATGTGAATGTGAGAGAGCCTACGCAGGCCGAGATCAATTCAAGGGATGTCTTGAGAAGTGGATTCGATCCTATGGATTTTGGTGCTGATGAGGTGGAAGCTGGAGAGGAAGTGGAAGCTGATGAGGGTGCGGTAGCGGGGGAGGAGACTCAAGCCGAGCCAGGAGTGAGTGAAACTGAAGCAAACGCGGTTGAGGGAGAGAGCGAGAAAGTGCCACCATCCGAGGATGTCCAGTTGTAGTAATAGCTTATAGTAAGTAGGCTAACGTGTAGTATTACTAAAGTATATGTTATTGTGAGGTTTGGGGAAGAAAAAAATATGGTGGGTGGCTGCAAAATGGAATGCCAGTTCCAGTGAAGCTTGCCATGCTGCCCTACACTAAGAATGGTGTCAATTACGTCACAACGTTAAGTATACAGTACAAATGCAAATACTCAAGCAGCTGTCACAAGTGGCAACACTTACAGCATCTCATGAGTATTTTAAACCCATTCACTTATGTGGAGAAGCACCCAGTCATTGAGTGGCCGCTTAGTGGCTTCTCATCGTAATCCCTAATAACTTGTCTATAGATCTCATTAATCAATTCAGATAATCACCAATAACCAAGAAAATAGCCCAAAACAAAGAAAGACAGGATACACAATCAGGAACAGTCTCTTGTCAGACTCATCAAAGGAGTTCACATTCCTCAGCACGTTCACATTTATCAGGTCAGCACCGCGCACCTTGCAATTGTTGATAATCGATATAATGAGAGTAAAGCACAGGAGTGACCAAAAAAGCATCGTCAACATAAGCGCTAGTTTGGCGAGCTTCCAAGGCAGAACAATCGACACCAAGGAACCCAAAATGATGGGGAAAAGCGTGTACGACAGAATCGAAACGCACTGGAAGAACGAGAGCGCTATCACTCCCGAGGATACAGAGCCATTCTCGGTACGCTGAGGAACTGGCGAAACTAGCTGAGTGTTTAACGAAAGCACAGCCAAAATGACCCAAATCAGCGTAAAAGAGCCACTGAAAACCTCTGAGTTTTTAGCACTGGCGTCGTCCAGCGACCTCGTTTGTAAGTAGGTGATGCTGAGCGAGAACGCAAGCACAAATACAAGCGGTCCCCAGAGGTCCCAGTCGAGGATCTTTTGGATGGTCTCTTTGGAGTAGTCTTCAGTGTTGAGCTGTGATTCGCTGGATATGGCGTATTCCTCGTCCAAGTCTTCGTCGGTGGAATTGCCAGCGGCCGCGCTCGCAGCACGTCTAGAGCCGAACTTCTGCACGACAATCAGCTTCTGGCGTAAGATCATCGGCCAAAGGATCAACAGCAATTTGTTGCCGATCTTCGACAGGTCTCTGTGCAGTGTGACAAGAACAGACTCGTCCAGAGTGTTGCCACCGCTGAACTGGCGTTCCTGGACCTGGATGTTGGCGTTTATTTGAGGGTTGACGAAATTGGTGAAGAGCGAGAAGCCCCCCGTGCTTGGGTTTGAACTGGCGCTATAAGCTGGGGGAGGGGCTGTGCCGGAGTTACCGGTGGCAGCATTGCCTGCTGCCGCATCAGAAGGGTCGGCAAAGGGGTTCTGCACGCCATCAGCAACGACTGGGGCATCAGACGTCTGCATTGCACCCGATGGGTAGTTGGTGGACCCGAAGTTGGTTTTGGACTGGGGCTGTCCTTTCTGGGGTCCGGTCACCACATCTGGCTCAATCAGCATGTCATCGTCCTCGTCGATGTTGAATGTGTCAAATTGGGACATCTCTGGTTCAGAAACAGGTCAATGGCACTAGCTAGAGCAAAAAAAATTATCAGTAGGAAGGCAACGAGTTCTCCTCACAGTAATAAATACTAAGAGATTGTTCACATCCGTTTTCAATCATCACGTAACTTAAATTATTAATTCCACTGCGACACAATGGCTAAATTTTTTTTATGGTCGTAGGAATTGAGACTATGTGGAGTACGTGGTGGATTGATTGGGCATGTCGGCGCTGAGGCAGGGAAGTTGACAGAAAGTTCAGTTGTAGTGTAATTGCAGCTAGTGCATGCCAATTGGAACTGTCTGTGTCCTAATTGGCCATTGAGTGGGATAACTCTACAACGGCAAATCTACAACTAAATCTGCAGTTTTAAATCTACAACTTCTCTGCCGTTTGACAGCCGCGGGAGACCGCAGAAATAGATGCATTCGCTTCTATGCATGTCACATGCCAACTCTGTCTGCCCCTCCTGTGCTTTTACTTCTCTGACCACTAATTGTGTTATTTCAGCGGGTTAATTAGTTTGTTTGGCTTTGGTTGGTCTTATTCAATTCGAGATTACTGTTAGTCAAGTGCTACAATTGCTTTACTATCAACTGTCTTAGTGGAGGCTGCGTCCCATTGAGATCTACCACAGCTATACCAGGAAGACAAACTAATCGCTATTTGCATAACTTTCCTAGTGACTACACTGCAATCATCGACAACAACAGTCGACCACATTGATTGCCCCAGATTACTTTGTCACCTACTTAGCGTGATTCTTTCACTTTCATACCCCAGCCAAGTATCATGACTAACGTTGCCGTTGTTACAGGTGCCTCATCCGGTATTGGCTTTGCCCTTGCCGCCGAGTTTGCTTCCCGTGGCTACTTCGTGTTTGCTTGTGCTCGCAGGCTTGAGCCGATGCAGCCACTGACACAGTCGGATTTGGTTGAGCTCGTGTGTCTGGATGTTACGTCAACCTCCAGCATTGTCGCTGCTCGTGAGCAGATCACCGCTAGCTTAAAACGCCGTGGACTCCCTGCGGCAGTCGATGTCCTCTACAACAACGCCGGAAGTTCATGCACTATGCCAGCCTTAGACGTCAGCGATGATGCGCTGGCCCAATGTATTGAGACAAACCTTTACGGGCCCGTGAAGATGACTCGTGAGTTCAGAGACTTGGTCATTGCATCGCCCCACGGAGTTTTGGTGTACACCGGGTCTCTTGCTGCAATCACTCCCTTCCCCTGGGGCTCCATTTACGGGTCGTCAAAGGCTGCTTTACAGCAGTACTGCTCTGTTCTGGCACTGGAGATGAAACCTTTTGGGGTAAGAGTGGTGAACTTCCTTACCGGAGGAGTGGACACGAACATTGGGGACAAAAGACCACTTCCAGAGGGTTCTATATATGAATCTCCCGAAGTGAGAGCTTCTTTTGATAGGAGAAAGAAGATGGTAAAGAACCACAGGCCTATGAGCCCATCGACTTATGCTAAAGAGTGTATAGACGAGATTGAGCGCAGTGATGGCTTCGAAAGAAAGACTGGCGGCATTTTTGGGCTGCTAGCGCAGCTACCACGGTCGCTATGTCGTGCGTTGTTTGGCTATCCTGTTTTTGTTTGTGCCGGCACGGCCTCTATATGGCTTTCCACTGTCGTGGCATGGGCTCCCCGTAGACTCTTGGAGTATGGCCTCGAGCGTGAATTTCTGCTAACCAAGGCGTGGCCTGCCTTAACCGAGAGGATTCGGCGGGAACGAAGCGGTGAGCTGAAAAAGGATTAAGTATTATGAGTTTATACGTTTTAGGAATAATTGTTATTGAGGTTTGATTTGGGTGAGCAACACACCAAATGCTTGAAAAAGGCATAAAATGTGGATATGTTAATAGCCAGTTACTATGCTAAGCAAGCCTTTATACCTCATTTCAAGGCAGCAACCACCTCTCGAGAACATACGCTGGCCTCGGTTTTGGAACCAGTGCATGCGTTACTACGGTACAATATTAATCGTTATAAAGTAGATGAGTGCACTTACGATAAGAGAAGCCATACAAACTGGGGAAGTAAGTATTGAGTCGACAGCCGTTGGCATCTTCATATCACGACTCGTCACACTTCTCCAACTATTGTCTAGCCATGCGTTATGCTATGTACAATAAATATTCCACAGAACAACAGCTCTAAGCTGAGGCAGCACTTCCAAGGTCTCATTTTCCAAAAAACGAGTTTGCCAGTCCCTTCTTTTTGTCACTTCTGCCACTTACTCCATCGGCTTGGCCCATTGAATCGTCGCCCTCTTCGTCTTTAACTCTGTATCCATGAGCTATCGAACTCAAAGAAGCATAAGACGCAAACGATGAGTCCTTATCGGTACTAGACTTTAAAATATTCTCCTCCGAAATGCTGGCCGTGGAGCTGCTAGTCTTGGGTACGAATTTAGAGGGGTTAGAATTGAAATTAGGGGAGCGGGCTAAATTAGCTGAGTTGGCTGAGTTCGCTGGGCTGCTTAAGCCAGCTGAATTGACAGAACTAGCTAAGTTAGTCGAACTAGCCGAACTACCAGAATTAATTGAATTGGCTAAGGCATTGTTAGAGCCGCCTGTAGCATTCCTCATAGAATTAGAAGGAGAGAGAGACGGCCTCTTTGACTTGATTATCATGTCGTCCGAATCTGAGTCAGACTCCGAATCTGACATTTCAAATGCCTTACTCTTTTGGACTGGCGACTTGCTATCATGAAGACTGGGGATTGGTACACTACTCACTGGAGAAGTACCACCGGAACGCCCCAGCTCATATAACTGCGGCTTTGAGCCCGCGCCTGTTGACCTCCGCAGCCCAGTGCTGCTCAAATCAAGTCCGCTGAGTCCAACTTTGATTGTAGAGAGAAAAGAGGAGTTCGCGTTGAGCTCTGCAAGTTTGGAACTTGTGCGTTTCAGCCCTTCAGTGGACGCAGCCGCCGGCGTTCTCGTGTCTGGAGAGCGCAGGGAGTCCGGCTGTGGGACATGTGTATTGGGTGCCGGGACAATAACATGGCCGTCTAGACCGCTTCCTTGCTGGTAATTCCCATAATTTTGGCCATCACCAGTAGCCTCACCCTCTCCTCCCAGTAAGTGCGCAGGCACGTCAAACACCTGGGGTTCCTGTTGATCTGGCATATTATACGCTTGCGGTGTTATAACGTGTTCAGCTTGTGCAACATTCTGTGGCGCCTGAATTGCAGCTACCTGCGGCACCTCTGCATTGTCCAAATCCATGACATCTTCAATTTGACACGACTCGGGCACGTCATAAACATCATACATCTCAGCATCTACAGGGACTTTATAGGTCTCATTGAAGGCATCAGAACTGTTGTAGACTGTGTTATACTCGTAGTGATAATCATACCCTCTGTTGGTCTTCGTATTATGTGACATGGTATAGTCGGGATTATCCTCGTCATCCGAGCAGTTCTTCAAAGTAGTCGCGGGGAGGGGGGCAATTGTGTATACCTTCTTCGAGCTGATTGAGCTGGCTGAGCTTCTCGATGCCTTGCCAGAATGATCCTTGTCTTTTGCATCAAAGCGCCAATCGGGAGGCGAGTGTGAAATGATTGGCGACTTGATGCTCGGGCGAATTACGAGCTCCGAATCATCATCATCATCATCATCATCATCGATGTCGTCATCATCATGGTCATAGTCATCTTCGTCGTAATTTTCGTGATCGTTGTAGTTTTCGTAGTCATAGAAACCGGTGTTGCCCCTAGCGCGCTTGTTATCATTTTGGGGGATCTTGCGAGCGTTTCCATGTTCAAAAGCGCTATATTCGTCGTCGACATCATCGTCGCTGTCGCTTTCAGCAGCACTGGCGTCAAGTTCGCTTTCGTCAATCGCGATACATTGGTCCACACGGAAATTGAAGTGGATATGGCGAGACTTCTTATCGATGGGCTCATTGACGCTGTCAGTAGTGTGATTCATTGTAAGCTCAAGCGGCGAGGTGACGGTGTTGTTAACAGAGGCCAAATTAGCATCAGCCATATTTCCGCTGTAGCTGGATAGCCCGCTATTTTGGCCAGCATTCATGCTATCAGTGGCTGATTCGCTGGGACCAAACCCAGGGGACGGCGTTTTCAGGATTGAATTGCTTGTAGACTCCAACACAGGACTGCCCCTTGTGTGTCTCTCATGCTCCTGCAACAGCGCCTGTAGCCTTAAATAACTAGCGTCACTAATGACTCTCTCGACATTCGACTTCTTCTTCAGAATGGGCTTGAGATCGTTCTCATTATGTTCTCCGGATTTGGAAGGGTGGCCGTCGTAGCCATTTTTGTCAGAGTCGCCCTTCTCATCGGACTTACGGAACGTATCCTCAGGGTTTTCTTTGTAGATGGGCCCATAGAGCCATGTGACGTCGCTCTCTTTGCTCCAGTTTAGTTCCTTGGGCGATAGCGTCTTGAGGTTATTACGTGCTTGCGCCCAGGTTCTCCACGAGGCGTTCTCTAAACGGGCCCAGTTGCGTTTCCTCTTGAAGGCATCGTCATCAGCTACACTGGTAGAGTGATCCGTGGCCCTAAGATGGTAGTCGTTCCTCTTGAGAACAACATAACGCCATGATTTCGAGATATCGGACTCGTCCCAGTTGTGCGAAAGGTAGTCAACATGTTGCTCTGGTTCATCGACGACATCGATATCGTCGTGCAGCTGAAACAGAATATCCTTTTCTTTGTCGGAACGATCAGAATACTCAGACACTTTGTCAGCCTTTTCAGACAACTTTTCAGCCCTCTTCATTGCCCGCAATTGATGCTTGGGAGTTAAGTTGATGGAGTTAGCGTTGGGGGAGCCACAGGAGTTGGCAGATACGGCCGAGTTTGCCGTCACAGAAGAAATCAAAGAGTCCTCTGACGCATCGCTGAACTCCTCAGAGCTTGACGGAGAGAAGCGAGCACTGTTGGTGACTGAGTTGGCGTGTAAGTTAGGCACGGATTTCGAGCTGATGAGGTCTTGCTCTCGGCCTCCATTACTGCCATTGCTATATGTATTGGCATTCGAGCGCTCACTATTGTTGGAGCTGGAATGCTGCGCCTTTGACCGTGAAGGTATCACTGATCGATAAAAGCTGGGAACGTGGTCCTCGTCCAGCTGCAGCCTGCTGCGGGTCTCCGCACTAACAAAATCACCAGAGGTGACCCTTGCTGGTCGGCTTGTTCTGCTGGAAAGGTCTGGAATGCGGGGGTTGGAAGATCCAACAGACTCAAAGCCTACGGTGGAGCCTGAATGGCCCAACAAGTTAGCTGTGCTGTTAGATCTGATGCTGTTTTCGTTATTACTCTGAGCCTCAAGGACGCCATCGGTGTCGTTGTCATTCACGTCATTCATTCCCTGGATATAATCGTCTAATAAGCCCATCGAACGCGTCCGCTTCAGCTGAAATGTTGAACGGCGGAAATGATCATCATCACGTGCCTCCACGTGCTGTGAAGTCGTGGGGCCTTCGTTGAACACCTCGTTCGGCAGAACCATCTTGGGAGGGTTATGAGAAGATGAATAGGCCCGAGACAATGTGGTATTAATCTGAAACAAATAAGTCAGACCTTGTCTGCCTGTTTAATCACTCTGTCGCACCGTATTACACCCTGTTGCTGTCATATGTGCCTTCACGCGATGGGAACACAAGTAATAAAATGACAGACAGTCTGCGGAGGAGGAGGCGGAGAAAAGGCGGTTTGGAATCAATAAGACCGTCGATCGGCGCTGAATCAGTAGAGTAGATAGCTACTGGATCTGGAGCTGCAAAAAAAGTGAATCACAAATGCTCTCGTTTGCCTAGCTGGTGTAGCTAAATGGCTGTAGGTCCTCTATCAAATGGGGTGCTTGAGCGGTCTGGAGAAGTCAAAAAAGTAGAAATTACAAGGGAAACTAATTTTATGCGGTGTACGGTTGATCTCGAAAGTGGTTACCCTGTGAAAAAAGTATGCAAGTGTCAACCTGAAGCGCTTAAGGCAGGCAGGGGAAGTGTAGTGTATAAAGACTATGAGTCCTGCCAATAACGCTTGAGTATATTTGATAGTGCCGACCATCCGTCAACTACACTATATACTATATTTCCTAAGCTTAGTGGCACATGGTGACCCGGACATTTTTGCCCACCCCATGTTCTCCAGGTAATAAAAAGCTTAACTCTAATTAATCCTAATTTACCCGATTAGGAGTTTCGACTACTGTTGCTAACCCGGAAAATTTACGGATTTGCTCCTAGTTATTCCGTGAGGTGTACAGGTGTAGTTCTCTGCAAAAATCGGCCGGGTGCACGGATGAGATTAAAGTCTAAATGGTGTAAGGGTGAGTAATGCACCTTTGACGACTCCTTCGTTTAGGTCAACAAATACCGTGTATATACGAGTCGTCCATGTGAACGTTGTGGAACGGATTGCAACGTTGAAATAACCAATAGATTGACTCAGCCAGAATTATAAATGTGTATTAAGTAGAACTAACACTCGTACCATACAGAGCTTTACTAGTATGCCTAACATCAGCACAACTAGAGCAAGATCTGATATACTTCCGAAACAGGTGCGCGGAAACCAGCCGCGAGCAATATGGGCCAGACGCGCATTTACAAATACTTACTGAAAAGGGAATGTCGAAGGCACGCCTCAAGTTTTTTTCTCCTTCGCGGTGAACATTTTTTACCTACAGCGAAAGTCACAGTAAAAAAGTAAGCGTTCCCGCGGTGGAAGTCTTGCGATCTCACGAAGATACGCACACCTCACACCAAAACCAGCCACGCGCCTAATTTGTTTTCCTCGTAAACTCGCCGCGCATACCGTGCATCGCGCATCGATTTGTTTTCCTGTTTTGGTTTTCCACACAGAATGGGACGTTTGTTTACTGAGGAGAGAGAATTTTGGCACGTTGTATTTTGAAAACGGTTACTAGTTGTTATAACCTTGTTCTTTCCTTTCTTCTTGTTTACTGTTCTTTACTACGAGTTATTATCGATATTATCCCACTTAGTCGTTCCTTAGATATCCCTCTATAAAGAGATTACATTCCTTTGATTGTAAGTACTGGCTATTTCAAACCCATACCGTGTTTTGTTTTGAGGTTTCGCAAGTTGTGGAATGAAGTGAAACAAAGATGAAACGTATGGGCCAAGTGGACATGAGAATCAAATTGACTGATTTTCAATGAAAAGAATTAATCTCGAACAGAGTAGACCTTATATGGTGAAGCAAATCAAACGGGGACAAGCCAACTAGTGCAATGTGAACATATACAGCTGCAAAGTGTGAGTTTTAAATCAACGCCACATTATCAATCGACGCCATTGAAGGTATGGCTGGAAACGTTTGTTTTGCCTCGTTGACTTGTTACCGCATTTTCAGGTTTTTCAAGTTAGTTTCAATGCTCTTTGGTAACTAGCGATCATTACTCAGCCCTCTTGATGTTGCCCTAGTCATTTCAAGCCTCTTGCTCCAATTGCTTTCTCTCTGTTCTCTCACTATACACAGCTTCTTTGCTCTCACTTCCTCAATCGCACCTCCCATACTAACCACCCAGAAAATGAGATTTACCTTCGCTACTTCTCTCGCTGTTGTTTCAGCTCTCGCTAAACTGGCCGTCGCCGAGTCTTCCAGTGAAGCAGACTGCACCACCACCGAACGTACCTACCATCATCACCACCAGCACAAGCGTGCCGTGGCATACGACTACGTCTATGTCACTGTTACGGTCGATGGTAGCGGTAACACCTATACCGCCTCGTCGACCACGACTTTAGAGGTCCAGACTTCCTCCTTAGCCGTTTCTGAGTCATCTTCAGATGCTCAGCCAACCTCAGCTAGTGCGTCAGCTTCGAGCAGTGACTCCGACAGCTCTTCCACGGCTAGCTCAGACTCTAGCTCGGAGACTGGCAGCTATTCTTCCTCTCCTTCCACCTCAATCTCCGGTGACCTGTCGCCTTACTCTGGGCCTTCCCAGCAGTTTGTTGATGGTGTTGTCGAGTGCTCCTCCTTCCCAGGTGGCCAGGGTGTCATTGCTCTGGACAACCTCGGTTTTGGAGGCTGGTCTGGACTTTACCACCCATCTGACAGCTCCACCGGTGGCTCCTGCGAGGACGGCACTTACTGCTCCTACGCTTGTCAGCCAGGTATGTCCAAGACCCAGTGGCCCTCTGAGCAGCCTTCCAACGGTGTGTCTGTTGGAGGTTTGTACTGTAAAGGCGGATACCTCTACAGATCCAACACAGACTCCAACTACCTCTGTGAATGGGGAGTCGACAAGGCTGTTGTCTCTTCCGAAATTGACGACTCTGTCGCTATTTGCCGTACCGATTACCCAGGTACTGAAAACATGGTCATTCCCACCGTGGTGGATGCTGGTGGAGAGAACATCTTGACCACCGTGGACTCTGGCTCCTACTACCAGTGGAGAGGTCAGTCCACTTCCGCTCAATATTATGTCAACAATGCTGGTGTTTCCTATACCGACGGTTGTGTTTGGGGTTCTGCCGGTTCTGGTATTGGTAACTGGGCTCCTTTGAACTTTGGTGCCGGTTATACTAACGGTATTGCTTACTTGTCTCTGATTCCCAACCCTAACAACTACGATGCTGCTAACTTTAACGTTAAGATTGTTGCTTACGATGACAACTCGGTCGTCAACGGCGAGTGTGTTTACGAAAACGGCAAGTACAACGGTGGCGGATCCGACGGATGCACCGTTGCCGTATCAAGCGGTAAGGCTAAATTTGTATTTTATAACTAGGCACGAGCCCTCACACGGACACTATGATGTCTGATTGAGGTGGAGCTCTACCTACTACTTTTTTTATCAGATGTGTACAATTTAGACTATTCGTTAGTAATCTTTTTCGCTTAAGTTGTAATGCATTCATGAATATCCGAAACTGTCAGCTAACGGAACAATGCTTTAGGTGTTGGGACCGAAAGCCTTTTCAGCGCAATATCGATTGTTACACCATCCTCCAATCAAATATCTCTATGTATTACTCTTAATAACCTAGTGATGTTATTCAAAACTCAGCAGCCACCCAGTAAAAACTAAAACTCATTGTGCCTCACCGGCACGACCTGCTGTACTAACAAATTAAGAGCCAACCCTTCTCGTAACTGAAAGTTATATTTTGAGAATTTCTCCTAAAACAGGCCAACATTTAAACTTTCTTACATCTGAAAAATGAGAATCGAGAATCCAAATCTTAGTTGTCTAACAAGAGACAACACTATCTTCATTATTCTAAAACGTTTATCTCAGTTTATGTCAAAAAACTACACTGTTTACCAGTCTGTTGTGAGTGTCCCAATAATTGAAGGCAAACCGCTACGAAAACCAGGCAACCAGCGTTGCCTACCACGATCTCAGCCTTTTTCCTTGACTAAAAAGAAGTTCAAATTACCGTCCCTTCGTAGTTGCAACAAATACAAAGCCAGTTTAAGCCCACTATCTTCCCCCACTAGCCAAGTCCGTGAATTCAATTATAGCCGGCCAATAAAAGACAAGAAAGAGCATCGCTTACCACGCTTACCTCAGAAGCCATACTCTCTACAGAAGTCAACAGAACCCATATCTAAACTAAGACAAAATGTAAGCAAAAGAGAACAAGGTTCACTCAACTTAAAAGTTGCGAAAAAGATTAAAAGTGAAAGATTTAGCTCCCAACAAACTTATAATCACACTACAAACGAAAATCCGTACAATTTTCCAGAAAGCGATCTGTCCCACAAGGGCCCGACCAAATTGCATGAGATCCAAGTCAAACTTAGCAATTCCCAGGTGGCCAACACATCCAATTCTTCTGATGCCTCTGATGATTTGGATTGTAATGACACAGGGAAATACTCGTATAGTTCCCGTCCTATTAGCTATGCTAAGCCAAATGTTTCCTTTGACTTGACACCTATAAGAAGCTATGGTACCCAAACAAAACAAGCTACCAGTACACCAAAAGACCGCATATCGACAGGAGATCCCGATCTTATAGACCAATACAACGGAGTAAACGAAAACATATTAGCAGCCTTGATGCGCACAGAAAACGAGTTGAATAGTAAAATAGCCGAAACCAGTAAACTTCTTCGTTTGGGGTCTATTTCAAACACCTTTGGGTCTTCTACTGCAGATTCGACTACTTTAGTTTCAAAGTCGAAAAAGATGACATCACAAACCCTTGAAGCAGCAAAAATGGTGAAATCTCCGTCATCTCTAGGATCTGTCAACTCTCTTGTCGACTTGCAACATAAGATATGCCAAACAGTTACAAGAATATCAACTACGGACTCTCTCTTACGCCAGAAAAGAGATGAAATTGTTGCTACCATCGATGAAAACTTCGCTAGAATGCATGCAGTACAGGAAAAAGAGCTAAATGAGTGTCTAACAAGTGCTAATGAGGCATTCACCCGTTTTGAGAAGACGGCTAATAGTACATGTTGTTCTGTAGATATGGCAAAACCATAAAGATATGTTTTTTTTGAACAGAGTGAACTGAAAAGAGAAGATGAAATGTTTGCAGCAAGTCCAGGTAAACAGGCGGAGCTGATTGGCAAATCTACGTATCAAGCAAAAGTAAAGAGGTTCTTCTGACCATAACCAAAAAAATGGTTCTTATAAAAGAATGAGAGTCTAGGATTCTGCTGCAGCTAATGGCCGAAACTGTAATGCTGGGCATACACGACAGTCACTAGGCGGCTTCGCTGTTTTATTTTGCAATGACACATTAATTGACACCAGTCGACCTCATTGGCATCCCAGTACGCAATTAAAGCTTCACCGAGCCACCGAGAATTCCATTATGAACCTTCTCGGATCAAAGACAGTATTCATCCAAGCACACATACTGATGACTTGAGCCATGCATTCCACTTTTACTTCACTTTTCATTCCATAATTACAACTTATCAAATGTCGCATCAGGCCATTGAGTATTTTTAGTATAATTTTGCAGAAAACGCACGCTGCCCTTTTTTGGCAGACATCGCGAGCTCATAATGCGTTTATTCTTTTGGGTGTGGTTTGGCTCAGTTCTCAAATCCCGTTCCCTTTTCTATTGCAATCGATTCCCTTCTTCGATTTACTATTCAAATTTATCAACATAAAACCATTGATTTGGCATTATGAGCAAAGGGGACTTTTCCGGAAACCGTGATCCTGCGACAGAGTACACAGCTCCTCCAGGCCCGCCACCTAGTGACTCCAAACAGCCACCTCAGGCTCAAGCAGGATCACACTATGGGTCGGCTCCTGCTTATGGGACCCCCTTTCATGAGCCATTAGATCTGGCGAACATGGACTTTCCCCCTTTGAATCCAGAAGAATACAGAAAGCTGATTCCATATACGTATTTAACCCTCAACAAGTTGCACTATCCTGGGCTGTATAAGACATTCAAAAAATACGATGAGGCCATGAAATTGCAGCCGTATAATAATTCCTTTGTTAGAGACGGAGTCCCACGTAAACCCTCTGGGCTATTATCTAAGAAGGAAAAGGAAAACCGTGAGTTGGTGGTGCACATGCGCGATCAGTTGCTTCTAAAGAGCACAAGTTCCACTACTAGATTTGTTTCTACTGACGTTGAGATATTTCAAGCCTTAGTCAAGAGCCAATGCTTGGCTAAGATACGTAAGTTGGCAGAAGTTTACCGTGTTCCTGAAAATTGTCTCTATGATCTGTGCCAAATGACCTTCTTTGACATCACGTTGGTGCTGGATAACTCAACGATGATGCGTTACGACGAGAAGTTCACTCAGAAACTCCCACAGATGCACCGTTTGATGAAAATGCTTCTAGAATTCAACGTTGCCGGTCACCCTCTGAAAGTAAGATTCATTTGTGATGATAATCTTAACCAGCAAAGACTGAAGGACTCTCATGGTGTTGACACACTTAATGTTACAACTCAGCGACAGGTGGATACTATTATCTCCGAAATGATGATTGAAGGTGTGAGCTCCATACTGCCGATATTGCCAGTTTTGGAAGATAATTTTGCTGTACTCAAAAGACCGCAGTACGTAATATTTCTACTGTCATTTGTTCCTCAGCAGGAGATGTCTTCCTTTATGGGCTTTGCGCTACGGATAGAGTTGAAATGTAAAAGGCAGCATCGCTCTAAAAACTCTGTATACTACCAGTTTGCCCAAATTGGCCGTGACCTGCGTATGAAGCAGTTTTTGGATCTGTTGAAAGCGTCCTACACGGGCCATCTTGTCGATGTAACTACGAGTACATTGGCAGAATTACGTACGATGCCTTACTTTGCTCAGGAATTACCTGATGAGGTCAATTATGTGAAGAAAGTCTTGTTGGGGGACCAATAGGTCATGATAATGGCCTCTCGGAATAGCTTGCGGGTGTAAGCCTGATAATAAGTAAGTGCCAGATCACAAACAGCAATTGCTAATATACCCCCGCCTGTGCCATGACTATTGCTGGTGATGAAATTTTGGTGGCGATTTTGGTCGCTAGATAACGTGGATCCTGTGACAAGTAAGCAATTTTTTTAATGACTACCTGTTAGTGCTTCCTTGGCACCAATATAGAGGAACGCCACAAAACATGTAGAACGTGAAATAATGGATAAAGTGTGTTGTAATTTTATAGTGTTGTCAATTGAAAAAAGATAAGAACAATGCAATCTATGAGTATTAAATAGTGGGGCGTAGTACAGAGTAAAAAACGTATCTAAGCTTAATCAGAAGCAGCGGGGGCCACCAAAGCTATTGTGTATTAGTCGTTGGTTTAGTGTCTTTGCATGGCACCATGTCACGCTACGAAATAGATCCAACTCATGTTATATCATCTGCCCTGAGTATACCATCTCCTTCATGTCCTCATTATCGGCACCATCGGCGCCATCCTCCTGTAGCGAAGAAAACAAGTTTTGCTTCCAAGACTCGACAGTATCATTTAAAGTCTCTTGGATGTTACTGAATGCACCTGCTGGTCCGTCATAGACAATAGATACGTTATCGTTGAGCCAGGTGTCTTCGTCTTCTTCTTCGGATTCAGAGTCCGAGAATGACTCAAGTTTGGCGACAGCCGAAACCGCAGACTGACTGCTTTGAGATACTGCCCTAGTCTGATTGAATTTAGCATCAGAGCTTTTTGTATCATTAAAGCTTTGCACTTTGCTTGAAGAAAATTCAGTGGCAGATTTAAGGCCGTCCTTAACATAGCCCTTGTGGGATCTAGCTTTTGTTGGCTTTCGAATCTGGAGACCGCCTGAACTCTCGTGGGACTCCGCACTATTTTGCTTAGTTCTAGCACTTCCTTCGCTTTTTCTTCTGGACGGCTTATTCAAAGACTGCTGCTCACCTGATTTTCCGGTAACTTTTTCATGCTGGATCTCCAGTAGCTCGTCAAACTTAGACGAAACCTCAGCATCTCTATCGTTTACCTTTTTTCTTTCGCTTTCCTCTTCGTCGCTATCGCTTTCACTTTCATCTAAAGAGTACTCATCGTAATTTTCAGCACTCTTCCCAAAATGATTATCTACCATGTGGTCTACCACTGGCCAACCATAAGCATTGGCAAACTTTCTCCTTACAATAATATTATTGTGGGCATCAGGCAACAAATTTACAATTACTTTTCTCCACGACAGTCCCTTATGCCAGCACTTTGCAATCTCCTCTTCCATCAGCCGCTGTCTCTTCACGGGGTCAAAATTTTCAAAAAAGGAAGAGGACTTCTTGGTAGCTCTCGGAATGGAAGAAGGATGATAAACCTTATCGTGGAGAATGGCTGGAGGCCTACTCGAAGGGTCGACAATAAACTTTGTTGGAGGAAGGGGTGGGAGTAAGACCTTGGACACAGAGTCGATCACTGAAGACTTCGGCAGCGGGTTTATTTTAGAAGAAACGGACTGATCATTAGTAGGCCCTTCAGATGTATTAGAGTCTCCATTCATCCCATAATTGGTGTCAGAATCATGTGTCTGGTAGCGTTCATATCGCTTCAACTTACTATTAGCATGCTGAATACCGGGAAAGCAAAACTGTATTACGTTTTGCAAGGGAGAGAGCATTTTCTCACGGAGGGAGGAAGAAGAAGCTTCTTCTTGTTCTTCTGGAATTTGCCCTACTTCGTCGTTGATGGAGCCTAGGTCAGACCCACCAGATTGCTGTTGTTGTTTCATATCTGCAGATTTGAGATCTCTGTCTTTGGCTGTAGGACTAGGAATATCGGTGTGAATATCGGGGTTTGCAACGCTTTTGGCCTCTTTATCATCTGTCTTGTCTTCCACACTAGTCTCAGAGACCTTAGTGCCAGCTCCCATGTTTGAGTCAGACTGAGATTCCACTTCCGTTTTGCTGCTAGTTTCGCTATATCTCTTTTCCTCTTCTCCGAGCTTGACTTCCTGCAAGTGCTGTAAGTCTACCTGGCTGATCTTTTTGTCTTTGGACACCAAATCGTGCACCTGGCTAATTCCCTTCCAGTCAAGATACATGATTGCGCCTGTTCTCAATGGAACAATACCATCGTGAAGAGCATTGGCATATACGGTTCTCCTTTTGAATTTACGAAGAGCGCGCCTAGTTGCTTTAGACGGAAGCATCAGCAGCAATGGCTTAGTTCCCTGGAGACCCAGCTCCTGTCCCGTCTTTCCTACAATTCCAGCACTCAACGCAATTTTCACATACGCTGGGTTTTCGTTGGACACACCGAGGAATGGCGAGGCCATTGCTATAAAATTTACTGGCTCAACTTGCTCAAAGAAGTCCGGATAATTGTGGTGGATATATGCTATGGCGAATGTCTGGACCAAGCCGCCTAGAGAGTGCGCTATAAACGAAATCTTTCGTATATTGAGCTCAGGCGATCGCTTCACTTCTGTTATGACATACTCTGCCAGTCGACGGCCAAGGTACTTGACTCCGCGCTCGGTTTTACAGACATTTCCAGCGTATCCTCTTACTATAATATTTTCACTTGGGTCATTCGCTGTAAGGCACTCTAGCCTTTCTTTTACATAAAACATGTCAGCTGTCACGTTTGAATGCAAACCATGTGTGGCAACTACTAGGTGTACGGGATTCTCTTGCGGGGGGAAATGTGGTTGCTTGTGCCACAGGTCAACTGTATTTTGGTGCTGAACGTACACGATATCGCAAAACGTACCCATTTCGTCTCCATACCGCTCTTCGAAGCTCCGTCTGTTCAACCTCGCCCTGTCAGACGAAATCATCACCTCAAAGTGCACCTCCGCTGAGGAGCTGAATATCATCTGTGACAGAACATCGACTTCCCAACAGTACTTCTTTTTAATAGTATGCGTAGATAATTCCACTACCAAAGACTGGCCCGCTGCTATATTTGGGTCGTATACGGGCTGGTCGGCGGAGATGAAGCAGGGTTTGTTGTGGTCAAACTCATGTGGTTTGACGTCACAATACAAAACAAAAGGACCGGCTAAGTAGGCCGCCCTGAGGGGGAACATCTCAACATTTTTCACCTTCACGTATAATGTGTCTAGCTTAGTGCCAGGGTCCTTTGGTGTATATGTGATTATGAAACGATGAACCCCTCCAACTTTGACAGAGTGATGACTTCGGTGTATGAGATTTGTCATTTGGAGAATATGTGGTAAATTAAATGTTGACAAACTGCCTGTGGAGTCTAATAATGGCGTCCTTGGTGAACCAGTCTGGATCTCCTTTCTCTGCCTATTACGTGTTGAAATTAAAGGGAAATGCACAGTATGTGGCAGCTAATTTGCCCAAATTGGGTCAAAACTAAATTTGGCTTTGGCAGATCGTATTACCAAAGTCTAGAAATGATATGAAACTTGAATTGAAGGGTTTTATGGACTCGTTCACCCGTTGGCGGTAGTACAACGAAGACTCTAGCTTTAGCAACTAGTATAACATGGAAACGACAGAACACCCGAACACCGCAAATTTGGATTGTGAAATTGCACCCGTGCACCATATTCCACTGTAGCACATTCGTATGTTATGGGCTAAATGGGGCACGGTTAGGGAAGAGCCCGGTGAACGACGGACAGCAGCTAGTAGTAATAATCTGGATAGGTACGACTCACTGTATACACAACAGCCCAATACCAATTATGCCTTTTCATCGCATAACCAGGAAAGAAGAACAGTTTGACCTTAAAACATCTGTGCACCACAAAGTAAATGGAATCCGAACTATATGAGACAGTTGTCAAACGGAGACCGAAGTGCGAAATAGACCCAAAGGTCCCGGAATAAACCCAGCGCACCCATCCACATCTTAACAATATCAATATTCAACAAAGCACATTACTATCTCCACTGGCTTACCACCAATTCTCTCAACCGCACAGGCTCCCTAAAGCTCATTGCCCCACAACACACCTCACACCTTTATTAGGCCGCCGCTACCGGCGCTTTGCGATGACTCAACTTTTCACTCTGCTATTTTCTTTTTTTTTATTTTGACCATTTTTTGCATAATATAAAGCGATAAAGTGTACATTTGTTTCTTTTATTATTGAGAAAATCGTTGATCTGTCCATAGTCAGCTATGATTTCGTGCAAAAGCAGCGCCAGTGCGTCAAAACGAGCCTCCAGAGCTTTGAGAGCTCTCAATACAGCCCCTTACAACCGCGTGTGTTCGCCTACCGTGGCACTGTCTGGGAAGACATTCACCTTTACACCGATCCGTCAACCAGTAAGGTTCAGTTCAGCCTCTGCTGAACAGCTCAGCAAAACTAGCACTGCCACTAGAGAAATCCCATCGCCTGCTTTCAATGCCTCCACACCAGACGAGGCCATCAGGCCATTGAAGTCCACAAAAAAACAGCCCAGAATGGACTCGTCTTTCATTGGCCTCTCGGGAGGTCAGATCTTCCACGAGATGATGAGAAGACATAAAGTGGACACCGTGTTTGGGTACCCTGGCGGTGCCATTTTGCCGGTTTATGATGCCATCTACAACTCCCCACATTTCAAGTTTGTTTTACCTCGACACGAACAAGGAGCTGGTCACATGGCCGAGGGTTATGCCCGTGCTTCTGGTAAGCCCGGTGTCGTTTTGGTTACTTCAGGCCCCGGAGCCACCAACGTGATCACGCCGATGGCCGACGCTCTGGCCGATGGTGTCCCTCTTGTTGTGTTTTCGGGACAGGTTGCCACCTCTGGTATTGGTACGGATGCTTTCCAGGAAGCCGATGTTGTTGGTATCTCTCGTTCGTGCACCAAGTGGAACGTGATGGTCAAGGACGTGGCCGAGCTCCCCAAACGTATCAACGAGGCCTTTACTATTGCGACTTCTGGAAGGCCCGGTCCTGTCTTGGTGGATTTACCCAAGGACGTCACTGCCGCTGTTTTGAGAAGAGCCATTCCTGTGGATACTATTCTCCCCTTTGAGACTTTAGGCCAACTGACCAAGGAGGCTACCAGTGAATACCTTGCCGAGTGCATTACCCGTGCCGCTAACCTTACGAATAAGGCCAAGAGACCCGTTCTCTATGTCGGTGCTGGTATCCTGAACTCTCCAGATGGACCCGCTCGTCTGAAAGAGCTATCTGAGAAGGCTCAGATTCCTGTCACCACAACATTGCACGGTCTAGGAGCCTTTGATCAGCGCGATAGCAAGTCTTTGGACATGCTGGGAATGCACGGTTCCGCTGTCGCCAACCTTGCTATGCAGCACGCTGACTTGATCATTGCTCTGGGTGCCCGCTTTGACGACAGAGTCACCGGTTCGATCTCCAAATTTGCGCCAGAGGCTCGTTTGGCTGCTCAGGAGGGCAGAGGTGGTATCATCCATTTTGAGGTCTCCCCTAAGAACATCAACAAAGTTGTTGAAGCCACCGAAGCCATCGAAGGTGACGTCACACAAAACTTGGAGCTGTTCAACGAGCTCGTGAACCCAGTGAAGGACTCCGACAGAGCCGACTGGTTCAACCTGATCAATGAGTGGAAGGAGAAATACCCTTATGCTTACCGTGAAGAGACTCCAGGCTCCAAAGTGATGCCACAGACTTTACTGAGACGCATCTCAGAGAAGGCTAACGCTACTGGTAGAGAAGTCATTGTCACAACTGGTGTCGGACAGCACCAGATGTGGGCTGCCCAGCACATGACGTGGACGAAACCACGTACCTTTATTACTTCTGGTGGTTTGGGAACCATGGGTTACGGCCTGCCAGCCGCCATTGGAGCTCAGGTGGCCAAGCCAGATGCTCTGGTCATTGATATTGACGGAGATGCCTCGTTCTCCATGACTTTGACGGAACTGATCTCTGCCGTGCAGGCCGGTGCCAACGTCAAGATCGTCGTTTTGAATAATGAGGAGCAGGGTATGGTGACGCAGTGGCAGTCTCTGTTCTACGAGCACAGGTATGCTCACACTCATCAGACGAATCCCGACTTTGTCAAGCTTGCAGAGGCTATGGGCCTGAAGGGCATCAGAGTCAAGACTCCTGAGGAAATGGAGGCTGGCATTGATGAGTGGCTCGCTTATAACGAGGGACCTGTCTTATTAGAAGTTGAGGTTGAGAAAAAGGTGTCTGTTCTTCCTATGGTGCCGAGCGGCAAGGGTCTGCACGAGTTTATTGTGTATGATGCTGAAGTTGAGGAGAAGCAGAGAATTTTGAGAGGCGAGAGGACTGGAGGTAAGCATTAGAGAGCGACTCGACCATTACAATCATTAAAAGTTTTTGTTTGTGCATTATATATTCATCTATCAGCTTTTGTGTATCAATATTTATTCCGTGAGGGTACCAGCGACCTGTTGCACTAAATGAGTGTTTGGTGTACAGCAGCGTTCAACTAGCGTTTATATCGACACATCAGTTGAATTGGGTCATGTAATCGTTAATATACAGATATACGTCAGGGTCATACCATTATGCGGCCAGTAGCTAGATACCACATCAACCTTTTTTGAAGAACTTTCCAAAGTTCTTGAAGTTCTCGTTGATGTGAATTTTGCTCTCTGCATTGACGAAGGTCTTTGTGATATTCTTTTCAATCTGATCACGCGTATTTAAAATGGAATGTCTGTCTAATTTCGGGAAATTTGCACTTGGACTAGCCAAAACCTCACCCGTGTTCAGGTTATTAAAGAAACTGTTGATCTGCGGAGAAATAACATTGGTGTTGGTAGAAAACAAGTTCTGTAGGACAGGAGGCGAACTTGGAGCTGCTACTTTGGGTGATAAGCTAACTGCAAAAGACGACTTGGGCTCGTCTACTTTGAGGGTAGCTAGCAACGGATGAGAATCTATTAAGTCGTCGTCTTTGTTCACAACATCCTGTTCATTTTCAGCACCCGCCATGCTACTTGCTTGGCTGTTATTGGTTTCGTCATACTGCCTAAGGCCCTGCTTGAAAGTCTCTAAATACTTGAACTTCTCCCTCTCAACGTTTTCCTGGCTAACCACTCCTTTCAGCTTCAGCACTTTGAGGTAATTAGCAAAGTTAGAATCGCCAATTATAATAAAGTAGTTTTGTGTGAATACATCAATGGGAGTAGTAGGCGTCATGAGCATCTTCAGAATAGACTCGATCTTGGAGAACTTGGAGTTGACAGACTTGAGAAATCCAGCAGACTTCGATATGGGCTTGTCAGCAAGTTTCTCTTCTGGGGATTTGTTAGGCAAATCTATAAATGTCTTTTGCAGGCTCTTCAAATCAAGCAGAAATTGATCAGCCATAACCTCCGTAATAGGCTTGAGCCTACAGATGTTGACCAACAGCTCAGTTAGCACGAGCTCCAAGAGCCTGTCTACAAAATTACGGATGTAGAGGCTACGGGTAAAGCTGTTGAAGATCATCTCGCAATTGGACTCCAAAGCCTGTTTGAGAGAGTCTACGAAACGAGATTCACTGGTCACCTCCTTCAACGTTTTCGTGTTGATGTTTGAGAGTTCTCTCCAGGAAAGCGAGAGATCTTTTTCAATTTTGAAAAATAGCAGATTGAGGCAGTCATTGACAAGATTGAGATAAACTTCTCTGACGTTCTCGAATGAGACCTGTTGTTTAAGCTCGTCTGACAAAATTAATGATATGAGTTTCTCCTCTAATTGAGTGATGGTCAGCGAACAGTAGTCTGCGGTGTTAAGGACTAAGCAAATGTATTCAATGGCTTCTTTATTATCCTCAAACGTTCCACTGGATAACCGCTTTGTGTCTGGCAATATCGAAAGCAAAACACGATCTCTATATGCGAGCAAGTTTGTAGAGAATACCCGTGCTAATCTTACCATAGACTCACCTTGCGAGAATTTGGATAGCTGTGACAATATGGAGCGATAAGTCCGGAAGAGGTCTGCAGCTGACTCTAACACGTCCAACGCATTCTTTTTGTTCTCTTCATCGCCCGAACGCTTCAGCAAGAAAGTCGGGTTGAGATATTCAAGGAACTTCTCGTTCAATTTCGTGTTTTGGTAGTCAATCCAAGTAGCCAAATAAGGTTCAAAAACATCAGATATCTGTTTGTCAAAGCTAATGGGTGCATAATTCTCTCTCTGTCGTTCATCAAGGTCGTCATAGTACTTGAACTTTTGGTTCATGTAGGCTTCAAATTCGAGCGTTTCAGCCAAGGCTGTCAACAGCAAATTCACATCCACGACATTGTGGTTTAAGCGCGTCTCTTTCGCTGTAACCTCCCTCAGATCTTTCTTCGTAATTTCACAAAAACGTAGTGACATTTGTAACGACATTTTCCATGATTTGGGGAATAATGAGCTGTGATGTGTTTCAAAGTTCGTGAGCAGTCTTTGGTAAAAGATGAACCTGCGCTTCAGATTATCAAGAGAGCCTGCCTCTTCTGTGCTTTTGAATATCGACGTGACCTCTTTGAGTTGAGTGTTAATGTACCAGTTGGCTAATTTGTCGTGATACGCCTTGCCCAGAAGGTCTAGAATTTCACAAGCATTGAGTAGTTTGGAGTTCTTTAGCGTGCCAGTGATTTCATGCTCAAAGTCTGTGAATATAAGGTCTACTATGCGATTTTTGAGGGAGTTGATGCGTTTATTGAGCAGGTTAATCTCGTCAATGCTTTTATACGTCTGGAAATGCGCCATTAGTTCAATCACTACACTGAGCAGGTTTTTGATCTCTCCATAGTCTCTTGTTGCAGTTGCCTTGTCTTCAACATACTCCTTCAAGTGATCAAAAGCCTCAACCAGCATTTGAAGACGCTTGATGATTGTCATTGAAAGCGTTAAATTCTTTTTGCAAACATCAAGCGTTTTGATCCCGCTTGTTAGGGAGTTGATGGTCGACCCGGAGTCCTCAGCTAGAGCCTTGGTCTCCTGAAACAATCGAATCAGCTGCTCCAAGTCGCCCTCTATTGTATCAAGTGAGTTCTCAGAAGTGGCATTCTGTTCCAGATACTGACTGAACAGGTATTCCTGGTTCTCTATCTCGTCTTGAAGCTGCAGCTTGTAAGCATTAGTGTAGCTGAGCAGTTCGTCAACGTTGGAGAGAGCATTATAATGTGAGTGAGTGGCCGGGGCAGGGGTGTCAAAGATGCGAATCAAATCTACGAGAGGGTCGTAGTCTGACGATTCAATTGACATTATGGCGAAAAAGAGAAGACAAGCTGAAGATAGTAAGGAATACCTGAGAGGTAAAAGGGTAGACGAAACGCTTGTACGCATGTCTTGTTATGCTCGTAAATGCGTCGCCGACGCGTCTCCGACGCAGCCCAGTCGCAACGGCAAGAAAAAAACGCGACTTGAAAATTCTCGCCAAATTAGTGCGCTCACAGCTTAAAAGCGCCAGGACTTGATAGGTAGTTATAACTCATACTTTACTCTCAAAGTTTTCTATAGAGGTCAGGATAGTGTCAAAGAGTAGTATATTGAATCATATTCTCAACTTCCAATGTCTCTCAAACTACCCAATGCCCCCAATGCTGGGCTTTTCAAACAAGGATACCAAAACTACACCAACACAGATGGAGCCATCAACAGGAATATCCAGGCTTGCAGAGAGATCAGCTCAATGATCTCGACGTCTATTGGTCCTTGCGGTAAGAACAAGATTATAGTCAACCAGTTGCAAAGAACTTTCATCACCAATGATGCCGCTACAATGATCAGAGAGCTTGATGTAGTACACCCTGCTGTCAAGATCATTGTTATGGCCAGTGAACAACAAGAGCAAGAGATGGGCGACAACACCAATTACGTGCTTGTGTTGGCTGGAGAGTTACTTCACTTAGCGGAGAAGCTGGTGATGTTAGGTTTGACCCCAACGGAGATCATCCAGGGTTATAATCTTGCCAGCAAGTATGCCCTGAAAGAACTTGACTCGCTCGCCATTGACCGTGTCGAAGACGTGTTCAACAAAGACGAACTGCTGAAGATTGTGAAACCCGTGATTGCCTCTAAGCAATATGGAACTGAAGATATCATCAGCTCGTTAGTGGCGGATGCCGTATTGCACGTGATCCCTAAATCCAACGCTCGGGCGTTCAACGTAGACTCTATCAGGGTGGTCAAGATCATGGGTGCATCTTTAGACAGTTCCTTTGTGCTTAAAGGTATGGTGTTCCCTAGGGAGCCCGAGTCACGTATCAAGAAGCTCAGTTCGACGGCCAAAGTGGCTGTATACACCTGCCCTATAGACATCTCTACAACAGAAACCAAGGGAACTGTGCTCTTGCACAATGCACAGGAGATGCTTGACTTTACCAAGGGCGAAGAAAGCCAGTTAGATACTATAGTAAAGAGCATTTTTGACTCTGGAGTACGTGTAGTGGTGGCTGGTGCCGGTGTTGGTGAGTTACCCTTGCATTATCTGGACAGATATGGTATTGTAGTACTGAAAGTACCCTCCAAGTTTGACCTTCGTAGACTCTGTCGTGTGTGTGGAGCCACCCCATTGACTCGTCTAGTAGCTCCTATGCCCAACGAGATGGGATCAATTGACGTTGTTGAGACTAAAGAAATTGGTGGCGACAGAGTGACTGTTTTCCGTCAGGAGGACGAGACTTCGCTGACTTCGACTATCGTGGTGAGAGGAGCTACTCAGACTAATCTTGATGATGTCGAGCGTGCTGTGGATGACGGAGTGGCATCAATAAAAGGTGTCCTGAAGGACCCAAGGCTTTTGCCTGGAGCTGGATCTGTTGAGGCAGAGCTGGTGAAGAGAGTGACTACTTACGGAGAGAAGACCCCCGGACTACTGCAGCTTGGTATCAAAAAATACGCCGAGGCTTTTGAATTTCTACCTCGTATATTATGTGAGACATCTGGTCTGGATGCATCTGAGGTGCTTCCACGTCTGTATGCTGCCCATAGTGAGGATTCTCTCGAAGCCTTGAGGTACGGCGTGAATCTGGAGAGTGATGCTGCAGCAAATTCGCTACTGGATGTGACTGAGGAAGGTATTTACGACTCACTGGTGGTGAAGAAGAATGCTATAACTTTGGCCACAGAGGCTGTCTCGACTGTGCTGTCTGTCGACCAGATTATCGTAGCGAAGAGGGCTGGTGGGCCAGTCATGCCTCAGGGCAGAAAGCCAGGAAACTGGGATCAGGATGATTAAATGGCGCTAAAGTGAATGAGTTTGTATTGCGAGGTTCAGGATGATGGCTGCTCAAATTAAGAGGATTAACGAGAAGTATATTTGTGTTCCTTATGAGCCTTCTTTTGGACCCATTAAGGCTGTGTACAATATACAACGTATTGCAATGAGCAAGTCTGAGCTTAGTTAGTGCTCGTATATGTAGGTTCCTGTATAATACGAATACTTTAGTAATGTTCCTGAAATAGCATAGAGATAAAAGTTGCAATAAATGTTTTAACCGCCACAGTTTGACTGCCTTCTTCACTAAACCACTAATTCTGTCCCCCTAGCCCACTCTAATATCTAGTCCATTCTCCCATCTTCCCCATATTCTCCCAAAAGTTGACTTCCAAAGTGAATGGAGAGAACTCTCACCCGTACACCACCGAATCAGTAGTTTCAACCTGAAATTTGTCTTCTTGTTTCTGCCATTGTGGCCTCAAGCGTGTTAGACGCAGATCAGTGTAACGTGTTTATCAACAGAAGCAGGCTGAAAACCACTGTGAAAAGCTTAGGTGCACCTGGTTTGTCACCATAAACTCTAAAGCTCGCTCAATCCCAGCCTTTTTTAAACATTTCAGGCATTCCAGAGTTCACGAGCTGCAACAAATGGCCCCTTTTTTCAAGAAAAAGAGTAAGCACAACAAGACGGCCTCCGATGTTGCCCAGCCGGTCAACGTAGGGCCGCCTCCTGCCCACAAGTTTACTCCTCCGCCAAGTAACTCTTCAAAATTTGACGCGCCGGGTGTCAAATCGCAGGGTTCCACTCCATCGTCTCCAGCTAATACATCAGGTAGCTCAGCGAACCCGCAGACCCCAGGCAGTTCGCACAACTTGCACACAGCCCAGTCGTACGGAACCCCGAGACAGTTTTCGGGTTCGAATGCCTCTAATTCAGCCTCAAGTGCTTCCCACACTCGGTCTGACTTGTCCTATCTCCAGTCGCGTTCAACAAATCCCCATGGAGGGATCGCTGGGCCAGATTCAGCGACTACTTTCTCCACTCCTCCGTCTTCTAGAGGTCACGCTCACATTCAGGGAATGAGTAGCAATAGCCCGATTAGTCATTCTGGCCAGTATGGCGAGTACGATCTGCCAGGTAAGGTGTTTAGGTCCCAGGAAGGGAGCTCTCCTTACTCTGCTCTGTCATCAGAAAGTGAGTACGACTACCAAAGGAACTATAGCGGTCCTGCCAGTAATGGCAATGGCCACACGAGCAGCATAAATTCCAAGTCCCCACGCAATCTGTCGACACCATGGAAAAAGAAGAAGCTGTACAACTCGCCATTCCCTCGCTTCAGCCATGCTGCATCCTCGACCACTTCTGAGACTGGAGCTATTTATCTCATGGGTGGTCTCTGTGGGAAGCACGTCTATGGTGACATGTGGGTGATAGAGACGACAGATTCTGCTAACAGCAGTGATGGTGCTGGCAACTTGGGTCATTCAGGACTGGACTACTCTTATGTAGCTTCCCCAATTGAAAACTTTGACAGGATTCCTGCTCCACGTATAGGCCATAGCGCTGTGCTGATAGGTAACGCCTTTATTGTGTTCGCCGGTGATACTGTGACAAGCTCGACCCAGGAACTCGACAATAAGCTTTACTTCTTTAATATTACTTCTCTCAAGTGGACTATTACCTCTCCCGAGGGAGTGAAACCAGAAGGAAGGTATGGTCACACAATCAGTGTGTTGAATTTTGAGACCAAAGAAAATGACTCCCCCAAATGGCTCAGCTATCTCTATGTCTTTGGCGGGCAGCTGGAGGACGATTTTTTCAACGATATGTGGCGGTTTGACCTTTCAAACTTCAGAAATCCAGCCACGAGGTGGCAGAGGTTAGCGCCTTCTCGCGATCCGGGATCATTAACCCCTCCCAAGCTTGCCAACCACTCGATGAACGCATATCTTGATAAACTGTACATCTACGGAGGTACGGATGGGGTACAAACATACGGCAATCTGTACTGTTATGACGCTGCTGGTGGGAACTGGACATTGTGTAAGTTGAATGGAGCCCATCAGCCGCCTGCTTTGACAGAACATGCGACAGCGCTTTACCAAAACCTGCTATTCATATTTGGTGGAAGACTCAGTTCTGGCGATTTAAGCTCTGATCTATTCATTATAGATCTAAACAACTATAACTGCTTCAAGGCGTTATCTTTGTTGTCTAACAGCCCTACCCCCAGAGCCAACCATTCGCTAACTGTCGATTTGGTGAACGAGAAATTAATCATTATGGGCGGGGAAGAGAATGATAATGATTTCACCGCTATCTCTGAGTCGCCAGTGGCTGCCATTGACGAATCAAAACTGGAATACCCATCTACTGTCATTTACGAGTTTGATCTAACTCAGCTCCCAAGGTACATGGACAGAGGACCACGCAAAATCGTCAATGACATTTCCCAATCCACCCTCAATGCTGGGAATGGGAGTCGAATTGACCACAGTGTAAGGGAAAACAGCTATGACCATCAAGGCAGCATTCAAAGAGACCCTGAACAAGCTCAAAAAACCCAAGCAAAAGACCCCAATCAGCCGTTAGCGTCAGACTCGTCTATGGCTCTCACAGAAGATTTCATGGATGCACCTTTAGCTGATGAAAGCAGAGTGAGTATTGGCAAAAGAAGCGTAGAAGTTCCTGTTGAGGTTAGAAAATCTCAGTACGGTGTCTACGAATCTGTATCTGACGACAATGAGAGCCAAGAGACCAATGGAGAGTTGGCCTCGTCGACTCCCCTTCTGAATGCCCTTGATGAGCAATCCAGTCCCTTAGATATAGTAAACGAGGGTCTTGATCTTTCGAACGCACCAGTGGATACATCAGGAAACACTATACGGAACGATACTGTCGTTGTAGAACCTAGTGAGGCAATCGTGGACAACCCCATGATGATGGAGACGCCTGTAACCGATGTATTTGACGTACACACAACTCAAGACTACGTGAACGGAAGTCCAGAAAGCGTTAGAAAAACACATCCTCTCAGAGTATTTTCCAGTGACTCTAAAAGCCTAGGATCCCCTATCACAATTGGTTCCAATGAAAAATCGGTTGGTGTTCCTGAGGGTTCGGTAGCATCCACTGGGGCATCTGCGACCGTTGCATCTTCGGCTAGGCCTAGAGAGTCGCTGGATGAAAATTCAACCTCTCATATCCCAGGAGCCTTCAATACGTCTCCATTAAGTCAGCATCGGAGTGGTAGTAGGGTCACTAGTGATACCACCGAGAGATCTTTAGGCGATACTGATAGAATTGGAAGTGTTTCTGATAATGGGGGTGCCCATGCTAGTTCATCCAGACAGACTGGTTCTGTTTCGGGCACTTCTAAGTCAGTAGGCTCTGAAAGTGCCGAAAAATCTCGTACGACCTCTAAGCCACCACAGTTCTCTGCCGGTGGCGACTCTGCGAAGCTTGATGGAATGGCCGTTATGATCCAACAGCTAAAGGCGGACATGGCTAGGAAAGTTACGGAAGCTGACCAACGCATAACCGCCCTGGATGAAGCCAAAAAAGATGCAGAGAAGAGGTTAGAATTGCTGCAAAAACAATTGCAAGAAAAGCAACGACTCCTAGACCAACAGCAGAAATCTAGCACCGCCCCAATAGAAGGTTTGGGTGCGTCTAAGGGTTCGATGACTGATGCATCGGTCCCTGAAGATACTACCGAGGTAAGCCCTAGGTCTAAGATATATTATGAGAATCAGGTTCTTCAGCTACAGAGCGAAAAGAATATACTCGCCAAGAAATTGACTGATTACGAACCAGTAATGAGCAACCAGATTTCTCGATTAGAAGGACTTAACCAACTGGTAAAAAGCCAACAGGATACGATATCGGCTTTGAAGCAGAGGCTGGAGGACGAGTCCAAGCTTAAAAAGCAGCTTTTCGACTATGAGAGTAGTAATAAATCGTTACAGCTTGAGCTGGATAATCTCAAGGCCCTGTATCAGGGACCAGAAACAAGAGGAGCAACTGAAAATGGCAATGGAGAGAAGTGTGCTACCAGAGATATGCATGGAAATGTTCAGCTACTTTCAGATAACGTAGGAGAGCTTCTAGAAGTGTGGAGATCCCGAAATGTTGGCTCCAGTGCATCTGATAAAGATGCCTCTAATCTGGAAGAAAAGGACTCGCTGATTACCAAGCTGCAGTCACAGATAGATCAGCTGCTATCTCTAGAGGAAGATGATAAAAAAGAAGTAGAGCAAAAGCATTCGGCTGAAAAAGAGGAGCTGCAATTGCAACTCCAGTCTCTTGACTCCAAACTTCAAGAGCTTGAGGCTAGCTACAAGCATTCTGTATCCAGTCTCAACAATACATACCGTGCGCTTACGCTATCGCAGTCTGAGCTTGAGAAGCAGCGGGATTTGAATAAGAAACTGTCGGTGGAGCTGGAAGAAATGAAGCTCCTGAAAGGGAAGAAAGGCTCGGGCTCTCGAAATGCGACACCTCGATTGGCGTCTTCGGGCAGCCAATTCGCTTCTCCAGTGGAACAAGCTGAGAAACCAAACTTAGAGGAATGTAGACCGCTATCGACCCTTGATGACGACGAGGATGAGACAGAGCTTGATGCTCGGTATGGTTTCAAGATAAGAGATCTCGAGGCAGACTTGTTCATTGTGACGCAGGAGAGAGACCAACTGAAAGAAGAGCTCGTGAGTTTGAAGAAGAAATTGTATAATTTGCAGTAGATCTATATCGCTCCGACCCAACATTAATTTTGTCAAATATAAGAAATGCTACGTAATAATAAACAAGAAAGGGACTAACTCAAACTCTCGTCAAATGTGGTATCATTATTCCAGCCCTCATCATCACTTGCAATATCTGCGAGGTTCAGTGTTTGTTTCTTAGAAACACTAAACTCAACCATCTCTACAGCTTTGGGAGTCTCAACGGATGCCTCTGTTTCTGAGTCTTCAAAGGTCACAGATGTCAGAGCTATGTCCCCTACGTCGCCAATAACGCTTACATTTGTGAAGGACTCATTTTTCTGAGGGGAGTTGGCCGCCCCATGACTAGATTTCCTTCTGCTTTTTGAAAGCAATCCGTAGTTCTGCCTTTTTGATAGGGAAGGCGTTCGCTGTGCGGTAGCAAAACCTGCCTTCTTAGGTGAATGTAAAGGTCTCATTCCTGAATCGTCAACAGATATACGCCTAGGAGATTTGCTTTCTTCGCTTCTTAGTTCAGTCCGCTCAGAGTCGTTCTGATAGTCGTCATTATCTCCAGAGTCAGTTGTGGCGTGAATGAGGTTATTTTTCATCTCGTTTACGAAGGACCAAAGATGATTGGAAACAGATTCAACTATATCTTGAGACTGTGACTGATTTCTGGCACTATAAGGCTCCCTGTGTGAGCCACTAAATGATCCCGCATCATCGTCTTCAATGCCAGGTAAATGCAATCTACTGAACTCCTGTTGTAACTTGGAGTCAAACTGCTGAAACAAATTCAAGGGTCGTGAAAATACGCCTCCCCAAGTAGAGCTTTTATTATCATCTGACGACTTAGGAACTGTGGGTAGACCGTAGGCATCAAGGACCTCGACGGGCTCCTTACTCAGCGTTTGTTTTGCAGCGCTCATAGGCGACTTGCTTATTTCCCTTCCTGATTTTGCTGACCTTCGGCTCTCAAAACTCATTTTCTGCATCATACTTCTTTCTATCCGTACTTTCAGAGCTTGAAACTCCATTTCCATTTCCCTTTTGCGATCCACCATAGCCTTGATGTTTTCTTTCATCTCAAGAATCTCCATCTCCATCATTGCCAACGATCGCAACTGCTCTGTGAATTCTGCCTCATCCAGTAGAAGGTTATTATGCGCTGTTGATGGGAACTCCTTGGTGGGAGTTTGGGGAGATTTGTGGAGACTTTGATGAGCGCTGACTTGCGTATGAGATGATTGCGTCGGTAAGTCCAACTGTTGCGGATATGTCCCGTTTCCATGTGATTCAGATGGTTGGTCCGGTCTGCTCTCCATCTTTTTATAATGTTCATCTTTTTCAGTATTTTCGGTCTTGTCAGCTTTGGTGATTGGCGCTGTGTCTTGTGTGGTCTCATTTTGCTTCTCTGTCCTCTTGTTCTTGGTGTTGACTGGGTCGCTCAATCGCCCAGCAACAACAGGCTTTCCTCCAAATACGTTAATTCCCACTTTTGGGCCTTGTTTTCTTTGCTGAGGGACATTAGGCGAAGCGGCCGACGACGGACTGGGGA
Organism: Wenyingozyma naganishii; assembly: GCA_003706235.2. Taxonomy (NCBI): domain Eukaryota; kingdom Fungi; phylum Ascomycota; class Pichiomycetes; order Pichiales; family Pichiaceae; genus Wenyingozyma; species Wenyingozyma naganishii. The sequence goes on along the minus strand of PPKS02000001.1, from coordinate 944,023 downwards.
TACTGAGCCTCTTGTAAGAAGTCTTACCAGCGGGAGTGGAAGTCAGCGTGTTGTTGATTCGTGGCGACGATGGCCCCGTAACAAGCACTGAATTTCCTGGTTTAGTAGGTGATGTTGGAAAATGCGGCGGTGTGGGTGATTCTGGTGAAGCTGATTGCGATAATTGCCGCTCCGATGGAAGTTCCCCTTGTTTTATGTTGTTTGGATCTATACTATTTGACAGTGTGTCTATCCTTAGCCGATCTGGCTCTTTTTGCTCGGACATAGCGGCAATGGCGTTGTAATTCAAAGGATCCTTCACCAAAATGTCTGATCTGATTGAAATTCTCTCTCAATATTGTTCAATGGAGGAGCTCATAGGCTTAAGGCATAGTGTGGGGCGATCAAACTAAATGTAGTGTAGTGCCATACGCCGTAGCGCGACAGAAATTTGAGTGCTGATCACCGCGGAAAGATTAGTGAGCCTCGCAGAAGACAAAGGAGTACAGTCAAGTAATTGGTGATACCTAGCCCGATCGATGTTCGTGGTCCTTTAATACAATACTGGATAGCTGATTGAAGTCCAAACCCGCCTTAGTATAAAACAGTGTATTATTGTTTCATGGGAGGGCATGTCTCTCTTGCGGCCTGCCGCTATATGCCCACGGTAGATTACCGCACGCTTTTCGCGAACCACCGCGGGCCCTCACTATATATCTCTGCACCATAGCACATGGCACTTGCTACCTTTCTGTCCCACAACCCTCAACCCAATGCAACCACAATGGCTTCACTTCTTACGGCAGTAGAACACAAGAGACTCAAAAACTCCACTAAACCCTCGAAATACCAGAAATCCCAGACAACGACCACCAAAATACGCCCTAAGCCAAATTTTGTGGTCAAAGCTAAGATTTTCACTCCATATAAAAGCTCACCTCCAGGCACCAAGCTCTTTATCAATGTTTGTAGCAGTGACCTTGTCCCTGCCCCTGTTGACCCTATCAGCACCAACAATGAGAGTCCTAGAACTTTCGATCCTGCTGTTGTGTTCCCCCTGATAATGGAGAACAAGTGGGAGATACCTATTCTTACCTCACCCGATCTGAGAGACGATCAGGATAAGAAAGGTAACCATTCTTTGGTGATAGACTGTGTTATCCACGAAAAGCCAATGCTATGGTGCATGGCATACCCAGACCTTAAACTAATTGTTATTGAATGGTGCTTTGATGCTGTGGAATTCCGCGTGGGAGACAACTTCATCATTGACAGACAAGCCATGTCTCTGCCTAAGCGAGAGTACATGGGAACCCCAGTGGAGCTGGAGGTAAATCTAGAAGAATTGGAAAATGAAACAAGGGAACTCAAGGAGCTGTCACAGAAACTGAATGAAGATCACCCAGCTACTCTTCTGGAGGCTAAGCGGGCCGAGGAGGACGAAATGGAGATTGATATTCTTGGAATAAATAAGGCTTCTCCCACTGGCGGAAAGCCACTGATAGAAGAAATAAACGAAATGGAGATATCCGGTAGTAAGTCTGTCAGTAAGAGGGAAACGAGAAATAGTGTGGAGGATGTCAGTAAGGTAAATGGAGGAGGTCCCAACGCTATTGTAAAAGCTACCCACTCTTCCTCTCCTTCCCCTTCGAAACCCAAAATAAAATTCACTATAACGGTGCACCCATTGAATGTTGACGATACTCGAGATCATTACAAACTTCTTCTCAAAGTGCAATCTGTACTGCAGCAGAACGGTTATATGTTGAAATATGTCCCATCAACGAAGAGTCTGCTGATATCGACTACTAATAGCGATTACAATGACTCAAGCACCGAGTTTCCTCTTCCGTCGTCAACGGAAGGATCCCTGAAGTCCTTTTATGTAAGGGGTGAAAAGTTGCTATATGTTTACGTTAAGTAGGTACGTAGCCTGCTAAAATAACGATAGTGTACCTCCCTCCTGTATATGAATAATTTTCCTGTCATGAAGATTTATCTCAAATGTTCCGTTATGGATGAATGGTTCATTGAATCTCCATTACAACAAGCGGAATTTCTATTAGGTACCATTTGTATGACGGGGCTTCTGGTCAGATCCCAAGCAATATTGTTGATTTGCAAATTAAGTCTAACGCATGAAATAGAGAAATCTGTCAATTAAATCGGCTCCTCAAGCCATAATACTTCGTACTTTGGAAAGGCGCGAGAGTGCCATACTTCATCCCAACATCTGTGTGTAGTGATGGCGGCAGGAACCAAATGCTGGTTCGCAGTATGGTTCTCCTGTCGGACACAGTTCGTCCGAACTAAAGCATTCACGTCTAGGAAATCGGTGTCTTCAGCCCAGCGCAAAGGTGCTGTATCAGTACCGAATACAGGTGTTGAAGCCAGACTAGCAGCAAGACGTTCGGTCTCAATCGAAGTGGGTTCATAAGGCATGCTCTGCAATGCTGAGATTCCCAGGGAACAATCAATTACATTTTGAAAGACAAGTAAAAGGGTACGGCTCTCCTTTTCAACTATTGCTTTGAAGAAATGCAAAAACTTCGGATCCACCTGCATTGCAACAAGCACTGATCCGTCTTTCTGCTTGTTTAAGATGACGTACTTGGAAGTAGGTGTAAGGAAAAAGGCAAAGGCATGGCTCTTAGAAAAGCTCATGACTATCGACATACCCCGAAAGCCCCCAGGATCTGAGTTACGAAAATGAGTCTCTAGTGCCAGAATAAGAGACTCGTATTTCCGAGAGATATATTGGAGCCAATGTTCATAGTCATCACCAGAGATGGGCCAATATTTCAGGACGGTATTAATTATCCATGTATCGCTGCTTGTTCTAGCAATCTGTTCGTCATGCGGTATGCCATCCCGCAATGGCTCCTCTGGAACATATGGTGTAATCAAATAACGTTCAAGTGATTTTCTTTGAAAAGACGATTTGTTTATTTTGATAGCCTTATCGTGGAGTTCGAAAGAGTATACCAAGGTTTCGGAATTTACCCCTTTTCCGTGTTCGAGAATCAGCTCGTCTGCTACCTGATGAACTCTTCGCAGCTGCACACACGAATTGCATGATGCAACATGTTGTAACTTATCACTGGCCTTCTCTACGTCACAAAAGGCATATACGTGAATGCCTAGCTGATCGTTGTAGCCATTGTAAACTGCACGGTCATCGTTAAAGAACGTTTGACTCGCCTTGGAAATGACCACGAAAACATAACTAGCCCCCACCATTTTCGAGTGCGAGCCTTTAAGTGGCACAATTCTGGCGTCAACAATACGGTATGGAATTACCTCTGAAGAGTGCACTTCCATAGTTGTCTCGTCAACTGCCACTATCATGTTTTTATTCTCATGCGATTTAGCAAGTATCACATTGTATCCTAGTTCGTATCCCTTAATATACAAACTTTGGGTAATCATCTTCACATTAAGCACATTCGTATAACTGGTTTCGTTGTATTGACATCTGCCAATGGCGATGCTGTTTCCACTAACTAAAAGTATAGAAGACCCCATTTCATCGTCACCAATAGTTGGTAGCAGGTCATTCAGCGGAATTATCAACTCGGGATTTAAAGGAAATAGTAATGGAATCTCATCCAATTTACCATGGTTCTCCCGCAGCAAGAAAGCTGTATTTTTGGAGTATGCAATAACAGCTTTCTGACATTCAGGGAAAAAGGTGGAAAAACTCAATGTATCGTACTCCCCTGCATTTGGGTAGACAGAGCAACCCGCCCTGTTGGTATTTTGCTTGTCCGGTAAATCGTATACAAGTACTGTTTCAGTAGCCAATGCCCAAATTTTGCGCTTCGTCACAGCTAGAGACTTCAAGGATGAAGGAAGCCGCGTCCCTAAAAGGAGACGGATTGATTTTGACCTCGTGTCGTAACGGTAAGCCGCCAGTTCATTCAGGGAGCTCACTAATACGATGTCAAATATGTCTGTTGACAAACTCTGAATTTCCGTACGAGTTATTGACATCAATACGCATTCTTCGCTGGAAAAACACTTCAGTTTCAGAAAGGTTGCTAATCTGCAGCCCTCGGCAGATTTGAGTAAGATGTAGCAGAAGTTGTCCTCTGTGAAGAAAGCACCAAAATCTTCTCTCACGTGCTGATAATGAACAATTCTGCCCTCCAAATCCTTCAGTACGGTAGTTGTCAAGTCAGAGTTGATAAGCACAATAGAACTGTCACGATAGAAAACCATGTCCCATCTCGTAGGTTTAAATCCTTCGTCCAGAAGGGTGCCGATACTGCGTGAAAACATCTCTTTTCTAAGAGTTACCTTTCCTGTAACCTGGTCCATAGAAAACGAGTAAAAGTGATACCTGAATGATGAGTCGATTACAGTCAATAGGTGACTTCCCACCAATGAAACTGACGTTATCTTGACATTCCCATCTTCGGAACCCAAAACAGTTTCAAATGTTGCAAATCCTAGGGAACCGTGACTCTGTGAGTTGAACAGCACTGCCTTGCCGTATTGAGGTAGATTAATATATTGAGAAACAGTAGAAAGTGCATTAGGAATGCAACTGAGTCCTAAAAGTTCGGATTGTCCTTGAAACAACCGTAAGATACACTTTTCTCTCTTTGGACTTGAGAAGTCTGGCAGAAATTTCATTAACGTCTCGTTTTCTATGTTGCACTCGAGAGTGTGTACTTTAGTTCTGGGCCTTGCATTTTGAACTAGTTCGAAGCAAACGAGTTCTCCTGTAAGACGAAACGAGAAAAGAACGTTTGATCCTAGCTTCTGTCTCTTTGGTTCATTTCTCTTAATGGGTGAATAGGCAGTATTGGACAATCTGGTAATGTATTGAAAGTTGGGGCCGGCAGAAGAGAATGAGAATTCATAAGAAGCGCTGTTCTTGTCTTTTTTGATGCACAAAATGCCAGCTCTGGATTCGCTAAGGGATATGAGAAGGGAACCTTTGTCAAGCCTTGTGTGGTCGTAGTACTCGATGGACACTTCAGCGTCGAGCCCCTTAGCTACATGACTTCCTGAGGAAACGGACTTTCTTAATTCTGCATACTGCACTTTGAAAACTCCTCGACTTACCCTTCTAAGTTTTTTCACCTGTTTATCTCCCATAATCACATATAAGGCCCTTTGTTCTAATAGAAAAAAGATGTCATTCTCTTTATCGTATTCGATGGCACGAAACTCAGCATCGTCCATATCTACAGGGATTTGGTATGTCTTATCTTCAGCCGACGAACGCAAAAAGCTGTGACGGACGCAAAACTGAAACGTGTCGCAGTCTCTTCTTACGTAGGCATAAAAGTCGCCAGTTGTTATGGGAGGTACAGCTGAAAGCAAGTACGAGGCTTCATACTTGCATCTTCCATTGTCTTGCTCGCTAGCGTCGTCTGGAAACTCATCAACTCCATGCTCATTTTGCAGCGGACCAGACTGTTGTTCCCCCACATCAACGTCCATGTCAGAGATATATCCTCTATAATCGGTGCTGTCGTCAATGGAGGTGGCGACCTCCTCAACATCACCATATCCAATGTTTTCCAGTATCGTTCTTTCAAACTGTTGCCTCACTGTTTCATCCATCATGACATTGTTTCCTCTTACTCTGCCTTCAGCTGTCAGATACTTCGCGTCTCCTTCCGTTGGGGAGTCCACCTCGTCAAACTCAACGTATGTCTGCTTGGGAAGCCGCAAGATATTGAGAACGGCATACGGCTGCTCATGTTCGTATTCGTACTCTTCCCCCGACAACGGAAATATGGCAACATTATTGCATTTTCTGATTGGCCATTGAATGCCAGCATAACTCTCGTATCGAGACGGGGACACTATATAGCTGGTAGATACTCCAAAGACAAACCTGTTGTCTCGACGCACCAGCCGTAGCTGTGCTATAGAGAGCTCTTTCTCGCCTGCTGAGTACTCTAGTAAGCCCTCCGTGGGAAGGCTCCCTGAATCATCTGTTTTCATATTGTTAAGCCTCTCATCCCTGTAGTGCTTTTCATATAGCTTTACCTTTGTCAAGTAGAAGTAGAATGTGGACTCCTGGTGCTTCTCTCTGTTCTTGAAGTTACCAACAGGGGCCACCGATTGAAAGAAAAAGGGATGGCTACTCAGGTCAACGCTGTCAAAGAATGTTAACCTCACCTTGCCTTTATATTTCTTGCTCCTTTGGCCACCACTGCTGTTGTCTACCTCATATTTTGTTATTAGTAAAAATACCATCTTCTTGGGGAAAACTAGCATCAGAAAGGAGAAGCCCTGTAGCTGGAAACACATGTGTCCAATCAACTGCTCGGAGGGGCCATGTTTTATATTTATGGGTTCACTTCGGATGCCAGAAGCAAACCTGTGCACCCTTTCGCAGAACTCTTTCTTTCTTCCATTGACATTGGGATAAAACCTTGAATCATGGTAATTATTGGGATCGTCGGGAATTTCGTCTGGTTTGGGCTGAGGGGGCATATTGTTCAAAGGTGAGATATTATAAAAGGAGAAGGTAAATTAGTGCAAAATGAGATGATCATGAAGAAAGAGGTGGCGATCAGCACATGCTTGACCCTAGCACTTTATGACAATGTCTTCAAAGGGTTTCAAAGAGATAACTGAAAGCGATTGATATATACGTCGATCGACGCCACACCTAAAATTCCGCGTCCCACATACGCGTATTGGTGCACCGGTGGCTCATTACCACAGCACCACACTTGTACTCGTGTATACTGAACTCTTTGTCAAGCCCATTGGATTGTTTCCCCTGTTATCCACCAATCACAATGTTTCTTGAACTTCTTGCTATAGCAGGCAGTGTGTTTGGTTTTGTGGTTGTCACACTTGCAATTGGTATGTATCACGATAAAGTTCAGTTAATGCTTGCCTGACCTGGGAAGATGTCTCATGGCTGATAGCGATTGACTATTCTTTAATGTATGGTAGTCCCACCCCAACCACACAATACTAACTTATAGCTTCCGGATTATACTACCTCTCGGAGGTGGTCGAAGAGAACACCGAATTCACGGGCCGTTTCTTAAGACGTGCTATTAAAGGACTGTCAATTTTCCTCGTGCTGCTCTGGTTCTTTGACTCGTTCCCCTTCAAGCTTGTCTTGCTGTCATTGTTCTCGTACTATGTTTACTACCAAAACCTCAAGAACTTCCCCTACATCAACTTGAGTGGTCCCGTTTTCATCTCCTCATGCATACTAGTCGTGATAAACCACTACTGCTGGTTTCAGTGGTTCAGTAGTCCGCCTGTCCCCTCGATTGAAGAGAGACTTGCCCCAGGTTTCAAGATGCCTCACTACCCAACGTTTACGGAGATTGCTTCATTCTTTGGCCTTTGTATATGGTTCGTGCCCTTCGCTCTGTTCATATCGCTCAGTGCCTCGGAGTATAGTCTGCCCACTAGCATGGCGGACATAAATAGGCACCAGCAGCAGAGCTCTGCCGAAAGAAAGGGCGCCAACCTCGTGAAAATTGCAGTTGGCACCATCAGGGATAAGCTGAACATTTTGTTTGAAATACTGGGTCTTAAGTTGAGATTGGGTGGAAGAGAAACGAACCCAAACCAGTTACACATTTAGTGACTAGGAGATAGGTATGCTAGGAATGTCGAAATCAAACAATGTCGCGTTTAAGTATCGTGCGGGTACTGCTACACGATCTATTCTCTTTACTGATCTCGCCGGCTTTACGCAAATTGTGTTGAATGGGTCAGGATTGGTTACAGGGCCACCGTCGCCATCATCGCTCTATATAGTTATCCCACACAAGTCATTAAGTACATCATATTTATCAATAAGGTCCGTCACATTAGTTCTTCCTCAACGAAAGTACACGCTTACCCATGGCGCTAACAGCACCACTCAAATTAGATGAAGACGCGTTCGTGCTCGTGTTGTAGCTCGTATTGCTGCTGGTTTCTGACGTACCGTCGTCCTTGAGCTCCAAGTTGGTTATCATCGGCACTGGGTAAGTCGATGTTCCCGAACGTTTCAGAGAACCGGCAGATAGCGTAGGTGTGGTACCAGGGGAATTGGCACTGTGGGAGTTGGGATTGGCAGGGGGAACATTGACTGTATCAATTTTGTTCAGCTTTTTGCCATTCAAAGACGGAGATGATGAATTGGTCGTTGCGCCTGTCGCAGGAGAAAAGTTAAACTGGGCCTGTGTAGACTGCGTCACCGGTGACGCAACCGTCGAGTTCACAGCCGAGGTGGATACTGAATTGCCGGCGTTCTCAAGTGAAACACCTTCCTCCTCGTTACCCTCAGTTTTGTTTATTTCGTTTGCTCTGGCAGCAAGCTCCTGTGCCTTTTGCAAAGGGATCGTCGGCGTGACGCAAGAGGAAACGACAGGAACAGACTCGTCCAATTCGATAGTAGCCTTCATCAGCGCCGCCATCCATGCACGCATTTCCTCTCTTGTCTCGACTGCAAAATAATGAACCTTCTGTTCAGTGAACGTGAGACCTTTCCGCGATCCAGGCGCTGGGGGAACCAACTTAAAGCAGTAGCGGCCAGATCCAGTTGTAGCGGCATACACTGCGGAAATTTTGTCCTCTGTATCGCTCGCTGGCAGCACCCTATGGGATGTGATATCAATAAGACCCTTTTCTCTCTTGTCCTTAAGGGTAGAGAAATAAGATAAGCGAGTCTTGTGAAGCGTGAAATAGCGCTGCTTCCACGATCCAAACGCTAGACTTCCCTTCTTACTCATCCAGCCAGAAAAGTCAGCGGTCTTAATTGACTCGGAGGTTGAAATATCTCGGATACCCTCTTGGAATGCCGTCGTTTGGCTCTTTTTACGTGAAGTGAAATTACGGAAAGAACTCCCAGACGAGTTCTGTGAGAGCTGAGTGCTCTGTTGAAATGGCTGTGCTTGGTGCACAGAGGAAACAGCACGTTTCCCCTGTGGAACCTTGGGGGAAGACTGTTCTTTTGCTGAAATAGACCTTCTTTCAGGAGAAAGCTGTGGTTTTCTTGTGTTGGTCAGCTTCACAGGACTATGCTCACCTTTACAAAACAGTCTATCTGGTGCTGGTGCTGTTGTTCTCTCTGGGCTACGGGATGGTGATCTGTCATACACGTGGTCTCTTTCCGTAGCCGCATACGACACTAAAGAACTGTAGCGTCTATGTTGGGGCTGAGTCTGTACAGGTTTTTGCTTTATACTGAACTCACTTTTGTTCCGCTGATGGCTCTGCTTCGAAGGTGTGTATGAAATAGAGCTGCTTGTTCTGGCGTGCTTAGGTGTTGTGTAAATAGACGATGTTGAAGTTTGGCGGGAGTGAGTGTTCTCTATGAACGACCTACGGTGATTAGAGTATTTTGAGCCGGAAACGGATTTGACATATGTGTCTGTGTCATTAGTATTGCTGTCGCCCGAGCTCTCCTTCAGGTTGCGGTCAACTCCATTGATAGTTCCATTACCGCTTGGACCACCAAATTTGAATTCCTGGTTCAACACTGGTGACAAAAATTTAGGTGGCTGTGGGGCTCTTCTTGGTGACTCAAATAAACCCTGAGATGTCTCTTCAGAATTCGTACCTGAGGCTCCTGATTGGCCAAATTCAGCAACTTTGGCCGACTTTCGCAACTCCGGTGATTCCGGGATTGATTCAGGTAGAGGAGATCCTTTGATGTTGAAATTAAAAGCGCTGCTTCTTGAGACAGTGCTGCCATTGCTGTTGCCAGAAACAGGGGCAGGTGACAAGGTATTAGGGCCAGTAGCAGCATTCGAGGAACTGGCAAAATTAGCAGTTGATGGCCTAAGATTTGAACCAATAGCTCTATCCGTGGAATTTCTACTAGAATTGCGTCTGGAACTAGTCCTAGAAGGCGAAACAGATGCGTCATTGTCATCCGCTGGCTCCTCCATATCCACAAAGTCTTCATCGCTGGAGTAGCTACTGTAAGGACTCGACAACTGAGACGGTCTTGTTGGGGGAGGAAGCATCGACATTGGCCTGAGCGATCGTGTTGGTTCATCAGAATTAACAGGAGCTCTGGTGTTTGTATTGGAGTTAGTGCTGGTATCAGTCCGACTAGGCTCGTAAGTCGCTATATCATCTAACGATTGCGAACGCTTCCTTTGATGTCTATGTTGCATGCGAGTAGCTGGAAGAGGCGTAGCTATCTGAGAATTGTAATTCGCTTTGTCGTTTCCAAGAAACTTGCTAGCTCTATCCGCTTCAGTATTCCTAGCCCTTCTAGCAGCTAACTTCAACTCCTCGATCTCCTTGAACATCTCAAACCGGGTGCCAAACGAAGAAATATCCAGTTCTTTCAAGTGTGATAGCTCCATTTCTAAAAGAATGCCACCGCTAATTTTGTGACGGGCAAACTGACCAGCATACTCTATGTCAAAGTTCAAGTAGGAAAACCACTGTGTCACTTGCTCGGGCGTCCACTCTTTCACGGTCGATGGGTCCAAAGGTTCTAACGGGGCGGAAGCCAAAACAGAGTTCCTCTTGGAGCTAACACTCAGCTCTTTGAGAGCATTGTCGATGTCATGCATTGTCCTGTTCACCGACTGGTTGATTGAGGTGGGATTTTCATTCTGAGATAAATGGTTGGAGTTGGCAACGCCGTTACCGTTGACGCTTAATCCCTGATATCCATTAATACCATGGTCGCTATTACCTGTGTTCCTGCCACCGACATTATTGGCGTTAAAAACATTGCCCCTAACGTTGGGGCTTTTCGAGTTAGAGTTCAGTCTACGGGAACGAGAACGCAACAAGTTCGGCTTCTCGGATCCGTTTGCCGTATTCAAATTCGTGGCTAATCGAGTGAAAGCCTTTGGATAAAGTCCCACTTTGTTGCTCATCAAATTCTTGCCGTAGAACCAGCCATCGTTGTATTCGGAGTCATCTGAAATTAACTCCACGATATCGTTTACCCTCAAAGTCAACTCGTCACCTAATCGGGCGTCGAAGTCTTTGATCACCGAGTAGAGAACTCCATGTGTGTTTAGCAAGGGAGACTCTGTCATTCCGGTGGGAGGTCGCAAAATTCGGTACGGCGTATTCACAGAACAATGAGTGCAGGTTGAGGTTAACAAGAAGAATATGCTTATTACTGTGCAGAGAGCCAGGTGTTTAAGATGCAAATGGAATGGGCGGGTAACGGGACACAAACTATTCTGCGGGTAAAACTAACGGTGTACGGGTTTAATCACACAATGTGGCAAGAGCAGTTATTGTAGGCTAAGCTAGGCTTGTAGTTGTTGATCCGTTGAGGTCCAAAGATGCCCTGACTTACTTTACAGTTGTGAATCACCTTCTGAGCTACAACACTTCTCCAGAGCCAAGTAGAAATGCTTTCCTTGCTGAGCATTGCTCAAGCAGATTAGAGATAGTGGTGTACCGATGTTATGTTCTTGCTAGAGCCACGCGCACCTACAGCCTTGCGGTACAGGGAATTAGCTTTCAGGCTTTAAGGCAATGCCGCAACCAGATACGAAGCATTGCATTGCCCGCTTCTGGACTGATAGAGAGCAAGTTACATGCACAAAATCCAAAATAGGCAATCACATTGCTATCCCATGCTTTCCCATCTAAATTAGTGCATGGGTTGTAATTCACCCTTGCACCGTAAATACCAACGCGTAACACGCTTGCCCTCTCGGGATCGCTTTTATTTTCACCCTCACTCGCATTGCACTTGTATGAAATAGCATTTTCGGCTCTTGATTAACTTGCATGTCTTTACCTCTCTCATCTTTTTATTAGTGCCCAGTTCATCGTCGCGTTTCTTCTCTTTCCTATCTATTTGTTTTCTATTGCGGTTGCACTTGCACTTGCACCTTATTCCATCTTGACGTTCGCACTTTCATTTTTACTTCAACACAGAACATCATGGCCTTCACAATAAAGAACCCGTTGGCTTTGGGAACATTCATTCTCGGGAGCATCGCATGGGTCATTGCCTTTGCCGGATCGATAGCAGCTAGCACCTCGTTGCACCGCTACCCCAAGTTTTCGTGGTGGGGGCTAGTCTTTGAGCTGATCCTGATCATCATGGTGGTCTTTTTCTACTACGCGGAGATTTACAATCAATACAGACAGTTTTTGGTGGCTTGCATCACCATAGCGTTCGTCTACTCGTCGAACTCGAGCAATAATTTGGTTTACATTTCCGGATCGGAGGCCGCTGCTGCCTCTGCTGGCTTCATCATTTTGTCTATGATGAATCTGTTGTGGTTGTTTTATTTTGGATCAGATGCCTCGGCTCCGCTCATACAGTACATCAACGCGTTTGATCTCGATGGCCACGGCCACGAGGTACGAGCTGCCGGCGGTACTCTTGGTGGAGGAAACACTTACAACAACAACAATCATACTGCGACTAACACGGCCAACTCCACATATAACATTCCCAGAGAGAAAGAATCGATTCACTCCTCGCACTCACTGCAATCTCTGTCAAACAACCCATTCGACTCCAGTCCTGCCACGCCTGATCCACAGTACTCTTCTCAGCTAAGAGGCTTTGAGAATGCCACAACCACGACAGGTACCACACAAAACGCTACAAGCGCAGCAAATACCACAATCAACAGACAGTCGTACAGGGAATCGCGCGACTCAACCAGCGACGATTATCCTATCATGGTACGCGGGTTATACGACTACACCGCGTCACCTGACGATATAAACGAGCTTTCTTTTTCTAAAGGCGAGGTCTTCAGGGTAAAGGACGCTAATGGCAACTGGTGGCAGGGCAAGAACTCCAGGGGCGAGGTGGGAATGTGCCCAAGCAACTACTTGGAAGTCATTGAGTATTAGGGTGTAGATATATGGATTTACGATATGATGTAATTTAAAACTAGTTTTTGGCTTACCACAGGGCTGGAGAATTAATTCTCTCTGGCAAATAGAAGGTAATCAAGATCTTTGAATCAGTTGCGTGGCTCTTAATTTGTAGGGACGCAAAAAATAATTTTGCAAAGTAAATGCCTATATGAAATTAGGCACCCATAGGTCAGACTACGCTCTATTTTACTGGCGTTTGAAACTGATGTACACTGCTATAGTTTTGTCAGAAACTAGATATCTCCAAATAAAACTACAACAGCATTAGCCAAGTATCTCCCAGAAATAAGTACAGGCCCAGGATACTTCCGGCAACGACACTCGTAAGCTTGGATCACTGTGCTCAGTTACGAGGCACTCGTGCTCGGCGCTGCGGCACCCTTCCTCAATCTAATACGTTCAAATTAAAAATATTAATAATTAGTAGTCAAACATACTTTTATCGTAAAGTAAAAAGTAGGATGGCCTTCAGTTGATACACTGAAATAAATGCCACAATTCATTAGCCATATTTTAAAGTAGCAACTCCATCGTAACCTAAAAAATACAGTAACGTTTCACTCACGCAGCCAAATCGGCAAGCGCTTCTCTGATCAAATGCGATCCTTTAGGATCTAAGTTAAGGGCAATTGTGAACTGCTTAATTGCCTCGTTCTTACGCTTTTGCAGCTTGTACAGCTTTCCTAACATAAAGTGTACACTCGCTTCATCAGGAGCCAGGTTCTCCAGTCTTTCAAAATCTTTCTGTGCCAGGTCGTATTGGTGCAGAGAAAATAGAGATTGAGCTTTTTTGAACAGAGCCAGAGTTGATAATGGTTGCAGTTTGGACGCAAAAATGTACTGCCTTAAAGCCAATTCCTTCTTCTCTAGCTTTTCCAGTACCATTCCTACGCAGCAAATAAGAATGACGTTGACAGGATTGATTTCCATTGCCTTGCGGAAATAAAATTCGGCTTTTCTAAAGTCGCCCAGTTTCAAATAAACCATTCCTATGCCGTAAAATGCATTGTAGTGTCGAGGGTCAATAAGAATAGCCTTGCGGAAGCACTCCAAAGCATTTTCAAAAGCATCATTTGAAAGATACTCGTGCCCTTGCAAAGTATACCCATATGGGTGCTTGCCATTATCAATTTTGCAAGCTTTTTCAAAACACTTGATTGCCTCATCTGGTTCTCGTTTCAGAGAAAACAAGTTGCCTATGCAGATCCAAGTCTCGAAACTGGAGGTCTCATCGACTTCGTGCATCTCATGACTTAAAAAGCTCAGGTCTACGTCCTTGTGCAAATGCCAAAGTAAAGTCGAGTAGTACTCCATGTCTTTTGTGCGAGTGCGGTCTAGTTTCCTGAGTTTAGCAAAAAACTGCTCGCTTTCCTCATAATTAACAATCTCAAAATGAAGTCTACCCAGCTTTCCTAGAACCCAAGGAGTGTTAAGCTCATTCTGTGGCAGAGAATCAAAGATTCTGATTGCTTTGAAGCTGTCAAAGGCGCACATAGCCTTGTAGCCTTTGGCCAGTTTGGAGTATATTCCTACTAGATATGGATCGTCTAGTAAGGAGTAAGGCTCTGTAAATCCAGCGGACGTCGGGGAATGCGGAGAAGAAGGTACATAGGTGAGAGAGATGTTTCGTTTAGAGCCTGCAGATGCAGCTTGGGTGGTTTGCGCATGCGAGTGCGAGGAGTTGTGGACTTCTTTACGGTAGGGTGTCTGGAATGTGTTTGTATTGTGGACAGTGTTCGACCCAGTAAGGGTGTTAAGCGGATAATTGAGTAGTCGCGACGTTATCGAAGAGTTCTTGCTCTTCTTGGGCGCAGATACTGGCGCACTTTGATATGCCTGTGCCGACTGTTGAGGTGGCTGAGGCTGCTTGAATTCAAAGCTTGCAGCACGGTTGACACGAGTGGGATTAGTGCGTGGCAGTTTCCCACGGGGAGTTGCAAAAAATGTTGAAGTACTCGTGGAAACGGCTCCCTTAGTAGCCTTGGAGTCTGGGGTATATACACTATGCTCGCTTTCTTCCTCGTCTACATCTCCTAGTCCACTCACATTCTCGAAATCGCCAGCGGTTTCTTGACCATCCCACTTTTTCCTCCTCTCCAGGTCTCTTTTGAACAAGTTTTCACCATTAAGCTCGTCAAACTGACGCTCTACGCGGTAGATAGAGTTGACTTTCACTTTAACACCCATACGGCATAGTTGCTCAAAAGATTCAAACACTAAAGGGTTCAGCTTAAGCACCTGGGCGTGGTTCAGTGCGCTTCTTTTGACGTCACCAACAGCCGCATACAGCTTTGCCAAAAGAGCGTAGCACGCCACTCTATCCGGTGAGTAGCGCGTCTGCTTCAGCTCACCATTGCCCTTGCTGCTGGAGTATTGGTAATTACTGGCACTCATACCACCGGAAGTATTACCAACCCCTCCCGTGTCGTTGTTAGCACTAGAGCCTCCATCGTAGCTGCTCCCATTATGCGAGAGCTCACACCATAACGGTAGTGTCTTTTGCAGCGCAGTAATTCCCTGCTGTTCTTTCTGCAATCTTAAGCTGCTCTGTGCAAAGATATACGAGCATCCAACATGATGAGAACAGTGAGGAGCCGTAGCGTTGAAACTGGCCTTGTAACGTGACTGTTTGTATAGTACAAGTGCATATAAGTAGACTGATTCGAGGTCTGAGGAGTTTTGTGCCAGCAATCGCTCACTTGTGAACTCTGCTGTCTCAAAAAGCTCGTGATCCAAACAGTACACAATCGTTTCTCGCAGCTGAAACAGCGATTCTGTCGAGATCGTGGTCATATGAGGGTAGAGAATGAAATGTTACTGGGATAAGATGCCGTCTACCAACAGATAAACAGATGAGTTTGTGAAAGTAGGTGCAGAACATCCATACACCACATTGATATGCTTATATAACCATTAACTTACGCTAGACTAGTTAATCTATCACCTCCTGGCATTAATGGGAGGCGCCAAGGAACAGAGTTGCGGATAGGCAGATTGTCATCACAATAAAGCCCCATATAGTTAAGGCCAATCCCGCATATTTCAAGATTCTCGTCTTTCTCGTCAGCACTCCGTCCGACCCAATGAGCCTGTAGCCAAAAATGCCAGGCAAGATAAATGATATAGAAGTCGAACCTGTGGCCCCCACAATCGCTAGAATGTGTTCTAAAGAGTGCACACTTACGGCTATAAGGTAGCTAAACACAAGAATGAGGGACGTTAGCAGCACTAGTCCTTTATTGGAGAGTTGTACTACGGTGTGGTGAGCATGAGAGCCTTGTTGGGAAAAAGTGGTAGCGCCGGTGCCCTGCATGCTCCTGTCGTTGGCTTTACTATTTTCTCCCAATAAATTACTCCTTGTGTCGCTGCCATATGAAATCAGTCCATCTGAAGAAGAGGAAGTTTCAGCTGCAAAGCTACTTTGCTCCTCCAGCTCCTCAATGAAATCGCTATTCTCATTCACGTTTTCCCTAAAATAGTGGATTACGTGGTTGAGCGAATTTCGGCAAGGGTGACATTGCAGTGGGAAGGTTAGCATCACCAACGTTACAATGGCCACCCTTCCAATGGTCGAAAATGCACTATCTGGGTACATGGCAATGACATTGCCCTTGACTAGACTGCCAAAAGTAAGGTAGCCAGATACCCCCAAAAGTACATAAAGTATCATTGCAGAGCCTATGGCAGTGCGTATTATAAAAGTGATGTTGCCCAAAGACTTGTCACCTAGCTCGTTTACTAGCGAGAACATGTTCTGGTGGCATGTGTAGCCAAATACAAAGATAGGGAAGCTTGATAGCACAGAAATCAGGCTTGGAGGGCTGAAAATACGCACTTCACCATGCTCTTCAATGTCCCCCCGGATAAAGTGTGTCACCACAAGCACAAGCAAATAGGCTACAGAAGAGAGCGCAACCATAGAAGCGTACTTCAGGCTACCCAAGTGCCTCAAGAACGAAAGAGGCGTGATGATACAGCCTACAAACAAAGAGATCCACAGATTCCGGCTCTGTAAGATCACGTGACGCTGCAAAAATTCATCAGACACTATGCTCCTTACTATCTGAGGCATCAAGTCGCCTATCACAACCAAATAACTGATCCCCACACCAAAACATTTCACGGCTATGGCAATATCAAACACCACTCCCAACTGAGGATAGGTCAGCTTACTCAAAGTGAAAAAGCTGGCATGTCCAAGGGGCGCAAATCGTGAGCAATACCCCTGTAGATACAAGCCAAGTGACGAACAGCATCCTGACACCAAAATTACCAGCACTCCAGGGACCAGTCCGTTAGATTTGATAGCATAAGGCATGGCCAGGGTGCCTGCACCCATTATGGTGTTCATGAGCGTTAGCACGGCAGATTTTGCTGTACTCTTCTCAGACATAGTAAGAACAAGTAGACACTATAGTAAAACAACGGTCAATGTGACAGTGTGAAAGATGAAAGAGCAATAGTCCCTCAGCTATCGCACCTGCCATCGCGTTATCGCCTGAAATACTCCGACCTTCTCGGTGCAGGGACGCAATATGTACGTATGGTGCAAGGATGTAATGATCAACGTATCCAACTATGTACACTTCTATATACACTGAAATGTGCCTTAGTAACCTTTACGGACAGCGTCAGTGACCACCTGGAACAACTTGGCAATACCAGCATCGAACCTCTTCTTCTTGTTTTTGATTCTCTTCTTCAGTAGCTTCTTACCCGGTTTAGTGTAGAATCTCTGGTCCATATGGACGCCTTTTAGGTTATATGCTTGAGATATTCTGTTCAGCTGGCTCAAAAGTTGGTAGTATCTGCCTTGAGAGCCTACCACTGTCCTACCGGCGTAGACTCCGCGCAAAGTGAGCCTCTGAGCTGTTGCGAGAGCGTTGTCTCTCATGTTGTAAGAGAGAGATGTGTCTCTAGTTCCTAGTCCTGTAAACTTATCCTTCACTACCTGTCTCGATTTCGCTGGTGTAGGATCGCTAGCTCCAAAAAGGTCTTTGACCTGGCTGTCGTTGAGGGTCTTCTTTTTGGGAACGGACTGAAGGATGTCTGAGAGTGTGGGAGATGAGGAAGACGAAGACTGCATTCGGAGGGAATGAAAAATTGGGATTTTGGGTATGGCGTTGGCGCATTTGAGAGCCGAGGGCCTTGAAAACCGTAGCATCATGATAAAAGTGATACGCTCTGGTGTTCAGGAGAGCTTGCTGATGTGATTAACTAGGGCCACTACAAGGGAGTAGTACTAAACCTTCAACTGCCGAATTGATGAAAAAGTGTGAAGATGCGTTTCAACTCAACACATCCCTGCACCGTTACAAAAAAAGATTCCCTCCGAAAAGCAAAAGAGATCAATTTTAGACCTTGCCGGTGGTCACTTGTTCTAAAGGGTGTAAGCTATAAGTATGATTGAGGCGGAAGTAGAGGTTGTTGCTTCGGCAGTGGAGAGTACTACTCTTGACGATGCCACTAACACCACTTTCCCCCAAAAGGTCAAGAATTTGGCCAAGGTAGATGCCCTAAAGAATGAGGAGGAGACCCCACAAAAGGATGACGAAGGTGATGAAGCTGACGATGGCGACAACGCCAACGGTGCTGATGCGTCTGCAGCCGCCAAAAAGAAGAAGAATAAGAAAAAGAAGAAGAAGAAGATTGTGAACATTGATTCTTTCTATCCCGACGGCGTCTTCCCTGAAGGTCAGTGGATGGAGTATACTGGCGAATCGAACCTGAAGAGAAGTACCGATGAGGAGTATCGCTATCGTGATAACGTGCTCAAGAATAAATGGAACGACTTCAGAAAGGGAGCTGAAATCCACCGTCGTGTCAGAAGACATGCTCAGAATAGCATCAAGCCTGGTATGGCCATGACGGAGATTGCAGAGCTGATTGAGAATAGTGTGCGTACATACTGTGGAACTCAGGAGTCAAAGGTTGCCGGAATGGGATTCCCAACTGGTCTTTCTTTGAACAACTGTGCTGCGCATTACACACCCAATGCTGGAGACACCGTTGTGCTGCAGCACGATGATGTTTTGAAGGTAGACATTGGTGTGCATATCAACGGTTCTATTGTTGATTGTGCCTTTACGAAGACATTCAATCCAAAGTATGACCCTCTCCTTGAGGCTGTTCGTGCTGCCACCAATACCGGAGTGCGTGAAACTGGTATTGATGTGCGTTTGGGCGACATAGGTGCCGCGATAGAGGAAGTCATGGAGTCGTATGAAATCGAGCTTGACGGCAAAGTGCACCCCATTAAATGTGTGCGTACTTTATTTGGACACAACATTCATCCCTACCGTATTCATGGTGGTAAATCTGTACCCGTGATTGCTAATGGAGATCCTACTAAGATGGAAGAAGGCGAGGTGTTTGCAATTGAGACATTTGGATCGACTGGAAAAGGTCATGTCGTGTACGGAGGTGAAACATCTCACTATTCAAAAGCGACTGAGCTGCCAAACGCACCCATCAGACTGACTAGAGCAAAGCAACTGATGAACACAATTGATCAGCACTTTGGAACTATTCCTTTCTGCAGAAGGTACCTGGACAGAATTGGTGAGGAGAAGTATTTGTTGGCTCTCAATCAGCTTGTGAGGTCTGGCCACATTGATGAGCATCCTCCACTGTACGATGTTAAGGGCAGTTTCACTTCCCAGTTTGAACATACAGTGTTGTTGCATCCTCATAAGAAGGAAGTTGTTTCCAGGGGTGACGACTACTAATGGGCTGGCGACGCTAAGTGATGGAGTATTATGTAGGATAATTAGTATTTTTGAATATTGCTTAACATCATTGCAGCACGGGTGAATTTTATTAGTAGTCTAGGATTAAAAGGGCTGAGCGAGTATCGAAAGCTGAAACCAGTCATTACAGCTCGTCTTTCAGGGTACTGGTAGCTTCCAGCGTTGTAGTCATGCTGCATACGGCAGTCACGGCAGTTGTTTCGCTTACACTACCCCAAACCTCAACAGCCGTAGATATCACATCTCCGACAGCCGTGGATATCACATCACTAACAGTATCATCCTTTTTGGCTCTGCCAAAGCCAAACATAGCGGCTCCTACTATTTTGAACAGCAGCCAGAAAAACAGCTTCACTGGTTTGCGCAGTATCCGTCGCCATAGAATCCATAGACAAACGCTGGCAAAGAAAGCAAGAGCCCTATATATTGATCGCCGCTCTTTCGTACTCGTAGCATTGATCTGTTTGACGAGAGCGTTTGTACGGTATAAAACATCGTTGAAAAATGCATATCTGTCGCCCAGTTTGGCCACGTTCTGCGACGAGCTCTGCAGCTCATTAATGTTCAGATCTGTCTGCATTAGCGACGCCTGCAACAAATGATGGGAGTTTTGCAAAGAAGCCGTTATTGAGCGATTGGCCGTCAAGACTTTGTCGGCATGTGTCATCTTCCCCACTTTCTCGTCATCTAGCGTGTTGTCTGTGTTGGCCGCGTGAGCTGCGTTATGGTATTCGTTAAAGTCATCGGTCGCGTCTTCCTTCACAGTTACTGCCTTCATGGAATCACGAACGTTGTCTAGGTATATCCTTTCATTTCTCTTGAAGACCAACTGAGCCTCACGCAACTTCACTCTCAGATCTTTCAGTCTCTCCTGCGTACGTATGATCTCCATATTGTCATTGCCTGTTGTGTCACCTTCCACCTCATCCAACTGAAACTTGACTACACTGATCAGCATGTCGCATTGCCTGAACAGTTCCAATGCGTCCTGAAGGTACTCCGATAGCAACTCCTCAAGACCATTTCCGCCGTCCTCATCATCTCCTTCGTCCACTATGTCGTATTCACGAAAGTCTACCTCGTACTTCACGGTGTAAATAATACCTTGTATTCGCTTGATCAACTTGTTGATCTGTGCAAAGTTGTCGCTGATTGGTCGCTGCAGTGAGTCCATGCCTGGTTAAGGGGGTTACAGGAATATGCTGAGGATGGTTGTTTGGCTTAGCAGACAAGAAGCACAAGTAGGTGGAACGTAGACCATTAAGCAATTTCGCGGTAGAAACCGCGGGGCCGAAAGATTACCGCGAAATTTGTGGCTATTACGCCGCACGAGAGAGGCGACTGCAGAGCCATGCTAATTTAATCAGTTCATTGCCCATTTAATCTCTTTGAACCCAGATAAACGGGCGCTAGGTATATAACTATATCCCGTTATGGTTACCAAATGAACAACAATTGAGCTAGTAGAATAATAATAGTATTTGTAATAGCACCTGCAATTGACACGTTAATGAATCCGTGGCAATCTCGCTGCAGGCCCGCGGCATCTCTACCGCGAAGATTCACCTCAACCGTAGAAAGTTTCTCCATACTTCGTGTCTGAAGTCACCCGTACACCAAACGTTGCCATCGCCTTCACCTCAACTTTTGGTCTTGTTCACTAACTTCCACCCTATCTCTACCCCCACACTCACCTGAATTATACTTAGTATTCACGCCCAATGCTAGTAGATACACTTTCTTCTGGAGTTGCCAAAGTGCCTGACTTTGAGATTGGCCATCTCGAGTTCTCCCTGAAACACAGCAAGGATGAGAGCCAGAAAGCATCGCTGCAAGAACAACTCTTAGGCAAGGTCAACGAACTGAACATGGCCCCCTACTACCACTATTTAGCACAAGAGATCAAACTTGTTCCATTTGACCAAGGTGAATACGACAAGATGACTGCCGAAAACACAAAAGAGGTCGAACGTCTCAACGCAAAGATCAAAGAGATGAACGATGATGACGAAGGTGAGCTCGAGATCGTCAAGACCTGGGTCCTGTTGGTGGAGCACTATGCTCGAGTGGGAGACAAGATCAACAGTATCAAGACCATCAACGAGTTGATGGATATTGCGAAGCCGCCTTCCACGGGAATCAAGATCGATCTCATGCTCCTTCTGGCCCGTGTTGGTTTCTTTTATGACGATAAGCTGTTTACAAAGAAGTATCTTGACGAAGCGAGCCTATTGATAGACAAGGGAGGAGACTGGGAGCGCAAAAACAGGTACAAGACATACTTGGGTATATACTACATGTCGACCAGGCGTTTTGACGATGCATCGCAGCTGTTGATTGACTCATTGGCTACCTTCACTGCTACTGAGCTTACTACATACGAGGAGATTGCGCAGTTTGCCCTGGTCTGTGGGTCGATGGCGCTGGAAAGAAGTGATGTGAAGAAGAAGTTGCTAGAGTCACCAGAGATTCTCTCTATCAACTCGACATCTGACAAGCTGCAGCCTGTTTTCGACCTCATCAAGGCACTCTACTACTGCGAGTACAAAGGGTTTCTGCCCGCTCTCATTGAGGCCAGCGACAAGATTCTCACGCAATACAAGTACTTGCTTCCCCATGTGCACTTCTACCTCAGAGAGATGCGCGTGAAGGCGTACGCTCAGCTGCTAGAGAGCTACAAGTCACTGTCTCTGGCATCTATGGCTGCTCAGTTTGGTGTGGGTGAGGAGTTCCTCGATGCTGATTTGACAAAATTCATTCCCAATGGAAAACTCAACTGTGTAATCGATAAGGTGAACGGGGTGATTGATACAAACAAGTATGACCACAAAAACAACCAGTACAATCTGCTAATTAAGAATGGAGACAACTTGCTTACGAAGCTGCAAAAGTACAACACGGCAGTGAGGTTGTCCGGTACAGAGAAGGCTGCCTAATTGGTTATGCCAGAAAGTGAAGGTTGTAAATGGCGAGGCCATTGCTCTTAGCGGTATCTGGAAAAGACCACCCGCTTAAATAGTAGAATATGTCGCCTGTCTGCGCCATCGGTGCAGACAAGTGTGTTAGATAAGTACGTTTAATACTTGATCCAATAAATGTAACATAAGATGGTAGCAACGTAGAAGCGTAGGCATAAAATCACGTGCGATGGGGGCAGAAATGCTAGCTACACTGTCAGCAACCAACTCGTCCTAACCATCCATATCTGGTTCAAAATACCCATATTACTAAATCTAGCTAAATACCTTGCCGCTCAGCGTGCTATCTTAGAAGGTTTATTGTTCGTTGATCGTCTGTCAGAGAGCCTGTCGAGACTTTTAGGACGTTTAGAACGAGAAGTGTGACCATCTTGTGCCTCTTTTTCCACAATCAAACGAACCTCATCGTCCGATATCTGCGCTTCTGAGTCCGACCCTTCCACCTGTGACAAAGTCTTTTGAGTGTTAGCAGCAGCAGCCGATTGGTCCTTTTTAAGCGAAGTCTCTGTCTCCTCTGAGCCCTTTTGCTCCGTCGAGACTGGGGTGTCTATGTTGGCAGTTTTGTCCGTTCTCTTCACGTCGGCACCAACCGTGTCAGCTGAGTTTACTTCTGTCTTCCCTACATCTGCCTCTTGCGTATTTGTATCAGCAATTGGATCTTTGTTATTTGCATCACTGGTCTCCGCTGGCAGATAATGCATACCCTTTTCGCTAGTAGATCCAGTGGCGGCATTAAGTTCAGAATTTCCGGTGTCAACCGTCCCAACACTTTGAGAATCAATGATTGGCTCAACAACCCGATGTTCCTGCATCACATTGGTGGCACCATTCCCTTCCTGAGCCTTCTCAGTGGAATCACCATCCATGGGGAACAGCTCCAAGGGTCTCTGATTGAAAGTTTCCCTTGGCAATCTGATAAGCGTGCAGCCACAAATGACGAGCACTAGTGCAAAGGCCAGCAAGCGCCTGGTGTTCTTGATCATCAAAGCCATTTATATCTGCTGTATATACCTTAGTTCGCAGCAGAATAGCACCCACGCAATGTTGATGGAGAAATCATCTACGTCATAAATACGGTCGCAAGATGTGTTTTAAAATTAGCCTGATAGCAGGTCGTACACTGCATACACCTGCAGGCGCATGCATGATACCGTCAAACGAGATCCGTTAATAATTACGTCAGCCTCGATTTGGGACCGTGTGGTGCCACAAAGAAGTGTGCGACACGACAACTACCTACGCACCGTTTGTCATTCTCTGAACGAGAGCACAGCCAGGTGCCATTTAAGTCCCGTCCAGCCGGCTTTGAATCACTGAAACACTGCTGCACATGAGCAGCAAAGTTTAAGGTTTCATTTAATTTGTGTTTTAGATCCACACACTACATAACTCCTCTACAGGCGGAGTAGATTAAATCTGCATATCTATACTCAGTACACTCTTGCGGCTGGCTTCCAGACGTGCACAGAGTTGTCGTCGGCGCAACTAGCAAGCGTTTCACCGTCTAAAAGACTCCAGCACACGTCATTAACGCCCAGCATATGCCCTGCATGCGTAAATACAAGTTTTTCCTCGCGCGAGAAGTCCCACAACTTAACTCGGCTATCTGCACTGCCGGAAGCTAACACATCGTGCACGTCGCTCCATTCTAGGCAGGTGATTCCTTCACTGTGGGCTTTCACTTGATGCAAGGGTGAGCTCAATCGCCGCACATCTGTCACTGTAATACCACCTTCCGCATCACCCAAAGCAACAATAAACTCGTTTGCCCTGTTCCAACTTAGCGTGTTGATCGGTTGTCCCAGCACCAAACGGTCGATCGACGCGTCTATCGACCCTCCTTGGCTAGGCAGCGTCCGGCTATCCCATATCTTGAAACTGCCGTCTTCACCGACACTGCCAAAGACAGAGTCATGACACCACAGACTTTCCACGTCATTCACGCCATAGTCATGTCCGGAGGTCCACTGAAGTGGCTGCATCTCTACGGATTTAACGATTTTACTATGCCCTAAACTCTTTTCTGGTAAAGAACCCATTTTGGTGATATCCCACAACGCTATGAGTCCGTCAGAAGCTCCGGTGATAAGTTTTCCGGCTACCATGGAGTTCCAGCTCAATCCGTAGCCCTCAGATTTGTGAAAGTTCAATGTTAGGTCGCAGAAATCAGATTCCAGGTCCAGGTCATGCTCATTAAAGCTATTCGAGTGCTTCGTCCTATTAAACACCCGTACACGGCCATCGGTGCCCATCGAAGCTATCACGTCCGGGTTCTGGGGCATGAAGCGGGCCTTGTTAGGCTCTGAACGGTGCGGGAGCTTCTGCAGAGTTGAGATCTTACCCACATTATCTTTGTTGGTGCTTATAAATTCGTTTTTAATCACGTTGTAGTCGTTCAAGGTGACCGCACTATGTGGATTTTTCAGCGATCTAAGTTGAAGGATGCAAAGGCTTTCTATGGAGCAATGGTTGGATGTATGTGTCCCTAAAAGAAGCCTTTGGCTTTGCGTTGTTTCATTTGTTTCAACATCCGGGAAAAACTGCACTGTTAGCGATGGCCAGAGCAGGTTCTGGGTGTGTAGGTAGTCGTATAGAACAGGCGCGTTCTTTTTCCATACTTTATAGCTAACAACTCTTTCGCTTTCTGCTTCAGCCTCGCTGATCAGGTCTGGGGTCTCAACTGACATCAGATGGCGTGATTGTGGCTAGATACGGCTTGTGTGTCAATGTTGGCCAGCTTTGGAGTGGTTTTAGTTGTCTCGGAGTAATAGTAACGATGCCAATCGTGATGATGGTGTGTACGCGATGCGAAAAATGCGTGGAGGTGCAGTGCGCGTCCTCGTACTATGAGAGGCAGAGTGAAATATTTCGAGGCACCGCGCGCAGGATAGTAGTATTGTCCTATATAGTGTGCTACAGCTTCTATGGCACAGCAGTAACGTATGCAGTGGGCTCGTTCAGGCAACAGAAACTACAGCTATGATACTTGGCCGTATCAACTATGTTAACGAACTCATCAGCATACTTTTGTGTATAAAATTAATCATAAGTCTATATTCATGTTCCTCTATATAACAGAGGCTATATCTTCGTATTGTTCATTAGCGCCTCAGCTGGCTCGGTCATCTCTCTATCATCATTATCTATCCAAATTCAGCCACCATACTAAATCGTAAGTCTTCCAGATCTCAACCGCTCGAGTTCCGGTATTATCCAATTAATGCAATAATTTCTTCTTCGGTTCACGGCGTCAGCTCCAGAACTCTCTACTTTTTTTCTAAATCTTTATTGACGTCTCCGTCTGGGCTCTCCACTTTGTTTAATGCATGACTCCTAAACATGGGCTTGCCTTTCAACACCACAGCGTAGTTGTCCACTATATGCGTAAAAGCACATTCGCCTGTATCCCTGTAGGTGGTATACTGGTCATAGGGGATGACAAACACAAGCGAAAAGAAAAAGCTGCGATAGAAGTTACGCCACGAAGCCTTAGCTACTGTTGTCTGTGCGATCATCGTTGGTGGCACTCCGGAAATTTTTTGACTCGGATAGTCTATTGGAATAAAAGCCAAGTGAAAAATTGCAGAACTTGGGGAAAAAATCTTTAAATTTGCCCAAACTATGTCAACATGTAACAAGCGGTGTTTTACCAAACGAGCCGAATCGAATCAGAACAAGGTGAGTAACTGGAACAGCTTCAAGACAAAAACAAGTGAATTTAATAGACCAAGTAGACTGAAAATTATGTCAAACTTTAATGTACATGCACCTAACCGCGAATTTTTATTGGCGCCGGGCTTCCCAGTTATCTCTTTCCATCTTTAATCCCGCTACCCGTGCTAATTTCACCAAAAAACCCTTGGTCACCCGCTTTTCTAGACATAATTTGGCCCTTATAATATGGAGCTATTCACCATCAAATTTGCAACTACAGAACTCTCTCGAATCACTCCCATAACTACCCATCTCTCTCTAGCCACCAAACTCACCCGTGCACCACATAAATCTAGTAAATCCCAAAATAAACAGCTCTCGCAGCACAGGGCGCGCGTAGTATAAACATCATTTCAGTAGCGCCGGTGTTTTAGTGATGCCTTGTTCTCTATAGCCAGCAATACGATCGCCCTTACACAAGTGTTACATGCAAAGGACGCGCTGATGGTAACGCGACAAGATCTCACGCAGAGTCGTGGATTGAGCGCTCACAGTATGCGTCACGATGCACTCGACTCAGATGACGACGAAATAGGGCCTCCTGTGTTAAGCTCCTATGCCATGTCCATCTTTGATGACCTGAACAACATCGGCGGTGTGGACAACTTGAATGGACTTGGCAACATATATGACATCACCAACAAGCAAATAGACCAAGACAAAGAAAACAACGTGCCGAGACCCAAGGCATCTGTCTATTCCACCACGTCCCTTACTGCCTCTTCCAAACCGACTGATCAGCCCTACATCTCGAGGGCCGGAACAAGACGTTCTTCGAGGTTGATGACGAAATTTGGCTCTGGGCTTGGGGCACCGAGGCGACTATCTTTCTCCAATGAGGGAGATACTACTAGGAATAGGGAAAACAATGAGAGTAATCGGAATAATGATTTAGATAGAAATAAAGAGGCAGTGGTCGTGCGATCAGAACTACTACGAAAGAGGGGCTCCTTTCGCGAAAGATCTGATGATGTTCAGGACAGAGGGGCTTCCAATATGGATGTTGATAGCGCTGATAAAACTAGTGATAGAATTGCCGACAGAACTCAAGAGAAGTCGAAACCAACACGAACACAATCTAATATGTTTACCCAGTCTGTGAAAACAGGAAGCGTCACCACGTTGGAGCCATTGGATTGGGACGAAGAGAAAAGCCGTGTGGGTTACAATGCAATGCGTGTTTCTGATGCTTCGCAGCCCTCCCATGCCTCCCTGACGTACGGTTCACGTGTTTCGCTTGCTTCACTTGCTTCACGCAATTCTCATTTATCACATGCATCAAGGACCCACAGCTCTGCCAGCATGGGAAGCGCAGGTAGTGCAGCTGGGGCTCACTCGGACTCGCCCGAACATAAACGAATGAACACGAACGAGCGCTCTTACGAGATAGACATCAGCAGGCGAAAGCTGCTGCTGGATATGGGGCAGTCTCGTATTCAAGTATACGAAGATGGTAATGCCGGAAATCTTGGAAGCGATGACAAAAGAGAAGACGCCAAGGATGGCTATGTCCATGCTGAAAATGTCAATAATCTTGACTTGCAGGACAGAAGCATACATAGGACTGAACGCACAAGTCAAGGTATCAATGCACATCCAAATGCAGATGGCGACAAAAGACTTTATCAGAGCCTTGGCGCACATCACCCCACCTTCCACACGGGACCTACACATTCTCGACATGACATCGGTGGCGAAGATCATGGTCATGTTACGTCACATCCTCACACTAATTCACATGAAGCCAATGTTGCCATGAATGCCAACGATAATGCCCACACGAGCCCTGCGAGGCTCAACAACATTTACGCATTGAACCAAATTCAGCTTTCTCATTCTGCCCTTCACACACCTCTCCATTCTGCTGGCAAAGAAACCCAGCGCAACGCTCTTTACGACTCTCCACATTTCAAACAGATTCTCAAGAGAGAGCTTCAACGCCAGCGTGAAAGCATTCTGGATGAAGTGAGACGACAAGGTGTGAATTTGAAAACCTCTGACTTGAAGAGCGACCATTTTGCACAAGACTTAGGGGAGAGAGGCCCTCAAGAGCATGCTTCTACCGTTGATACTCCGATTCACCACAACCTCAGTTCGCCAAAACCAAAACGCAACGTCGTCACAATGAACAACCAACAATTTGAGTGTGTAGAACTGTTGGGAAAAGGTGGTTCTTCTCGTGTATATAAAGCGAAACTTGTTGGTTTCAAGGGCTCCGTGGACAGAAGCAATTCTAACTCAGGTGATCAGTTGCTTACGAAGCCTTTCGCTGGTGTCGGACCTTATGCCCTGAAGATCGTCAACCTCGAACAAGACGCAGAGACAGCGCTCAGTTTTAGAGGGGAAATTGACATTCTCACGCAGCTTAAGCACGAAGAACGCGTAGTGAAACTATATGACTACAGCCTTGAGCACAGCCGCCTACTTCTCCTAATGGAATGCGGAGAGCTCGATTTTGCTCAACTGCTGAAAACCGTACATCAGAGGTCCTTAGATGTGCAATTTGTGCGCTTCTATGCGACAGAAATGCTGCGTTGTGTAGAGGCAGTACACAGGTGTGGAGTGATCCACTCCGATCTGAAGCCTGCCAATTTTCTTCTCGTGAAAGGGGTGTTGAAACTGATTGACTTTGGTATCTCGAATGCGTTGGGCGACCATACGGTAAATGTATATAAGAGCAATCAAATTGGGACGCCCAACTACATGGCGCCAGAAACCCTGACTGAGGTAACGAATACGATCAACTTAGCAAATGCAGCTAACAGGGCTAATGGTGGCTCTAATGCTGCCTTAGCAAGCGCTAATTCCGCTAGATGGCGGGTGGGAAAACCTGCAGACATTTGGTCTTGTGGCTGCATCATATACCAAATGATTTATGGCAAGCCACCCTTCTCGGAGTACCCTGGTAATGCTAAATACCGTGCAATTACAGACGAGAGTGTTGCGATTACGTTTCCTCGTACCACGAAAAAAGGTGATCGCATCAACGGGCTCATAATCGACGTTATGCAAAAGTGTTTGCGAAGGGATCCATTAAAACGGGCCACTGCGGAAGAGCTATTGAATGAAAGCGATTTCTTAAAGCCTAAACAGGTAACGGAGACGTTTTTAAAAGAGGTCATTAGAAACGCTGTGGACTATGGAGCCAATCACGGTGTTGTTTCGGAGAAGACATTAGGGGCACTGACGTCTAATGTGTGGAAAAAGGTGAAAGAGTATAACGAGGATAGAGTGAGGGAGCTTCCATAATATGGCAACTCTTGATATTGGAGATAATCTGTGGTGACTCGGGCAGATTCACGGTTGTATAATAAGTCTCGCGGTTACTCCCTATAACATGGATTCATATCTATGTAGTTCGCATGTTCGCATAATATGTAATAATAGTTCGCATACGTTAGGACGTCGCTCATGGTACTGTAATTATCGTAATGTAGGGACCAATACTTCAGAAGTACTGTTACTATTGAAATGCGCGGTTAACCTTCTGAGCAAATCTTGCAGTGAGTTGACTTTCGTTGTAGTCGATATATGCACTGCTCACAAAAGCCGCGCTCGCTCAATGATATGGTCATTTCTGTGACGTTTCACCTTTCTATTTATCTATTCTCTTACGTAAAACGGCCCTAGCGCGGCCGCAGAAAGCAGTAATGATAGCTGTATTAGATCCTGCAAGGGGCACCAGCGGTGAGCGACAGCGTGCGTATTCACACAGTAAATGCGCATCGTTCAACTAATTGTACGTTAATTTACTTCAGCTCGCACCTAGGGGCCTCTACCGGATTTACTCACAGCTATCCCAAATTGCTGTACTTAACGGGGGCCTAACTTGTCAAGCACTCTCGCACCCTGTTCCTCCCACTCTCTCTTACTAATCCACATATGGTCTTTATCAGCCATAATATTGGCCAACACTGCACCACCAATAAATACCATGTGTCTTCTTCTAGGTGGGTCTTCAATCCGTACCTTGAATTTGTCGAGTCGGGTAGAATCACCGTGCAGCACCTTAGTGTACCAGAGCTGCTTCAACTCCTTCTCTAGTCGAGAGGGTAAACCAGGGTACATAGAGGAACCACCGGAGAGCACTATGCTCTTAAACAAGGTGGATCTGATGTCAACGTCGCACGACTGGATCGTGTTAAACAGACACTCACCAATACCAGGCTGCTCAATGTCTACCAGAGAGGGCTGAAACAAACATTCTGGTGCTTCAAATCTCTCAGATCCAAGCTTAATCACACGGCCGTCGGGCAGCTCATAAGATTCCACCAGTGTCGTTGTCTCATTGGCCAATTTCAAGTCAAAGTCAAGGTCATACGACACATAACTCAGTTTCTCCTTGATAGCCCTCACCGTTTCAAAGTCGGCTGTACGGTTAAACGCATAGCCTCTTCTCAGAAGCAAATTGATCAAATTTCTGGTAACGTCTCTACCAGCAACGTTCAATCTTCTGGTCTGATGGTTTAGTACCACTGACTCGTAAACTGGTACTATATGAGTAACACCATCACCAGAGTCCACAACCACACCTGACGACAACCCCTGCGCATATAGTGCCAGCACAGCCTGTATAGCAACGTAAACTCCATCAAACTTGTACTTCTCAAACATAACGTCGCACATGAGCTCTCTGTTCTTCAATGGATTCATAGGTGGCTCTGTAAGTAGTACTTTTCTGCCCTCGGTGTTGATCTTCATCTTCTCGTAGAAAGAATAATCCCAGAGGTGCTCCATATCTTCCCAGTTCTTGATGATTCCGTTCTCCATTGGGTAACTTATCTGTAAATTGCTTCTAACAGCAGCGGCTTCATCTCCACACATAATATCTTTGATAGTGATGTCTCCTTCGCTCACCTTCTCTTCCGCCCTAAGGATAGGGCGACCCACAATCGAAGGGAAGGTAAAATCGGGGAAGTTCGTTCCACCTCTTCCGATCTTGACGAATCCGGTACCTTGGTCAAGTACTACAGTTGTGTTAGTATTGGGAGAGGTAGATAATGGCTGAGCTACAAGGGGCAGAAGCTACGCAAGACTACACGTTACAATGCTGAGCGTGAACAATTGATCAACTCATAACCAGTTCACACCTTGTAGATGACAATACTCACCAATTGGCTGCTCCATAATGATTGTTTGATGAATATGCTTGGAGAAAGAAGAGCTGGCTAGGAAGTCTCGTGCGTGCCTTTGTTAGCACGGAAACTTTCCGCTGCTGGAAGCTGGAGTGCAGTATTTAACTGGTGTAGGGGTGTGTAAATACAGTGTTATTGTGTGGTACACGACCTAGACTGATCAAATACTACTGCTAGTGAAGAGAGACGCAAAGGAGTGAAATGGTAACGAGACAGACAGCTCGCGGCAAAGCTGTGACGTACTACGGGATACGGCAACTTCAGTCTCAGTAAGCGCTTGAAAAGTGCGCAAAGTTATCACGTAAGGGACTGTAAAATAGAGACTATAAGTCGTTGTGATACCATGGGACTAAATATGGTATCCGAAATTAGATAGCAAATCTTAATAGGCGATCCTACAGGATAATTGCACGTCCAGTAATTCATGGACCGCTTATCGTTCGGCCATCGCTGATCCAGTATAAAAAAGAAGTGTCTAAAGACTAAGTAACATATTCAGAAGAATTAGAGATAACGTAGACCAAGATTTGAAAGTAGGTGGAGTCGTTTGGCTAGACAACAATAGATTAACGTAAGTGAGGAGCACTTTAAAGTGACAAAGCTGTTCTGTAAAATTCTGGCCTTTGCGACTGATTAACTGAGATAAGCACAAGATTGAATCAAGGTGGGTGAGATGAGACGGTGAGGGCAAGATTGAATAGTGTTAATTGATCAAATTGAACCTGTTCAGGAAATGGAGTCATGCACGGTGGAAATCAATGTGATACGAGAGGGCGACAAGATTGAATTCGGACATCGTGGGAAAATATGGGCAAGGCGGTGTTTCAAACACCATTCAAAAGATGCAGAAGCAGATCAGTCTCAAGTAGTCAGTTGAACTGAATATCGAGCCAAGAGGGTAGAGTAAACTATGACAAATTCAAGGCAACTCATCCAAAGCCAAGTTATCTCGTGAAAACCTGAGACTCTAAGCTTTGAAGACAGGTGCAAAATGCAGATAATTCACACATTATTCCTTAAACGACTCAGCGTCTCAAACAGGTCATTGGAGCTGGACGGGGTGGAGTCCCCAGAAGGCTTTGAAGCAGATCCTCTTGGAGGAGGATAACTAGGATAAGGGGCTGCCGCATTATTGTAACTAGAAGGTCTCGCATTGTGTGCTGCGTTAACGGGAGGCACTGGATTAGTGGGAGGAACAGACTGCACGGGGATAGGAGCAGGAGGCGACGCCCCCGGTGGAGAGCCCTGCAATTGGCTGATTAAACCAGCAAGAGCATTTTGGTTAGGAGGGCCCGGTTGACCATAGGAGTTGAAGTTCTGTGGTGGAATCTGCGGTGCTGGCTGTGAGTGGTTATGACGATTTTGGTGGTGATGGTGTTGGTGGTGATGATGGTGAGAGGGAGCAGGAGGTGGGGGTTGAGAGGAAAATTGCTGGTAAGGCGGCTGTCTCTGCTGCTGTTGCTGAGGTTGCTGTTGTTGCTGTAAAAGACTCACCATACTTTGGAGTGTATTAGGATCAACGTTTTGAAGCTGCTGAAGTAATTGCGCCTGGTTCATATTGTTATTGCCATAAGCTGGCTGTGTCTGTGAAGAATATCCAAAATTTTGAGATCCCTGCTGCTGGAAATTACCAGGTCCAGAAGGGCCCATGGGACCTGATGGAGCCATTCCACCCATTGGTTCCTGTTGGTTGTAACGTTGGCGTTTAGCATAACGGTCATCGTCGTCATTGCGTCTGTTCTGGCCGTATAGTTGCTGGTTGCCATTGCGAAAGTCACGCCTGCCTTTGTTATTGTTATAGTTGTTGAGATTGGGGGAATCATTGTTGCTGAAATTATTAGGACTGTTGTAGTTATTGTTACCCCGGCGGTTGTTGCGGCGTTCGTTGAAGTTACTATTGTTTCTATCGTTCCTGTCATTCCTATCGCTGTTGTTGCGTCCACGCTGATTTTGGTTTTGTTGGTTTCTCAAGTGAAACTCTCTAGGCTGAGTAGCTTCAAACTTCGCCTTGCAAGTCAAAATCAACTCAACGCACTCGTCGATAGTAAAACCAGAATATTCCTCGAATTTGATGCCACCATCTGGAGTCTTCTCGTAAGCAGTAGCGTTCAGTAAATCATCACCAGATGTCACTAATACCACCAAGACTCCACTGTAAGCAGCGTCACTGAGCGAATCTTGATTGATGTCATCCTTGCCAACTTCCTGTGTCTCTAATTCAAAGCTCACACCGTCCTGAGTGAGTCTCTTGGTTAGTTTCTTTGTAAATGCAGGCGAAGAGTCAAGAGTAGCAATAACTTTCACATCTTTCGCGGAGCGTGTCTCCACTGGCTGGGCGTCTGGTCTCTTGTTCAAGTTGCCTCCAGACTGTTTCTCTAAAGCCTTTTGGATCTGGTGCTTAGAGACTTCTAGGTGCATCACCTTTCCATGTAAAGGCACATTCTTCTCGCCCTGGATTGCACGGGAGCAATGCTCGGCCTTAGCAAACTGAATGAATCCAAAGCCCACTTTTACGTTGATCTGCTTGATCTCTCCATACTTGCTAAAAATGCGGAACAAGTCTTCTTTACTCAAAGAGCTTGATGACAAGTTACCGATAAACAAGCGCGAACCAATGGGATAGTTGTCCCACTTACCACTTGATAACTTCTCATCTTCCTCCTGGCAAAACTCTTGGTACTTTGTGTACTCTTCGTGGGTGGAACTGACAGACAGGTCGGGTCTAAGGCAGAACGGATTAATAGGGACTTTCACCTGTTTAGACATGGAAGAAGCCTTTGGGTTATCATAAGAAGTGCAAGCACCAAAGTTCAGTTTGACGCGCACATTCGTGCCTTTGGCAGCATTGTATGCCGCCAATAGTTTCTTTTCTTGATCTTTAGGCGAAAGACTTTCAAACTCTGGGTTCTGAAACAGGGGAGAAGTCAAGAAGAAAGAGATAACCTCATTGAATAATGGAACATCTATCTCTGCTTCTTCTGTATCGGCCTCCTGCTCGTTGTCTCCATCGTCGTCGGAGTCCTCAGTGTAAGCTAAAACACCTGGTTCTGCTTCGTCTGCCGACGCTACCTCAGCTGATTCGCTCACCCGCGCAGCCTTGGGCTCAGGTGATATTTCGGGCTCTAAAGTTTCGGGGTCATATTCGTCCCCGTCATCGTCAC
Source organism: Wenyingozyma naganishii (assembly GCA_003706235.2). Classification (NCBI taxonomy): domain Eukaryota; kingdom Fungi; phylum Ascomycota; class Pichiomycetes; order Pichiales; family Pichiaceae; genus Wenyingozyma; species Wenyingozyma naganishii. The sequence continues at coordinate 909,494 of PPKS02000001.1, read as the reverse complement.
TGCTCGGATGCTCAGGCTCAACCGAGTCAGCGGGTCCCTCTTCCTGTTGCTCTTTTGCCGAGTCGCTTGAATTAGCTTCAACATCATTAGCCGGAGCTGGTTCTTCGGATGGGTAACGTTCATCGTTCTCATCTGCACTTTGACCGTTTAGGCCATCTGCGCCGTTGTCGATCTGATTTGCGTCTTCTTGCTCTTCGCTATATTCATTGTTATTTTCCTCTTCCTGTTTCTCAGGCTCTTCATTGACTCTGTCTACAAAGTCCTCTTCAACGTCTTCAGGATCAACATCAATTGGATTCACTTCGTATTCGGCAGACTGAAGCCTACTATCGCCATTTACGGCTTCTGAATCACTCATACTGCTGTCGAATCAGTCTTTAAGGAACAAGGCAATCCATTGGAATGAAATATTCATTTGGACAACCACGCATTTCATTTGTCCTCTCTTTTCCTCTGGTGTAGTGATGGGCAACACACATCCCTACACTGATAAATGTTTTTTCACTATTTTATTTACACCGTACACCTCAGGATGGTCATCCGCTTTTCCCGCCTTACACCAGAAGCGGTTTGTCAAACAACGCGGTTCTCATTGGCTGCATCCTGCATCTAAAAAAAATGAAGTGTTTTTCACGCTACTAATGGTGACCCAACTATTGAGGTTTAATATACATGCATTTTCCTTTTCAGGCGTGGTTATATATATTTGCTCATCTGGATACCTACTATTTGCTCATTTCACCAGCCTGATCTCTTACCCCATTCGGACATTAAAAATGTACATCAGAGCTGCCAACAGAACTGCAATCTCCAGATCCATATTTTCCACGACGTTCGTCGTTGCCTTTTCACTGGTTGCACTGAACTCGGTGTTCCCATGTCCCGTGGACCGAAAATCTATCAACAATGAGTCGAAAGATATCGCTGGCGCTCAGCGTTTGTCGGAAAGCCCTCAGCTAGTGCTGAAGGAGGAGAGACGTTAGACCATTTGCACAGACTACATTACGATCATACATTTTATACATTGCAAGCGTGGGCTTGCAAGAGACGTGTTCCTACACAAAGACTATGGGAACCGGCGCTAGGTTCTCTTCGTGTACATAAGAACCAACAGGGAGCTAAGAAGTACGAAGCATATTGCGTACCTATATACATTCTGTACATCAAGACAAGTGCTCTGATAATATGTGGTGGGCGATGTTATGAAGTCGCTAGCCAATGATAGTAAGATAAATGAGGATTTTGTCATATACATCTTCGCGCTAACATACTGTGAGAATAATTTTGGAGAAGATGAGGAGGGATGTTAGCGTACTCAAAGCACTGCTGAGTGACTGAGTGGTTGGGCCAATGAGCACAATTACCTTGCACTCATTTTCATCATCGTTACGTGCACTATGTACAACAAGAAATATAATGTACATTCAATAGAAGTTCACTATTGAATATACGCATTTAATCCAAAAATAAATTTCCAAACAAATTAACTCTAAATAAATAACCCAATATACAGACATCTACTCTTTTTTCTCAATAGGGACAGCAAGTGCTTCATCGATATTGTCGAGCTCGTCAGTGTTGTGGATCTCGCGGGAGATTTGCGACTGTACAACGTGCATCTCCTCTGGATGCTCATTCTGCCAGGCTCTGAGCTTGTAAGTTTGGCCGGTACAATCCCAGTAGATGCCTCTGAGCGAGGTGTAGATACCATGTCTACCCTCGTACAGTGGATATACGCAGACAGTAAATCCGGTGAAGAACATCCAGATGATTCCAACGACGACCCAGCCCGTGAAGAACTTTTTGGAGAAAATGTAACCGGTTCCATACATTGGCATGGGCCACAATATAAGCAGGCATAATGTTAGACCGAGACAGGTGTATCCTGCAATCTTTGAAGCTCTTCCTAACTGTTTAGATTCATCTTCTAAAGCGATAATCCTGCGTTGTTCAGCAGCATCGTGGACATATGTAACAATCGGGTCAAGTTTACCCACACCTTCTTCGGCCTCGGAGACCTTGTCGTGGTGGGTAGCATCGTATATTTCCTCCGACTCATCAACTCTCTTAATCGACTTCAACACGTCAAAGTCAAAGTTTTGTGGCTTGAAAATAAGAGTTAGGATTGGAATGAAAACCATGGGTGAAAGCAGGGCAACAACATTACCAATTAACATAGGGTCATCTGCAAAAGTATTCTCATATGTTACAGACCCTTGTAAACTTTTTGTTGAACCTAGCCAAGACGCAATGGCCGTGATGCACGCAAGAATAGGAGATAGAGTCGCTGCTTGAACATTCTGCCAAGAGTTCAACATGGTCAAAGCGGCAGGCAGCACAGCACCAGAGATAATGACACCCATAAGTTCGTACAAGTAACCCATAGAAACGCCAGCATAGTATAAACCAGTAGAGAATCCAGCCATGGCCAAAGCAAACACAATGACGGACGCATGAGAGGTGAATATGAGTGTCTTTCCAGAAGCCTTAGGATTGATGTAACCTTTGTAAATATCGTAGGTAAAAATGGAAGACACGGCAATCAGCTCAGCAGACATGGCCGAAGTCACAGCCATGAAAATCATCACTAATGTGGCTCCTGCACCACCTTTGCCCATAAGAGCTACGGCAGCGTTGGGCAAGACCAAACCGGCAGAAACCTGATCAGCAGTTAGTCTATTAGGATAAGTGGGGAAAGAGGGATCGTTCTCTAGAGCTAAGCACGCAAATCCCATGGTGGTAGCACAAAGCCATGGAATAGCAAACCAAGCAAGCCCTCCAAGAATGTAACCGGGCAACGCTGCCGCTGGAGAAGCGGCAATGGCCTTATTCCAGTAACCGTTATCCAGGAAAACGGTACCAAAGTTACCGACAATGTTGATCACAAAGAAAATACCTCCAGATCTTGACTTCATTGTCAAATACGAGCCCCCAGAATTTCCGTCTATTGGTTTTTCCAGCGCTCTTTGAGTTACAATCTCCCAAACTTTACCAGGTGATCCAAGAACTTCAGAAGTCGCGTATGTTGTGAACGCAAACGTCAGTATTATTACTATAATAGCAATCGTGTGTGCATAATCAGTCAGAAAAGTAGCCTTAATACCACCGAAAAGGGTGTAGATTGTCACACCCAAGGGAAGCAAGAAACAAGCAGCTGCAGTGTGCATACCGGTCAAGTCACTAATCACGGCAGAACCTCCTGTCAGAAGCATTGCTGTGACCAGTATATTTGTTGCAATAGCAAAGAACATGTACACAAAATGACAAGTCTTGCCATATCTGGCCTTGACGATTTCCAAATAAGTGTGAGCTTCAGGGGCAATTTGCTTTGCCTTGATGGCTAGAAAAGCAAATAGAATGATTTGGACCGTTGCACCAGAAGCGTAGAAGTAAGGACCAGCAATACCATTTTTATAGGCCTGCGACGAACTTTGCAGTAAAGTGGCCGCCCAAGTCCAAGAAGACACTACGGCGGCAGAAATAAGACCCGTCTTGACAGATCTACCAGCCGTAGCAAACTCTTCGGCGGTAATGATTTCCTTCTGATAGCGACGCAGCATATAGGTAGTCCCGATCATACCTTTGAGACAATTTAGTTAGTATTGCATATTTTAGTGATTCTTATCGGCCAATAGGATCGTCGCGATAAAGAAGGTAGGCTAGATTTTGTTTCGTAGCTTTTGCTAACATTGTAGCGCTAGTAAAAGAGCTAAAACTAGTATTGGCGAAGACAACTATAGTAACTAAACTTACCCAGCGAGAAGGCAAAGCCAACTCCAACCACGACACCATATCCAACACCCTCCGAGAGAGGTATCACCTGAACCATAGTATGAAAACTTAAATATAAAACAAGTTTTGAATATATCAAACTGGAAACGATTTGCCTAACAGGTCAGGAAATCCATTCTATATATATGCCACCAGCCTAGCTACAATACGAGTTCAGATTGTCCCATTCCAGACATAGGTAAATCCTTTTAAATTCTATCTTTATCTTATCAAGCTTTCCCTTTTTGGAATTTGCATAAGCACTTTTTATGAAAGCTAGCCAGAACGCCGTGGATCCGTTGAAGGTGCGGGCAGTTTGTTCTATCCGTTTTTGGTAATCTTGTGCATTATCGTGCAGCTTCATGCAGATTTCCACGCAAATATTTTGCCAGCACCAACGCCAAATGGAGCTAGCGCACAAAATATCTAACTGTTACTTCAGGGTTGCTAGCATAGAGGTATGCGGCAATACAGGGTCGTGCACAAGAACTCACGGCGAAAAAGTACCTTGCATGCCCTATCTACTAGCATGCATGCCATCCATGCATGGTCATTGGGTAGGTGAATATCTAATCGTCTGAGCTTATGGAAAGGTGGCTAAACAGGTGATTGGCTTGGGATAGGTTGATATGATTTGTAATCGCCGCCCATGAGGTGCATAGTTGAAACCGAATTTTGGGAAAACGTCTTTAGCATTCATCTTTTTCAACTACATGGCGTCAAAGCAACTGGTTGACCCGGAAACTTTGCTAAACTGTACATCCGTGCACCAGAAAATAAAGTTGCACTTCGCACGAGCTACTTGAATGGACATCCGTGCACCATATGTTGACCCACTGCTGCATTAATTTTTCACTCTTTATTTCGAATACTCACACGAAGCTGATCCTAGCCTCCTGTCCATCACCATGTTTCGCTTTCAGGTACTGGCCAGATTTAACTCATCTGTGCCTAAAAAGCTCGCAAACACCCCAAACAAATATAATGCGAAGTCCTCTGCTTTTAACTTGAAACCTCAGATCCCTGACGGGCTTTTCTACCAACCATCACCATCGTCCATGAACCCTATGATCACACCTAAGGCTTTCCTGCCCGAATCAGACCCCAGAAAGACTTCTAAAGTGTACTATCCGGAAGAAGAGACCAAAATCAAGCAGAACTTAGAATACATGCCTGTGCTCGAGTCATTCAAGAAGCAGTCAAGTTACCATATGAGCAAAGAAGATATAGCGAATATGCAAAAAGACAGGGCCGCCGGGGTAAGCAGGCAAGAGATTATGCGCAAATATAAAGTTGGTAACTATTTCTTGTCTCTCAGCACTGACGCGTCAAATAAGCGTTCAGAGAAACCGCAAAAACGAGTGCCTAAGGGCAGAAAGGCAGCGCAGATAAGGAACCAGAAGCTGTACGATCTGTGGCTTCGGGATATGTAAATAGTATATGTATATAGGCAATAACGACATCATTTTCGGTTACAGTGACACAATCAGCGCTGATTCATGCCTGGTTAGCGAATGAGGGACCATTTCTGACAACAGGTAGTTGTAAGTAGAGGGATGCCAACTCGTTACATAGTACAGTTTGGACATCTCGTTTTTCCATCCGCTAGACCAAGTTGGTACAGTCTATGAAGCGGTTGGTGGCGGTAAAAGAGGGGAAAAACATCGCTCATACTAGGAGTAGAGAGATAGAGTAAAACTGGATTGGCGTAAAGCCACAGCTTAGTATTGAGCCCTATTATTAGTACTAACCTTACGCACGCACGTGTATTTAGTTACGAAAAGGTTAAAACCATTTGGCATCTCTATTGAATACCATACTTCACTTCCTTCCCTTATTATGCCCACACGGACACACACAAAGTCAGAAAATTACTCTCCCCCTTAGCTACCCACAAAGTCACCAAAATCGCTGTCGGAATCGTCCATGCCATCATCAGCCCCCAAGTCAATTTCCTGAAAGCTGCTAGCCAAACTACTTTGGAACTCCAGGAGCCTCGTTTTGCGCTCTACGAAAGACTCCACGCATTTCACAAGTTTGATATCGTCATAGAAGTCATTTATCTTCAATCCCAATGCCAGCAAATGGCCCTCTAGTGCGACCATACAAACGTAGCAGTGAGGCTGAACGCGGGTTATAGTGTATAAATAGTCATAATCTCCGACAAGTTTGACTCTGTTATCGCCCTCTCCCAGTTCCTTAACCTCACATTCGGCCCATACACCTTCTGCGTCTGAGAGCTTCACCACACAACTTAACCCATCTGAGTTAGTGATGTTGTTAGACCCCTTAGGTCGATCACTATCATTATCACTAAATGTGTCTTGAAAAACGCCCAATCGCTGATATTCCCACAGTTCCAGATCAGTCTTACCCAAAAATAACTTGGACTTTATATTACCAGTCCAGTCTCTATGGTTATACTCATACCGTATGCAGTCTGCATCTATTTTGCGCTTGGGAGGCTGGATTTTAAACACGGCAACGCTTCGAAGACTAAAAACCTTTGAACTGAGCACGTCTGCATCCTCTTCCGTCATTGGTTGGGGCAGCGGATATGGTAACCTTGAGGGTAAGGGACAACTAGGATTATCTGGTATTGATATTAAGTGGTGTACGGGTGCCGGATAGCACAGGGTCGCTTTCAATTTCTATAAACGTGTCTTAGCTAAGAAAGCAGGGCAGTGGCAAACAAAACTACTGTGTGTTCTTTCAATTGAGATGGTTGTCGCTAATTGAGCCTGTCATATTAAATAACATGCGTACGTGGCTGCTTAGATGATTTACGTACAGATGCGTCCTTATCGTATGGTGCAGGGGTGTATGAAAGTTATATTACGGTTTTTATGGGCTGAAAAGAACGATAAAGTGTTACTCAGTGAGTGATGGGCTAAATGGCTTTATGGTTGCGATATTCCAAAATGGGAGAGGTGAGTGCTATATTGATAGTGGTTGCTTCAACTTGAAACCACTTATCTCCATATAATCACCGCTATCCACCATTTCCAGCCAACGTGACAAGAGGTGTACAGATGTTCTTTTCAACACTAAAAATTCAAAGCTAATATCCAGTCTTAGCGTAAAGGCATGTCCTCTCTTTCTTCCCATAGAAACCCGCTCTGCCACCCCACCATTTGGTCTTTTTTGAATGTCCTTGACAAGTACGGAGCTCAACTACCTCATATGGCGGTACCTACAGGAGTCGGGGCATGAGCTGTCGTCATATGCTTTGCAACAAGAGACCAAGGCCGACGAGTTTGACAAGAGCTATGGCAAACATGTGCCCATAGGGTGCCTTGTAGATCTCGTACAAAAGGGAATATTATACACAAAAGTGAATGACTGCATAGACCAAGGTAAAGATTTCACTGAGGACTTGGTAGATGCGAATTTCAATCTTTTCAACGCAATAGAAGAAGAAGGAAAGAAGCCTGTTTTACACATTGAGGCCAAGAGTAGTAATAGAGATAAGATTGACATAAAAGGAGACATCAACGGAGCAGTTGTTGAGGCCAACGTTATTGCCAACAATGGAGAAGACAGCAGTAAGCCTGCGGAGAATAAGAACGAAGAAGAACAAATAGATGGATTCACAGCTATACTTGAGAAGATGTGTGAGTTCCCCACCAGTTTAACTAATGAGTGGAGCCCGAGACGTGCTGAGGTGATTGCGTGGGGCCAGAGAGACGGACAATCGAAGTTGTGCACCTTGAAAGCCGGTGGCGACGGGCTTAGTGGGACTGATGAAAGCTTCTTTTTGGAGGAGAAAGTCTTGGTCAATCCTGTAGCGTGCAAAGACACGCTTGCCTTGAGCTGGTCACCGGATGGAAATTACGTCGTTACATCACTGGAGAATGGAGAAATGAGATTGTGGGATCAAAATGGTCAAATGAAGTTTGTTATGGCCTTGCACGCTTCCTCAGTGCTTGTTATCCGTTGGAACTCACAATCTTCACATGTTCTCACTATGGACGTGTCAAACAAAACAATATTATGGAACGCGCACACGGGAAACCCCATACAGCATGTGGATAACATGAGCATGGTATCACAGCTTACGCCGTTGGGGAATGGCCATGCTTCTAACGTGAGCCTAGGCTCAGATGCCTGCTGGATTGATGACAGTAAGTTTGTTGTGCCGGGCAGAAATGGCTCTCTACTTGTCTACAACGTTGGAGAAACACAACCACTTGGTATATTAAACGGGCATCAGGACGCCATTGGCGTTTTGGCGTATAATTCTCAGCACAGGCTGCTTGTCTCGGGGTCAGATGACTGTACGATACGCATTTGGCAGGGAGATTCTATTAACTCGCTGCAGATTTTGATAGGACATTCCAAGCCAATAATATTTACCCACTTTTACGAGGTGGAGTCGCACAATGTGGTTCTGGTATTAAGTTGTGCGCTTGATGGAACTATCAGACTCTGGGATATAGCTAGTGGAGACTGTGTCTCTCTCACAGTGATGGAGCTTGGGCTACCCATATTCGCAGGCCGTGTTTCCCCTAATGGAAGTAAGCTTGCTGTGGCTGACTCAGATGGTAATGTTTTTATCTACGATATTTCACCCGAGGTAGTAGCGAAGGTTTATTCACACTATCGTTCTAAAAAGTCCAAAAACCGGAGGCTCCAGGCCCTCAGCATGTACCAGCCTAGTGTGAAGGAAGACCAGGAAAATTTTGCAAGTGCACTGAGCTGGTCAACTGACAGCACGATGCTGAGTGTGTCGTATAGCGGAACGAGTAGTTGCATATTGAAGGTGTAGCATGCTGATAAATGTGGTAACTGCAGTTCTGATGTATATTATGTATAGTAGTAACAAGGCTTTGCCTGGGCGATACAAATACTAGCGCTGTAATGAGAATTAAAGCTGCGATTTATGCAGGGAACATATTGAGGACTGATGACGATGTGAGAAATGCCAAACATCATTGGAGGGTCAATTTATCCGTGTCTCTGTCAAATGTCTTAGAGGATCAAAAAAAATTATGGTTTATATGGAAAACCAAAACTAAAAAGCCAACGAAGCTTATAAGGAATAGACAACACACGTTTTAATCTCTCTTTTGAACAGATATTTATCGACCAGATGAAGCTTATGCAGGTACAATTCAAAATGCATGAAAAATATACCCGTAATCTAATTTGACGTGTGAGCAGGAATAGCTGTCTGCCTCAAGTTGTTTGCACACTATTTTGTCAAAAGAAAACCATGTAAGATTGGTTTTATTAGCTGCCTCACTGTCTACAAAGAGGGAGCCACTGCTATTGATCCAGATTCAGAAAGCATGGATAAGCACCAAGCGACACGCTTTACATAAGCTCGCATAATCGCTTATCGGCTGCTGCAAGAATGCTTAAAATGGTTCAGGCTTTCTCCTATGATCTTGACAGTACTCGGGGTAATAGCACGCGTTAGCTTTCTTATCTGCCACGGCCATTTTGTTCCTTTGCCAGGTGAGCTGTAGGATTTTCAATCCTGTGGTACATTTGATTTGATCATTCGACTACAAGCTGGCGAAGCACTCATGGAAGCAACTTTTAGCAGTACTCTTTTGTCAGCGATTGCTGCCGATTCTGGATTAAGGACCGATGATGCTACTGAACCTGAAGACATTGCAACCATACCAATTGAAGTTATGAAAATTGCAGTATCCATTGAAAAAGAAACCAACTTGATCCAGTCGGTGTTGAAGCTCGGTCCTAAAAGGTGCTCAAAGTTTTTGCGCATTATCCAAACAGAGGATAGTATGAACCTGTACCTTTCTGCTGCTAGGAGACAGCTTCCGAAAATGGGACCCAAGGCAAGTACAATGTTTGCTGCTGTCAGCTCCTTGGCTCTTATACGGGACGGAAAAAACGTTCCTGCCAACACAGTTAACATAATACGCAAAGACTCAATGTGGGCCACTAGAGGCAAAAAAGATACAAAAAATGCTGATGGTGAAACCACCCGCAAGATTGACCTCTTTGTTAAACAATTGAGTTATAGACGTATAAAAAAATTACTGGGCATATTGTGTACCCCTAACGGTTCCACGAAGTACTTCTCAGTTGCCAATAAACAATATAGCGTGATGGGAAAAGACGCCAAGCTTCTGTATTGTTTAGTCAATGAAATTGGGGGTAAGAAATCTGCCATTAAAGATCGCACATACGAGACAACTGGGCTTTCTCAACCAAGTGCAGAGAAGAATGAAGGTAGGAGAGCTCTTTCTGGAACAACGTCAGCTGTAATTGAGCAAAATGAATCGTCTGCCCACTCTTGCAGAGATGGGAGAATCACGTTCCTCAATAGGAAGACCAAACATATTTCTATTTTAATAAGCAAGTTGAACTGCACTGAAGATATTGGACCCATGAGGGCGTTTCGCTATAGACTGCTACGGGAACGCAAGTTGCTTAAAAACGACCCGAGCAAAGCGTTGAGCAAAAAGTCTACTGCCGTTCTGAATGACGACAACTTGACGATAGTCAATGGCCTGTCTACCAATATAAGGACTTTGGAGACTGGCGAAAAGATAACCGTTATGAGGGACATTTTGAGTGGGAAGTCACCTGCTAAAACGAAAGAGAAAGTTGATTCTTTCTTAGGCAAGGACGAATGGAAAGAGGAATATGATTGTGATGAGTCTTCGGGTGTATCTACTGCTTCCACTGATGTAGAAACTGATACTGAGCCCACGGAATGTGACGCCTCTGCTAGGTTTTCCAGGTTTTCAGGAGAGAGACGCCCCCAGACGGTAGCTTTTAACGGTTTTGGGAAATGGCTTGGTGGCTTTATTGAGATGGACTCTGAATTGAACGGCTCAGTACAGTCAACTGATAGTTTTGATTCCGAAGACGAGAATCTTTATCGACTTTCGAGATCGGTCGAAGAGATATCGGAACGCCCGTGTCTCTTTGCTTGCTGAGTGGCACAGGTGAACAACTATTTAGCGACTCAGACAACGATTTTCAACTATCGGGCAATATAGTGCAATATAGAGAACGCCGATGATTTATAATTTTGTAGGGAAGATGAATGGGAGTACCAATTTTGTTTGTGTCAACTTGGGAGTTTGGGATTCAGTATAGGGAATAGGGCTAGCTGGACTAGTTTCCATTGAAGAGAATCTGTCAAGAAACTGGCCTTGCTTGGCTTCGAATTACATACTATGTATGAGATTATGCGAAAGACGTTTTGTAAAGAGGTTAGGTATCGTGACGGTGAACGCCAATTGTCCACCACTCAAGTCATTGTTATGTAGTAATATCCGTGAGAGCTAACTATGTACCACTAATTGCCCACTGACGCATTGTACTTGCTTCGTTTTTCGAGCGCATACTTCATTGATTTGCCCACTCCAGCCGTAAGTATACCCTTGACACTCTGAATCATGGCCGGCCTTGAAATGGTATCGCTCAGAACACTTTCCAGACTATCAACCAGGTGTTTGTCTGAAACATTGCTCACTATAGCTTTTATAAAGCCCGAGTTGTCAGCTTTGAACTTGTTCGACACGTACTCCCAGTCACTCTTGGGTATATCCTGCAGCTGCTCTAACTTGTCAAGTTTTGTGAGCTCCAAAAATGGAATCTCCGAAGAGGTCACGGGACTGAATTCGTCCGTCATCACAGTTTGCGCCAACATGTCTTTTTGCAAGTCCGAGCTAAACTGATTAGCGTATTTCTGGTACAACTTGCGCCTGAATGCTTTTGGTAGGTCTACCAGGACTCTGGCCTTCGACTCGTTGGTCAGGTTCACTCTGAACGTACTCTCTCCAGATGAGCTGCCTTCTTGGGTAAGCTCTTGCACTATGAATGGAAAGTAGTTACGCAGAAGAGGTAGATACAACTTCCTAAAATATTCAAGTTGATTCTCAACGATGTTGCTCACCTTATTGGGGTTCTCTCCGCCGACCTTCAGCCTTGGGTCACCAGTATAACTGAGACTCGCAATTTTATGGTAAAGCTGTGTTTCGGTAATGGTCTCGCTATTGAGAAGCAGTAGCGAAAGCTTGACGGCATTCGTGAGGTTATACTGGTTCAGCAGTTGAATATTTGGGGCATTCCTCACAATTGCCACTGGTTTATGGAGACGTCCGCTGATATACATTGTCTTCCAGTTGACCAAATCGTCAATCAGGTTGTCCATCGACGTGACACCGTATTTCAGCTGTGCCTTAACATCGCTGGAATTAATAGGCAACTCGACGAATGGGTTGAAGTAGACGCCTGCGCCCAAACCTTGGATCTTCGAGACCATATTGGTACCCAGGTGGCGGATGCTTGAGTAGTGTGAAGGAAACTGTGACACATTGATCGAATGCCAGTGATCCGGGTAAGTAACGGCGTAGATCATGTCAATCTGTGACTTGGAAACGTCAACTTTGGAGCCCTGGGAGAAGATCTTCGATCCGTAGCCGAAGGCAAAGCGTATGGGAGCGTTGAACTCCCATACAATCTTCTTGAGGAAGGCATTCATCTTGTGGGAGTCGTCCATTAGGGCTTGATTATCGCCGAATCTGTACGGAAGCTGGTTGGCAGTTTTCAGATCCTTGAGATTGCGAAGATAGTAATTGAAGTTGACCGGTGTGCTCGACTTGTACTTGGCTAAGTTGGTGTCTAATACGTGGAACTTGTCCTCTTGCTGTCTGTTCAACAGCTCTTGTCTCCGTGAAAAAGATCCATTTTTCAGCAACACCGAGCTCACAGGCTTGTTCTTACGGAAAAGGTTGTCCAGTAGAACAGCGTCGATCTCTGTTGGCTGCGACGACTGGTCTGGCTCATTGTGCTTGGGGGTCTCGGTGGATTGAAAGCGGTGGTGGAGAGAAGAGACGCTCGTTCTGATTGGCCCGATTCGGTGACCTCTCGCCGTAAGCGTATTTATCTCAGCCAGTCTCAGCTGGCTACGTATCTTGCTTGCTGTGGAAATCATTTTGTGCTAAGTGGTGATCCGGTCAAGACCGATGTCCCTTTTGATGTGTGGAACGGTTAACTCCGAAGAGGTAGGACGCTGGCTTCTAATTTACCGAAAATTCACCGGACTGCTTCGGTCAAAGTGAATGTGTGTTTTGTAAGGTAAGACTAGTAAGTGTTTGATAAGCACGTCTGTCTATGGAAAATTTCGCTCTTCAAATAGTTGGGATAAAGAGACCAGAACAACCATCAGAGCTCAGAGTGTGGAATTAAGACGTATAAAAAGGCATCATACACCCGTGCACCAACGAAGGCGCAGTTGAGCGAGTGAATGACTAAGCATCCGAACACCGTGTATTATTCACATGCACCGCGAGTTGCTCGCATGGAGTTTTTTTTTGCTCCACCGCACACCGACCGAATTCGTCTTGCATCTGTCAAAACTTACCCGGCCTGAAATTCACTGCACCTTTATCGCGAATTCACGTAAACAAGAAAAACAAATATAAACATAGTCTTAAGTATGTGCATACTAGTCTGTGTCATTTCTCTGCCTACTTCACTACTGCCCTTCTTCATTCCATCGACCTTCTAATGTCACACTATCAAAGTGCGCGCAAAAGAAGTTCCGTGCACGAGATGTCCTCTCATACTGCACATAGTGCGCTTACCAGCATAGACACTAACAGACTGAGTACGACTAGCATGACTAGCATAACTAACATAAACAATATGGCTGGACTATCAGGCATACCGCATAGAAACAAGAGGCTCAGTCTACTACCGAGAAACACACCGAAGCACGCGCTTGGAAGCCCGCGCCTGAATCTGCCCGTCAACCATTCAAGCGGAGTGAAACGGGCAGGTACTCTTTACACAGACTCCGTCAAGCGCAGGCGTTCTACAGGACTTGGGATCACCTCAACACATGCTACTGTGCCCGAACTCATCCAGCAATCGGTCGCTCGAATGTCTATTGGTGTCAACGGCAACGGCAACGGCAACGCCAACGGGACTAATAATGTCAATGCCAACACGAATGGCTCTAGCCAGCCCAATCACCGCAAAATAAGTACTCCAGCAAACAGAGCTTCAGAACGCTTCTCGTCTTCATCTGGACTAGAAACGCCGTTGCCTCACGCTTATAAGACTCCTCGAGATCCAAGACCGCTGCGCGATAAGCAGTATCAAGCCCAACTGCAAGAGGAGACATACGCTTTTCTATCTGCGAACAAGTTTGAGACTCAGATGAACCATTCCATTACCCCAAAGACACTTAAGGCACCAACTCAAAAGGATTTTGTTATGATATTCCAATGGCTCTACAAAAAAATTGATCCTGGCTATCGCTTTACCAAATCAGTAGAGCAGGAAGTATATTTTCTGCTCAAGACAATCGAATATCCCTATCTTGACTCGATCAACAAGTCACAGATCAGCGCTGTTGGTGGCTACTGTTGGCCTCAATTCTTGGGTATGTTACACTGGATGATGAAGTTTGTAGCAGAAATTGCAGACTTCGACGAAATCCCCGTAGCTGATCTGCAAGACGGAGAACAGGGTATCCGTGCATCGTATTTGCTGGATGAAGATGAAGCTCATTTTGACCATGGCGACCACTTGAACCAGGCTGACCATCTAGAACAGCTAAATCAACTGGAGCAACAGCTCGGCAGCGATGAAGTGTTGTTGCGCGGGTTCATAGTAACGAACCAGATATGGGACACTCACTGCTTGCGTGCTTATAGTCGATATCTATCTCACCGGCAAGAAGACTACAGCGAAGAAATAGGCGCTGTTCATGAAGAGATAGGTGCCTACAGGGCAATGGTGAACACTAAGATAGCAAAATTGGAGCGCGAAATGCGTGATCTCAAGACCAATGTTGATGAGAAACTGGCAGCCCGTCAGGAAATTGTAGGAAAGCGAGATAAGGCCAAGATTGTCGAGACAGATGTAAAAAAGATGAACGATTTTGTGGAGGCCCAAAAGTTGCGCAAGGCCAAATGGCCAGCTACTCTGAGGCAACTTGGTGACGATATTAGTCAGTTGGAAAAGGCATGTGAGCGCTTGGATTATGAAATAAAGGCAAATACTGAAGAACTCAGCAGCAAAGGGTTTACTATCGATGCCATTGACAAACTGAACGTTGAACGTGATCGTGTGAGTAAGCAGTTGACACAGATCAACATGCGGATGCAATCACAAAGCACGGAGGTCAGCGAAAAGCAGCTCTATTTTACAACTGCCTTTGATAATCTCAGCAGGTTGATCCAGGCTTACAACTCTGGTGTGTACAAGACAGTTAGTGCAATAGCTGCGACAGACTTGAAGGATGAGGAGGATTTCAAGACGCTCCCTAGCCTGGAGATTGAGCGCTTCGACGGCCACAACTCCGAAAGTGTCTTGGGATTGAAACCAGATATGTGTGTCCCTGAGCTAAAGGGCAAGGACGTTAAGTCGACATTGATCAACTTGAAGACGTTTGTGAACGCCCACTACAACAGTCTGCAAGACGACACTATAAAATTGCAGGAAAAGCTGGACAGGCTAAGAGAGGCATTTGAAATGCAGACATACGATAAAGAGAGTTCGGATTCCAAGTTGAGCTCGCTTAAGGCTCTGATCTCAGAAACCGAAGAATCTTTTCAGGCTGAACGTACTAGCAAAGACTTGATAATCAAGGATATACAAGAAGAGATCCACGAGGTTACTAAAGCCATCAGTGACAACAAGATTCAAAGCAGTGAGGAGTACAAAACTTGGCACAAGAAATACGAGACGTTTAGACGTGAATTACTGGGAGAAAAACGGGCTCTGCAGGACAGGGTGACGCAAATCCTGGAAGTGGTTGTCAACTTTAAAAGCCAAACGCAGACTGAACTCGAGCAGTTTGAGGATATGGTGGAATTAGGCGTGAGAGAGGTGAGAGAGGCAAGTGAGGTGAACGAAGTGAAGGTAGCAGAAGGGTGAGAAGATTTCAAAACCGATCGATCTTTGAGACCTCAAAGTCACCTTCGTTATAGACCTCAATGTCCGGTTCACCGCACGAGACAGTGAAATAATTTATGCCTATATAGACTAATACCGAGAAAGATTTTGAAATATGAACGCGCGTCTTAGCTTTAACAGCTTCTATTTGTATCATATCATTACTCTGTTTTTCATTATAATCCATTAAATACTACTTCTTCTTCTTGTAATAGTTCTTTTGGAAGAATGGATGATGCGCCAGCTCCTTGTTCTTGCTCTTACTGTACTCAATGTAGGCCATGTCTTCTCCTCCAGCCATTCCCGCAAGAGAAGCCTGGGACCTATACGCTTTTGAGCCTGATCCACCGGACGATCCACCAGATTGCAGCCTTCTGGAAACGCCTCCACCAATCAAGTTTTCTGAATCCTCGTTCATTTCTATACCTGCCACATCCTCATTCTTGAGCAGAACTTCCTGTAACAATTCTCTCCTTTCTCTCGCTGTAGAATATGCCAAGTTAGGCAATGTCTCCATACCATGCAAATGTGTAATCACCTTGAAAGCATAACCCTGGTCAACCAAGAAAGCCTGTCTTTTAGTGGAGTAGTACATCTCCTGTGTATCTTTCGATACAAGCGAATAGAAAAACGCATTAAAACCTTCATCGTTCCTACGCTTAGCACGTAAGATACGCCCTAAACGCTGAGCTTCTTGCCTTCTAGAACCATAATGAGATGAAATCTGGATCAAACAGGTAGCTTCCGGCAAGTCGATGGAAGTGTCTCCCACTTTACTAAGAAAGATGGTAGAAACTTCGTCATTATATTGGAAGTTTTGCAGGATATTCATACGCTCCTGTTGGGGCGTAGAGCCATAGATGAAAGGTTTACCCAGCTTGAGCGCATATTCCTGTAAAGCATACACATTGTCTGAAAAGACAATGATCTTGTCACCTCGTTGCTCATGATAATGGATCAAGAACTGGCACGCTTGAAATTTGGTAGGGTTCATGATGTACAGTAGCATACGCTTACGCGAAGTTTCACGTAAATACTCCTGGTAAAACTCGGAAGTCATCGGACACCACACCTCTGCACATTGCACATTGGCTATATGACCCTGCTGCGACAGCTCCATCCAGTTCGCCTCGTAAAGTTTTGGCCCAATTAAAAAGTTCAAATCTGAAATCTTTTCATCCTCTCTCACCAAAGTGGCAGTTAATCCTAACTTAGCGTGAGCAGCAATGGTCGTAACAACTCTTCTGAACATGGCAGCAGGCACGACGTGAACTTCATCTAAAATGATGAAACCCCATTCACGAGACGTCAAAAAATCCATCACCTTCTGAGAGTCATGCGATCTATTACGCGTGTTCGCCACCATCGAATAGGTAGACACCACTAAACCGGCATCTCCACTGAACATCTCTTTGTTTTCCGAAGTGAAAACTGCAACATTCTCCGGCTGGATGGTACACCACTGTAAAAATTGTTGTCGCCACTGCATAACAGAAACTGACGACGTGCACAGCACTATCACCGACTTACTTATTGTGCAGGCAGCAGTGATCCCAACCAAAGTTTTACCTGCTCCACAAGGCAACACTATAATACCGGAACGGGCACGTCCGTTACCAAACATTTTACTGAGCGATTTCTCCTGATAGGGCCTAATCTGGGTAGAAGGTTTCAGGTCTATATCCAAATTAGGATTGCGAGTATCGTTACGGAAATCGTACTCTTCAAGCATAGGGTAGTCTATTTCTTGACAGCGTTTCTTGACAATCTCAACTGACTCGTGAGCAATTTCAAATGAGTGGACAGTGTCAAAGTCGTCATCATCGTCATCTGCTGCATCTCCAATGACATTGGCGAAGATGTCCTCAATATCTTTGTTCTCATTATCAGCATTGTCTTCATCTGCCGCATTCGCATTATTATTTTCCTGTGAAGTTTTTTTAGTGTTACTATTGCCATCGCCCTGGTTGCCGCCGCCGATAACCAGCCCACTCTTGGAAGGGGCCTTTGTCTCCACGAGTCCATCCTTGGATTCATCGGTGGTTACTCTAAGCTTTGAGATCACTTCATCTTTTAGCAGCATTTGAAGAATATCTGCCTGCGTAGATTCAACAAAATACCTGTTATGCTTCAGCACAAGCTTCACCTTACCATACGACAACGTCGCCTGGCAAATGAAATTAACAACAGATGGAGCAACAGGGATCTTCGACAACCGACTCAGAACTTGAATGATATCATCAGTCTCCAGCCCAACACTGACGGCCGCATATAAGGAGTGCGTGGTGATCCTGTACTCATGTATAAAGCTCGGCCTACTGATAGGCTCAGCTATTGTCACCAAGAAGTCCTGTGCCTGTTCTGAAAGAGGAGAAAAACTCTCTAAGAAAACCTTGCCATCAAGAGGACTAATCCAAATCGGCCTCGAGGCATGGTCGGGCTTCAGTTTCAAGTAAGAGAAGTCAGACGCTCCAAATACTTTGGATACAGAGTCAGGCACAAAATCAGGAGGCCTATCGAGAGGAACAGTGACTAGCTCGTCATCCTCAAACTCATCATCGTTTATATTGTTGCGGATAATCGTAGCAGCCGTCTTGGCCCTTTTCGTAGACGCCTTTGACCCTCTCTGGTTGACAGTCTTCGTTGCCCTCTTAGTGCCTAGTCCTTTTCCAGACGACCCATAGTCTGATTCTTGGCCGGAATCCGATGATCCGGAAGAAAGGAAGTCTTCATCATCAACATTCCCGCTAGCTAACTCAGAATAGTTCACTTCTCCGACCCTTCTTGACATACTGACTGGGTGGAGAAGAAGAGAGAGATACGAGGATATGATCATGTCAAGTAGGGAGTGTAGGCAATTTAATCTGCAAAAAAAGCCTTGCACCATTGTAAAGTACATCCGTGCACCATAATCAATCAGGCGTGTGTTAGTAAACTTTAAGTACTATAGGTATATATACCTTATGAAGCTGTAGAATTGGTATTATCTGTTCCTCTGGCTTGGTTTTATCATGGCTAATATCAGTTACTATTATCTTCTATTTTTAAAATTTTCGGCTATCCGTAATCGTAAATAGTTCATAATTAGTTTGTAATAGCCTCGGCTATAGCGAGATAGGTACTGACGGCTACCCAGGACACACAACATGGAGGAGTTGCTTAAAATGAATATCATTTCTCCCTTAAGCTTCCTCTTTAGTAATCACCTAAATTGGTTCCATGACAAATAGAATTTTGGCAATATTTTTTACTTTATATCACTACTATATTACAACCACTGCTCAGTCTATCAGCACCCAAACTCCTAGTCCTGGAACTTGTAACTTCCGGAATTCAAGGTGATGGACCCACCCTTGTAGGATCCTCTCTTGAACTTATTTTTGTTTTTGGTAAAGTCCTTACCTCTTACCTGGAGGAGCCTGTCACTGGCCTTTTCTCCCCATGTACCAGCTGCTCCTTTGTATGTGTTATCCTTCAGCATTTGGTCTTCGAAACTGATTTTAGACTTGTCAATTCTCGAAAAGTGCTTGCGCTGGCCGGGCTTCAACTCGTCAACATTAGCAGGGATAGGAGTTGCTTCCTTGCTGGAGAGAGAAGCTGTAGTAGATGAGGTGAGCTCTGTTGACTCAGATGGAGTAGAGTCTGTAGAATCAGATGACTTTTTGGCCTTTTTTGAAGACTTCTTTGGCTCTTCAGCAGCTTTTCTCTTTTTCGTACTAGTTGCATCAGAGTCGTCTGAGTCACTTGAACTGTCTGAGCTGTCTGAGCTATCCGAGTCGTCTGAGTCATCAGAGTCGTCTGAATCATTGTCAGAACTGTCAGAGTTTGAGCTATCAGAACTATCAGAGCTCGAGCTATCAGAATCAGAGTCACTGTCAGAATCACTGTCACTACTGCTGCTCTCATTCTTGGATTCACTAGCGGCCTTTTCCTCAGTTTTGGTTTTCTTTTCGGTGTTCTCCTCGTCATCTGAGTTACTGTCAGAGCTGTCTTCGTCAGAGCTGCTGTCAGAGCTACTGCCAGAGTCACTGTCAGAGCTGCTGTCAGAGTCACTATCAGAGCTGTTCTCAGAGCCTGATTCTTTCTTAGCGCCTTCATCGTCAGAGCTGTCAGAGTCAGAGTCAGAGTCAGTGTCGGAGTCGGAGTCGCTGTCAGAGCTGTTAGAGTCGGAGCTGCTGTCACTCTCAGAGCTCTCAGAACCTGAGTCGTCACTGTCGCTGTCAGAATCTGAGTCAGAGTCATCATCAGAGCTGTCATCCTTCTTGCTCTGCTTCTTCTCCTCCTTGTCCTGACGAACATAATCCTCTAACGTCTTTGAGCCGCTTCTTTCAACACTTCCCGCCTCTTTCGCAAGAGCCTTTTGAGCCTTAGCATATCCGTTCCTTTCCAAAAACTCAAAAACTAAACCAAGCACATCTGTGTCAATTTTGTCACCTTTGGACTCCACCATCGTTACCACTGATTTGATATATCACAATCCTTGAACTAAGATCTAACTGTCAAACAGTATAGTGAAATATTTTTTTTTCAAATTTCAAAAATTTTTTCCCCCAAAAAGTTCCTTACTTTTCTAAATGCGCGCGAGGCCTCACAACTGCTCATTCGGATAGCGACTGTGCAGGAACTCCGAGATGTTATCGATCATGGCCTGCTTCGTGGTAGCCGACTCAATAAGACCCTTTCGTGAGCGGATGTACTTCTTGAGCTGGTCGTTTTTGTAATCGCCTATAGTGTTTGTTTTCCATGCGAGCAAGATGTCTTTATCGGTGAGCGATGTCTCCTCCTGCTTGACCTTTTTAGACTCTGCCTCCTTGGGCCTGTGCAGTGACTCGTAGTTCGAGACCTGGTTCAATCTTGAGTTGATCTTTTGCATTAGCGAAGTCAGTACGGAATCGCTTTTGATATGAGAACGAGCCCGCATTACCAGCTGCTTCGTCTCGTCAAACTCATTCTGTTCTTTCAACATCTTTAGCCTCTGCGACACATCGTCGTTGTCATCACGTTCTACAACTACTTGCAAAAGCTCCTCTTGAATGATCTTGAAGTGCCAATTGATTGATGGGTTTTTCACACTATCATACTTTGCAATGTTCTGCAATTTTGGCAATAGCTCGGCAAACAAGTTATCTGGATGGACTGGTTCTGGCTTTGGGACACTTGCGGGAAGCGTGCGAATATAGTCTTTGAATGGCAGTGGAACGAGGGTAAACCCTTGTGGGTAGTACCCATTTTTCGAGTATGTAGTGAAACCCAGACTCGTGTCTGTCGGAACCAAGTAATACAGTGCTGGCGCAGATATTCGAGTGGCCATGCCCCACACTATTCCCATTTTCCTCTTTTTGGTAAGCGATTGATATAAGGCAGAGAAAGTTCTTCGGGAATGTTTGTAGTCCTTCGTGTCGTCTGGAACCATAAGTGTGGAATGGGAAAAAGTGTATTCAGGGTGGAAGTAATCGAGGCTTCTAAACCCAAGGACACGTAAAATAGGCTTCGTCTCCTCGTTAAACTGAAACAGCTCTTGAATATGGCTGGCTTCTAGAGGGATAGAGTCATCACCAAAGGTATAAACTTTCGAGAGAGAGGAAGAACTATACTCCCGGCCAGAAGTACTGCTCAGGGTTGTCGTTACCGTGTCTACCGACATATATTTCTCTCCATCAAAGTAGAAGTTGTAATATGGCCTCACTTTGGTCTCGTTTATCATAGAAAAGCCCTTAACTCTTATATTGAGACCCTGAGAGATAACCAGAGGACAATTGTATGCTTCTCTCTTGATTTCTTTGGTCAAGTCAACCTTTGCTTTTATGCGGTCAGGTGTCATCTGGTCTACTATGGGCCCATCTTCGTCTTCCTGTACGTCCAGGAAGAGAAGTTCTTTGTACTCTGCAAGATCAAATTGGTGGCTTTTAGTACTGAGCAAGAAAGGAGAAATGCCAATTTTTTCTTCTTGATAACCTTGAAGTATTTTACGCAAGGTGATACGGTATTGAGTCTTGGTGTTATAGGGCTTATCGCAATCAGTGAAAAGAAACACTTTCTTAGAATTATACGGTTTGGTGAACCGGGGTGTCATGGCAAAATCATCTTGAATCCTATTCAAAACGCTAGCCAATTGCATACCTGCGGTTTCCTTTGGATCTTCGGCCAACAGAGAAGTTTTGTTCTCGAGTAAAAGGGACCTGTCCTCCAGCAGCAAATTAACCTTTTTCAACATATCGGCGTTTATGTCTGTCAAACGTATAAACCGAATGATACCGTCCTTTGCCTGTTCACCTAACAAACTGTCCAACCCGCAATTGATAAAATAACACCCAATTCCAGTTGATGAAAGCGAAATCGCTAGGTTGCAAATTAGCTCCTTCAAACTATCTAGGATCAGCTCGATACTACATCGCTCAGTTGTTGTATTTGGAACCAACATGTTGCGGGACAGCTGGATCACAAAGACAATTCCCTGGTGGATTTTGAATTGCTCTCTGTCGTAGTCGTCCATACTGAGAGCCTCCACAAGATATGCGTGGAACCGGTAGGCAAAGGTGTTAAATAGGGCAATATAGTTTAGAAAAGGGAGGTCTTAACTATGGCGCGGTAGCTGATTTCCTACCGCGCGAACTTCCCCACGAGCTCCAAATTCGTTTTAGCTTTCCCCTCTTCGTTTTCGCGTCACCAATTTTTCATTCCAAATAGGGATTCGTTTATCGTTTACCTTATCACCGTCTCTTCATCATATATTCCACTGCTGAAACACCACTGCAATGAGCAAATTTGTCCAGTTGTTGCTGCATCCGCTTGAGCTCAAGTCTACCGTTCAACTGTATGTCTTAGTTACTTAGTTAGTGTTCACGACTGCAATTGCAGTCAACGACACTTCATTATTAACAAGCATTTCATCTTGTTAGATCGGTAACTATGTAATTCACGCCAGTTAGCTTCCTAACAGTCATGTGTTACTTATAGAAACCGTTATCAACCAATACTTTTCATACTAACTTAGCCAGCCTGCTAGTGAGGGAATCACGGTACCCTAGAGATGAGTCAAAAGAGCCCGAGTCACTCAAAAAATGCTTTGAAATGCTGAAAATCACTTCCCGTTCCTTTTGCGCCGTTATCATGGAGCTAAATCCAGAACTCCGCACACCAATCTCCGTGTTTTACCTGATTTTGCGTGCTTTGGACACGGTGGAAGACGACATGACGATCTCGCCCGAAGTAAAAGTTCCCATTTTACGCGAGTTTTACACGAAATTGAACACCAAAGACTGGACATACGATGGTGTCAACGAGAAGGAGCGTGACAGAGTCGTGTTAGTGAACTTTGACCAAATCTTGGCGGAATACCACAAACTGAAGCCAGAGTATCAAGATATCATCAAGGATATCACCAAGGAAATGGGTAACGGAATGGCCGACTACATCAACGATGAAGAATTCAACCTGAACGGGGTCAAAACCGTGAAGGATTACGATCTATACTGCCACTATGTAGCTGGTTTAGTGGGAGAAGGCCTTACCAAGTTGACAGTAGCTGCCGGTTTCGGCAAAGATACTCTTATTGAAGATATGTACTTGAGTGAGTCAATGGGTCTTTTTTTACAAAAGACAAATATCATTAGAGATTACAAAGAGGACTTGGATGATGGTCGCTCTTTTTACCCAGAGGAGATATGGTCTAACCATGCAGAGAAACTGGCAGACTTGGCAAAGCCCGAGAACATGCAAAATGCGCTTAATTGCTCCAGCGACCTGGTACTAAACGCGTTAGGACACGCAAAAGACGTGCTCGTCTACTTGGCTCAAATATATGATCCATCTACCTTTAGCTTCTGTGCCATTCCACAGGTTATGGCAATTGCTACACTTCACGAGATCTTTCAGAACCCAAAGATCTTCCGCAAAAACGTCAAGATCAGAAAGGGAACTACCTGCGATCTCATTTTGAGGTCAAGAACCTATGAGGGTGTCTGCGAGATCTTCAGCGAGTACGTCAGAAAGATCCACCACAAATGTACGGTACGTGATCCTAATTACCTCAAAATTGGCGTTTTGTGTGGTGAGATTGAACAGTTCCTGGAGGAAATCAACCCAGATCCTAAGCACCTGCCTCCAGGAATCCAGCCTAAGCAGACGACGGCTTACATCAATGCTGCTAACAAGAAATCGATCGACAAGGACCTCAAGGAAGAAATTGAGGCTGAGTACCAGACGACAAACATGCTGTTTGCTAGTGTAACGTTTCTGTTGGTGGTCCTCTCTTACTTGGTTTACCAGTGCTTTGTGTAGGTTTGTGTGTTCTAAGCAGGCTATATTATTTGGCCATGATTAAGCTATGGTACTTATCCTAATACATCTATTAATCGGCATGGTACTTCACCTTCATAGATCGTGCTTTGCTGAATTATTACACCTCTGCCCAATTACCCATTTAATGCGCTGAGCTTATGAAGTAGGAAATGTGCTTTGCGATGTTTCCCATTGCTTTGGGTGTAGGAATGCACATCTTCATACGAAGCGAAACAAAATGCTTCTGCTTTCATTCTCTCAAGCTAATCGGTAATGCTATAATCTTTGTAATTGTGCAAATACACGATTTTAAAAATGATCCAGCTCATAGTCGTAATGAGAATAACCATCCATAACTGCATGTACGAGCCTTGTTCGCCTGTCTCTGTCGGACAAATGAGAATATATGTCACTGTAGTTGAGAGTATTGTAATCGGCAGCGTTCGCAGTATCCTTACTAGGCGACTTAAGATACGTTAGCACTTTCTCTAACTTTATATCTTTTGTGTCGGAAGCCACCTTTGACAAGAAACCTATTATTTTCGGAGAAAGCTTTGGATAGACCTTCAGTGCTTCTGAGATAAAGTAATATAATGTCTCGTGTTCCGTGCCATGCACTTGACATTTCATGAGGTCTAGGTAGAACCTAGCAGGCACTATTTCGCCTGTCAACCCCAGCTGGTGCTTGCAATGCTCGTAAATGGCAACACTTATTATCTTTGAGCAGTTTGAGTGAGCCAAACCGTGTAATATAAGCGCCCACGTAGCCTTTGATATGGGTATATGTTCACGCTTCATAAAGACATACATGTATTTTGTAAAGCCAAATTTACATCGCCTCTCCTCAAAGTACGATAGAATGCTATGAAGAGCAAGTCTCTTGGTACGTTCCTGTCGCAGCAATGCTACCTTGTCGCAAATGACGTGAAGATCAGCCAAATTAGGCTCAAATGCGTAATTTCTGGCCAACAGAGAGACATCGCTTTCTTGAAGATCGATGTTTTGCTCAACGTACTCATTCAACATGTAAAGAACGGCATCAATGTCATGAGCCAAAGGAATAAGTGTCAAAATTGCAGAGTCTGCATCAAGACCATGCTGCTTCGCATGAAGCTCGACCGCCTTGAAGGTCAAATCAGTGTCTTGATTCTGCGCAAAAACAGTAGCGAGTTGAGTGAGGGTCGAGGGGGCCAAGGTATAGCTTATCTGGCTGAAAAGATGTTGACAAAGACGGTAATCTCGATATTTGACTGCATTTACAAGTAAATGTGGAAGCTCATCGTCTTTTCTTTCATCCTGAAGCAAATTGAAAAGCTTGATTACTTCTTCCGTGTCACCACGCTCACTCGCTCTGTTTAGTAGAGATTGGACTAGCCGAAATGCGTCTTTAGGAACGCGGTTATGTTTTCGCTCCAGAACTTGCCAGAACTTATCTATTGCCACTTCGTAGTGGTCCTGGTTCAGATGAATCCAGACCTCGTGCCAGCCATAGCAATTCGGATAGAGATACTTGAGTAGTTCAATAGTTAGATACGACTTGGAGTCTGAGCAGACCTTGATTGTCTTGCGCATGTAAAGATCTCTACGCCCATTTGAACTCGAAGTTTTAGATAGATTTGAATTGACAATAGCTTCGTTAGAATTGGTCCGGAGTTTGCAGTTTTTCACTTCACCCATATTTTCATCTCGAATGGAGGCCTCTTTAGATGCCATAGCTAGGGCCAACGCTATCTTAGTGAACGCCTCGTTTTTATATTCAGATTTTCTCATGATGCCAAGTAACTCTCCCCTCTGCTTCAGCAAAAACTTTTGACGTTGCGGCCCAATTCTACTTTGGTAATTCAGCTGCTCAAAGTATTGTCCCACATATACAGGGCCAAGTTTAGAATTGTAGGCCTCCGAGGCCGAAACAGGAGTGTTTACATTTTGTGTGCGAGACACCTTCTCTCCAGTAGAAGCTAAAATGCGTGACCTTCGGTACATCTAAACTCATAAGCTCCTAAACAGTTTGCTATCTCTATAACTCACAAAGTTGTGCTAGTCCGATAAATACGTCCACTAACTGTCCATACATCAACCCAGCGCTTCTCGAAATCTGTGGGGTAAGATGCCCCGCGGAATACACGCAGTTTGCTGAAATTTCAACGTTTTTTTACAGCGAGATGGGCAATCTTGGTGAAGCAAGACTTGCTAAACCTGTCATATCTTGAGTCGGAGCTCAGGCCGGAGTCAAAAAATGCCACCACTAAAGCATCTGAGGCTCAATCATGTTGTGCCGCACTTCAGGGGGTTCAGTAGCACGAAAATTGCACGTGATAATCTGCAGGTGTTCAATAGGTCCGTGAAGCTTCTGCAGCGTGAAAGAGCTGCGTCAGACGGAGAGAGCGTCCATGTCGAATACATAAGAGACGAGGTTGCCAGAAGAACTATAGAGAGGCTTGCATTCATAAAGAAAGAGTTTCCAAGGTTTATGGATTTTGGGTGCAATAGCGGCAACTTTGAGCGTATCCTTTGTGAGGCAAATGAAGACGACGACCATCGATGGAAGGAGGACAAGCTGCTAGTGAAGGGAAGAATAGGCAAAGTCTACATGGTGGATAGTTCCCATAATATGTTGTTCAAGAGTAAAGATCTACCCTTCAACAACCAACTTGAAATTGAGCGTGTGGTTGCGGATGAGGAAGCTTACAATCATCCTTTCTTGACTGAGAAAGATAGCTTTGATGCCATCATTAGCAACCTGAGTTTGCATTGGATTAACGATTTGCCGAAAGTATTTCGTAATCTGTACCAGTCATTGAAGCCAGATGGTGTGTTTATGGGTACAATGT
Organism: Wenyingozyma naganishii; assembly: GCA_003706235.2. Classification (NCBI taxonomy): domain Eukaryota; kingdom Fungi; phylum Ascomycota; class Pichiomycetes; order Pichiales; family Pichiaceae; genus Wenyingozyma; species Wenyingozyma naganishii. The sequence continues at coordinate 882,717 of PPKS02000001.1, read as the reverse complement.
TTGGCGGAGACACCCTGTTTGAGCTTAGAACTGCCTTGCAATTGGCGGAGATGGAGCGATATGGAGGCCTGTCTCCACGGGTATCCCCTTTTGTAGGGTCTGCCGATGTTGCAGCCTTGATGCAACGAGCTGGCTTCCAGATGTTGACTATAGATGTGGAGGAGATTGTAGTGGGTTACCCCGATGTTGTGGCACTGATGCGTGACCTTCAACTCATGGGGGAGAATAATTCCATACTGAGCACGCCGCCTATGCTGACCAAAGACTTGATTATAGCACTAGATCCAATTTACAGAGCCATGCATGGAGACAGAGACGGCACTTTGCCAGCCACTTATCGGTTTGTATTTATGATTGGCTGGAAGCCAGGAAAGGATTTCCCTCAGCCTCTGAAAAGAGGATCTGGAACGGTGTCGCTTAAGGACGCATTGTAAAGTTTTGCCTTATCTGTTTCCTTTATGTCATTCATATTTATTTATTAGTGGAAGCGGGGCAACCCTATTCCAAGAAAGTGTGTACATTTGTACGGGTATAAACATTACAATTGGTAATTTGAGAGGCGCAGTTTAGTTGGACTGTTCAATGACAGTTCTATTTGTGTTGGCATATTTTAGTTAATCCAGGCCAGTGCAAGAGACAAACAGAAAGAAAGGCTATGCCAGTTCAACTTAATGGGCATCTGTCGGAGGTTTCTTTGTTCCGGTTAGGCTCATAGTCAATATTTTAGTCCATCTTGAGAGACTCCCGAATCTTATGAGGATCAGTGTGGACCGGATAAAGCTCACTGCTGTATTCGTTTTTCAGCTCGGACAGTTTCTGGTTTGCTTGCTCCCTCACTTTAGACATCGGATGATTCACACTCAGCCACTCAAGACGCTCAATACACTTCTTCTGCGTAGGGTCCCTTTCGTATATTAAAAGCAACAGGTCAGCAACCACAGTTAATCTTTCAAAACTAGAGCTGCCCAGGTGTAGATTGTATACCCGCACGAAAAGAACGGAAATTTTGAAAGAGTCGGGTAGCTGCAAGTTTAGTTGCAAGATATTACTCCAAAAGCGCAAACAAGAATTTTGCAGCTTAACAACCCTGACCGTGGCATAGTCTTTTAATTTGGGATTGAAACTTTTACTCGGATTCTTCAAGAATTCAAGAAGCTGCCCCAAAATGTATGTCCTGGAGGCGTCGTCCCAGCGCTTACAGTAGCTGACTATAAATGCCTCAATAGAAGCATCAATGCTCTTGTAGTCTGCGTGAAAAGCACCAGCAGAGAAACAGTACCCCCTCCAAAACTCGAGTGAAATATCGGACACCTCTGGTTTGAGGTACATATTATCGTACAGATAAAGCATAAACTTGAAATAAACATCCGTAGAAACAGTGCCGGAGTCGATGTCTAAGTCAGTGCTGTTTTCCTCATTGTACCTATTGACCTCTTCATTCCAGTTTTTTATTTTCAGCAACAACCGCAAAGACATAAGCTTCAGGGAATCCATTACCTCTAAAGATAGTCTTAAAAGACGCTTTTCAACCTCTAAAGCAATAGCTGCTGACGAAACAAATTTGTCTACGTTATTGTCAATCAGGCCTATAGTCGCTTCTCTCAAAAAACGTCCAACATCACCCTGATTGGTGGCAGTGTAATCGTCCAAACCGGCTATGATTTGTTTTAAAAAAGACTCATTGTGATTGTGACTCTTGATGTATACAGAGCATGAATCAACTAAACTGCTTCTTAATTTTGCGTCAATTTTGGGGTTGGTGAGCAATTCTAATATTTCACTGACTTTATCCTGAAAAACAGGAGAATATCCTATACCCTTTGCTGCTATCACGTTCCCTTTGGTTATATACTCAAGCCATTTTTCACAGTATTTCTGAGGCACGCTATCTAGCTTCTTGCTGAGTTGGATGAATTGTTCAGAAATTGCAACCGAGTCCTGGCGGATTATGCAGAATACAACTTCATAAATGCGATCACTCATCAGCAAACCATGATCCAGCATTTTTGTAAGCAAATAGAGCAACTCCTCTCCCTTATAAAAAGGATCTTTATGAAAGTCATAAGTGACACTACTGTAAAACTCAGTGGTAGCAGCCAAATCCACCTCACTATCAGTAGTCAGTAAACTTCCAATGAGATAAGGAAGACCTTTGCGAAACTTGTTGTGTAAGCCGGACACAAGTGTTTCTATAACTGCGTTTCGTTGGTTTTCATCGAGCAGATCAGCCACTGTATGTGCCGCAAGCTTTCTTACATCGTAGTCCCAATCATACGCCTTGGTATTTAGCAGAAAATTGGTAAACTCATCTCTCATCAAACCTTCTACAACAGTAACAATGTCTATACCGATAGCAAATGCTCTGTTAAGCTGGCCTAGCGCAGAGTAGTCTAATAACTCTATCAACCTTATCTTGTAAAAATTGGTCTTGCTTTCATCCTTAAGGCGATTTGTCAAAACCACGTCTCCGTGTCTACCTATGACCTCCTGTATACAAGCAGCTCCCGCTCTGCGAATCATGATGTCCTTGTCAAAGCATGCACAAAGCATTAGCTTATCAAACAGAGCACTCACTGCTACCGCTGTCAGGTCTCCAGTGGAATACTTTTTAGCCAACGCCCATGACACAAAACACGCTGAGTCCCTAACATTGCTACCGACAGTGTAGTTTAGTCTATGCTGCTCAACAAAAAGAGCTGATCTTACAAGAGAAACCACAGGTTTTATAAAGACAACTGGTAACACGTGTCGTCTCGCAAGTTCCCCCAGTGTTAAAATAACCCCATGGTAAGTCTCAATGCTAATCAGTTCGTTGTTGAGCAGGATATCTTGAATCTCGGATGAGTTCATATCAAGACAGTCTAGCTGCAGTTCTGCTACCAGGCCCTTGATGATTTCCCCAGTCAAACTGCTGTCGAGCTTCTCCATTATCTTACACAGCTGTTTTGACACAGATTCCCGTATGACGGTGTCGCTATGGCCAATTTTTGATAGCAAGATAGACACTATATCCTCGATCTCATCATATCTATCAAGAGCGTGATACTGTAAGGCCAATTTACCAAGGTTTTTAATGTACAGCTTCGTAATAACGGAGTTTTCGCCGCCTTCAATATTACTCGTGATTAGTTGCAGCTGCCTATCCAGGGACTCAGAGGCAGGAGCGACCTTAGCAACTTTGAGAAGATAGTTTGTGGTCATAAGCAAGCATATTTTGCCCTGCGTAGTAGCTTGTTGCCAAGGTATGCTACTGATATTTTCCTTGTAGAATTGCACAAGGGCCTTACTGGAGTCATTACGAGAAAGATATCGAGCCATGAGAACAGCAACGACGTCACTTTCTCTTCCGGGCTCGTTCTTTAATAATTTGAATAGCTCATATATCTTCTGTTCCAAGCCAACAACGGTATTAGCGAGAGGGAACGGTACCAATACCAATATAGAAAGCCAGAGAACTAAAAAGCACTTTTCCTTCCACTTAATTTCGCTGAATAGTCTGTCGATCACGAAAGGCATCAAATAGACATCGCTCTTCAGACAATTGGAAACGGCTTTGAATCCTCTCACCTTGAGCAACTGATAGAATACTTCTCCCACACGCTCACCCAATACATCAATTGTCGACTTCCCCTGGTTATTAACATAGATAGACACTAAAATGTTGATAAATTCCCGGAGTTTCGAGTCCAGGAGTTGAGGACAGGGCTGAAAGTGTTCCAGCGCGTCAGTTATACTTTTAAGAATGGTTTGCTCACCCGTGTCTAAGAACTGTGGCAATTCTATCGAAAGTTGGGCAAGTAGCCGGTCTGATATCTTAGATACGCGCAGTTCATCGTTGTCCATTTCTTGCGTTTTGCTTCCCTAGGACCACGGCTCGACCTCGTATAGACACGCTTCTGCACCCTTAACTATGATAACCAAAAGCGTCAATTACATAATCAAGCTAGTGTGAAAAATATTTCTATTTAATTTCCCAATTAGGAATGTTATAAACACTCACATCTACAGATCTGCTGTACGCTATATACCAAAAAACGCAAGAAATGAGGGCAGTTCATAGCACCCTTACCACACAGCGGCTGTTCCTCTTTCCAATTATCGACCCTAATGCTGTCGGATATTTCTAATAGGCAGCAAAGTCGAAGTGCCAGTGTCGATAATACACAAAACAAGCCAGCCTCACGTGATGGTGCCAGCGACAAAAGAAAAGCCGCCACGAGAGCCAAAAGCAGTCCCGTGCTGCTAGCCGAGAAGCCAAACTACGACTTCCCATCTCACTACGCAAATGCGCTTGACTCGATGTTTCCTTATATCGAAAAGTCCTGGAGATCCTCGAAGGATGGCATTGACTACACTACGCAACTAGTCCTGCCCAAAAACAATGCTAGGAAGTATACAAATGCCATTGGCAGTGACGAAAAGCTAATAAGGTGTGAAGCCAACAGAGAGAGTGAGTCCTACATTTACTTTGGGAACCAACGGGTAGAAATAATGGCTTCTGGAAGTCTGGAAGTGACTTTTGATGCTACTGCGGCTACTGCAGCTAGCATCGCCAGTACAGCGAGCACTGGCACCAGTGCCAATATCTCCAGTACTTATAACACTCCCTCGGGTTCGAAGAGAAGCTTGGAAACAGCAGAGAGCGGAGATGTTACTGTTTCTATCGGCAAGTCCTCTTCTGCCCTCGGTAGGAGAATTTTGCAGCTAAACAACTCACCCTCTCCTCTACACCAAAAGGTCAACACCAGCTTGCTGAAGAGAAGAAGATACGACAGGTACGACAAGTTTGACAACACCCACGTGATCTCTGCAAAAGCCATCCTAAAGATGGTGGATGACTCGCTAGTTTCGAGTGACAGCGAGCATCTCAGCAGTTTGTCGTCGATCTTGAGAGACACCGCAGGGAAGGAGAACCAAATGGTCAGTATAAACGCAGAGGAGCTCAACTTTGCAAAGCTGGGCGACATAGAAAACGAGTTTGCCGCAACGCCATTGGTCAGGAAGACTTATAATATGCATGAATTTGCTATGAATAACAGCTTTAAGAGAGCGAACAACTAGCGTGGAGCGAATGATTGATACCAAAGTATGGAGGTATGGATGTAGTTTTTATATGGTGAAATTACTGCAGGATAACATGGTTAGAAGTGGTGCTAGGCAAATTTGGTTCTAGTCATGGCCAGGCTGTACCAACGTCGTATTGGGCAGAGTGGAGTGATGTATATTGGCAAGTATTTCGGTGGAGACAGAAGGTTGTCCAAAATTCGTCGTAGCTATGATTATAATCTATATGTACATGTATTCAGCTTAGATATGTTCGAGTTCGCAGGCAATGCGCAGGTATGTAGAGCTGCAGTTGCGGAAACCCCATCTCTCTCGTGAGTTATGTCGGCACGGTGACCTGTGACTGGCTCAATAGCAGAAGCAAACATGCTAAGGCATTGTCATTATTTCATCGTTAGCCTGAAGCCCATACTCATTGCATAGCTGTTAGTGATAGTGACAGTGATAATGTAACGATGGTATTAAGAAATTAGAGTATCATCTATACCAACAAATGAAGGATATGACGTAATATCCTACTATACATCGTCTATAGCACAACAGCTACAACCATGCCTCACCATGCGCCCTACCCTGTGAATCACTATATCCTGGTCTTCTCAATCACAAACCCCGCGTTGGACTTCCTGTCTATCCTCATTTCCTTCTTGCTCATCTTGTCGGTGGTCAGTTCTACCTTCACAAGCTCCTTGACTAGGGCAATCATACCAGCTTGCTCGGGACAGATCTTGTGGTAAACAGTTTGATGCCTCTTGAACAGCCCTAATTTGTTGAGTGTGCTTTTGTACTTCTCAGGAAGAGCTATCGTCGACTTGAGTTGCGTCACTTTGAAATATCTGGGCACTGCCGACATGATTCGTGTGGTGAGGCTAAAGAAAGTATCCTAGGGCTCTCTTGTTTAATCTTCAGTTTTCGCTAATCTCATAAATTTCAAGCTTTAATTTTCAGCTCTTCGCTCTATAGATTACATAAATATTTCGCGTACATGTACATGACACTTGTGCCACAAGTGGGATAGACGGTGAATACAGTGAGTTCTGCCTCAGACAACTCATTCACGCCCCCACTACTTACCCCTGTTCTCAATCTTCTCAAAGTGCACACGCGCAGCTTTGATATTCTCCAAAACCATGTTCTCGTCATTCACGATAATTCCGCTCTTGGAATTGTCGTAGTCCATAATAATCATGATGTATATATTGCTGGTGAGCACGTCTAAGTAGATGCACGAATTGGCTCCCTTCAATATGAGGTTCTTAAAGTTCGTTCGGATCTTGCTCACGCTCTGCTTGTACGTCTTAATGATGTTGGAGATCTTTTCAAATCGTTTGGGGTCCAGTTCGTCCTTGACAGCCAGCCTATTGGCTGAAGATATCACCAGGAATGTTGTCTTCTCAAACAGAATAATCTCACGGGCACTGACTATCTGGTTGAACTTTATCAGGTGCTGCTCGTAAAGTGAGATGTTCGGAATAAGCGAGCTCACAATCGTGGACCAAGCCTTGTACAGCGACTCATCCCATATACTTGTGGCAAAGCCTTTCAGTTTGAACTTGAACTCCCCATACGCGAGTTCCTGAAGCTTGTCGAACATGATATCGAACAGCTCCTGTCTCTTGTTCACCTGGATCAAGTCCATCTTGTGGACCAATATAAATATTTTCACCTGAGGTGAGTATTCCCTGAGGTTTTGGAGCACCCTCTTGAAGATTTCAATGTCCTTAGTCACCTCCTTGCTTTCCACATCAAACACATGAATCAACACCTCACACTTGCGGAAGATGTTGTTAGAGTTAGCGTTGCCCGAGTTGTTCAAAAAGTTTTCCATAAAGACATCCTGCCCTCCGCAGTCCCAGAGATTAAGTGTCATATTGTTCAGAAAGCGCAGGTTGGAATGTTCCACGTCTATTGTGGCTCCCAGTCTCCTCGTGTCAAAGGCGGAATAGTTGGAAAAGATGATGGAACGCATTGATGATTTTCCGGAACCCGAGCGGCCCTATAGGTGTTAGTATTGCTAAGAGGGGTTGAGAGAAGGGGAGCAAGGTGACATTCAATAACTGGCTAACGGCATGGAGCAGTAAATACAGTTGAAGTATTTGGGCATCTGACTGACTGACCAAAAGACAGAGAATTGAAAAGGACTGTATCAGCGGTCTAACACTTAGTTCAAGTGGAAGCATGCCCATCCTGTTCATCGGTTCACTATGAATTACGACAGACTCTAACATAAACTGACCGCTAATGCTGGTAGGATCCTCGTGGGCTCGGCATTAACAATCGCCACTATATCTCTCTCGCTATTGCCATCAAGCCTTGTCTCATAATACGACACTTACCATGAGGAGCAGTTTCTTTCTTGATGAATCTGTGCTCATAATGAATGATGTGTGTAAAGCTATGCAGAATAATTCAAATGACGGTTGGAGGTGGTCAAATCAACCTTCTTTATCAGCAGTTGCTACCCTCAAAAGACGTAGAGACGTATGGCACAACCCGATAAGTGGCACAGGAGAAATAAAGTTAACCGCAGATAAACAAATTTTTGAAGTGAGGGTCCATATCGAGGTGCAGGGGTGAAATTTTTCAATATACCTTAAGGTCGGGTATTAGGTACCTTGGACTACTGTCAAGTAGGGATATCGTCGTTGTCGTCTTTGCTGACTTACACTCATGCTCAGATGTGTGGAATTCTGTTCCATTTGCTTGCTGAGGGGAAATCGCCGAACGTGCTCCGACATGAAGGGCGATCTCTTCAAGATTTTTGGACTTTGAAAGAACTTGACGATGAAAATGCAGTTTTTGACGGTGCCATCCCCATGATTTTGGCTCGAGGCTCGGACTACTGCTGCTATGGTAGTGGGAAATTACTGGAGCAAAATTATGAGTACTTCTCTTCAGTTTTGTCCCTGAGATCTCCATTCACTCCTCAGCCATATAACCATGAAAACGCCACTAAAAGGTATATAATCCAGTTCAATGGTGAACTATACCACCGAGATATTGGCACTAACGGGATGCCTCATAACGATGGTAAATTTCTGGAGGAGTGTCTCTCCACAAAGGGAAGCCTCAATGATTTTTTGGCCCATGTAGAAGGCGAATTTGCTTACAATATACTAGACAGACTCGAAAACAAGGTGTATTTTGGTAAAGACCTTTTGGGCAAAAAATCCCTAGCTTATAAGATAGATGGCGGTGAGTTGTTTGTTAGCAGCGTAATACCTAGTAGTCGAAGAGACGGGTGGATAGAATGTTCGAATGCTAAAGTATACTCCTATGGCTTGGGTAAAAACGACCTAGACGTAACAGACTTTCAAAGACCCAAATTCTACCAAGTTACTCCTGTTGTGGTCGACTGTGATTCTGGGGAAACACTTTCAAAATTGTTTCCTCAGCTTCAAGATGCTGTCGAGAAAAGGATAAGGACAATATTTCCTATTCACAAATGCGCATCTAATTATGCTATTCTCTTTAGTGGAGGGCTCGATTGTACCATTCTTGCGGCAATAGCATCGCAACAATCTCCACCAGGCACCGTAATTGACCTTTTAAATGTTTCGTTTGAGAATCCACGCACAAACACACGCCCATGCGACACCCCAGATCGCAAACTTGCATTGAAGAGCTGGTATGAGCTACAAAAACGGTACCCTCATGTAGTACTCCAACTTGTGGAGGCCAATATAGGGTACGAGGAATATCTGGAACATAGGGACAAAGTTGTTAATCTCATATACCCAAAAGACACTGAAATGGATCTTTCTATAGCTATAGCATTCTACTTTGCAGCGAGGGGCAAGGGCGTCAAAGTTGTTTACGATAAAATTGCTGAAGTTTCAGCCGACTCTCTACAAGAGCTACGTCGGATTCCATATGAAAGCGAGTGCAAGGTTTTGCTGAGCGGGCTGGGAGCAGACGAGTTATTTGGAGGTTACACCAGACACGAAAGAATATTCACAGGTGTCAGTAACCAGAGGAAGCGTCAAATAAAAAACAGGCCTGAGACTGATAGTAAAGAGTACGAACTCGAAGATTTGTATCGCGAGTTGCGGGACGAGCTTCAGTATGACATTGCCAATTTACACACCCGTAATCTTTCCCGGGACGACAAAGTTGTCAGTTGTTGGTCCAAAGAGCTGAGGTACCCTTACCTGGATACTGACGTTGCTCGGTATGCTGCAGAGCGGGTTCCATTGGGGCAGAAATTGAAATACGATACGGAAACAGGCGAGATTGTTCGGAAATATATTCTTAGATCCGTAGCAGAAAGCTGTTTGGGGCTCGACTGGGTGTCTAGGGAGCCAAAAAGGGCCATTCAATTTGGAGCCAAAAGTGCCAAGATGGAAGTAGGAACGGGCAGAATGAAGGGAACTGATAAACTGGAAGCATAGAACCTAATGAGGCACTCGAAGGGAAAACTACGTTCCTGTCTACTACCTTCAAAACCAAAGACAACTAATACACTAATACTGTACATTAGATATAGATCTATAAAATTGCATACACCACACTTTATACTCAACTTTCATCAACAACGTAGATGAACTCGGTCTCAGAGTCAATATCACCCAACCTTATGGAGTCCTTCGGAAACAACTCCACGTACTTATTTGACGGGATTTTTTCATCATTTAGATAAGTTCCCTTACGAGATCGTAAGTCTATTATATAGGCTTTAGGTCCACCTGGGCGTCTTCGGAATTGAACAGCGGCGTGCTCCTTAGAGACCTTGTCGTTAGTTACTACTATATCTGTGTTTTCATTCTGCTCACGGCCAAGTATAAAAAAGGACCGGTAATTGTTAAGCGAGATCTTGTGCATCTTATTTCCATCGTCTCCTTCAAATTTGTAGAAGTAAAACTTTGATTGTGTATTCTCACCATCGGGAACTATACTATCGGATGGTGGGGTGTATCCCAGCTTCGCCGTTACCTTCATCTCCTGCTTCGTGCCTTCTACCTTTGTAGCTAAAAGAAACCCCGAAGGTTTCATTGAAACCTTTAGGGGCTCTTTGATTTGTTCAACGGCCAAGTCTGTGTCGTTGGCCCTGGGGACTACGATGGATTTAGAAGAAGTCCTTGTTGGTGAGCGAGATCTAGGCCTTGACCGATAGGCAGATTCTAATTGGTCATCTTTGGTCCTTGACTCCGTTTTTTGGTAACCATGTGACCTTTCTGGGGACCTATGTCCGTGTGAGTCCCTTTGCCGGTAATTCCGGTCTTTACTATCGAGTGGCATGATGGTTTACTGACCATCAGAAGAATAGAATGAATATAAAATTGTTGTCACGTGACAAACTTTTTATCAGTTAGCGCGAAATTGTTTGTCATGCTTAGGCTAACATAGTTGAGTGATAAGAATATTTGAGTTTGACTCACTAAGTCTATCTTGTTCTTCTTTCTTAATCTGCCATTGAGGGATTTATGGTTGACGCATACACTCAATTGAAGTTTTACTAGATAGTCTTTAGGTGCCTTAAATCCGCAAGCCTTAGTTTGAGCCCCCACCTACACTATTGACCTACCCGAAGATGCCTCATTACATCACCTTAGCCACTTGCTCCTTGAACCAATGGGCTCTCGATTTTGAAGGTAACAGAGATCGCATTCTCGAGTCTATCAAACAGGCTAAGCAAAAGGGAGCTCATTTGAGAGTTGGTCCCGAGCTAGAGGTACCTGGATATGGATGTCTTGACCACTTTCTGGAGAATGACGTATATCTACACTCGTGGGAGATGTATGCTAGCATACTGAGTGACGAGGAAACCTACGGCATTGTCCTAGACATTGGAATACCAATCATTCACAAGAGTAGAAGATACAACTGCAGAATTATTTCTTATGACGGTAAAATTTTGCTAATCAGACCCAAACTCGTCCTCGCCAATGACGGTAATTACAGAGAAATGCGCTACTTCACTCCCTGGTTGAAGAGTCAATACGTGGAGGAGTATATTCTACCCAGAATGATCCAGAAAATTACAAATCAGGTAACAGTGGATTTTGGTGATGCTGTCATTTCCACCCTAGATACCTGTATTGGAGCTGAGACGTGCGAAGAGCTGTTCACGCCACAAGCTCCTCACGTGTCTATGGCCCTGGATGGCATAGAAATCATAACAAACTCCTCAGGGTCGCATCACGAGCTTCGGAAACTAAATACTCGCATGGCAATGATTACCGAAGCTACCAGGAAGTGTGGTGGTATTTATTTGTACGCTAACCAGAAAGGCTGCGATGGTGACAGGCTGTATTACGATGGCTGTGCCCTGATTGTGGTAAATGGCAAAGTACTCGTGCAAGGGTCGCAATTCTCCTTGGATGATGTAGAGGTTTTAGCGGCGACAGTTGACCTTGAGGATGTGAAAGCCTATAGGGCATTGGCTTCTCACGGCCTGCAAAGCCGTACCACGCCCGTTTACAAACGTATCCATGTACCAGTTGAGCTGAGCCCTGATTCAGTCAACTTCGATCCAACTGTTAAACCTACGGATCCAATAGAGCTGCACTACTTTAAGCCCGAAGAAGAGATTGCATACGGCCCAGCTTGCTGGCTGTGGGACTATGTGCGTAGATGTAAGGGTTCAGGCTATTTTATCCCTCTTAGTGGTGGAATTGATAGCTGTGCCACGTCCGTTATCGTTTACTCAATGTGCAGACTGGTGGTAGAGGCATGCGAAAAGGGAAATCAACAAGTGATTGCAGACGCTCAGAGAGTGTCTAACATGCCTGAAGGATGGGTACCCTCATCACCTCAAGAGCTTGCGAATAAGATTTTCCACACGTGTTACATGGCAACGGAGAACTCTTCAAAGGACACGCGTAAGAGAGCAAAAGACCTGGCCGAAAACATTGGTTCCTACCACGTAGACCTCAATATGGACAATGTGGTTACGTCTTTAGTCTCGCTATTTGAGGTCACCACTGGTAAAAAACCTATCTATAAGATTTTTGGTGGCAGTCAGATTGAAAACTTGGCTCTGCAAAACATACAGGCAAGACTCAGAATGGTTATTGCATATTTGTTTGCACAGTTGCTTCCTTGGACTCGTGGTCGAACAAACACGGGAGGTCTTTTAGTGCTTGGCTCTGCAAACGTAGACGAGCAGTTGCGCGGATACCTTACAAAATATGATTGTTCTTCCGCAGACGTCAATCCAATCGGTGGAATCTCGAAGACTGATTTGATTCGTTTCATCAGGTGGTCGGTAACGAATTTTGATATGCCTGTCTTGAATGAGTTTATTGAGGCTACGCCAACGGCTGAGTTAGAGCCAATTACTCCTGATCACGTTCAGTCTGATGAGGCCGATATGGGTTTCACATACGAAGAGCTTTCAATCTTTGGTCGTTTGCGCAAGATTGACAAATGTGGGCCTTACTCTATGTTCATTAAGCTTCTGCACATTTGGAATGGTCAAAAGACTCCTAGTCAGATTGCTGATAAAGTGAAGAGTTTTTTCTGGTACTATACTGTAAACAGACACAAGCAGACCGTTTCTACGCCCAGTTACCACGCGGAGCAGTACTCCCCCGATGATAACCGTTTTGATTTGCGTCCTTTCCTTGTGGATCCAAAACACAACTGGGCTAGAAGCAAGATTGACGAGGTGGTCAATAAACTAGACACCGATGAGCGTCTTGCAACGATGCAAATGGATAATTAGTTCGACTTATATACACTGTTTATATCTTATGACGAATTGATTATTTCTAACTTGTATATCGGTAGCGCATCACACCTCGCAAGGCTCGTAAATCATCACGTTTCCAGTTTTCACTTACGACCGGAAAGCTCTCGTACAACGTCCCTCTCATCTTCTTTCTCTATGCAAAAACAGTGCCACGACCGTTACCCTGATGCTCCAGCAGTAATGGGCAGCTACACTCACAGCTATTTAGTGTTCTTCTTCCACTTAGCGTTCAACTCTGCCAGCCTCCGCGCCATTGGATCGACAAAGTCTATTGTCCCCGTATTATTTCTATGCACAAACTCCAGCAGACTTATGGCCACTTTGCTCGGAATGTCTTCGTGAATGAAATGGCCAATATGAGCAACTTCATCAGAAGGTATGAGTTGGTTCTCACGGAAAATAACGAGCTGGAACTTTCCGGACATCTGTCCAATAAGAAGCGTGCTATCTAAGTTGTCGTGGTTCGCCAAGATTAGCAGCTTAGCTATTTTACCTGTAACTTCAAGCAAGTCAGCAGTGATTTTGTCAAACCAGCCATGCCAAAACTCTTCGGACTTACGAAGATCTGCAATCCACCGTAACTTCCCATTCTTCTCATAGAATAAAGGGGGAACAGAAATGCTGGCACTGGCCCTACTATTAAGTAAACCGGCCTCCAAGTGCCAGTTGATAGCGTCTTCCATTGCGTTAAACTCCTGCGGGATTTGGTGTATATAATTGCGCAGACGCCGTAGACTGGAATTAGCTACCCCATCCACCAGATCTATATTGGTCACCCCCTTTATCCGGCCATACAATTCTTGTGGGATCTGTGAGGGTGCATATAAGTATTTCGTCACTACAGATGCTCCTAAAGAGTGGCTTACAAAAAAAACACTCAGGTCTTTGAATTTGGAAAGCGTATCTTTGTATAGCTCTTGTACTACAAAGTTCAAATCGGCAATCAATCTGTCCAATGATAAATCCACAAAGGCTCCTAGCTCATTGTTAAGGACACCAGTAGCCCCATGGCCACGCATATCAAAAGTGAAAAACCCGGGTAAATTGCGGCCTTGCTTCTTTGAATGATGAAGCAAATTTTCCAGAAGCTTAGAAAAGGTCTGCCCACTTGATCCAGCGCCATGATGGGCTATCAAGACAATAGCATTGTCTTCCTCATTTGCTAAAGTAGGCGGGGTATAATACGTTTGGAACCTGTATCCGTCTTTGTCAGTGTATATTTGTGATTCTTGAGTAAAATTTGGTGTATTTAACATGATTTTGTAGAATTGTGGAACGTTTTCTACTTGTAAATGTCGTCCTCTTGCAACAATCAAGCCTTTTCGTAACGAGATAAGGATATACAACGCAGAAACTACCCAGTGAGCTCATTATACTAGAAGAGTAAGTCTGGTGTGCAGGTTTAACAGTATCTTGCAACCCTTGCACCGCATATTTGATCGAATCTTAAGATTATGTAAGTGGTAAGTAGGAGACGGTAACACTTGACTTATAGCTTATAGCCACCAGTTATAAGAATTGCGGGACACAAGTCGCAGCAATGCCCCAAAAAACTGCTTTCCATTATATGTAGTCCATTCCCTTTATTACACACTGTTGGCAATTAAATAATCAAGCTGTCGAGAATACGACTCCACAAATGTCGTGAAGTCGGTTAGAATGAAGTGGTCTACAAACTCCTTTAATACAAAAGCCAGCAGCGTCTCTATTACGCTGACTTGATCGATGGTGAGAATAGGAGTATTATGCACTGGTTTTGGCTCTTCCTCTGGTAGCAGAACCATAGTCGACCGCTTATGTAGTGAAACAAGAGCATCGACATGACTTTTCAGCTGGTCCAGAGCTGCACAGTAAAGGTATGATTCCTTTCGCATATATGCTGTGGTGCTCTCAGACAATTGTGTTTTATCTGATTCTTCAGATATAAGAGTAGAGGTGCTTGAGCTGAAATTTGCTTCAGCTGATGGGCCGGACATAATTGAATTAGAAGCCTTGGCAGACCTTGACACTTTGGCTGCGGCCTTGTGTTTCGCTCGCTCCAACTCGTTTGACCCTTTTGCTATCCCATGAGCTCTCTCAGCATTGGTTAATTTACTATTGGTCGCAGTAATGGATGGTCTATCTGTTTTCGTTTTTTGAGATGCCTCGGAAGAGACACTACCGCGCTCTCGAGTGAACCGACCAAATACGGAGCTGCTTTGACTAGCTGTGCGTCTGTGCGTATGAATTTCACCACTTTGAGTGTCACTTCTATGGGGCGTTTCGACTTGGCTGATCGGTTGATAGTGTGCTTCTTCTGTTTCGTAGGTGTGCAGCAGCTTGGTCAATGACTGCAGTTGACCTTCCATTTTTGTACAGATCTCAGAGAGTTTATTTTCGTCGTGTGCTTTTATGAAGCTTATAAACCGAGCTACCTGAGAATTAAAGTGCTCCACGATTAGAGATTTTGTCTTGAGACGTGGGTATCTCTCGTCGAAATCAAACATAACAAACTCGGATTTGCTGAAGGTTGCTGATTGCGGCCTCCTGGCTACCATCTGGAGAAATGCATACAGCTTCTCCATTACCTCCTGGCACTTGTAAGTTTCGGTGCTGGTTTTGCTCGTTTTGAGCGCCCCATGTAGCTTGGAGGCAGACAGGTTCAAGTCTCGCTTTATCTTAATAAGCTGTTTCTTGGCCCTTATTGCTGAAACGATGTCATCCCGATATCGCTGCCTCAGGTGATCTGATATTGATTTGGCAGTTCCTGGGAGGAACAGGTCACCAAAATCGGAATCGGCGTCACTGTCGTCCTCCTCCAACGACATCTTGCTCACTTTCACAGATATAAACAAGTCTGATTTGTCGTTGAACCCGGAGATTATGGAGTCATTGTCCGACTCATTGGTGTCTGAGTCCGTGTAGAAATAGAATTCATGGTGGTTTTGGAAGTCGTGGATGATGTCAATGAGAGACATAAGATTGCAAGCCACTAACAATCAAAACTAGCTAAGCAATACCTCCAATAGGGGAACCAATTTGATTCCCTTCAAATGCTACAGATCATTCTCTCAGATTTCACAAGTATTAATTATTCCCGCCTTCTGTGTTTTTTTAATTGCACTGCATTAAACTTGAACAATATATAGACAATACATCTGGGCAATAGTACATAAATTTGTCTCAATCAGGCACGATTTGTGCTATCCAAAATTGTCTCTATGCAAGATGTTGCAGCATGGCTAATTTAATATTGTTCTCTACGCAATACGAAGAAAAGTTGTACCCTGCATCCGAAGCAACAGATCTGTTACCGCTGACCATTTCAGGTACTGTAACAGTTGATCAACCTCAAAAAAAAATTACTGTGCCTTAAGAACACTCTTTCAATAATGGTTGTCAAAATGACAACTCATACGGCTGGCAAACTAGACAGCTCATCAAGTAATAAATTCTTCACTAACATGAAACACCAAAGACGTTAAAACCTTAATGCGAAATTTTGCAGTGCAAACCTGAAAAATGCATGCTCATGTGCATGAGGATACATGTTGCCCGCAGATAGTCTCCATACGTCCGCCTATGTCCGTGGTAGAGAATGTTACGGATACTAACGCAAATGTTGTCTATACTGCCTATGTCATACTGTCATGACAAGTGATCCCAACCATGATAAGCATGGATCAACTTATAGCACCCGGACACTTTGCTGCTCTCCTGTTGTATGGATTGGTTGCCTTTCTGGCATAGGCTCCCGCCCCCGTTTCGCGCATATATCGTGTACCAAATCGTTTTCGAGTGAAATTTAAAACGTCTCACGTGACTGTCTTCACTTTGGCCACTCGTAATTTCAGCCCCACAAAACTCTTGTAGTTAACGTTTTTTCTGCACAGCGGGCACGTTCCGGAGTATCCAGCAACGGTACGACTGTTGGCCATAGCCTGGAAGATACAGGTCTCACAGAAGTAATGTCCACATGGTAAGGCTATACACCTGTCCATTGTCTCAAAACAGATGGGACATTTGATATCCTTCAATGTTTTACTAGTATTCTGGTGAGAGTCCTCGAGCAGATCAATGGTTGGCTTCAGTTTCTCCTCTGTTTCACCATCTGATCCGAGCACTATGATGTCGTCTTCATCATCGGAAGAGATCTCCTCGTCTCTTTCCCTTTTGTGTGAGTCTTCAGGCATAGCATCTGGTGGACCAGTTCGATGTGTAACGTGAAGGCAAATAACCATCACCTTGTCACTTTATTCTACGAATTATTATATTCTTTTTTTTTGATGATTATGTAAATAGAGTAAAAGCAAGTTAGCTTTTGATTATGTAAGGCCATCTTATCTGCATTTGATTACGTAAAACTCTACGGCTATCTGCCCTCACACAATTGGCTACTTCAATTTACTATCGATCAAATTTGTTCATAACATCGTAATCTCATTACTTATCTATATCACTCTATAGAGGAACACTCTTAAAGTCAACATCCACATATGGACTATCAGAGTTACAGCTGATATGAAGCTGTGCTTTCCAGTGACTTCTATGGGATGAGTCGTACTCCTGGGGATCAAAGCCATGATCGGAAGCATCCTCAAAGTACCAATCGTAATGGCTATAAGTACCATACTCATTAGATTCTTGACCTTCGTTCACCTTGGCAAACTTATATTCAATTCCGGACATTCTCTGGATTTCTGGAATCAAATGCTTCTGGAAATGATGCTGTAAATTCCTCTTAAATTTTTTGGAATTACTGTTCATCTGGGGTTTTATTTTCGTTTCATCGTTATGGATTTCACTCAGAATAAATGGTGGCAGGTAGTTCAAATGAATGTTGAGGTTATCAAACTCATTGTCCCACGTTTCATCTTTAATGTACTGCTCAAATGACTCTAGATCCTCAAATGTCATTTCTTTTGAGTTTCTCACCTTTGGTGGGGTCGTTAGATGATCCAAATGCATTGGCTCTAAATGCGATTCTGATTGTGATTGCTTTTTATTTTGTTTACCCATTTCTTTTTGTTTGAATTGATACTGAAAGACATTAACAAAACCGTTGAACAAAGGGCGCTTCAGCACGGTATATATATTAAAAGTTCCCAAATGTGGCTGCCGAATCGGGAAGGGAAGGCATGTGGTTTCGCGGAAAAATCATGAGCATTTTTGAATCACGCGGTGGTTGCAGGAAATGTCACGTTATTCCATCGCGAAAACTGACGATTAGCTGCGGGTGGTGCAGTGATGCGGACAACAAAAGAGCGCCGTGTGACCATGGTATTGCGGTGTGGTATCGTATGGTGTGGTGTGGTGTGGCGTGTCAAAAATGACATTTTGCCTTATCGTATTACTTCGTGTATGTGATATCACAATGTGAAGTTGTACTGGGGCAGTTTTGCAAGTACAGTGTTATCGCTCCCTACACAGTCTATAGTGTGCTATTTCTATCGTAATTTCACAGACTCCCCCTCTTCTGATTATTTTGTCGTGTGAGTAGTATTTTCCTCTTCACTGGCAATGAGACAAGAAAGTTCGAGTTACACTTGTCTTCTACTTTGAATACGTCTCGACTTTTCCAATTACCGGTCCTCGGCCTGCCTCCTGTCTTTCCATTCCGCCACACCTAATTTTAAAGTTTGTTGGGGATGCGGCTTTAAGCTATCAAAGTTTGGCGTGCTGCGTAATCAAAGTTTTGAGCGGGGCTTGCATGTGCTGGTTAGAGAGGTGTAAGATAACTATGCAGGAGTCCGCATAGTATAGCGAGCAGCACAGTTTGAAGTAATCTGGGGTAAAAATGTATGACACAAATTAACTCTGGCCGCATTACGACTTCATTATTGGAAGCATACAAAGGGCGAGATATTCAAAGCATTAATTAGATTCATTAAATAAATATTACATGTCATTGCTTGAGGCTGTCAACAGACTCCTCATCTATCGCAGATAAGGGCACGTACGACTTTAAACTCTCGTCATCTTCGTGAGTTGTAGGAACAGTAGGTTCGAGGATGTCTGGGTCATAGTGGTGACCATTATGGTGATGATTATGGTGTTCTGAGGGCAGAGGATGCGAATCGTTCTGTATGTGAGCATCACTTTCTTCTTCCCTTTGAACTTTGCCGCTATTACCTTGCGTATTCATTATTGTAGATTGACTATCACTGTCTTTTCCCATGATGTTGTGCTCCATTAATTTGCTTAGTGGCTGGCTCAGCCTGCTCTTCTTGTGTTTCACTAGCTTATTCCCAATGAATTTACCAGTATGTTTCAAAGCCACCTTAAGAATCTGTTTTCTGAATTGCAGTAAAAATTCGGCGTTAGACCAGGTTTTATTGTGGTACTCCAACTTGGGGATGTCTACCACGAGCCGCTCCACATTTACAACCTTCAAAGCCCCATGGCCCTTAAAGCTGATACATAGCCTGATTGGCTCAATGGAAATCCTGTTAAGTAAGCTGTAGGTACCTGATCTTGCTGCCATCTCTTCTAAGTTATCCGCAGTGCCTACAATCAGATTGCTTCTTGATGGTTTCGCTAGGGCAGTGCTACTCTTCGAATTTGAGCCGTTAGAATCAGATCTGTTTTGCCTGGCGCTTGAAACTATAGAATCCACAGATACAGTTGACGAATTCGATGGAGAGTGGTGAAGCGGGGACTTACTCTCAGCATTGTTCCATATTCTCTTGATGAAGTTCTTCTTAGTTGACGATTCCGTAGACACCACCGAAATTTCCTCACTCACTGAGTCTGTATCGTCTTCAAATAACAGAGAGCTCTCGCTATAGTCATCGTCATGGTCAAAGTCGTCATCGAGGCTAGAATCTCTGTTGGTGCTCTTGGGATAAAGGAACTCGAACATTCTTTTTGCTGTATAATAGTCGACTTCAACCTTCAAAGGAGAAAATTTAATGTCCTTGTGCTCAACAATTTCAATGCCGCCAATGGGCGCTAGCAGTTTCCAATCAACTACGACCATAGGCTCGCGGTTGCCCGAGCACACAACCTCCAGAAAATCTTTCTTCTTGTCTTCGCCCTGTAGTAAAGGAGCAACTATTTCCGGAAACTTAGACCCCTCGTGCAAGTCGTAAGCTTGGCAGAGTTGGACGACTACTTTGTTATGTGAAGATCCTTCGCTTGTTTGAACACCAAAGAAGTAAGCCTGGTGACACGCCAAATCGACAAATGGTTTGCCGTCGTCATCTATCAGGTGTAGAATCACTTGGTCTGTACTTAGCACCCACTGCATTAGTTCACTCATTTCACTATAGCGAGAACTCTTGGCCTTGCGTAGAATTGATACCAAGTAATACAATTGTAGAGTCATCTTTTCAAGTTCTACATTGACGGTCATAACCGTGAGATTCAAATTGCTATCATTTGCTCGGCTCATCAGTGCAACATACTTGCACCGTCTAAGAAGCCTAATAGTCTCCTGTATAGAGGTGATTATTGCGGGCAGCTCCGTAAAATCCTGGTCGTCTGATATTGAGACCAGTCTCTTGATCTTGTCGTCGATCTTCTTCCGTTCTTGATGGCTTTCGAAGTTCATCATATCTGTGATTACGTTAAAGACCGTGCGATATTGCTGACTGGTGCTTTTGACAACGACCTGAGGGAAAAACACTTTGATGATACTCCGGAAATTAGAAGAGTCTGATGAGCCTGATTTCTCATTGATTTCAACATCCTGCCCTTTCTTGGAGATATATAGCTGGTTTGGAGTGGTCACAAGCACAGCACAAGAAGCACCGTTAACGACAGTCGTTGTATCTAGTGAAGTACAATTATAGCACATTTCAATTGGCATCTTAGGCGGCCAATTGTCCTCGTCATTGAAATAAAACAACCCGTACTCGTGGTTCAACAGCTTCTGCTTCTCAAAAACGTAGATAAAGGCCTTGTTGAGCACTATGCCTGACCTAGTCTCGATCACGCTCGACATCATGTCATCGTACGTGTGCAGCAATCCCTCAGAGGAAGCCTCGATTGCAATGCTTTTGATAGTAATGTCTTTGGAGGCAACTAACATGCAAGCATCTCGTTCAACGTTATCAATTAGACACACTTGCGGTGAAATAAACTTCAGCAGATACATGTTGTCGGCAGTGGCATTCGAGTCTGGGCCTACAAATCTAGTGACGTCTCTCAAGAGGTCATCTATAGACTCAATCATCTCGCCAGAAGGTTCAAATTGGTACTCTCTAACGATGCGGTCGTCAATATAGTCATTACTGTCGGCTGAGGACTGCCCGTCAGGGTGGCTTCGAGTGCGCATCTGGTGTTGGTTCTTCAAAATATCATCAGCCAGCTTTACGGCCCTTCTACTCATGTTGAAGACAGTTGAACGTCTCAAGCTGGAGTTTTCTATGTACTTCAAAAATCTGTGCCTCAGATGGGCATTCCAGTTGAGGTACAAGTTGTGGACAATGAACCGGTTACGATACGGCGATACTTGTGGGTCTTTTGTAGAAACATTAGTCAAGGCTGCGGACAGAGCCGTCGAGACATCAGACATGCGCCGACTATGTTGATTCAGTAGCATCTCTTCATTCGAAATTGAAATGGAATCTAAGCGCTGTCCCACCATTGAAGCGTCAATCTCAATGTCCTTCAGCTCTGCTATCAGCGCATCAACTACATGCATGCGATGCTTCAGAACTGCAATTTCCTGTTCTAACTCCTTTATTTTTTGTTGAGTTAACTCATTTTCTTTTGTAGTAGGGTCACTCGATACCAAAGAATCCAGAGTCGACTCCAGGTAACCAAGCTGCTCCTCAATCGTTACCAATCTCTCTTTAGCAAGCTGCTCTTGCGTCAGTTCAGGGTGGTTCTTACCAATCTGACAGTCGTGTGAGTTTTCAGCGCCGAAAGGAAATTCGACTTCTTGCGATGGAGCCTGCCGGAAGTATGAAACTCTAGGAGAAGTTGCTAGTTTAACAGCGTGCCATCGTGGAACGGCACAGTCCTCTCTCTTTGACTCTAATTCAACGAAATCATCCATGTTCAGCCATCGGTCACTCTGTTTCGAGCTCTCAGTATGTGGTACTCCTTCGCTGGAGTCATTCGTGCTTGTCCCTGTGGTTGAAGAGGAGTCTATACCTAAGGCCTTGGCAAGAAAACTGGATGCGCATTGTTCGTCGAACTCAGCGCTTAATATTCTCAAGTCTGGTCCCTCTAAGTCGACCTCGCCTTGGTTCATCTTCAGAGACCAATCAGTGATTGTTTTGTCAGTCTTCTCGTCGTACAGGAATGTCTCCTCCCTACGCTGATGCAAGTCCATATTGAATCGCTTGACAAAGCACTTGAGACCAGTGAATGCAACTATACTTCTGGGGTCCATGGGATCGCTAGAGTGCAAGTAAACATGTGTAAGGTACAATGCAGTCAGGTTCAGCTGATATTTTAGCGTAAATAGACTCTTGCCCAGCTTAGGGCTTCTTCTGTGGTCCAAAAATTTACTCTGAAACATCTTTCCCTTTTTTATGGGAAGCCCCAAGCTTTCCCCAAACATATGCCACCAACAGAAGAAGTGGGAGAAGGATAGAGGCGAAAAATGGAACGAATTGTAAGCTTCTGGATCCTGTGCTTCCAGTGAGACAGCCATATGCACATATCTACTCCTGTACCCTTTATAAGAATCCCAATGAGAGATTTCGTCTTCGTCCTTGAAGGTAACCGGGTTACGCAATCTGACTTCCCAGTGCGGTTTGAAATGGGTAGTTCTTTCCACAGTACCAGGCTTAGCTGTACATGCATCGCCGTCTACATCTCTTTCGAATAAGAACCCTAGTTTCCACTTTACTGGATTTCCTGAAAGACTCACAACTTTCTTTGAGGCTTCGTAGCATACTTCGTAAGCCGGACGACTTCTGAGGTAAGCGCCTATACCATAATCCTGAAAATTAGGAATGGTAATGGCGAACTTCTTACTATTCACCATCAAAAAGTCTTGAGGTCTTTCTGTACTGTTTACAGCCAAAGTTACGTTTTCACTCCAAGAGAACACAAACCCAGCATCAGGACCCAAAAGGTGGTAGGGTGATTGCCCGCCCTTAATGAAGAGATCCAGAGGTCCGCTAAACAGAAACTTGAAATTCCCGTGAAGCAGTAGGCTCAGCTTGTCCCAAAAGCCAATTAGTGGACTCCGGTCTAAAGGTGGTTTGCTCAAAATGTCAAATGAGCTCATAGCGTACTCCAAGCCTGACTGCATAGATGGAGCCCAAGATATAGAAGAGCGACGCGTAGACCTCACATGCACGTGTAAATCCATGTAGAACTTCACTGAGGTGAGAGTACGGGGAATCCAGCATGAGTACATGCTGTCTTTCTCACTGGACGAATCCACTTGTGGAGAACATGACACAAAGATCCACCGCAGCTCTTCAGGAACATACAATTGCTCTGCAACAACAATGTTACCACTGAGGCATACGGAATCGGGAACGTCAGTAGGGTCACCTCCAAAGTTGATCAAAGGAAGAGGATAATCTTTGATCAGTACGCTCAGACGAGAACATTTGATGTCCAAATAAAATGGGAATAGAATTGTGTAACTCATATCTTTGGGCTGCCCTTTCCCAACACTGTGTAAGTAGTCAGCACAATTTTGGACGCCAAATGCTGGCTCGTTAAGGGTCCATTTCATATCCATCATCTCAAAGGTAAACAGACTTGAAATGGCGTTCGTAACCATTACAGGGTACTTCTTCAGGAATTCCTCTCTAACAAGAGGATCTGGACCTCTTGGCATCATTCCGTTCTGCTTGGGGTCCTGCATGAGCGTCTTTTCATACCTCTGGACACGCTTAATCCAAGATTTCGAGAGGTTTCTTAAAAGCCTCTTATGTGCTATCTCCAGCTTTATCTGTAGCTCACGAAGCTCGCGGACTAGGGACTCGTAATCTTGCTGCTGCTGGCTCCAGTTTTCCTTACCTAGATGAGACATGCTTCTGCTCTTTTTGTGCGTATGGCCTAGCAAGTCTTTATGCTGGTGTGACCCAGACCTCTTCATCTTTGCGGAATCAACTGGGTCTGTCCCATGCCTTGTGAACTCGTCTACAGAGCGGCCAGGGGGCACTGGCCCACCATTTCTGATTTCAATTGAAGGATACTTATCAAACAGCTCTTTCATTTTTGTGCTCCTCATCACGTGAAAGGAAGAGAATTTACCGATCCTCATTACCTGTTCCAGTCTTCCAATAGTAAATATCTTTGCCAGTTGAGTCTCAAAGACATCATCATGCATGCAAAACTTGAAATGTTGGGCGTTGATCTGAACCTTGGGCAATTTAATAGGAGTTTTTATCACTTTGGGCATTATGGTCTCAGTTTTGAAAGAAGCAGGCAACTTCTCGTAGTTGACAATGTCCCTGAAGTCCTGTTTCAGTTGCCTCACAGTCTTAAACATTGTCACTAGATTGTCAAATGTCTTGTAGAAGACATATTCAAATGGCACTTCGAGACGTAAGGAGTTGAAATCAAGCACCATCTTTTCCTCGTCCGCCTTTGCCTTGGGAAACACTTGTATAACACCTTCGCTCATTATTAGCAGAAGACTCCAGAATTCCTTTTGAAAAGTATTGACTCCGTACAGCCTTGCTACTCCCATACTGAAATGAGGGCCACTGTGATTTAGATCAAAAACGAGCCTGTCCACCTCCAGCGCTAGAGGAATATCACTGGGCAGCGTCATCTTTCCAGTAATGAGGTCAACAGACACGTGACATTGTGAGCTCGTAGACGCTTCAGCCAGTTCGGCCTTTGCAGTGCTTCGTCTTGTTTTTGTTTCGGGCACAAAACTCATGAGTACAGTGTGCACAAAGAGAACAGACCACAGAGTTTGCATAGTAATATCGAACTCTATGGAGGAAAGGTCCATATTTAGACGCTTTTGCAGTAGATCAAACTCCCCCGTAAGACCCTTGAGCACAGTAAAAGCAGGTACTCCACGCTTCTTAAATCGCTCAATAGCAGGATCACATACGGAATATAAGTCCAGTCTTTCCAAGGAGTATAGTAACATTTTCTCTTCCTTATTTTTGATTCTTACCAAAGTATTCTTAAGGTCAATTCCACAGCCCCTGTAGAACGAGTTCAGCTCGGACTGATCCTCATTGTCGTAGTACTTTATAGGCATTTTGAAGGCAAACAAAACGCGCAGTTTATTGATGTTTATAGTGAAAGATTTAAGGCCATTAGGGAGTGTGAAATCGCCCTTTTTGGCATGTGGCGGATTGGAATGACCACGGGGCTTCAGCTCCTCATTAATCCATCTAATAGTCTTATTGATCTTAATTCCAAGG
Organism: Wenyingozyma naganishii; assembly: GCA_003706235.2. Lineage (NCBI taxonomy): Eukaryota > Fungi > Ascomycota > Pichiomycetes > Pichiales > Pichiaceae > Wenyingozyma > Wenyingozyma naganishii. Next base: position 857,676 of record PPKS02000001.1, on the reverse strand, counting down.
TCGATATCATCAATAAACGTATCAATGCGATCTACGTCAACTTTTATAGAGTCAAACCCAAGTGTAGATGCATTGAAAGTACCAAGGAGCACGAGCTTATCGATCTTGAACAGGCTCACCCGCTTAGACGTCTCCATATCCAATGTCAGATTACGCAAGAACATGACCGATCTAAGCTTATGCTGCACTGGCAGTGTGTTTCTAAAGATTGATGCTGTTGTGTTGGTATCTGAGATATCCATTGTAAGCTCTTCCAGCTTTAGTATGGACGATGTTCCATCTAGAAGGTGTAATCGGAACGCCCATTTGGAGCATTGCACTCTCGCTTTGAATTTGGCAACCATTTTCCTGACCAATTGCATCATGACTGAAGATATAGAGCCATTTTCATCAGTAGCAGCGGGGATGCTAGAAGAGTGCTCAGGTCGAGCACTCATATTGCTGACTCCTGCTCTCCGCGCCGCACTCTGGTTTACCAATCGGATCAGCCGGTCGAAGGAAATATCCACAGTCAAGAAGTTGACAGCAATCAAAGTCTTAGTTAAAACTTCGTAATCTTGCAGAATCCCGTCAACGTGTTCGGGGTAATGCCTGTATAAATAGATTTCATGGGTCTTCCGCACGTCAATATAACTTGACCAGTTGAGAAAGGGAAGGTACACCACAGACTCCTTACTTTCTGTGCTGCAAACCCTAAAAGAGGTTAGCGTTACAAGTAATTCGGACTGCCCATTTTGGAGAGTGGAAGGCTTTAAAGGGTGATCAAAATCTTGCAGCTCCACGGAAAGGCGGCTACCTACAAGTTGATAACTTGGGGTTGTGAGGGTGACATTATCCAACAGCAAAGAAACTTTAGGGCGGTAGAAGCAATCGATCAGCTTCAACTGGTTGGCTATCTCGGATAGTGTGGGGATGGTAGCAGAGCCAGGATATGATACTTCCTCAGGCTTTGATACCTTAGGGTCCAGCTCTTTTCCAGCTTCACAGGTTGTTGCAACTTCCAAATCTTTAGCGTACACGTTTGACACCAACTTCAGCTTACACGTATCACCTTGCCTCAATAACTCTGGGGAAAGCAATAGCTGTAGGAAGCCGAGTTTTACTGGCGTTTTACTGCTAATCGCAGCGGCATGTGCTTCTGCTGCAAGTGCGAGTACACAATTGTTTTGAGTCAGCTTGACAGCTCTTGCTACAAGCTGAAGAGTATCCACCTTGGCAATTTGTTTATCATTGCTTTTACTTCGAACCTCGAGCCCATTAATATGTACAAGTAGGGGGAGCACCCAGGGTCCAAAGCGCAGCAGAAAGTTAAACAATGAAAGCAGCAACTTGTTTGGATCTCGCTGTGGGACATTCTGCTTTTTGTCACGGCTTTGTCTGTGAGCCTTATCGTCGTTAAAAATCACATGCACATTATCTAGCGAGATGACCCACACACTATCAGCTTTTGAAGCCCAATACCAGGGCCGAAACCGAAGTCTGACAGCCCCCACCGAAACATGAGCCTTTTCTGTGCTAATACTCAGAAAGTATGCGTTGACCAGAGCAAAACACCCAATGAAAAGCCTATTTCGGAGCAGCAAGTTGGTTAGGCAGAGCAACGAGATGTACAGTATGATTATCGAGGTAATCATGCTCGGTGCACTAGTTTCCAGGGATGGAGTAGGGGTTTGTGTAGGTTCGAAACAATACGTTGTATTTCTCTATACGTTGGTATTCAATTGAGGGGACGAACAAGTCAAAAGCTGGAGAATGAAGTATTGCTACGGGCTCTAGTCCACATTTGTCACTCGCTATGTAAGGGTCGCTATGATTTCCACGTCTCGGGATTACTATTTTTTCATGCGGCTTGCTCGGGAAAATAATCGGACTTAGTGCGGGATTTAAGAGAGTAGATCAGCGGGGAGAGTGGCAGGGAGTGCGATGGCACCAGCAGTAAGACAAATATTGCAAGCGATACAATATGAATGATGTTATTATGTGTTATGTAGGCCTATGGCGGCACAGTTGATGCCAAAAGTGCGATGAGCGCCTTTTCGGTACTATGGATATTTACGTGAGATTATACATTTGAAGGAATATGAGGTCTAGAAACACTCAGCTGGGTGTGTATAGGATCAATTTGTTGATCACATGGTCCGTTGTCGTAGAACGAATTTGAAATGAGCAAAGAAGAAACATGAACAAAAGATTGAACTATTAGAATACCTGAGATGCACGAGAGGCACATCGCATATCAGGTAATATCTAGTAAGGCACTCTCGTCTACCGCTTCTATGAAGTGAACTGTTGGCGTACGGATAGTGTCAGAAACGACTGGCACACCGCCAATGGAACATAATTATGTTCTATGCCCAGAGGGGCTTTTGTAAGCTAAAACGGACAGAAAATAAGGGTGTAGAGAACTTTTTCAGCATAATAGTAGCCGCCATTGTTGCTTGAAGTTACCGTAATTATGTGTACCCATAAGAGTGAGGGTAAAGAGCCAAACAGGGCCAGCGGCTGGGTATGATCACCACAGAGTTGCATGCTAGCTCATCCAACATAAGGTACGGCAACTGCACTCATCCAGGCATCGTCGAAATTTTTGCTTCTCTATCCTCCCTTCTACAATCAATAACTACTGCGACTGCAAGATTCCACTATCCATCAACGCATTGTGAATAATCGTCTCTTTCACCACGGCAAAGGCTACCTTGATGTTAGAGGTATCCGTAGCCTGAGTCACATAGGGCATGATGTTCAAGTTCGCCCTATTAAGCTGCTTGAACCGCCACAATATATACTTCACCGCCTTGTTGACGTCACTACCACCAGCATAATCGGGGAAGTACTTCTCCAGAGGAGAGTGCGGCAACTTCTCAATGAAAACGTCAATCTTGTTGAGGCAAAGCACTACCGACGTGCGCCTAAACCACATAGAATTCACGACAGACTCAAACAGATTCAAAGACTCTTCAAGTCTGTTTTGATTAGACGACTCAAGCAACACTTGGTCGTACTCAGAGAGTGCCACACAGAACATGATCAAAGTGACATTATCAAAGCAGTGTATCCATTTCTTACGCTCAGAACGCTGACCTCCAACGTCATACAAATGCACATCGATATCCTCAAGCTGGAACTTGATATCGTAGATACCTGAGGTCTGCTTTCTGGTGCGCAGGACGTCAGTTACCGTGGGGGAATAGTCTGGCTCGGCAATTCTGTCCAAATTTTCGAAAAAGTATTTGGCTGAGTCTAGAATGTAGAACTCGTTTATATGTTCTGCAAAGAGTTTGTCAGTAGCTGGATCGTGCACCAACTTCTTGATTTTGTCAACAATCTCAGGGTCCAGCTGACGATAATCAGTGTCCATGGGGATATCAAACTGTTCTAGCTTCTGTATATCTTCCGCTGTCACATTCTGGACGTCAGCTAAGCTGCCAAATTGCTCGTGTGCCTTGATGATAGAATGCACGCAGTCCAAGATGTTTTTGAACACAAAGGGCTTGTAGTCGTATAGCTCACGCTTGGTAAACCCGTTCTGGTGAATGATTTTGATTTGTTTAAGAATTGTTGATTTCCCCGACTCTCCCGAACCTAGCAATAACATTTTCACCACTTGTTTGGGCTTAGTAGTGGCCTTGTTTGTCGAGGCAGGATTGACAGCGGTGTACGACTCGTTCACTGTCAATTGTTGCTGATCCTCGGTAGACTTCGATACTCCATTTGCTTCCTTAGCATCCGAAGATGATGGCGAGATTGCTTTCAGGTCCGTGGCTGGCCCTGATGTAGATTTAGCAGCCTCTGAAGTTGAGGCACCAGTTTTAGCTCTGGGTGCTTGCTTCTGGGAAGCCGTGGGATTGGGTGACTCCTTTGACCCGCAAAGGCCCATTTTGATGATGTATTAAGTTTTGTGAAACAAAGGGTATTAGAATGAAATAGCAAATGCGTTGGTATGCCCAATACTGATGAGAAACTAGTCAATCCCAAGATATACTAGCTGGCAATTACCGCAAATAACGACTCGCAGTTGAAATAATGAACAACACCTGTACACCATATAACCTCATCTGGTGGAAAGAATAGAAGTTGAGGGAATGGTAAAATGGTAGCCTCTGCTCTGTTAATTACATTGTATTGACAGTGAGGCAAAGCTGCATTATTCGAAGGATTTTGTTTGTGTAACTGCAATGAACTACTGTAGAAGTATAATTTGTTATTGTTTTCCCCACCTCCAATGACTTCAACTTCCTGCTGAAAAATTAATTTCATAACTTGGGAAAATCTCAACACCTTACCCAAATCTTTATCATCTACTCACGTTAATCTATTAGTCTTAGTTACTGTCTACTTGTCATAAACACATATCTATCTCTATGTTCAAACTGGCTTACCGCCAATGAATTCGCTCCATCTACGAACCTCTGATGGAATCACCACCTCGTCGGATTTCTCGACCTCAAGTCTAGCTGGCAATTTCTCTTTAAGCGCCTGAGAGAACAGCAGCGAGGTCTGAGGCTCATTAAAAAGAGGAATGGCAAAATCAATTGCGTTACGTCTCATGACGTAGTCCTCATCTAAAAGCGACTCTGCACGGGATTTCGCCAGGTTGAAGACACACTTTATGTCGTACTTCTGGAATACCTCTCTAAGCTCACGCTTGTTCTCTTTGGGGAATTCAATCACTTCGACAGGCACGTCGGTGTACTGTCTAAGGTACTCTGCCACATGTTCCGAGGCTGTGAAAAACTTGTATCCAAGCGTCTCAATGTTCTTAGCGACATTGCCCAGGTTGTGGTCCTCCAAGCTTCCGCCAAAAAGTATACCAGAGGGAGGCTTTGGAACGTGGAAGTTCATTGTCGCAAGCATCGAGGTCCAGTAGGCCTCTACCACGTCCTTACCAAAACAAGCAACCTCACCAGTCGAAGCCATTTCTACACCCAAAAATGGGTCAGCTCCAGCAAGACGGGTGAAGGAGAATTGAGGCACCTTTGTGGCAACATAAGGATATGACTTGTCCATCAAATTCGTTGGAGATGGGACACCATCCTGAAGCAGGGCCTTCACGGCAACGTCAATGAAATTCACGCCCAAAACCTTGGACACAAAAGGAAATGATCTTGAGGCTCTGATATTACACTCGATTACCTTCAAGTCTGGTACGCCAGTGTGCTCATTCTCTGCCTTGATGATCTGCATGTTGAAAGGACCCGAGATTTTCCAAGCCTTGGCGACCTTGTCGGCAATTTCCTTCAGCCTAGACATCACCTCAGGCTCTAAGTTTTGAGGTGGCAGTACGAGAGTGGCATCTCCAGAGTGAATTCCTGCATTCTCGACATGCTCAGAGACCGCATGCACCAAAACCTCGCCATCAGAAGCAACAGCATCAATATCAATTTCCTGTGCTCCTTCAATAAACTTGGAAATCACGACAGGGTGGTCGGACGAGACATTGGCTGCATTGGTCAACTTCGCGTCTAACTCGGCCTGTGACCAAATCACAGACATTGCTGCACCGGAAAGAACGTAAGAAGGTCTTACCAAAACGGGGTACCCAACTTTGTTGGCAAACTCCTCAGCAGCAGCAACAGAGGTCAGTTCCTTCCATTCGGGCTGGTCAACACCAATCGAATCTAAGATGCTAGAAAACTTGTGTCTGTCCTCGGCACGGTCAATGTCTTCAGGGTCAGTTCCCAAAACATTGGCGCCGTTGTCTTGTAAAGTCAATGCTATGTTTTGAGGAAGTTGTCCACCAACAGAAACAACGACACCCTGAGCGTTTTCAAGCTCGTAAATGTCCATAACTCTCTCAAAAGACAGCTCCTCAAAGTAAAGACGGTCCACTTCATCAAAATCAGTCGAGACTGTTTCCGGGTTGTAATTCACCATAACGGTCTTCTTGCCAGCGTCTCTTAGCGCTCTGGCAGTAGAGACAGCACACCAGTCAAACTCGACGGATGAACCAATTCTATAGACACCAGAACCCAAAACCATAGTTCCTTTATCTTCAAAAGTAACATCAGAAGACGAGGCGTTGTAGGTGGTGTAGAGGTAGTTAGTGTCAGCAGGGAACTCTGCAGCCAGGGTGTCGATCTTCTTGACAAAGGGCACAATTCCAAATGATTTACGCAGTGACCTAACCTTCAGCTCCGACGACTTCACTGCCAATGCAATTTGTTTATCGGAGAAACCAAGCTTTTTTGCTCTCGTGAGCACATCGTGAGTCAAGTCGTCCATACTAAGCTCCTCCAACTCGTGCTGCATCTCCACAATGTTTTCCAGCTTATACAAGAACCATTTGTCGATCTTTGAAAGCTCGTGGATCCTATCGACGGTATAATTTTCGTGCAACATGGCCTGGCCCACAGCTAACCATCTACGGTCAGTTGGGTGAGACAGCTCGTAGTCCAAATCCTCAAACTCAGCACCTTGAAACCCAATGAAAGATGGGTCAACCTGTCTAATAGCCTTCTGGAAAGACTCCTCAAAGTTTCTACCAATAGCCATGACCTCACCAACGGATTTCATCGAGGAGCCAATGTCTCTCTTCACGTGCTGGAACTTTGCAAGGTCCCACCTGGGGATCTTGGTTACCATATAATCCAGAGATGGCTCGAAGTTAGCAGAAGTAGTCTTAGTCACAGGGTTAGGAAGCTCAGGTAACGTGTATCCCAAAGCAATCTTAGCGGCAGTGTAAGCTAGAGGGTATCCAGTAGCTTTTGAAGCCAAAGCAGATGAACGAGACAATCTAGCGTTGACTTCGATCACACGGTAGTCCAGCCCGTCTGGCTGCAAGGCGTACTGAACATTACACTCACCAACGACACCAAGATGACGAATGATCTTGATGGCAGCAGATCTCAGCATGTGGTACTCCTCGTCAGAGAGCGTCTGCGAGGGAGCCACGACAATAGAGTCACCAGTGTGGATACCTAATGGGTCAAAGTTCTCCATGTTACAGACAGTGATACAGTTGTCCACTCTATCACGGACAACTTCATACTCGACTTCTTTCCAGCCCTTAAGGGACTTCTCCACAAGGATCTGTGGCGACAGAGAGAGAGACTGAGACGCCAGATTACGTAGCTCAGTAGCGTCGTTGGCAAAACCCGAACCCAAACCACCAAGAGCATAGGCAGAACGAACAATGATAGGGTAGCCCACTTTATCAGCAGCACTAAGAGCGTCGTCAACGTTGTCCACAGCGATAGACTCGGCTATAGGAATATTGATCTCATTTAAAGCCTGAGCAAAAAGGTCACGGTCCTCCGACGTCTCTAGCGTCTTGATAGGAGTACCCAGCACCTTTATACCGTACCTTTCAAAAACACCCATCTTATCTAGCTGTACACCAACATTGAGACCCGTCTGACCTCCAAAGGTCAGCAGAATACCATCGGGACTCTCTCTTTCGATGATGTACGTGATATACTCTGGCGTCACTGGTAAGTAGTAAACCTCGTCAGCCAAAGCATGACTGGTCTGGTTTGTAGCAATGTTAGGGTTGATTAGAATTGACTGTTTGTTTGCCTCCCTAAGCGCCTTGATAGCCTGAGATCCAGAATAGTCAAACTCTCCTGCTTGACCAATAGAAAGTCCACCAGATCCAATGACTAGCACTTTGTTGACTTCAACGAGTTTGTGTCCATTTTCATCAGTGAATCCCGAAAGGATGCCTGCGCCAGCATACGAAGCGGCTTTCCCAACTTCGGTGGCATAAGTTCTGGCGTTTGTTACTTGGCTGAGCTGAGCGATCTTACCAAAGGCATTTCTCTTAGAGCTGATGATCCTGCCAGAGCTAAGAGCCCTGATAGAGCTAACAGCTCTGTTAGAGTTGATACCTCCAATAGCACCCTTGTTACCTGCCCTGTGCAGATTGAGCACCAACAAATACCTCATAATGATGGTTCAAGAGGACAAGAGGACGGGAAACAAAATTTTTTCAGTCTTTCTGAAAAAGCTTTATAGCGAGAAGCTGGAAAATTTACCACCGAATGACTCAACGTAGTCGCATGAAGCGCGCAGTGAAATTACCGAATCTGGTAAGGCGCTTGTTAACTTGGTGTTAGGTGTATTATACAGTGTTGAGACATATACCCTCAAAGTATATGGACTTTTGGGGCGAGGGCCAGCAGACAGGCTGGGATGGGGCATTGAAGGGGCAAGTAGCAATGTTAATTAAGACTAATGGAAGTAACACACAATTGCGTGCGGTAACCATGAAAGTGAAATTGAACAAGCGATCTAGATTGAGATCAAAACCCGACTCACAAAGCTGAAGTCTCCAACAATGCGATGATGGGGTGGCAGCAATACGTGAAGAGTATTTGTTAACAAAAATTCTTCAAGTGTGAAGACTTGAAGTATAATCTAGCTGGCTTTTTCATTGCTTTTGATTTTCTACCGCAGAATTGCAAGCAAATTCTCCGAGATTCAGGATATATATCAGTAACTAAATCTGGCCAGAACTATAGGTTGAAACGCCTTTTCAAGAAGAGTAGCTTATGACCCCTTAACTATTACACATAGTAGTTCAGTAAGTTTTGAAAGTAAGGGAACTAATTGACAGACCGATTATATGTAGTGATGTATATATTAGGGGCTACCGCCCTCTATATTTAGGAATATACCTAGTCACGTTTCCACCTGACCGGGTTGTTCTGTCTCGCGTAATAGATACCACCAACGTGGATGTTGGTGTTCCAGTGATCGATGTACGAGCACAATGCTGAACCCAGCGCCAACTCCAGTGGGATCTTTGAGGTGTCGAGGACCAGATTAAACCCGGAGAATCCAACGGGTTTGACCTGGCCAATTCTCTCTCGTACCTCAGACTCTTTCTGCCCAACATTAGCCACTCTCTCAAGGTACTTACCTTTAGTGGTCCATTGGTAAACATTACCATCAGATAAGGTAAACATTCTGTAAGCATCAAGAGCATCAACTCTGTGGTTGATAATATGCCATCCAAGCTCAGCTACTGGAACATCTGGTGCTCTTATCAGTAAAATGTTGGAGCGCAAGCCGGCTCTAATTGCGGCGACAGGCTCATCTTCGCCGTTCTTACCTGTAGCCTTTACTTGCGAGGAAAACATCTTGTATGATCCTTTGACAGCTCTCGATCTCACAAAATAAAAGAGTGAATCGTTCGGGTTGGTTGACCCAATGGGAAGCTCGCCATTGTTTGTGTCATACACGTCAAAGATTTTGGAACCAGATCCAAATCTCCTTCTTATTGCAAACTCTTTAATGTTTGGGTTCTCCTGGGGATCAGGCAGGTCAACTATGTGGGGGATGTAGCGCGAAGCTCTGCGGTGTGGAGCAAAGAGCAGCGCTTTGGCCAAGACGACTGGCCTCATTATAGGGGACAAGACTAACTCGATGGGCATAGCAAATTAATTTGTCTGGAGTGACGGAAAGAAAAGGCTAGTTCTGAAGAAGTAAAGTATTTATTATATTTTAGGAGTTTATATAGTTTTGGGGGATTTACAATTTTTGTGTCGCGACAATAAGCGCTGCCAAAAATGTTGTGACGGGAAACAAATACGAGATCATTTATGGTGTAGTGTGTCATACATTTCAGCATATCAGGAGGATTTGCTGCTACCCGTACTTCTCATGCTTTATTTCAACTGGATTACTCTGCTATATGTCCAAAAATCTTTCAGAGTCTCTGAATCTGAAGGAGTTACCATCTATGTAGTTGGAGAATATCGACTCTCCTGACTTCATATAGACCAAGTTGAGCTTATAGAATGATTCAAACGGCACCTTCACGTTGCCTTTACTGTGCACGAACTTTTCCTTGAAAGATATTGAACTCTTCGAGCCATTCAGTTCATCGGATCCAATTGTACCATCTGGTCGACTCGGGCTATATGTAGAACTTGGGCCACCCTCGGGTGCCATATCTATCAGCCATGTGCCTGGATGTTCTTCTTCCACTCCTTCCCTGAGGACACCTCTAATATTATCAACCTCCAACTTTTGACCACTTTTCTGAGACTTTAGCAGCAATTTCATATTATTCTCATACTCCGAAATCACTGCTAAGCTATTTCGTTTTCGTGGCACCGTAAAGTCTACCAGCTCAAACCCTGGGGCTATCTTTTTGCACTTCTCGTATAAATATTTGGCTTCTTTGTTACTCCTAATGGGAGGATAGATATTAAATCTAACCAGGGTAAGTCGATTCAAAACAGGCTTGAAGTGAGATAGCATGCAGGAAGAGGGGTATCTGAAACTTCTGAAACTTGCGCACTATGGAATACTTATGTTAGCCACTTTATTTATTTGAGCTTCTCACCTTACACCGTTCCCAGGCTATCTATGAACCCCTCAGACAGAAAAAAAAACCTGTCAAGTCAGTAGTTTTCAATTACCGTTGCACTACTGCTTAACTCTGACCCCACTCTGCGGTCTCCGACTAATGCCACTTTTGGCTTCCGTACACCGCTTAATGCACACCCCAAGAAGTTTATATACCTCAAAACGCACGTCTCGGAACTCCAGCAAGATGTCCTGGAGCTTGCATACATTGAAAAGCTACCAAGCGGTGCAGCCACACGTTTCCGGACTCTCAACCAGCCAAAACAGCAAAGCTTAAATTTCTTTTGCGTCGCGCTGCGTCGCAGTGGCGGCATATCCGGAAGACCCAAGTTTGAGAAAAACAGGAGAAAATTTTTTTCTTCACCGATTTTTCGCCGTGCTTGCACGCCTAATACAAGTCTGTTGAGAACTAAGTAGCAGGCTATAAGTTACTGTGCATGCTCCGCAACTTGTTTCCGGATGGCTGATGCAGTTGATGGTGCGGACGTATCTAATCTGAAACAAGTATACGTGTTCCCGTGTTCATCACCATAGTCTCATGCACCAGTGTTAGCACTCGGCCGAACTAAATGAAACACAACAACCCCAGATTTACTAAAATAATGTAATCCTGCTTTGCTCTTTCCTGATTATCTTTTTAGTCTGCTTGGAAATATAATCATTTGACATCCTTAAAAAAAATTACCTCATCCTCTGTAAAACTTTTCCCTAACAAAAGATTAATTGAACGCGTGCAGGATGGTATGCAAGGGAAGTTTTTCCAAAGGAGTGATGCAATTTTATACTCAGTTGGCTGCTCCAAACGTCTTTCTGGCAACCAAGTGGCCAGCCAAGCAGTATCTGTTAGTAGGATTAGATGAACTACTATCAACTGAGATTGATCATGTATCCCTTAAAAATGAGCATCAGGCTCACCAAGGAACTTTAGAAAAAACCCTTCGATCTATTTTCTTTCTCCAGGATCTCCCCGGTATCTCCCCCTCAAACGTCCCGATAACACAGGTTAAACTTTTTATGCCGCCCGGCAGCAAAACCTTGTCTTTTTTCCCTGTCTTGATCCTATCCTTTGTGCATTTAATTAATTTTTTTAACTTCCAGGTGAAGCAAAAAGTATATAACTTATTGTGATTCCCGGTTAGTAATCTTAGACTTTTTACCCCTTGTTTGCTTCCTCCTTTCTCTCTCTAACCAGTTTCAGTCCATTCTAGTCCTCTTATCTGATCATAAAGATATACCTTTCTCTTCCCTCTTCCTTTTGCTATCAATTTCCCTAGCCGGCTGATTATCCCTTCACAGCAATCAAAAGCATGCCATATTTGGGGCCCAAGGTATTTCAAACTGCGCCCCTGACGTCATCAAATTTGAAATACCTCAACGAGAGACTCAAAGATAAAGAGAACGATGTGCTCTCGCTACCATCACCTTGCTCCTCATCTTTCTCTCCTCAAGATTCAGTCTCAACGCCCTTGTCGACATTATCAATAGATTCCGAATACACAGTAGCCGACGACGGTACCATCATTGCGCCACCATATAGCCGAATGAGCGCTGACAGCTACCGACTCAAGGGAGAACAAGAACATCATCTATCAACTAGATCATCTGCAGATACAACCACGAATACCACCAACAGCAGCGTTGGCACTCAAACATATTACTCAAAGGACAGCACGCCCCTCAATATAGTCGACCTAAATGAATACTCATATTACGAAAAATCCCCTAGCACAAGTGACCAAGGTGCTCATACGATTGTTAACGCCCCCACATTGTCGCACTCTCATTCATCAAGTTCTATATCAACGATAGTGCAAAGAAAAGACAAACAAGAGAATAAAGAATATGATATTGGAATTGCATCAGAGCATGATGATAAGGAGAATCAAGGCAAACTTGTGCGAGCGGCGGACGAAATAGAACGAGCGTCTGATTTTGCTCGATCTCATATTCAGGAGGACTTACCACTTGCCCGGGATATCACATCGCCCTCTGAATTTTTCCATCACCCATTACTCAGAAAGAAGTCAGGAGAGCTTGTAAAATCATCTTTGAAACTGCCATCGTTGGCTCGATCGAATTCTATGCCCAACACCACCAAGTCCGTCCGGTTTGCCAACATTCTGGAGGATGTGAAGTTTTTCAACAAATTGGAGAAGCCCACTGCAGTATCAGCTGAGCCTTCTCCCGTTAGTTCTCCCATTACGAGGACGTACTGGGACCTTACGAGTTCAGATGACGACGATCTAAATGACTATGACGATATTAGTGGCGGTAATAGCGGATATTTAAGTTCTGGCAACAACAGTAATGCTAGCAGTCCCGAGTCCACTACAGATGCTTCAAAAGTCCAATGGAAAATCATTCGGAACGATGCCCCTTCTTTGGGGTTTACCGATTTCTACAAGTTCAAAGACAAGGACGTTGTGCTTGACTACGTCAAGCTCAGTAGTTTAAAAAACTCGCTGGTCGGGTTTGCATATGCTAAGAACTTGGGATACGAAAAGCGAATTATTGTGAGGATCACTGCGGATGACTGGAACAGTTACACAGAAATAGACAACGCTAACTATATCTCTTCCAACCACTGCTTTCGTTACTCGCAGATGGACAAAACGAGCTTATACGACCGCTTCAGCTTTATCATCGATTTGAAATCTTTCTCTAATCGCAGCACCTTGGACCTTAAATTCTGCATTCGTTATGAGGTAAACAATACTGAATACTGGGACAACAATGACGGGAATAACTACAATATTTCAGTCGCGCATCGGTTTTCCCAACCCATTTCTAGTTCAGGTGCTAAAAAGTTGTTTTCTGGTAGTCTAAATAGCGATTACCACGAAGATATTGACTCAGACCTTCGCTTTAATCTCAAGAGCAGCAGGAGTTCGCAGTATAACTTTGATCCTCATTCAAAAAATGAGGGAAATAACTTGTTTTTCTCTCCTCCTCTTCAAAAGGAAACCAATACGGCAGATGTGGGCAACTCAAATCCAGTAGACTCATATTTCTTACAAGTTCCCCTGAGACATTCTAGACGACACTCACTCAGAAAAATTCAATCGGACACTGAACTAACCACATTGAATCTATCTTTGAGTGAGGCGAAGAAGTCAGATTTTTCGGCCTTAGGTCAGGCAAGAGATTTCAATGAGCCTAAGGGAGGGCCTGCTTCAAGTGTACCATTGAGGACATCCCATTCAACCTCAAACTATACTGTTTCTTCTCCCCCCTCTTCGTCATTTGCCCCTAAACAAAAGCCTACTCCAACGAGGAAGTTTAACCAGCAAAAACGCTTTGACTCGCCCGCTCCCGTAGTGAACAATAAGCTATACAATGAGCTGCTGCAAAATTACTGCTTTTTTGGATCGGAAGAAGGTACCCCTGTGGGCTCTCCCGAAACTAGCTGGAACTACTTTGACCACAATAGCGACAAGCAACTTGTTTCGTCATTTTATTTGCAGTAGTTTGTACTATTTTGCAAGTTGGCTGAGTAGATAACTGATCAATTGGTTCCCTTAGATTTAGGTGACATACGTTCGATTAGTCCATTAGTCACTTCATACAAACCACATTGACTTTTCACATGAATCTTTGTCAGTTTTTGCTCTCCGGACCTCTGAAGACCCGCGTGTACTACTACTCGCTTGTATCATTAACTTTGCTATTTATTGCGGGTCTTCTATGGGCTCGCCATCATTTACCAGATACGCTTACTTTCTGCATTGTGTTTTCATAATTGTACATAATTAAACATTATAACTCATGGTAAACAGATGTTAAACTTTCGCTTCCTCCGCGCATACCAAAGTAAGAGACAATAGCGAAGAATAACCGTTGAGACTACAGATTTTTATGTTATCAGCTATTTTCATACACTTCATCAGCTAATCATAGGCGGTATATGATCATTTAGTGAAACCTCCAATTTGGGGGAAGCTTTTCTCTCAACAATTTCATAAGTCCGAGAAACGCTTTGAGCTTTGCGTCTCCGTTTCATATTGACGCATACCAAGAATTATCATTTACCATGTTACAAATCATCCCATTTATCAGTGAGATATTCGTGTATCAATCAGCCAGTGTGAATCTGATCATAGGTGCATAAACACCCTCTTACGCGGATATATTGTGCGTGAGTAATTTTAGAAGATGAATTAGCTAAACCAGCCACCAGTGTTACTCTTTTGCATGTTTGGATTGCGGTATACAATGAAAGGCACTGTATAGAGCCATTGATCGGGGATATTTATCCCTGTAGTCGGAGTATAGTCCTTGAAAATCGACAATATGGCGACTATTTGGCTGATTATGGCTTCCGTATTCGGCCGTGAGCTGCAGAAATATGCATAGATCCGCATGTACATGCGATTGAAAAAATAGTAGACCAACAGCGATACCCCAGGCGTGTACTACGTAGAGATATGAGTAGATCAAAACATCCTTACACGAATAGTATTGACACCCTTGCACACAAACAATAAAAATACATCCTTGCACCATGGTAAAAATTTAGCTCAGCAGCGAACACACGGTGAGAGTCACTAAGGAAAACAGACTCAAATAAATTCATTAACATAAAAGAAATTATTTCTCTTGTTTGGTTCTCTTCTCTGCCCCAGTAAGTGCGAATTAACTGTTTGCAGCAATGCCATCTGAGGAGGATTTGTGTGGCCAATTCGCACGTATTGGATTGACAGAGAATAAGACGAAGGAGATACTTAAGAACAAGAAAGTGGCTTCCTCCTTGTCCAAGCTAATCAATGAATCGAACATTAGCAGTGAACTTCCCCCTAGTAAGCAAAACTTGGTGCACAATTTAGCGACACTGATCAAAGGAGATGATCACGTGACCCACACGTCTACCATAGTTGAAGCAATCTTGGACGACAGACTGTTGACCAACCTGCAAGTGGCCGAGGCTTACAAGTTTATAAAGGAGCATCAGGGTAAACCTTTCACCACGGAGGAGTTCAACAAGAGCGCCGGTGTAGGGGTTAGTGTGAGCGAAGAAGAGGTTGATAATGAGGTGGTGAAGTATTTTGCTGAGCACAGGGATGAGATATTGGAAGCCAGATACAAAATCGTTCCTAGTCTGCTAGGTAACATCAAGAGTATTCCAAGCTTGAAGTTCGCTGACCCCAAATTGTTCAAGCCTGTGATTGACCGTAGAGTATTGGAATTGTTGGGTCCCAAAGATGAACGCGATCTGACCAAGAAAAAAGAGAAGAAGAAGGAGAGTGACAAAGCTGATGGCTCTAAAGGGAAGGCTTCCAATTCCGACAAAAATCCCCCTAAGGAACGATCTATGTTCTCTGAAGGATTTCTAGGCGACCTTCATAAGCCTGGCGAAAATCCTCAGATGTGGCCAGAATTGATGGCGGAGCACTTGAAAGCCACTGGGGGACGGGTCCAAACGCGTTTCCCACCTGAGCCCAATGGATTTCTACACATCGGTCATTCTAAGGCCATTATGGTCAACTTTGGCTACGCCAAATACCATGATGGTGTGTGTTACTTGCGTTACGACGATACAAACCCGGAAGCCGAAGAGCAAATTTACTTTGATAAAATATTGGAGATGGTTAAATGGCTTGGTTTTTCTCCTTGGAAAATCACGTATTCGTCAGACTACTTTGATCAGCTGTATGAGCTTGCTGAGAGGCTAATCTTGATTGGCAAGGCGTATGTAGACCACTCCACTCCGGAAGAAGTCAAGAAACAAAGAGGTATTAAGGAGGACGGAACCCCCGGAGGCGAGCGTGTGCCCTCTCCATGGAGAGATAGACCTATTGAAGAATCTCTTGCCGAGTTCAGAAACATGAGAGACGGCAAATACGATGTAGGAAAGGCTACATTAAGAATGAAGATGGACATAGAGTCGCCTAACCCACAGATGTGGGACCTGGTAGCTTACCGTGTGCTTAATGCTCACCATGCTAGAACTGGCGATAAGTGGAAAATCTACCCCACCTACGATTTCACACACTGTTTGGTCGATTCCTTCGAAAACATTTCCCATTCCCTTTGCACCACGGAGTTTTACTTGAGCAGAGAGTCTTATGAGTGGTTGTGTGATACCTTGCACGTGTACAGACCTGCTCAGAGGGAGTATGGTAGACTGAATCTCACAGGAACTATCATGTCCAAGCGTAAGATTGCTAAGTTAGTGAACGAGAAGTATGTCCGTGGTTGGGATGACCCAAGATTGTACACACTGGAGGCTATCAAGAGAAGAGGTGTGCCCCCTGGTGCTATATTGAGTTTCATCAACACCCTCGGTGTTACCACTTCGACAACTAACATTCAGGCATCACGCCTAGACAGTTCTGTCAGAAACTATTTGGACGTGACTACGCCTAGACTAATGACAGTGATGTCCCCTTTAAAGGTAGTGGTTGAGAACCTTCCCGAGGATTATGAAGAGCTCATCACCATTCCATACAAACCGGGGGCTAAGGAGTTCGGTGAGCACACTGTGCCATTTACCAAGGCCATCTACATTGATCAATCTGATTACAGAGACGAGATTTCTAAAGAATACTTCAGACTAGCTCCTGGGCAGCCTGTTGGACTGTTGAAGGTTCCCTTCACCATTAGTGTAGTATCGGTAGAGCGCGATTCACAGGGCAAACCATCTGTTGTGTACGCTCACTACAATAACGGAGAAGGAGAGCACGAGAAGCCTAAGACTTTTATTCAGTGGATTCCTGTTAGTGAAAAGTACAAGTCGCCAGTTAAAATTAAAGAGGTGAGAATTCACAACCAGCTTTTCATGTCCGAGAACCCATCTGCTCATCCTGATGGCTTTTTAGCCGACATAAATGACCATTCCGAAGAAGTTATAGAGGGTGCTTTGATTGAGCCTGCTTTCTATGATATCCGTGAGAGGTCTCCTCTGAACATGCCCTATGCTGCCAACCCAGATTTTTCCATCAAGGAGGAGGGCACCTTCGAGACAGCGCCGCAGACTGTGAGATTCCAGGCTCTGAGAGTGGGCTACTTCTGTGTCGACAAAGATTCTTCTGAGGACGCAATTGTCTTTAATAGAATTGTTACACTGAAGGAGGATTCTTCAAAGTCGTGAACCGCGTGTACTACTCTTATCAAAGCAGACGGTAGGCATGATTAGAGTTGAGAATTGCCTCCATCACGTTCGTAATAATGTATATATATCTAGTAGAGAACGAGGTAGAGTTATTTTCAGCTACTTTTTATGGAATTTCGGAAAAATTCTGATGCACTTGATTATCCAGATTCCAGGGTCAATACTTAGACTTTAACTTAACAGCTTTCCGAACAGTCTAACAACGGTGTTGACATACCGCTTTCAGAACCCGTTATTCGTCGTACTCAATTTGCTTTTTCTTCTTCAATCTTAATATTTTCTACCGATCTTCAACTCATATACATTCGCCTAATCGGGTAACTTGAAAAATTCACCCTAGAAAATTTTATATTTTCCTGCATGTTACTAGCATATGGTTACATCTATTTAGCCATACACTTTTAAACCAGCACTCCTCCTACGCAGCACCATGTCCAAATCCAACAGCGTAGCGGTTGCATCCGCATATGTTGATGACACGGTTTTATTTGAATCTTTTAACTTGGACCCCAGACTGCTTCAGGCAATCAACAAACTAGGGTTTGAGAACCCTACTTTGATCCAAACCCAGGCCATAAAGCTGTCGCTAGAAGACAAAAAGGATATAATAGCCAAGGCTTCTACGGGATCAGGAAAAACGGCAGCTTACTGTATTCCTATAGTGCAGAGCATTTTGTCAGCTTCAGAGGCTAGCAAGGAAAGCAATATTCGGGCCGTGATACTGGTGCCGACTAAAGAACTAGCTGCCCAAGTAAGCGATTTCCTAGCCAAGCTGACGGTATACTGTGGCAAGATTGTACGCTGCCTAAACCTTAACAATAACGTTAGTGAACAAATACAATTATCTTTGATCCAAGAAAACCCCGACATCATTATTTCTACTCCTTCGAAGCTGGTATCGATGCTTAGCAAAGCCAAAGTGAGTTTGTCCAGCTTGAAGTACTTGACTATAGACGAGGTGGATTTAGTAGTGTCCTACGGATACGAGGATGACTTGAGCACGCTAGCTGAGTACCTCAGCTTGAAACAGGGAATGCAGGTTTTCCTCATGAGTGCCACTCTGGACGAAGACATAAACAAAATCAAAGAGACCTTCTGCAATAAGCCTGCAATTTTAAAGTTGAACGAGGATAAGAGCACCTCCAAACTGGTGCAATATTACATCAAGACAAACGAGTTTGACAAGTTTTTGTTGATATATGTGATTCTCAAACTGCAGCTGATCAAGGGAAAGATCCTGGTGTTTGTCAATGACCTCGACAGAGGGTACAAGCTGAAACTATTCCTGGCCAACTTTGGTATCAGAGCTTGTCTTTTAAACTCCGAGTTGCCAGTAAACTCGAGGCTGCACATAGTGGAAGAGTTTAATAAGAATGTGTACAACCTCCTCATAGCAACAGATGACACCAATGAGATCGACACTGGGGAAGGCGACAGTGAAGTTGCAGACAACGATACCATCAAACACTCAAAGCCTGAAAAGTCAGCACACAAAGACTATGGCGTATCTAGAGGAGTTGACTTCCGCAAC
Organism: Wenyingozyma naganishii; assembly: GCA_003706235.2. Taxonomy (NCBI): domain Eukaryota; kingdom Fungi; phylum Ascomycota; class Pichiomycetes; order Pichiales; family Pichiaceae; genus Wenyingozyma; species Wenyingozyma naganishii. Next base: position 838,723 of record PPKS02000001.1, on the reverse strand, counting down.
GTCTCTTGCGTACTTAATTTTGACTTGCCCACCAGTTCCAAAGCATATGTCCATCGCGTGGGTAGAACGGCTAGAGCTGGCAAGTCTGGAATGGCTCTTTCCTTTGTAGTGCTCGAGAAGGAATGGGGAAAGCACAAAGCGTCGAGGCTCAAGTCCGCTAAGAAGGACGAGCGTGTTTTGAAGCGCGTGGAAAGACAGCAAACCAAACTCGGGTATGAGCTGAAACCATACCAGTTTGACGATAGGCAACTGGACAATTTCCGTTATAGAATGGAGGACTCCTTTCGTTCTGTTACCCGTTCTGCTGTCAGGGAGGCCAGACTACAGGAGATCAAGAGCGAGCTGTTAGCCAGTGAGAAGCTGAAGCGCCATTTCGAGGAGAACCCACAAGACTTGCAGACTTTGAGACACGATAAAGCGGTTTCTCGTGTACGTGCTGACCAAGATCTGAAGAGAGTGCCAGACTACCTTCTCCCTCAGGGAGTGAGACCAGACGCTAAGAAGGTAGGGTTTGTTCCTTTCAACAATGCAAAGAAGCATCGTAAGGGAAAGATGAAGTCAAAGGGTACTCGCAGGAACGATCCGCTCAAGAAATTCAAGAAGTAGTGTATATATTGGCAAGCATTTAAGAGGACTAGATGAAGTACCGTTCACTGCTTTGGATGCTTTATTCGCTTCAGCGTAGCTCAATATATTTAGAACCCTTCACGAGGACTAGGGCTGAAGGTAGGTCACCATTATCCTTATGACGTTGAGTAATAGTCCATAGATCAGTGGTGACTTGGTGTTTCACTCAATTTCTTTACAGTATGATTAGAATGTCTATGAATCAATCGATTTACTGAACTTTGGAGCTATTGAGCTCCTGATTGGCGTAAATAGCAGTTGTAAGGCTAAAGCACAATTTACATCACACTGATTACATAATTCTATTTTATGCATCTATATACTTAAAAGCGAACTACGCATATGCTATCTGTCAATGAAGTCACTCTTACCCTATCATCAATGGCAGAGACCATCTCGTTTAAAAAGGGCTCGGTGGCGTCAAAGCCATCAAATCCCAGTACACCTGGGACCCCCAGTGGGCCGGCCTCTGTAGGGAGTGCGGCCACTGGTTCTCGAACCAACGGATCCAGTGACAATCACACGCCAGGTACCAACAGAAGAAAGGCACTAAAGGACTTTTATAAACTTCAAGAAAGACAGCAGCAGCAAGTTTCTGAGCTAGCAAGTTCTTTAGTTGATGGAAATAGCAAGGATAGCGGGTCTGGCAATGACCACAGCAATGCTATTGGCAGTATTACTGATACTGCCAAAGACGAAGTCGTGTTGACGTTAGACAACTTCGATGAGTTCGTAGCTAAATCAGATTTCAGCAGGCTGCTGAGGACAGCGAATGATATAAGCGAGGCGCTAAATGCAAACCAATCGGAGATAAAGAGCATTATTTATAATAATTACTACGAGTTAATTAAAATTAACGACGTGTTGATGAATATGAAAAAGAGGAACCGACTTGATGGTGCGACAAGCTCCAATGGAGGAGAAGTGAGCCATTTGAAGCGCCTGAGTGATGTGAATGACCTCAGTCTTAGTGACGCATCTGACACGGATTCCGTCAAAGAGGAGGGCGATGACGATGATTCAGCTGATGGAGGATTGATGGCATCGTTGCATACAATCAAAGAGAATATCGGGGCGTTGAAGAAGGTGGATATGAAGATTCTGGACAGCTCAAAGCATGACACAGTCGACGATACGAATATGGTCGGCTCGAAAGTGACTCCCAGGCACAAGCTGAAAGACAGTGAGAAGATTAGCATGGCAATCAACAGGTTGATTCTGGGAGAAGGAGTTTCGAAAGAAGAGTCAGCGATGATTGAAAACGCCCTACCAGACCTCAAGGGGGCGTCACTATTGCTGCAAATGAACACGTTTCGTAGAGCAAGGTAGGAGAGTGAGGCATGTGTATAATAGGTATCATAAATAATCAAAGTCATTGGAAAAGGTGAATAGGTGGTATCTACTCAAGACGAAAAGCAAGAGTCAGCGACAGCATACAATACACAGAATATGAAAGAGTGGCCCGTTCCGATCTTCAGCAACTGGAACATGGATTACTAGAATACAAAGGAGGTAATTACTATATCTTACGTTAGCTCATAGCAACGTCATCAGCCTTTTGGGTGTCAGCCTGCACCTCAGCATTGGAGGCTTCGGGCTGTGTGCTAGATTCTGTGGTATTAACTGGTTCGCTAGTAATCTCTACTGCCTCGACTGAATTGGCTACCTCGTTTACTGCCTGTGTCGACTCCGATTGCTCCGACTCCACGACGGGTTGCAGGTCAACTGCCATCGAGTCAACAGGCTCAGGGGCATCGCTAACTTCCTTCTCATTGCTTCCAGCAGTCTTTTCCTTGAGCTCAATCGCAGCACTGCTCGAGAACAAACTGCTTCCCCCATTGACTCCACCAACGGCTCCTCTAATATCGGCAGCACTGAGCGACTCATCGCCAGCCGTTTTCTCCTCCTTTTCCAGTCTCTCTTGTTCTGAATACAAGTAGTCGTCCAATTTAACAGACTCTCGTGTCTCTTTTGATCTCAGTTCGTCACTCACCTCCTTAGCCACAGGAATCCACGTCTTTATTCTAAAACCGTGGGTAGCTACACCATTGGGCGTCTGCGTCCCCGGCGTGTTGTTACCCGTTTCTGAAGGAGTGTTCGCCCCAGTGCCCAAAGCAGGCGTTGCTGGGGGAACTGATGTCTGTTTCAGCGCACTTGGAAGAGTCTGGCCGTCTAACTTAGGAGGATCGTACCAGTCTCTTACCCAGTGTTTGTTTTCTAAATGGTCAGGTTGAGCAATGTGTGCAATGGACGTCGATGACGATGAGTTAGCATTTCTAACTAGCGATTGCCTGTAAAGGCTCTTGCGCATTGACATTGTGTTGTGAAATCCACTTGGTACTTGGGAGAGGAGAGGGAAAGAAAGACCGCAGAGTGTTTTGTAGATGGAAAATAATAATATCGATTGGTTTCGCGCTGACGCGGGCTCCCAAAACTGTTACCGCGAAGGAATCCAAGACACTGCGGTACCTACAGCAGATAGTTATGTGTCGTTAGAGGCCGGTTCGAAAGTGTAGTAGGACCCATGACACAATAGAGTAATTCGGACCAATATTACCATTGTAACAAGTACCTAAATCCTCTTCAGTAACTCCTCCTCCAGCAAGCTGTTTGAAACACTATCAATATTCGTAAGAAGAGCGTCAATAGCCTTTGTGGGATCAGTGCCAGCCTCGTCCTGGCCAGCCCGCTTATATATCTCGTTCTTATTAGCAATGGCTAAGAAGCTATCTGAGCTCTGTTCAGCGTCCTCATCGTTATCAGAGCTAGGGCTATCCAGTGTGTTCAATCTAGCGTTGGCCCCTTCGCTGGCATCTCTATTAGCCCTAGCTTTAGCCACAGAAGGAGCTATCCTAGACCTTCGAAGATACTTCGATGCAGACATAATGTCCGCTATATGAGCGGATTTGTCGGAATCAGCGGATTCAGAGTCCGAGCCTGATCCTCCATAGTCGTAGCTATCGGCATTGGCAGAGAATAGGTGTGGACGTGATGCATCTATTGCTATGGCAGAAGGAGTATTTGAGGGTCTTGATTGACTGAATTGATCGAATTGGCCTATGCCCACATGTCGTAAGTGAGTGGAATCAGTGATGTTGTTCTCTATGATGGGGTTCCCCACCTTTTCCATAGCCTCCTTCCCAGAAAAAAAAGATTCCGGGGCATAGCCAAGCTTCAGAGTTGCAAGCTGCTGAGCCATTCGGGTCTCTTCGCTAGGACGATTGCCTGAGATTGAAACTTGATGGCCATCATCGACAACGCCAACTGGTTCCCCTACCTTGATATCCTTGGGTAACCTTGTATCGCTGGAATTAGAGTGCTTTGTGTCCACTTGAGAATAGTACAACTGGACCAGCTTCTGCCTTAAAACCCTTACACTTATCCCCCAATTGGCAGCCAGGCTATTGCAATCATATTCAACCCTAATCTTCCTAATTGTTTTCCCGTCTAGCTCCACGCTATCAACACTCACACTATTAACCACCTTATCCAGTTCTTGCAATTGACTTACGCTCCATTCAATTACCGAAGTATCTTCAGTCGTCCATCGGCTTCTCTCACCGTCTTGTCCGCGAGTATAAACGATAGCTCGGGGCATTAATGCTAAGAAGTGCTATCTGACGCCAGATGTGGCTGATGTATGTGCTGCCTAGTGTGTTGTTCTGATGACCTGGAGAAGTCACTTTACTGTATAGCTGTCGCTGCGTCTATATGATGTTGCTTTAACGGCCCAATCAACCTTTGCTCACCTTTAATGCAAGCAGGATTTCTGAGTATCTCAGTCTAACGCAGGTGAGTGCAGCCAGTATTATTCCTCTCCGCACTGCCGCTAAACCGTATTGTGAAGTCGTAACCACTTTGTATGTCTCGGTAATTCTCTGAAACCTTTTAAGGCCTTCCGCACTCAGAGTCAAACGCAAACTGCAATAATATTCCTTAACATTATTAGACACCCTCTCACCAATTATTTATTATGCCTAGCAAATTATTTTATTCATATGTAGTCTCAAACATTTCTTTCAAGCTACGCCTTTGTATCGCAAGCCTGTCCAACTGTACTATAATGTCTACCAATGAAGAGCATTTCTTGGCCCTCAGATAGCTCGGGCCCTGAAGCTAATCGCAGCTATCTCCGAGCACAGGTTATCCACTATGACTCTTACCAAGCTGCACCCACTCCCTTAGATAAGCAGTATTTTACCATTAACGGGAAGATCCCAAATGGTTTGACTGGGCATAAAGATAATCATGTACATACGTTGGCCACTGACGACTACTTTGAATCGAGCAAAAGCCAGTACAAAATAACTCAGGTTCCAGTTATACGTGTCTATGGAAAGTTACACACAGGCCACACTTGTCTACTGCACGTGCATAATGTGTTTCCCTACATCTACGTGCCGTATAGGGGTTCTTTCAAGGACGAGAAGTCTATCAACAAGGAACTTAGGGGTATAAAAACCGCCATAACAAAAAGTTTAGAGGCATCTTTCAAAAGAAAGGCTGAACCTAGAAAGCGAAAGCGCAGAAGAGCAAGTGACACCAATGGCAACGATATGGGAGGCTACGATTCTGACAGACCTGAACATCAACAGTCTCACCCAGACATTGATCTGTTGGATGATGACTCTCTGACACCCCCAACCTCCTCAGGTGAACGCTTTCTAGCAGATATTTCTCTCGTCAAGGCAGTCCCCTTCTACGGAGTACACGTTCAATACCAAGCCTTTGTTAAGATCAGCGTATTGAATCCGCGATATATGCCGAGACTCACGAGATTGCTACATGATGGTAAGGTCTTCCCACAATTCACCCAGCCTTATGAGTCTCATATTCCGTATGCTCTTCAGTTTTCAACTGACTACAATGTTTTTGCGAGCGACTGGATTCGTATGGCGAAATGGTACTGGAGGTACCCTCTAATGTCCACGGCGCTGGATCTTAAAGTTGGAAACGCTGATGTACATGCTATAAGTCATGAAAATAAACTTACCGACGATCTCATGGAATTCCTGCTCAATAAGGTGTCGAATAAAAACATTCTGGATCCGGAAACTTTTCTGAGGATGGGTAGGCCTACTCTAGAGCTTGATGTGGCTTCAGAGTGGATACTAAACAGAATAGAGCTCAAAGAACGTGACATTCACAATGGATTTGTGGAGTTTGAAGCCAATAAAACCTTTGAAGCCAAGAGTGAACGCTATATAAGCTCCACCAGAGAAATCCTTAAGGATGCCACTTTTCAATGGTCACAAAGACATTTAGAGTTTGACCAAAAGCTAAGACTTTTTGAAGATGATGAAAGGACTTTTGAAGAGGAACACTGGGTAAATGAGGCTGAGCACAAGGAATTTCTTGACGTCTGCTGTGAATTTTCGCTTAAAGAGTGGAGAGCTAGACATGGGAAGGGCCAGTCTGTGAACGACATGCAGTTTAATACTAAGGACCAATTAGACACACTGATCAAAATACCTGCTTTGCTAAATGCATTCCCCACCGCATTCCAGAGTATGGAGATGCTGCAGGTCCATGTGGATGATGACAAGCTAAGCAGCTGTATCGTTCAGAGTATTCAAGAGGTCAAAAACATCTCTGACCTGAGAAGATTGCTTTTTGCACAAAACGAGTTCCCTGCTACATATAGGGCACCCATAATAGATCGAAAAGTATCAGCAGAAAATGATGATGAAGTGGCTAGTGTATCTTCTCTTGACCAGTTGTCTTCTTCTGGCTCAGAAGACGCAGAGACAGATGATGATGAAGACAACTTTTTGGGAAGCATCCCACACATGGATCGCACTTTCGATGAAGAAAAACCAATAAGTCAAAAATTAAGTTTAGAACAGCTCTCCAGAGACGATAAAGTAGCCACTACAAGTCCTGAAGATTCTCCGACGACTCCTGTTGATTATGACCATCAGCTATTCACAAATACCCAGGCTGTGGCTGCAAAAAGCTTTCGTACGCATGATCCCGATATGGATGTAGTAGCAAAATCTAACGGAACCAGTGTAAAGGCTTATAGTAAATCCAAAAGGCTCCAATTTGATTATTTCAAAGGCTTTAGACAAAAAATGGTTACGAAAAGTAAACTATACGAGATTATTCCTGACCATAACCATTCTGTACCAGCATTTCCTTCGCACGATGATTTTTTGAACGACTTGGAAAATTCCAATATGTTAAAGGTTGAGTATCCAGATCCATTTTATTCTTCATTGTCTGATCAGTCAAAGCCATTTTACTTTGCAGGCAAGAAATTTGTGATTCCCTGTATTGCAACTGAAACCATGGAACAGTATAAGCTGGGCGGTCTACCTTCTTCCTCTACCGATGTAATAAATGATTCAGAACTTGGAGGATTTAAAGTCAAAACAAGCTGGAAATACCTTTCAGGAGCTCCCTCTTTTGCATCTGTTAGTAAATGGGCAACAGATAACCCATTGGAAAAGAATACAAAAACCCTCACTCAGCTTTTCAAATCTCAAGTAAGACCGATCCTACAAAATGTTAAGGGCTATAAACTTAGTCCTATCGAGTCAAAAGCTGTGAGGAAAGCTGACAAGTTTTACAAGTTTGTATTCTTGGAAGTAGAGATACACGTCAACACGCGTGTTGGAAAGAAACCAGACCCGTTAGTAGATGAGATAGCTGCAATATTCTGGACATTCGACAGTGAGTCGTGCCCAGACTTCATCGATATATGTGATCATGGCGTATTTTTGGTGGACAGTTCGTACTCTGTCAATTCTGAGCGGACACAAAAGTATTGGGACATGATTTGCAATGATTCCATTCAAATATTTAGTACAGAGGCTGAAATGATCTCTCAGCTCGTTGCGTTAGTAGACTACCTTGACCCAGATATTCTTACGGGGTACGAAATACACGCTACTTCATGGGGTTATATTATCGACAGATGCAAACATGCCTACCAAATCAATCTAGCCGAGATGTTGTCACGTGTTTCTTCCGATTTCCACAATAAATCTGCAGATAGATGGGGATTCACACATGCCTCTTCCTTCAAAATATCTGGAAGACATATGCTAAACGTCTGGCGCTTTTTGCGGTCTGAACTGGCACTTCAAAATTACACTCTGGAAAATGTGGCATTCCATTCACTGCACAAGAGGATACCTTATTACTCAGAGCAACAGCTGACCCGTTGGTTTAGCTCGAGCTCTAAGTACAAGGTCATAGTTTTGTCTTACTACAGTGAAAGAGTGTCGATAATTGCAGAAATTGTCGACAAGCAAGAAGTGATTACGAAGACAACTGAGCAGTCTCGACTGCTTGGTATTGACTTTTACTCCATTTTGTTGAGAGGATCTCAATTTAAGGTAGAGAGTCTTCTTGTTAGGCTTGCAAAAGCTGAAAACTTTCTCTTAATTTCTCCCAGCAAGAAACAAGTTTTCAAACAAGATCCTTTACAAATAATTTCGTTAATTTTGGAACCAGAAAGCGCATTTTATAAGAGCCCGCTTGTAGTTCTGGACTTCCAGTCTCTCTATCCTTCCATGATGATCGCATACAACTATTGTTACTCGACCATGCTAGGTCGTCTTCGTGGATATGATGCTCGTAAATTTCAGCGGATCGGTGTTAGTTCGCTAAAGCTTCCACCCGGTATATTACCTGCTTTCAGAAAGTACATTACGATTTCACCCAATGGAATAATGTTCCTGAAGCCCGCTGTGCGCAAAAGCGTGTTAGCTAAGTTTTTGACCGAGATCTTAGAAGCGAGGATAATAGTAAAAGGAACAATGTCTAAAATCAAAGAGGATGACAAAGAACTGTATAAGCTGTATCACGGTAAACAGCTAGCGCTGAAATTGATTGCCAATGTGACTTATGGGTATGCGTCTGCAACTTTCTCAGGCAGGATGCCTTGCTCTGATATCGCAGATGCAATCGTAGCCTCCGGTAGGGAAACGCTGCAGAAAGCCATATCAGAAGTGGAATCGAATCCTAAATGGGGGGCCAAAGTTGTATATGGAGACACAGACTCGTTATTCGTTTATCTCCCCGGGAAAACGCGTGTGGACGCATTTAAGATTGGCAAGGAGATGGCAGAGCATGTAACAAAGCTCAACCCAAAGCCAGTTAAACTGAAGTTCGAAAAGGTATACCACCCATCCGTACTGCTGACAAAGAAGCGATATGTAGGCTACAGTTACGAGCATGAAGACCAGTCCCAGCCTAAGTTTGATGCAAAGGGGATAGAGACTGTACGACGGGATGGAATCCCTGCGCAGCAGAAGATTTTGGAGGGTGCATTGAGACAGCTATTTGAGACAAGTGACGTCTCTAGCATAAAACAGTACATTTTGGCTGAATTTCGCAAGATTGTTGCTGGTAATGTGAGTGTACAGGACTTCTGCTTTAGTAAAGAAGTAAGGCTTGGAACGTACAAAGATGACAAATATGCCCCTCCAGGTGCTCAAATCAGTATGCAAAAGATTTTGAAAGATCACAGGGACGAGCCACAGTATAGAGAGCGTGTAGCTTATGTTGTCATTCGTGGCTCACCGGGTCAAATAGTAAGAGAAAGATGTGTCACACCTCAGGATTTTATTAGGCGTCAAGCAGCCGAAGGCCTTGAGCTAGATGCAGAGTACTATATTACAAAAGTGTTGATCCCACCTCTAGAGAGAGTGTTCAACTTGATGGGTGTAGATGTAAGAGCATGGTACAGCGAAATGCCTAAAACTGACACAAAATTTCGCAGCTATGCTGCTAACTTGGGTTGTAAATTTGGTGCTGGTATGGGAGCTAGCATTCGTCGCTTAGTTAATTCGGCTAACTGTCTTAGCTGTGGAGCACTTATCACCTCTGGGGCAAAATCAAAGCTGTGTAACGAATGTGTGAAGGACGAATTGGGCACCATCCTTGCTTTAAAATTAAAAATAAGGGGCAAAGAAGAGGAGTTGTCCCAAATAATCACAGTTTGCAGAGAGTGTACAAAGAACAGTTCTACGCACAATACCGTGTCAGTGGAGACAGCTAATAGTTGTACAAGTTTGGACTGCCCCGTTTTCTTTTCTCGCGTTAAAACTGGGAGAGCTGTGGCTAATGATAAGGAGTTGTTGAAAGACGTTCTGGAATGGTAGATGTACTTATGTATTCTTCTTTGAGTGTACAGTATATAGGAAATAATCAAAAGCTATGACACACTCATGGAAGTTTTTGTGAAACTCATCAACGAGGATAGGGACTGTAATGCGTATAGGGCAGCTCTGTTGCTGAGTTTGACTAGCACTCAACACATGGAGTAGTCGACCTCTTGACGAATGCGAGTTTCCAGCTGACTTTTCGCTTGCAAAGCATGTTGTATTAGATCCTCGTGATTAGCGATACGCGCCAAATCAGTTTCGACATCAAAGCATCGCATCATCATGTCCAGATCACTCAGCTTTTTGAATCCCACAATAGCTTTCTCTAAGTATTCAAGAATGCGGTTGAAGTTTTTGGAAGAACTGCCCCTTGAAGCAGAACTGTTTTCGGAATTCAGGCGTGACATAAGCGTTTTCGCTAATAAATAATAGCCTTTAGCTTGCATCCACACATCACCAGTCTGAAGAAGAGTAGGCATCATTTTGCAAATCAACTCTTCTGTATCGTTCGCAGCCTCTAAATGGTCTGGGTCTGCTTTGTGAATAAATTCAACAAGAGTCAAAATGCCTTTCACTACTAGAGAGTAAAGAGAAGACTTGTTGGCCAGATCCAAAGCGTTGAGCAACACTGATAAAGCCTTCTCTGGACCCGAAGAACTATTCATAACAATGTCTGCATAGGCAAGTTGAAATTCAATAAACCAGAAGTGGTTGTACACATGTTCATCGGCTTCAAATTGGGAGAGATGTGACGAGACGATATGCAAAGCCTCATTTGCATTACCTTTGCGCGTTAAGTACTCACATTCAAGCAGTCGGAACTGAAAGTAGACGTCTTTATCTTGAATAATATCAACATGACGGTGTAGCTGCCCAATCAAGACGCCTGCTTGTAGATAGCGATGCTTCTTCAACCACAGATCAAGTCTCAAAAGGAGTCGTTTCGACTGCCAAATTTTGCACAATGAGACATCGTTGACAATGGCCGGTCTGATTTCGTCTAAAAGAGAGAAGGCTTCATCTACTTCTCCTTTGCTATACATAATTTGTGCTTTCCTCACACATAATGAACACCTGTCAAAAGTGCTAGCAAAGGAACATATGGAGGACGCAACGTGTAAATAAACATCTGCAAAAGCGGGCACGCCCACGCGTGTCCATACAGCAGCCACGAGCTGTGCATTCCGTACGTACGAAGAAAGGCTGTCCGAAGTTCTATCAGTAGTAGCCTCTACGAGGGCGTACGACGCACGCGTGGTATTCTCCAAAACATTCGCCAAGGGAGCACCGTTGATCAACAATTGAATTGCTTGAAATTGATAAGACAGAGATTGCAAAGAGGTGTTGGTACTCTCCTTTGTGCGTACTTTCAAGAACTGGAGAATCTGGTCGCGGTTAGTGTTGCTGGAGTTCTCTTTCGAGTAGTACTCAGGTTTGTCTTTCAGAAAGTTGTAGAGCCAAGTGAGCAAGAAGTTCAAACATTCAAGATCTTTGTTTTCTCGAGCAACAGCAATTGCCTCCTCGATTGCCCTAAGTGCCTCCTCGTAGCAGTTAAACGAGGCTTGCAAAGTTGCGAGAGAAAGCAATGCATAGTGGTAAAATAACTGCTGTTTGTTTGACATCATGTAATCAAAGTAACGATGTAGGGCATTGAAAGACCCCTCGTAATCACCCTCCTTCCAATACTGAAGGTATTCTATGTAGTAAGCAGAGGGAAGAGCACCTTTTTGTGACTGTGACATCAGCTGAAGAACAATTTTAAGAGCTTGCGGGGTCGGGCATGAGTGTTTCTGCAACATTTGAACATGGAAATCTAGCAAACACGCAATGTCCATCTGAGATATCATTTTAAGAGGAGGTTCTAAGGCTGTTTTAGTAAAGCTATAGTTTTGGGGAAAGTTTTTGCTATTTGACTTCTCCAAAACATTAGAAGATTCCATAAGGAGAAGACTAGGTACAGAATCAGTGAAATCATATTGTACCCCACCACTATCATCCATACCACTTCGACTACCCAGGCCTCTTCTGGCATCCACAAAGGCTTGCCAAAGTACCAATGTCTCGTCAAATTCAAGAACATCAAAAGCCATAGCCATAGCGCTCACAAATCTACCCAAAAAGCTTTTTGGAGTCAATTTTTTCTTCACTTGCGGATCAGCATGTCTGGGCCTGTCTATCAATTTACCAATTGCAAAAAGATAATCATGGAATGTGTCCAGAGTTGACAGTCCCCAAAGTCTTTCTACAAGAAGACGCTCTACTGCAGCAACGTCTACCGCGAGATCCTTCTTTTCTCGTGGCGACGGCCGGCGCGCATTATGCCTCGCAAAACTCGCATCGATCGACGATATCACGTCCTCTATACTGGGGAAAAGAATGCGTTTGAAGATAGTGTGTGCTGTGTTAGAGGCTCCATCGCCAGCAGAAAGGGCGTTGGTGGTACCTGACAACCCACAAGTGCCCCATTCACCAAGCTGATTATCTTTTTCTGAAAAATCGTTTGCTATCAATTGCACTAGGGCCGTCAGAATAGGGGGACCAGCCTTTTGCGGTAACTCTTGTTTACAGTATGCTTCTATTAGGATAAGAAGAGCAATTTTGTGAGGCGACAAAACAGGACTGAGGGTGATGCGGTAACTTGAAAGTGATAGCTCATGCTGATTATTGAGATTGGATGCTGGCAGGGGTGCAGTGTGCATCCTTACGCTGGCTCAGGATCGCAAGAGAAGAGATCATACCAGTGTAGAATGTTTCTATAGTTTTAATGCGCGTAAGTAACGGTAATTTCTCGCGCATGCATGGAAAATTGTTAATATCTTCCCGGTGAGAACGAGGCCTAGTTATAATTTGGGAGAAAGATAAGAAGCCTCTTTACCACCTGACGTTGTTAATAAAGGCATATTTCAGTGTCCTTCATTGACTTGAGAAATGAATATTTGAATAGAAAAATTAGAGCATACTATTAACGCCTCTATAGTGTGAGTCCAGCAACTGATACAACATGGACTCTAGTTTTATATATTAGGCTGTCTTTAACATACCCAATCGTCACTTTCTGGTTGGCCTTTTTCATAATGTCAATCTATAAACTTATACAAATCGAACATTTTCCAGTTATTTCGATTCCCCTAAAATATTTAGCGATAAACAAAAAGAGCAAGACCTGCTCGCACGCCCACAATGCAATAGGGGAGCGGACTGCGGTAGGTCGGAGCTCACAGATATACAGATGAGCCATAAGACTCAATAGGTGTGCTTGACAAAATCGGATTTGGACAACTGTCGATTAAAAGGCAAGTCCCAGTACCATGAAAGTCGGCAATGTATTGAAACTTCCTCGAATGACCTTCCGAACGGAAACCCATGAACTTAGGTTTCAGTAAAGTAATTAGTTAAACCGACAGCTCCTTCAGTCAACAGGCGGCTTACCTCGATCGACTTTTCAAGTCTAATTTGATCCAAGCGTTGAAAAATATGCTTCTGCCTGACTTTAGTTTGCTTCTATATTAAAGTCGTTGGCACGACTCATTAAATACAACAATTTGACTTTTCTAGTCTTTTTGAATTCCTCTCTATAACGTCAGTGGCCTCCCAATACGTTAACAGAAAGTACATTCTTTGACTTTCAGTCCACGTCATCCGCATAATCGACAAGTAAAAGTAACTATCTGAGTTGCATAAACGCATCCAGCAGTACTGACGACGGACCCGCATCGCTTTTGCTTTTCTCAAAAACATTCCAAAATCGCAAAGTCTCATCTCCGGCCCCCGTCACAATCGTCTGTCCATCTGGAGACATGGCGAGATATAGAACCCTATACGTATGACCAGTCAAGGAGGCAATCTTCTGCATCCCGTTGTACTTCCAAATTACAATCTGATTTCTAGAATATCCATGAGTGGAAACAAGCTCGTTAGAGTTCGTCGACCAGGCTAAATTGCACACTTGACTCCCAGCGTCTGTATCGCTCACTTTCAGTCCTGTGATCGTATTCCACACTTTAATCCTCTTGTCCGCTGTTCCTCCTCCTGAAGCTAACAATCCTCGCTGATGCGGTGACCAGGCGATTGCCTTCACAGCCGCTGTGTGCTCCGCAAAAGTATACAACGGCTCATTGTTTAATCCCTCCCAAACCATAAGCTTATTATCATTACCTCCTGAAGCCAACTTGTTTTCCTCTACGTTCCACTTCAAACCACAGACTTCTTGTTTGTGCTTCACCAGTTTGGTTGTGTAATGTGCGGGTTCTCTGACGTCTCTGTGGAGAATAGTTCGGTCACGAGAACCACTAGTTAAGATGTGACTGTTCCATGCTAGCGAAGAAGCACGAGACGTATGTCCAGTCATGGTACGTGTGCATTTGCCTGTCCCAGCGTCCCAAATCTCCACTAGTCCTGAATTCGTACCGACAGCTAGGTGAGAACCAGCACCTATCCATGCCAAGCTAGTAACGGAGTCACGCGAGCCAAAATGACACAATCTGTTAACTGCTCCGCTGCTGGCATCCCAAAGGTAGACACTGGAACCAAGTCCTACTCCTAAAAGATCCTGCGAACCCCAGTCTACCAGATTCAAGTAAAAATCGTCAGCTAGTTCAGGTGCATCTAGCACCTTATATGGAACTTTAGCAATCGAACGAACCTTTTTTTGGGGAGACAAAAGCAAACGCTGACTTTCAGCTCTGACAGGGCTTAAAGAGTAGAGATCGTTTGCTGTTGTGAGTGCTGATGGCCGAGATTTCTGTGGTGAGTTATACGTGAAGACGGTTGCTGCAGCGGCAGCGCTTGCATTTGCATTACCATTGGTATTAGAGGGATCGCTGGTGCTTATCAGACCACTAGCGCTGCTAGCGCCCGCGCTAACAGAACTCATGCTACCCCTTTGTCGCGGGGTTCTCGGAGTTTGCAGCAGCTCTGAGTCAAAATAGTGCGCACTACCAGCAGAAAGCGGAGGAGGAGTCACCACCTCATCGTCAGAATCTGATTCAGGGTTTCCCATATTACCAAAAGCGCTGGCACCCGCACTGACGCTTCCACCATTAGCGCTACCAGTGCTGGCAGGAAGGGTGTTTTCTCTGTTTGTCCTCAGACTAGCGTGAGAGCTTCCGTAAAAACTACCTGCACTGCCTGGGAGTGACGTACGTGACACGGAAGGAAGGTTGTCTCCAAATAGCTCTGCCTTTAGCACCGCGTCGAATACTCTGTTAGCCTCGGATTCCCGCATGCTGTCAAGCTCGTTATCTGCTAATGAGTCCGCATCTGGCGCTGGGTTCGCAGCGATAGACGCCATAAAGCGCGAACCTAGCTGAGCACCTGACTGACCAGGTTGCTGCTGGGCATTTGATCTAAACGATGAGTTGAAAACGGACCCATCTGGTCGCATGTCATTCAGGCTAAATGCGGTTTGCAGGTCTACGCCTGTTCGACTGGGGATGTATCTATCGCTGAAAACTTGCTTGCGTTTAGCTCGGCGTGGAGTCGTGGGAGAAGCGGGAAATGCAGTTGTATTGTTAGGTGTAATGTGTGGGTTCATTCTGGAGGAAAGAGCGTTGTTGCTCGGGAAGCTACTCTGGGTATTAGTGACGTCAACAGTCTGATTGTTAGTCTGGGTATACTGAAAGTTATCTATATGGGCAGGTTCACTGGCTGCTATCTGGTTTTCCAGATAAATAGGGCTATGTGAATTTTGTATATCTGCAGTTCTATCGATACCAGGTCCTATGGGACGATCTCTCTGATCCGGCATACTAAGAAGAGGGTTGTGTTGAACGGATGAACAAAGAGAAATGTATTTGTTATTGATGGTTGGTTCGCGCTACAAATTTCTTAGCGCGCGTGCTGATCTCCAGAAGCTGGGGAAGATGATAGGTGCGAATTGATAGAGTTTGGCAGGGCAATGGGTGAAGATGAGTGGCAAGTAAACTGTTCAATGTATACTTGACTTGGTTATAAAATACTTTGGCAAAGCGGACATCACTGAAAATGCCCCATCAAGGCACTATCGAAAGACTAAACCCACGGTACAAAATCGCACTGCCTGATTTTCCGCGGTAACCAGGTAATAAAATTTGGCTGACTTTAATCTCTGATAATGAGGCCGAGCTCTTCTTCTATTGCTCTACAGACCATGGCTGCGCCCAACTTTGACTTCTCAGTTGTCCAATCCATTCTTAACCAGACTAACGGTGCTATTCCTACGCCAGCTGGACCATCTGCTGTTAATCAAAATGCTACATCCTATCCCAATGACCCCACTGATAATGACGCCCTGGGCTCGCCTTCAGCCACTAAGGTGACCATTCCAGCAATGCAAGAGTGGAGATTTGAGATTGATAGCAAAGATACTGTAAAGGTGCGACTGTTGTCTGGATGTGCTGAGCTTTTTGGTACAGAGCTCTCCGAAAACATGGAATATGCCTTCACCGGAGCAATTAAGCTGTGTATATTCTCTTACAGAGGCTGTGTTATACAGTACGAAGGAGCCACGCCTGTTTCAGAATATGTGTCCGATGAGAGTTGTATGAGCCAGTACTTGAATTTGCATTTGGGCCTAGAGAAAATGAGACTGTCAGAATCTGCAGAACCGCCCAGACTGCTGGTGTTGGGCCCCAAGGATAGCGGGAAGACCTCTGTATGCAAAATATTGGCCTCGTATGCTGAGAAAATGGATCACCAGCCGCTTTTGGTGAACACGAATGTAAAAGATGCGCAGTTTGTGGTGCCAAGTTGTCTTTCGGCTACGCCGATCAGCGACATGTTCAACGTGGAGAACGTCAACTACGGTGAAACAGTGACCACAGGTGTATCCATCTACCACCAGAAACAGCCGATTGTGAAGTGTTTCGGGCTCGACTCTTTCCAGCGCAACCCTGTATACTTTAAGTCCCTAGTGGACCAGCTTGCTGCGACGATACGGCGTCGTTTTGCGCAAGACTCGGTTGTTGCCAAGAGCGGACTGATTGTAGACACACCGGCGTGGAGTAGTAACGATTCCAGTATAGTTGAGCACGTCGTACGTGCCCTCCAGATCAATGTGTTGGTAGTCATGGGCAATGAGCGGTTGCTGGTAGATCTTCGTAAAAAGCTAGGCCCCATTTTTCCTCAGCTCAACATGCTGAAGATTGCTCGCTCTTCTGGCTGTGTAGAGAAGGACGACAAATACGAAAGAGAACTTCAGCAGCGTTGTATCCGTGAATACTTTTACGGCATCCCAAAGATGGTACTGTCTCCTTACTCTCTGACTGTGAATATAAGCGATATTGTAATTTTATCGCCCGTTGAACAGGACAACTCTGCCAACTTTGACTTTTTGAGTGGAGACGTTGATGATGGGACAAATGGTACTTTTGGAAGTAACGCTGCTTCTACTCCTGATTACCGCAAAATGCTTGCGCGTGTGAAAGAGCCCAATTCTGCAATTTTGTCGAATGCTGTGCTATCATTGGTATCTGCCACAGGGAAGCTTGCTGAGATAGGGCGCTATTTAAACGGTTATGATCATGACGATGAACTGCTTGCGGCAGCTGCTAGTACTTCTTCTATCGGATTTGTTTATGTATCGAATTGTGACGATGACAAGGGCAAATTGAGGCTATTGGTTCCTACTCCAGTTCAGACGCTCCCATCGAAAGTGCTGTTGTTGACGCAGTTGAGGTATCATGAATGAGGACGTAGGCTTTCTTAGCGTTTCCCTAGCATATTAGACAGCCCTTATATCAAGTGCTACGAAATACATAGACATATCATAATGCATCAAGTAAAGTTGTCGTCTCCAACTCGCGTACCCAGGTTACTCCAGGGCATACGAGCTACATCTATATTACTGCTGTGTCTGTTTGTATCTACTAAACTATGCACTACCCTATACTGCAATCACGTACTATTTCTGTACAGTCGTTTGTACTTCTCCTACTTCATGCGGGAGACTATCACTATCAGCGGCAGTGCCCCCACTGCCGCTCACCGTTCCTAGCTCAACGTCAACTATTCCCTCAAAAAATGTCTCTCTCAACTCCTTCCACCTAGTGGTCCAGGTCCCCAGGCTCACCATAATCAAGCAGCTACCCAGCTGAAGAGACCACCAGGAAAAATTCGTAGGGAAGCGATGTGAATACAACGACACGATAACCAAATTGATCACATGCACGGTAATGGCAAAGTCCCATGCCAACTTAGACCGCCCTACTATCAGCGTAATAAACAGCACGCTTAGTAGCGCATCAAAAACCCACAGTGCTATCAAAGTGATGCCCAATGTATTTGATACCGACACCAATTCCCAAGACAGTACCCATTCCGGCGTGAATTCAAGCCCAGCTAGCCAAGACGTGATCGTAAATAATATGAATGCTGTCACATAGTAGAAGAATTGAAGGATCACTATCTGGAAAATCAATCTAGAAGGGGACACCGAACTAAAGGAAGTGGTTAATGACTCTCCGGTGTTGGGCGTTGCGACGGAAACAGGGCCTCTGGGTAACTTAGCATAAGCATGTCTCAAATAATCCATTGCGGAATTGTCAGTGCAGTTGGCTGTGAGTTTGATTTAAGTAGTCGAATCAAAATGCTCTGCTTATTTACAGTGTGTACACAGAACTAACGGTGTATAGTAATAAATACGTCACGTGACTAAATCTAGTCACGTGACAACTCTTTCAGTTACTTCTGTTACTCTGGCTAGTTTTACTATTCAATTGATTTGGTTAGCTGCTATAACCTGAGGTAACCCAGATCGTCACTGAGTACAAAGAAATCTGAAGAAAATGTCCAGATTCACTACTAGGCTATATTATATTACATAAAACTCTGTATGGTACAATATTTTGCTATTTATTAGTCTCACTACTGGCAGCAGTGGAGCCTGCTCCGAGCCGCCATAGTATATTTATTTATAAAGGAGCAATGAGCAACAGAGTCGGCAGTGACGTGGTCTTCACGTGATGTAAATGAGTGACTATGATTAAGCTATAATGACTTGGACATTTTGGTGCGGCAATGGCTAAGTGAGTGCCAAACAGCTGAGCTTTTGTCATACACCATATGCGTATACAAACATGGATATGACATTGTCTGTACCATGCTCGGCAGAGGCTCTATTAGAGAAATTGCCACCTTGATTTCCGCATGATAATAACCATAAGGTCATAGCTTCGCTATAAATTCACATCCAGCACCAAGCTAACGTCGTCGACGCTCTCGCCTGCTAAATCCTCGAGAAATGGCAGCAGATCAGTCAATTCACAATCATGCGTGTCGCTAAACCAGGACGAAATCGGCACCGAGTGTTGCGGGTGAAATATGTAGGAAGCAGGAGAATTATCAATGATGATAACATCCTTCAGAGGTCTGCCTATCTGTGACAGGTTCTTCACGTAGTTACCCTGGTAGTTGTAGCAACTCTCGCGAAAAAGACGATGATGAACAGAGTTCGTCTGGTCCAATATATCCAATAGAGGATCACCGTAGCGAGATACAGAAGCCGTAAACACAACGACTTCGAATAGCTCGCCACATCTCTTTAGGAATTCCTCAACGCCAGGCCTTTTTATGACGTAGACATTGTGGATCTGGTTGTCGATTTCCACTGGGATGACGAAGTCAGAATGCCGCACGTATTTGAAGGACGAGTGCACTAAAGTCTCATCAAGGTCCAATACGAGACACTTACGATTCCGTAAATGAGCAGGTTGTTCATCCAGAAGCCATCCAGAGGGAGAAACAACTTGGTCAGTTTGAATTTTTGCCAAATCGAGCTCAGAGAGATCACCGTTTTCTGCCATATCGGACAGGTCAGCCAGCTCCGACTGCTCATCTAGCGAATCTTCCGAAGTCGGAGACTCGGGGAAGTCCGAATCTGAAGGCGGAACAAGCCTTGACTCTTGCGCCGATTCCATTCTATCTGATTCTGGCCTCTCTGCACTGTCTAACTCGCCGTCGATGTCCATTTCGGAGCCTGTCCCATTGACAGCACCGTTGACTCCTTTAATAGTGTCATCATCACGAGAGCTGTCGGTGTTATCCTTCAAGTCTGTAATCTCCCGCACATTGTTCTTGAGATCGTTCGCATCCAACTGGTCTATATTGCCGGCATGCATGGGCTCAGAATGAATTCCATCAGACATGTCCGATCCTCCAATTGTCGCGTCAGTCATCGTGCGCTTATGTTGAGTGTCGGTACTTCTGTAAGATGGAGACTTGTGAGTTGTAGGCTGTGTAGTGACGACTTTACCACTACCTTGTTTAGATTGATTCACCTGTTTTGCTTTGATAGATGGACTAGTTTGCTTAGTTGAACTATTCGATTGACCACCTTTTTGATTGATGAAAGCCTTTTGCAAGTTCGATTGTGTCTGTGTAAGCCTTGGGGCAATGTGATCGTTACGTTCGGATGAGTCAGAGTTAAGACAGCACAACACACTCAGTAATGAGGACATTTCAGTGTGAGTTGTGAGGAATGTAATTAAGTGTGCTAGCGCCAGAAGTGAGTGATACGGGCAGGCACAAGAAAATAAGGGGTGGAAAGGGGATAGTGTGGTAGTATCCTAAAGGTTTATTAGGATAAGAGCTGTTCAAAAAGCTTGCCTGATTTGAATGTGGTGGCTAGTCTCTTTAAGTGAGGTCTGTGTGAAATGTGCTAGTACAATGCTGGCTATAATGCGATAGTCTCTGTGAACTTCGTCTATTATCTATTGGGCTCGACCTGAAGGGCTAGTAACCAATAATTTGCTTGTATGATTGCCTAATCGATCTGTTGAAATATACTGATGTTAACTTTCCTATCAGATTTGCGAATTGAATGCACATGCACTGTCACTCAATAACGACAAAATGATGAAACACACCGTTGATCGCTGAAAGAACAAAACTTTTATGCCGCAGCGCTACCAAATAGCTTTGATCTGGTCAAAATAAGTGTGAGAATTTCAGTTTGTGGACGTCGAGCGAGCGCAAACTGTAACTATCTGATACTGCAATTGACGCTCTCTTTGTGTTTGTGTCAATGCAAATGCAAACGGTATGCTGAGAGAATGGGCCGGAAACTTGATGACAAGTAAACGGAAATAACTGAAGGAAGGTAACAAAAATCAACAAGGAACAAAGAACAAAGAACAAGTAACAAAATTAAATCCCTATCAATGAATTGAAACAGTTCAATGACTCAAGTAATATTGTGACTGACTCAAAGGGGAATAGGGCTAAATGATGCAAAATGTTGTAAACTGTAGTGAACCGCTCTCAGCTATGGTATGCCAAAGTAGACTATGGTCACGATACGTTCTATTCTGCCCTGATTGCCGCAAACTATTGCCAACTACCACTAACTAACGCTGGTTGGCTTTGAGTCTGGCAGGTAAATGAAAAAAATCGGGGGATGCTCGGATAAGTCAGTGCCTATAGTGACTCACACTTGCTTGGCCTAGACAAAAATATACGTTGATACACTGCCACCAATAAGCGATCCCAATCACGTGCGTGTTACCTAACACGGGTCCGTTGATAAATTCTCTTTTAATGAGCAATATTACTCTAAAGTGTATGGGGCGGCACCGGGTACGACAAGCGACAAACAACAATTCCAACCCATCTGGCAAAGTGAGAAAACCTGCAGCGGTTACCCGGCTATTGTTGAGGTGCAAGGGCGCAAATATAGAATGCCGCATGAGCACATGCGAGCAACAATAGAATTCGTATCCATTTCTATCTATATCTACCCCTATATACATGCTATAAACGGAAGGTCTATCCCTTATACGAGACAGCCATTGCCTTTTTACGTAATCACAACAATAGCTCCCTTCTTAACAATCAACTTTCTCACGGGCTTATCGAGCCAATTGCCTGCGTTTTCATTAGTCTTGATCTCATCCAGACAGTTATCTTGAGAAAGCTCCGTAGAGCTCTTATGTACAAACCGCATCTTCCCGTTCACCATGACATTATAGCTCACAGTAGGGCGTAAAATCTCTAGCTTTTCGGGCCAAGCTGAGTCCAGAATGGTTTCTGTAGCCAATTGTGGGACATTAACATGCAACAGCTCGTTCGCTTCCTCGACTATTGAAGGACAAACAGGCGCCATTATCTTTAGTAGCCTCATATAGGCATCATACAATACAGAAACGTCGAGCATCTTGTAGTCCTTGGCTGCAAACAAAGCGTTTGCATATTTGGTATACTCTGCTATCACGTTATTCAACGCGAGGGTCTCTTCGAAAGCGGTGGTTATGGAGTCCAATAGTTTGGCGCTATCGTTGTGCAGTCTGATCTCTGCATCGTTGTACTGGTCTGAATCCTTCTTGTTCAAAACTTTGGCGTCTATTCTATCCGCGAGCTCGGCCGCTATGGTGAGCACCTTCCTAAGAAATCGTTTCATGCCTATAATAGAACTCTCGTCCCAGTTGAGAACATCCGCAATCGGAGCCTGAAACAGAATATGCGCTCTAGTGGCATCCGGACCGTGTCTTGCAATACATTCTCCTGGATCTGCACCATTGTACTTTGATTTCGACATTTTCTCGTAAGAAACATCCGCTGCCAAGCCGGTCGATTTGATGACAGCATTTCCATCAACAATATCATACTCATCAGGCTTCAAAAAGCGACCATTAGAAGGCTCAATGTAGGTTTTGCCATGTACCATGCCTTGGCTGATCAGTTTTTTGATGGGCTCTCCGTTCATCTCCTCGTTGCTCCAGTAGCCTATACGGTTGAGGAACTTCGAAACAAACCGGGTGTACAGGAGGTGCAAAATAGCGTGCTCAATACCACCAATATAATTATCCACAGCCAAGTATTTGTTCGCCTTTTCCCTGCTAAAGAGTCTTTCCTCATTCTTAGCATCAATGTAGCGAAACATGTACCAGGAGGAATCCATGAAAGTGTCCATGGTATCTGTGTCTCTCTTTGCATCGCTGCCACAGTTTGGACATTTACAGTCCACAAACTCGGGTATTTTACTCAGAGGAGAGCCTCCTTTAGTCGTAATCTTGTCCACCAAAGGAAGCTCTACAGGTAAATCTTTATCCGGGACAGGAACTGGTCCACAGTTAGGGCAGTGAATAATGGGAATTGGGGCGCCCCAATAGCGTTGTCTACTGATGAGCCAATCTCTAATTTTGTATTGGGTTTTCCAACTGCCTTTTTGCTGGGCTTGCAACAATTCTACTGCTTTTGTCTGCGCTTGGTGCGTAGTGAGGCCAGCTAGCTCGCCAGCATTGGCGTTCATTGTTCCCTCTTTATCTGTGTATGGGAGGCTGTCATTCTCGCCGATTGTAGCAATTACCTCTCTCCTACCTGCGTTGACTTTCCAGAACTCAAAGTCGCGAGTGTCATGAGCAGGGCAACCCATTACTGCACTGTGTCCATAGCCTCCAATAACATATTCTGCGACGTATACTGGCAACTTGTCACCAGTAAGCGGGTGCAGACAGTGGATATTCTGTAAAAGATACCCTTCCTTAGACGTTGAATTTTTGTAGTCAGCACTTACCTTCATTTTGGCAATTTCATCTCGCAGTTTGTGATCGTTCTGACTCTCTCGTTGAGCTATAGGGTGGTCCGATGCAAGAGCAACATATTGTACGCTGTATATCGTCTCTGGTCTCGTGGTGAACACCTTAACGACGTCATGCGTAGTAGTATCAAAGCAGAGCTCTGCTCCCTTACTCTCACCTATCCAGTTCCTTTGAAGCGCCCTTACATTATTTGGCCAATCAGAAAGAATCTCGAGGTCCCTGTTAAGCTCATGAGCATAGTGAGTGATCCTTAAAAACCATTGTTCAAGCAGTCGTTTCTCAACTATAGCACCAGATCGCCAAGACCTCCCTTGGCTGTCCACTTGTTCATTTGCCAGCACGGTGTTGTCAACAGGATCCCAATTGATCTCGGCCTTGGCCCTGTAGGCCAGTCCATGCTCATACATCAACAGGAAAAGCTTCTGAGTCCACTTATAGTAGTCAGGATTGCATGTAGTCACCTCGCGGTCCCAATCAAAGTCTGCCAGCATCAGATTCATCTGCTGTTTCATCTTTGCTATGTTACTTTTCGTCCACGTATCAGGGTTGACCCCTCTTTCAATCGCTGCGTTCTCAGCTGGCAGACCAAAGGCATCCCATCCCATTGGGTGAATGACATCGTAGCCCTTCATGCGATAAAATCGGGCCAAGGTGTCGCTAATGGTATAAACACGTAAATGGCCCATGTGAAGCGTACCAGAGGGATAGGGAAACATGGCGAATGAATACATCTTCGGGGGATGATCCGCGGTATTGTTAGGGCCCTCTCCATGGGTGAGATTTTCTATAGTGAATCTCCGAGGATTGATGCCCTTGCCTCCTGACAGTGTCTGCCAGCGAGAGAACCATTTTGAGCCAACGGAAGCAAGATCGACATTTGCTGAGTTGAACCGCGCCATGTGGCAATGAAGGGCTGAGAAGTTTGTGCTCGTTCACAAGGAGCCCTTTTCTTTGTCTCCAACAGTTGGAGCCATAATGCTTAAGCGAAAATACTGGTGGAAAACCCGTACACTACTTCTGTAGTGCTGGGGAGCACAGACACGCGCGCGTGTAATTTTCCCTCGGAGATCGTGTTTAGTTTAACTAAGTTGAGATGAAGTAATTCAACATACGCCTTCAGCACCAACTAGGATAGGTTCCTCGTCATTTCAGTTGCTAGGACCATGTTGGCCACTGTTGGCAGTGGTATTCCACCTACAGAGTTAACCGAACGAAATTCGGGCTCTCGTTTGGACTCAGACACAGAGCCTCACTCATCACAGCCGCAGACAGATCAGTCTGCGTCACATACACAGCGGGTGCTGGGTAATGCTACAACACGAAACGGATCGCAGCCGTCTTTGTCTGAGTCTGTGGGGAGACATGACACGCCGGCTCCATCAAGCGTTAGTATCGACGCATCACAAGTGAACGTGCTAAATCAGTTCAGTCAGCAAGATCACGTGCGAAAGCGCAGAAAGATCAACTCTCAACACACTCATATGGCTTCCCGGCATCATCATCATATAGACACTTTGCCAGCAGAGGCTGGTATCATTCGTTCTTTGCATCTCGTGAATTTCATGTGTCACGACCACTTCCATCTCGACTTGGGAAGCCAAACTAACTTCATTATTGGGCGTAACGGCAGTGGGAAGTCTGCTGTGCTGACTGGAATATCGGTGTGTTTAGGCGCCAAGGCAACCGACACGGACAGGGGTAACTCGCTCAAGAAACTTATTATGGACGGCAAGAATACTTCCAGGCTGGTTGTTACGTTTAAGAACGAAGGCGAAGAGGCCTACCAGCCCGAGGTCTATGGCAGTAGCATTAGCATTGAGCGTATAATAAAAAGAGAGGGAACTGGCAGCTACAACATTAAAAATGAATGGGACAAAGTTATCTCACACAAGAAGAGCGATCTGGATGACATACTTGAATACTATGGTATCACCATCAATAACCCTATGACTATTCTTACGCAGACTGACGCTAAGACCTTCTTAGCCCATTCGACTGATGAGGACAAATTCCGCTTTTTCATGGTGGGCACAAGACTAGAAGAGGCTATTCAAAATTGCACGGCCATAGAAAAGGAGTGTCAGAGTGTTGCTGAGCGTTTAGGGAAGTATCAGACGGTTGTGGAAGAGAGTAAAGTGCGCTACGAGAAATCTAAACAGGTCTATGAACGTTTTCAAAAAGCAGACGAGATTAAGGAGAAGCAGAAAATATTTCATGGGAAGTTACTCTGGATAGAAGTCATGGCAAACGAGCGCAAATTGGCTAAGGCTACTGAGGTGTACAACCAACAGCTGGCTGATTGTGATGAGTTGAAAGCAAAACTCAAGGATATGGAAGATGCGATAGACAAAATAAGCAATGAGAAAAGTTCGTTTCAGTCAGTGCTGGAGGAACAGAGTAGTAAGCTTGAAAAACTGCAGGAACTCAAGACTGTGAAGCGTGCAGAGTCTGATAATCGAGTGAACATAGTGCGGAAGGCCGACGGAGAGCTTAATGCTCTTTTAAAAGAAGGGAAAGAGCTAGAAAAAGAGCTCAAATATGCTGAGCTGAAGCTTGCTGCTGAAGAAGAAAAACTGAAAGGGACTGAAGGCGACGGTTTTGAACGACTGAAACAGTTGAAAGAGAGGCAGGAGGCAGAAAGGACTCAATTAACGGAAAAGAAAAGCGAACTTATTAGCGACAGAGCAACTAAGGAAGAGGACTTCAAAATGGAAGTAAGCAGTATTAACTCAAGCATTCAAGAGGTCCAAGTTCAAATCAAGGACCTCAGAAATAAGCTGAGGGAGTTACAATCTGCAAATCAAAGCCGAGTCAATGCTTACGGACCTGCGATGGCTCAATTGTTGCGCGAACTGGAGCGTGATAACGGATTTCGTTCAAAGCCAGATGGCCCTCTTGGATTGCACGTAACTCTAAGAAAGGAGTATGCGCAGTGGAGCTCACTGCTGGAGGCTGCCCTACAAAGGCCACTGTCGCAGCTTACCCTGGAGAACTATAGCGATCTAAAGCGGCTGAACCAAAAGAAGGCCCGCTATAGAGTTTATAACGATGTCATCGTCAGACGCAAAGAGGTGTTTGACTTTTCCTCATCTGTTCCGCAAAGTAATTACCCTAGTGTCCTCGATGCTCTAAATATAGACGATAAGAACATTGAGTGCTTGCTGGTGGATATTGCGAAGATTCACAGCACTCTACTGATAGCCGATAGACAGGAGGCAGAGCGTGTGTTGTTGGCTGATACTTCCAACAAAATTTCCTACGTATTCACTTTGGGTAGTTCAGGTTTTGGTGGTGCTGGCAAAAGGAAGAGTACGGGACTGGCTTTAAAAAAGCGGAATGGTGGAATTCAAGTTGATCCTGTTACATCCTTTGGTCCTGGAGTCTTTCTGCCCGTTGAAGGAACCAATGAGTCCGCTCTATTTGAACAGAGACTTAGGGAGGCGGAGCAAGAGCTTTCTAGGTTACAGAGGGAAAAAGAGACCATCAGGGAAATCTATAATGAAGCTGGTAGGTCCAACGCAAAAGAACAGAGGGAGATTGGTGACCGAATCAAGTCTATCGATGCCTCTTTATACAAGATTCGTAACAAGCTGAGCGATGGTGATGTCAATGGCAGGCTAGAAGCAATTCAGGAAGAGATCAAGAGCATAAGGGTCAAGATTGGTTTGACTAGGCAGTCCGAAGAGGGGTACAGGGCAGAGCTAGACAAAGCTATTGAGAAGCTCAATAAGTCAAAGGAAGAGTACACTACTGTTATTGGCGATTACAAGAATGAGAGAGCCCTGCTGAAGGAATATGAGGACAAATATGCAAATTTCGACAGCACTGTGAGCGTTTTGCAGGAGGATATAGCCACTGCTGAGGCAAATCTCGGCAAGAAGGAGCGTAATGTTTTAAAGTTGCATGCATTCACGGAGGAAGTGCCTGCATTAATAACGGAGATAGAGGAGAAGGCCGTAAAATTTTGCACAAGAGAAGACGCTAATGTTACGCCAGACGACTCGAGTGAGGAAATCGAGAAAGAGCTGGCTGTTTTAAAGCGCGGGATAGAGCAGATGGAAGCGCAACTTGGCACTTCATTGGACCAGGCAAGACTTGACGTGATAAGTGACAGGTCGGCGTACGTTAGTGCAAGGCAGAGGTTACAAGAGGCCGCTGAGTTGCACAACCGGTTAAAGCGTTCTTTGCAAGAGCGTGTTGATAACTTGAGATCGACGCGTTTGAACACGTGCTATACGGTGAACGAGGCGTTCCAAAACGCATTGAAAATCCGCGGATTTAAAGGCGAGCTGGACTTTGACTTTGTGAACAGAAGACTCACTTTGAAAGTGGCTACGAAGGCAACTGATAAGTTGCGAAAGGTGGAATCCTTCTCTGGAGGGGAGAAGTCGTTTTCGCAAATCGCCTTTCTGCTGGCAATTTGGAAGCCCATGCACAGTAAGGTGAGGGGGCTGGACGAGTTTGACGTGTTCATGGATCAAGTGAATAGGCGGTTGGCGCTGAAGTTGATATTGGAAAAGGTTGCGGAGCATCCCAAAACTCAGACGATCTTTATTACGCCATTGAATATCAGTAATGTCGAAGGAATCCAGACAGAATCAGTGCATATCCATGAGATTGCAAATCCACGTTAGGTATAGCTGGGTAGTATGGTGTTTTGGGCAAGGATAACGAACTGAGACTTGACATGATTCCTTCTGTTCTTGCTCTTGGGTCCAGCATCATTGGAATGGTTAGCTGAGTCTTCAATAGCAAACTGTAGAAAATGTATACTTTATACGGGTAATTTTGGGCGCAAGGAATGTTCTTCAATCGGAGGTTGTAAGAAAGGCAAAATGGTTACGATGCTACTTTAGCGATGCTTTGGATCCTGCGACTGCCCGTCAGTTTAGATCAAGCCTACGAGCTGAACAAACGAATATGCGAAGTACAGCACTTAATCCACAAAACTAACTACATGCCTCTAGGTGCTAAAATTTTTGGAGTGACATTATGTGAATAGCTGGACACTTACCGAGTCATCTTGGACCACCTACATTGGCCAGCCCCTTGGATTATCAGTTATTTATACACTTCCCGCGTCGGATATTACTCTCATGTCACGTGACCCTTCACCCTTTACACTTTGATGCTTACGCGCTCAATCGCGACTTTTCTGTTTTTGTCACTCTTCCAGACAACGTCTTTTGCATTTGAAAAGATTTCTGCCTTTATAATCTTAGATTGTTGCTCCGTTACCTCATCCTTCAAGTGCGCAACTTCAGTGCCAGTCGCCGGATTTTGTAGTGAGCACCATTTTCATCAAAATTGTGTGCCGAAGGCCGTATTTTGCTTCAAGTTCATTCCAAACATGACACAGAATCTTCGCTCCGGGAGAGTTGAGACTCTAAATGCAGAGCAGGAGCGCATACTAAAGGAAGTGTGGGCCTACTACCTAAATATCTGCGGCTATGAAGTGGACGGAGTGCCTCCATTGCCCGTGTCTGGTTCGGGGCATCACGATGGCAAAATAACCCGGTCTGCCACGGTGACTTCTACCCTCTCTAACGAGTCTAGGCACACCAACGGAACAAGTGCTACAGCACACTCTGGCAAGAAGAAGGGACTTCTAGGAAGGCTTAGAAGAGGCCACAACCGCAAGAAGTCGGAGACTAATGAGATGGAGCGCGTTGAGCGCATAATATCGAATCACGAGAGTTTCAATGCTAATATCTCGTTGGAGACGTCACACAAGATCCGTGAAGTGGTGGCCCACATGAGCCCTGAAGAACTGAAGAGCGCCTTTTGGGGCTTTCTTCGCGCAGATACGCCCGATAACTTGATGTTGCGCTTTGTGCGGGCCCGTAAATGGGACGTAGAAAAGTCTCTGATAATGTTTTGCACCTGTATCAAATGGAGATTGAAGGATAGCAAGGTTGATGATCTGTTAAAAGGAGGAGAGCTTGCTTTGAAGCACAGAGAGGGTCTTATCAAACAATTTGATCTTGGTAAAGCCATTATTAGAGGAGTGGATAAGAAGGGAAGACCTATGGTATTTATCCGCCCCCGTTTGCACCACGCTAAGGACCAGACTCCACAGGATGTAGACGATTATACGCTACTCGTGATTGAGTATGCTCGTTTGATTCTGAAAGAGCCTGTTGACTCGTGTTCTGTCTTGTTTGATTTGACTGGTTTTACCATGAGCAACATGGACTACGCTCCAGTCAAGCATCTAATCTCTGTGTTTGAAGCCTATTACCCAGAGTCCTTGGGCGTTTTGTTTATCCACAAGGCTCCATGGATTTTCAGTGGTATTTGGAACATTGTCAAGAACTGGTTGGATCCTGTTGTTGCTTCGAAAATTGTTTTTACTAAGACTGTCGAAGACCTGTGTGAAGTTGTTGCAATCGAGAACATCCCCAAAGAGTTGGGTGGTAAGGACGACTTTGAATACAAGTATGTCCAGCCTACTGAGGAGAGCAACGGCAAGGGTAAGGTGGACGCTGAGGAGCAGAAACAGATTGAGGAAGAACGTTCCCAGCTGGTGGAGAAGTTCGTGTCCAAGACTATTGAGTGGATAGCAACTAAGGAGGGCGAGGAGTCGACGCGGTTGCTGAATGAGAGGATTGCTTTGGGTAAGGAATTGGCGGAGAATTACAGGAGACTAGATCCTTACATCAGGAACAGGTCCATTTTTGATCTGTTGGGAATGATTGACTTGAAGTAGGTTGATTATTCTGAGCTGATCCGAGTTAGTTTTGTGTGGCAATGAATACTTTCCAACAAAACGCTGTCTTTCATGGAAGCGTGCTCGAGCTCAGGTCTGTAGTCTTCAAAATGAGTCAAATTTGATAATTACTTTGAGCTAGTCTGACAGCTTGTAGAGAACTATAGCCTGTTTCTCGTTATCTGTATTTTTGAGCTCGTTCTAAGCATTTTTATATAGCCTCATTTAAACACTATGTACAATTAAGGTAGATATCTGTACTTTTTAATATTACCTGTTCAAAGTTAAAATATTAATTTTAGGGAAAATAGGGCAAATTGTTTACTGACTCAGCTAGAGGGACACAATTAGAAACTATTTTCATCTGTCCGTTTTATTCAATGAATGGTGTAGTTACCTCATATTCTGCTGACCATTGTCCATTAATGTGCCATATGATATCAATCTCTACCACTCACCTTGACATAAACGTATTATCAGGGGAAATACTAGACAATTCGCAGATTTCTTGATTATCTAAGAAGCCAGCTTTTTAGCAAACTTCAGTCATTTTGGGCCACTGAATGGTCTTGTTCACCAACCCAGCTACTTACCTAGTCACTTTCTGATCCATAGCACACGCCCAGCTGCCAAAAGACATCACCAATCATCACAATTAAACATCCATACACCACCGGAATTATTGCCCTATGATGCATATACTAGGGTAAACAATGTATCTAGATCTATTATCCTCTAAGACACAAAGATATCCCATGTCCTGGCTAGAACGAACAACGTCATACTACAAGTTTATTGATGAAACGGTAACTAGTTTAATTGAGCTCAATGCCGACTTCGCCAACGTGTCGACCGACGAGTACGAAGAGCTTCAGCAGCAGCTGGAGCGCGTCTTGAAAGAGCTTGCCATAGTGGTGCACAAGTACGGCCTGTCTCGTGAACAGTTGACCGGACTGGTTGATATAGTCGTCAATAATGCGAACAGTGCTGTGTTTGGAGTCAATTACAAAAAATTCATTGTCGATGAAGTGCTAGTTAGCCACGATTACCTGGACTTGGACACTATTTACAAAGTTTTGGGAGCGATACGATTGAAGACTGATACTTTGGGGGAAAAAGTCTTGAACCCAAGTCTGCAAAAACGACTGGGCGCGTGGCTGGTGGCAAGTTTTGCGAACTTTGACTTCTCTGACTCCCGATTGCTGAACTTGTTGCCCATACTGTTCAATTATCTTTCGATTGGGTATGCAAGACGATATGTTGTCCAGTTGATGGTGCTCCTTCTCAAATTCGCCGAAGTTATTGACCCGAAATGGAAGCTCAAATATTTTTATAGTGGCTGGAGAATTGGGTACTTGATAGAGACAATTGAAAAGGAGCCAGATGACCGCTTTCTGCGCATGCTGGCTGCTTTTTTCAAGAACGCCTTACAAGTACACTTCGAGATGGGCAACCGTATCATTGCCATATACTACTACAAACTAGAAGAGCTCACGGGAGACCACCACATTAATCAGAATCTAGACGTGTTCACGAAGGAACTGCATCAATTGAAGCATCTGACATCCGCAAAAATTGCATACTTCCAGTTCCAATTGGAAAAAGAAGCATCCGATTTCGAGCTGCTCGAGATAGGCGACTTTCATAAGTACGTCCAGTCCTTACAGCACCTTGTGCAGTGCCTGTTGCACTTGAAGGTGCGTCATAATGGCCACCAAAGGCTCACTCATCCTCCCACAAAAGAAACCTCAGACTCTAACTCCAACGCACCGTCCCGAAAAAAGCGCAGGAACAACAAACCAAATGATGACCAAAATGCTCCACTGACCTTACTTCATATCAAGCAGCAGCAAGTATTTGATTGCTTTAGCATACCAGGGTTTGTCAATCAGATTGAACGGTACCAGCTGCCGCGCCAACTAGGCGCTTGTGTGCTTTACCTTGGGGAGTGTGAGGCAGAAATTGCTGAAGAAAGCCGTCATTGTGAAGAGCTTTTGACTGACTTCGATGAACGAACCCAAGAGCTTCTTCAAATTGTTATGGGGAGCAGTAAAGGTATAGTTTCTAGACAGTTTACGGCATTAGCCTATTTTCTGTCTTTGACCGAGAACAAGCTCGACCATTTGGAGAAGTGGGTGGCATCTATCTTTGGCGACGACGCCGCTATCTCAAAGGTATGGAACACACCGAGCGAGACCAAAAAATTAGTGCAAGGGCTACTATATATAGCTCGGAATACCCTTGTGATTCCGAGGAGCTTACAGAAATTCTTCCTATCGTGCCTTGATAACTCGTTTATAGATAACTTGGATGAGCTACACTTTTGGGAATTTTTGCAGCTCTGGCCTTTGCAAGATATACACAGTGTTGTTGCTCACTTAGAACCGTATCTGACGGTAAACCCCAGTGAACTTTCCCGTTTTCTCCTGGCCATGACTGCCGTTGTCAGTAGTTACATCCAACGAGAAACACCAGCTAACCAGAACGAAATTTATGCGGCCGTAAATTTCGTAATTAGCCGAGTTCTTTGCCTTTACAAGACGCTGATCTGTGGTGAAGCAACTTCCCATCTGGAGCAGAAGCTGGCGTTTACTCTGTTCCTCTTGCAAACGCACAAAGTTCCCTTCACAAAAATTCGCATTTCGAACCTGGT
Organism: Wenyingozyma naganishii; assembly: GCA_003706235.2. Classification (NCBI taxonomy): domain Eukaryota; kingdom Fungi; phylum Ascomycota; class Pichiomycetes; order Pichiales; family Pichiaceae; genus Wenyingozyma; species Wenyingozyma naganishii. Next base: position 806,107 of record PPKS02000001.1, on the reverse strand, counting down.
TTTACCGCCCACAATCACCTATGACCTCTTTTTTTCCAATAATCCTAATACGCTCAACGCTCTCTGTGGCCATGTGCTTCATGTCAAAAAGTTTTATGCGGAGTACGTTTTGCAAACGCCTGAATCGTGGATTGCAAACAGTGGCCAGAACGAAGGGCTTACTCCGGAAGACTTTGCCGACTTCAAGAAACTGCACAACTCGTATATCACTGACCTATGTAACATTCTTTGGAGGGACAGGGCATTTGACAAAGGCAACAAAAATGCGGGAAAGGGATTCATGGTTCCTGACGCTCTACTTGTTAAGCTATTCAAGCAGCGCTACTATCATTTCACTGGCGGGAGTGAACGCGAGTTTTCCGCCAGTGAGATGAAGAGGACTTACAACTTATTCCACTCTCCACCTTTTTCCTTGCAAATAACTTTGATCATTAGGATGTTCGAAGACAATAGCGACGTAGACGTTAGATTGGCTGGCCCTTTGAATGAGAGCGAGTTTTTGAGACTCATCAGTGCTTCCAATTCAATGACTCAAGAAGGACCTGAGAAATGGCTACGTTATACCGACTTTGATCTACTGCGCATAGACATATTGAGGGAGCTCCAGAGGAACGGGTACTCTGACATTGTTTTGTTCTTGTTTAGTTGCTTGAAAAGTTTACTTACAAAGACTACGGAGCTAATGAGCTAGACGAACTGCCGTCTTACCTACCTGCCCTGCTCGTTCATTGAGCCAGCTGAACTGTTAGACTCCCTCCTAACATTTCCTCAACACTTCACACCAGCTAATGCTGCATTTGGAATTGGACCAAAGTGCCCCTGCAGACGCTTTCGCGAAAAATTCTCCGACTTGCTTTGATCGAGCTGAAGAGCTGTTAGTCTGTGCATTGAAATATTTGAATAATATTTCGGTCTTCAATTTCCTTTTAACTCACACTATCAAGCTCAGCTTCTTCCAGATTTATTACCATATATCATTTTGAACCATGGCTAATACCACATTTTTGACTCTTACCGGCCTGACAGCTGCCGCCCTTGGCTACTGTGTCTACTTTGACTACCAGCGCAGACACAGTGCCGACTTCAGAAAGAAGATTTACGACTCTAAGAGATCCGAAAGACACTCAAAACGCTATGCTAAGAAACAGGCCAAAGAGCAAGTCATTGCTCTCAAGAGGAAACTCGTGAAGTCTTTGGCGGAGGAGCCTATCCCAACTGACCCAGTCGAGATACAGCGTTTCTTCATTGAGCAGACCCAAAAGTGCGAGATCCTCATGAGACAGGACAAAAATGAGGACGCTGCAATATGCCTCTTTAAGAGTTTGGCAATTTATCCTGAGCCCTCTGCGTTCTTTGAAATCTTGAAATCCACCGTTCCAGCAGACATAATTGAGCTGGTGCGTTTACTGCTCGAGTCTGGTGAGGCCGTCGGCCTTGATGCTAGCGTTGCTGCCAAGGCTCCAGCCTCAGTGGATCTGGACACCCAGGAGTAATGATGTTGACTCGGGCCACTTTGACTATGCTGCGGCCATTCTATGCGCTGGTACGGCAGTTAGTCTTTGAACTAGCCCGTCTCACATCCCTACATAGCCCTTATACATAATCATTGACTTCCTTATTGCAATGTAGTTTATAGTATTATAAAGAATGTTAGTTGCATTGCTGTTTGCCAATAGCTGCTCCAAATGTCAGTCCTCAATCTCAATCTGGTCTGTGTCTAGTGTAATAGCACCTTTTTAATACACACATTGAGTTCAGTGGAATAAGCCTAGCTAGCGTTCCTACCGTAGCTACCCAAGACCTCTATCAACTGCTCTCTGAAAGCATCGCTCAGTTTGTTGATTTCCACATTCTTCACGCGTTCCCCAAATTCGTTCATATGCAGAAACCTCTCATCACTTTCAACCACGGTGTTCTCTATCTGCCTCAGAACTTTCATTGGGTCCTCTGTATAAAATATGCTCTTGAGTTTCTCATCTCCTGTTTTTGTATCTATAAAATCCATATTCATATCCAACATGTCGTCCTCGTGAACACCCATGTACTCAGTTGACGATTTTCCCTCAGTGAATTCTGTTAAGTTCGCTGTGAGCCTTTCATGTATGGCATTCCAATTGCGTGTGACAGCCTTTTTGCGACTGCCGGAGAGCACCTCAACCTCCTCTTCTGGCGTCAAACCCGATTGGGAAGCCTTTTCGGCACAGAATTCCCTGTACTTTTGCCTCTTTTCTTCTATAGAATTCACAATGGAGTCTATCTCGTTACGCAGCTCCTCTTTATCGAAAGAAGAGCCTTGCTCTTTGATCAGTTTCTCTAAATCTATTTTTAGCTCAGGGTGGGCCTTTGCGTAGTTCAGGAATTGCACAACTCGGTTAAAGTAGTCAATAAAACTGCTGAAAACTTGGTCCTTGCTGTTAGTGTCAGCTAAATACAGATTTCTCATGAATTCAATAAAGTAGTCCTCATACTTTTCTTGCACGGCAATTAGACTGACTACGACGTTTTTTCCAGTCCCAATCACCAAATCGTTTTGGAGGTGCTCCAGTAGCTTGATCATCTCACTATTATACTCCTGCAAAATAGGAATAAACTTATACAGCTGTGCTTTACTGAACAGAGAAGCAAGTGGATTGAAAAAAATGGAGCTGAGCTCTTTGATCAAATCCATCATTTCGGGTTCGTCCCACAGCTCAATTGACCGAATCTTCTCTTGCTTCTGTAAAGAGCAAGTGAAAATGGCTTTTATAGTAGAGAACAGCGAGGCATCCTCAAGCATGGTATCCACTTGGCCAGTAACACTCGATGCGGAATCTAGACCTTTGTTCAAAACATCTAGTTTCAACCAGCTTTTGTAAGACTCAATGATCTTTATCAGAATCTTGTCATCCAACTTTGTTTGCAATTTGTTGTTATTTAGCAGAAGGGCAAGGGGCAAATCTACGTTGTAATAATGGCAGTTCTTTTTTATTCCTAGAACAATAGTCTCCTTGCATTGCATGTACTCGTCAATCTTTTCAATAATCGGACCGTATTTGGAGCCAAATACACCAACTTTGCGATCAAATTGTGACAGTTTTTCACCCAGCTTATCCAGCTCCTTGTTTATCTTCTTAAGGTCGTCATTCAAAGACCCGGTAAACATCAGCTGCATCAGCGAGCTCGTTTTCTTGCCTTTAAAGCCAAGAGGCATCTGATACATGAACAGATCAAACATTTTCTTAGCAATTTGGATCGGATTTGTAAACCTCAAAATAGTCGCTACCACTCGATAGGGAAACAGACTGTGCATCATTTTGGCTGTGTGGAGGTTGGCCGCGGCATTATCGTTACCTATGTACAGGTCATGTACAGAAGCGGCCACTTCCACGTGTGCAAGTTTGAAAAAAGCCCTAACTGGCTTAGAGAACTCGCTGGCGGTTTTACAAGTTGCTAGCTGGTCAAAGATGTAGCCCAGACCCTTCCCGCTTTCTACAATTTCGTATTTCAGCTCATTGACGGAATCCTGGATCTCCTCCAAAGCGGCGATCGTCTCCTGCTGGAATCTATATTGCTGAAGCACCACCAGTTCATCAAGCTGCTTGCATACCTTTACACTATTCTTCGCCTCGTCGGTAAGCTCGTAAAACTTATCCTTGCTGATAAAGTCAAGAAATAACTGAGAATTTCTAACACTTTTTATACGAGCGAGCTCTCTAAGATATCCTCTCAGTGCTACTCTTGTCCGCTCCCTGGGAAATTTGCGCTTCGTCAGCTTCTTGGATTGGCTGCTTATGGAAGGAGTATCTTGAGAGTCTGTTAGTTTCAGAGTGCTCATCAGTGAACTCTGAAAATTGTTTATCACTGCAAGATCAGCTTCGTCATCGGAGTCTTGCTCATCATCGTCGGCTCTATCACTCTCATTTGTGTCAATCTCTGTGGTTCTACGAACTTTGGATGGAAGATATGGTATGTTATGCCCAGTAAACTTCTTTCCCAGCTCCTTGTCAAACTGCTGGAACTGCGAGTACCGCCTTTTTACGAAGTATACCTCTTGCGACTGCTTATTTTTCACACGTATCACAAACTCGTACACGGTCTTTGTGAGATCTGAGGCTTGGAATGCAAAAAAGCCTTTGACCTTAGTCTTCACCTGCTCTTGTAATACTCCCCCTACGTTTATATCCAGGCCATTTATGTAATCGTCTTCCTCGGCTAGAATATCCTCAAGTTGTAAGTCACTACTTCCCACCACTTTGTCAGCCGTCTTGTAAAGATTGCGCAGCTTGTCGCAGGCAAAATACTCGTCGTCGCTGATACAGCGAATGCCCGTATTGAAGTACATTATTAGGGCCGCCAACATTTTCTGCACAATTAGCCGGCTTTTAGAAACACTGCCACGATCTAAGCTGCTGCTTATCTTCTTAGACATCCAAATCTCGTAGAAACATTGAACCTTTTCAATCCATAATCTGTGGGCGGCGTCTTTTGATTGCCTTAGGTAGCTAGCAATGAAGGGAAACGTTTCAATGTATTGGCTGAACAAATGCCTCAAAAATGGAAACTGGGCCTCACACATTTCTAAGTATTGATCAGAGATTCCTTCTGCAATCTTCATGTCTTTGGGCGGGTGCCTGACATCATACATTGCAAACGGGGGACCAAACCTTCGTAGGCCCGTAGGATCATTATAGGCAGGACAAAGCCGGTTTATTTCGCGGGCCAGCTCTGTGGACACAAGCTCCTTTTTAAGGTAGTGCTCCCGCGTTGGAGACAGCCATGCTGTAGATGCCATCTGGTGAGCGACTTTGGGTAGGATGGGGGAACAATTGTTGTAGAATGCCTTAAGGATTTGCGGAATATACCTGTACGAGACTCATTTCTTCTCCTTAGTGGTGCAGGGATGGAGTGAAGTGACCTTCGCGTTGTAACAATAAGATCTGCGCGCTGCCTGACTAGTGACAACTAACTTACGTTTCTTGTATATTTCCCCGCGAAACCCGCGCATCCAGGCAAACGCGGTGCACAGAAGATTTGATAACAGCGAACAGGAGTGACCTTTAATTCACTTGTTCTGTGAAGGTTGGACATCGAAGTAACACGAAGCTACTTCATTCGCATCAATTTGCGTCTATTTGCACCAGTTTTTTTCAATTACAGTATTCTTCTGCCAGAGTTTTGAACATTAGGCTTACTTTGCGTTTTTCACCCAATATTTTTCACCCAGTGCGTTGGATGTCTCCATTCCTTTGGCAGGTCTTTTACAGCCTTAAAGAAGGTGCAGCGCAATCCTAAGTAGCGCATTTCAGAAGAAGGTACACTAAACCAGCAGGGTTTGCTCTTCCGGTTCTAACCTCACCACATTTTATACTCTTGGATAACACGCGTCTTAACGACATTGACTTAGCATGACATCCGCAATACCCAGTCCCAAAGAGTCCCCTCATAAAACTAAATATTCCTCTTCGCCTTGCAAACCAATAAGTGGGACTTCGCATCTGCCCACTTCTGGATTCGAAGAACCGAGAAAAGCACTTAGGCTCAGCGCATGGGGCAGCTCAATCAGGCACAAAGTGAGGAGTGTGTCGCTGAAATCACGCGCTTCTCATAGATCAGCGAGTGATACCAATGGTATCAACATGGATAGCGAAGCTAGCGTAGCGAGGGCTAAGAGTGCGAAAAAGTTACGGAATGCGTCTAACCCCCTATTAAATACCCAAAAAAGCTATACGCTTGACCGAAAGGATAGCCAACCCAGTCGAAGCGCAACTACTATTAGCACAAGCAGCAGCGATCACACCTACTATAGAAGCGATTCGCAAGGGCTCCATGCCATGACTGTCCAGAACAGCAGCCCTTCGAATGACTCCCAAAATGATATTAGCCTAGAAGAGGGCGGATACCGCTCATTTTCTCTCCCGCTTTCTTCCTCCAATGCGCCAAGCGGTAGTAGTACACCCAGCATTCTCATCAACAACGTCCCAGAGGACAGCTTCTTTCCGAAGGGAGCCACTTTTGCATCAGAAAAGAAACCAACCGGAGTGACAAAATCGCTCTCCATTATCAAGAGACGTGCGCGCTCTATGCTCACTCTAGAAAGCCCATCAGAATTGCGCTCCCAAAGATCACAAAGATCGCAGAGGCCCCCGAGATCACCTGATAATTGTCATTCCAGATCATACTCTTCGACTTCTTCCATTCAACGAAGCCAGCCAAAGGACAATACAACGCAAGAAATGAACTCTTCTAAACTAGCGGTATACGATGAACGTCCTCTATACAAGAAGTCTGTGTCGTTCCACTCTATGAGGGAAAACAGAGATGAGAATGAGAGAAGCCCAGCAGGAAACGGCTCGGTAGGTGATCAGGGCATTAAATCTTCCAATGCTGCAGATGCAGACGTATCAGCGACATTTTGCCAAATATGCACACCACCCAAACCAACTCATGAGCGTGAATCTGGTACACAAATAACTGAACGGTTGGAAATAACACGTGAAAGATCAAAGACAGTCGGCGCGTATGATGCACGAGACCTGAAGACCTCAGGTGATAATTCCGGTGTGTTCAACTCCATTTCCAACTTTGTACGTGCTAGACGCATGCTCAGCGATACCGGCTCTTCAAGCGTCAACAGTATAGCCAATACCCCGCGTAGTCCCACTTTTGCATTCACTAGTTTCACTAACAACAGCCATTCGGCTGACTTGCAAGCTGTGGCCAATGAAGACACTGAGTCATATTTGTTAAGACTGTTCGAGAGCATGCCAGTCAGCCAGATATGTGCATTTCTTTGTACAAAAAATAGTGTCCGTGCGCAAGAGAGTCTGGCTGCATACTTTGAGCGGTATGTGGACATGAAAGACGAGCCCATAGACGTTTCTCTACGCAAATTTCTCATGATCAATGAGCTGCCCAAGGAGACTCAGCAAATTGACCGCTTAGTGCACCAGTTTGGTGTGCACTACGCTAAAAGCAATCCCCATTTGGGTGTAGGAGTAGACGCATGCTATATTCTCACATACTCTCTCATCATGCTGCATACAGACAAATTCAACCCAAACAATAAACGCAAGATGAATAAGGTAGAATTTATCCGTAATCTCACATCAGCGTTAACATCGCAAACAAGCTCCGAGGACCTCCAGGGCATTACTATAAAAGCATTTCTTTCTAAAGAGACCATGGAGTATTATTTCGACAACATCACTTACTCGGCTTTTGCAAAATGCTCTCTAGAAAGCAATGAAGAAATAAAACAGGCTTTGTTAACTGGTTCAAAATTGCCATTTCCGATGACTGCTTTGTTAGTTGGATCGTCGATTCCGGTTGTACGTAAACGAAGCAGCACTTTCCTGTGGGCGAGTCTTCCGCTTGATCCTTACGAATACATTGTAGATCGACGGATTTGTGACTTGAGACCTCCTCTCCAGATTAGTGTGCAAAATCCCTTTTTGCACTTGGCCGACTTTGAGGGTAAGGTTGAACTCACTGAGTCGGACAAGCATATAATTGGAGAGGGAAATCGCATTGAGACGGAAGAGTGGATCTTGAAGGAGAGCCAGAATGCCCTTGATGAGCTAGACTTTAGAACGTATGCTTCGATTAGACAAAAACTGACAGACTCCAACAGTTCCATGGTGCTCAAGCTTCCAAGAGCTAAAAGTGGCTTTTTACTCAACAGCAAAACTGACTGTGTCAAGTGTGAAGGTGGTAGTGAATTGGCTGTGACAACTTCATCTAACTTAGATTTAGCGCCTGGATTAGTTTCTGGCTCAGTTTTTGGACCATCTGCCTCCGCTTCTTCTGCGACACATTATTTGCTAACCAGAGTGTTTAAGATTGGAATGGTGTCACGCCAGGAGTCCAAAATGCTTTCTAACACTAAGATGTGGAAGAAATATTTTTGCATCTTGACTTCGACTTGTATTCTGTTCTACAAAAATATCAATGCTTTCAAGATGACTTATATAACAGGCGATTTTGGTGATAAAACAATCGTTTTGGAAGAGGCACCCGTCCCTAAAGTGAGCACTTCACCGGGGGTGCTCTTGGAATCCTTTGAGCCCAGCTTTGTTATTCAGATCAGCGGCTCGTTTGCTTCTCGTATGCAGCGAAACATTGAGCTTGACCGCAAGCTCATGGCTCAAGATCTTGGCGGAAATAGTACCAGCGGAAGCTATTCTTCAGGTCGCGTAAGCTCTGAAAGCAACATAAATCCATTAACTAACAATCTTAGACCTTGCACTTTCTTTATCTACGGAAAAGATTCAAAGAATGTGTACAAAGTCGAGAATCAGTACGAGCTGCGGTTTTGGATAAACTCAATCAATTATCTCTCGGCACTTGATTACTGCAAACTCGTACCTTCAACTAAGGCATTAACTGTTGTTGATGAGCTTTTGAAACGCCACAGCACTTCAAATGCTGCTAACATGGCGAGTGGCGCTAGTTCTGCTAGCTCAATCAGTTCACAAATGTCATCAAGTTCCACAGAGGTTTTCTCAGAAGTTCGTTCTTTGAGGATGATACCAGTGCCGGAAAAATTGAACAAGCTAAGGATAGGAGTAACCAAGTCTACCCATCTGCTACTCCAAGCTATCTACTCCGTGCGTATAACCAAGGCACTCACACCTTTCTCAGTGAAGACAAAAGATCTCATTGTATCTGTGGCTAAGTTGAATGGTGTCAAGATAGAGTGGCTCTGGTTTGAAATCCAAAAGAATTTAACGCTAGCTCAAATCTTGGAGCATGAGCTTGATACAGCACCGAAGGCTGACATGTCACCTAAATCTGTATGTACTGTCGGGTCCCTTGGTTCTGAGACTGTGCATTCAGATGATGATATCGATGACTTCCTTAGTGCATTCGAAATGTCTTTGGACGAAGTGGGAGCCGGAGAGGAAGAGGCTGATTCGGGAGACCTAACTCATATTTCAGAGGCATCAGAAGCTAATAGAGACGAGAGCCACTAAAACCACGAGAGTTCCAAAAGCTAATTATACTAAATTCCAAATATACGTTCATAGAAGTACCCCAATACTTTATCTATATACATAAGCACTACGTAAAGCCTTAGCGATCGAGACCTATACTACACATTGTGACTATCAAACCTTTCTCGAAACAATGAAGTCCGTTCTAGTCGATCCTATATTCAAAATGGCCGGACATCCATCACGGTCTTTCTCCACTTCCACACACTCATAGCAGTAATAAGCCTCACTAGAGCCCCTTTTGCTGCCACAGAGAATGCACTTGCCTTTATTATTGCCAAAAGAACAGTCATCGCATACCTTGGCTACCTTGCGAGGTCTCACAAAAGAGCCACAAGTAGGACACTGACCATCACATTTCTCACACAGCAAACCAGTCTCTGTTCCTGGTTGTTTCATACAGGCCACTAAATCAAGCTGGTGCCGTGACATGAGGAGACAATAAGACGTGAGAGTGCTGTCACTTCGTATATATAGATGTTTTCTCTATGGATAAATTGAAGCTTTTATTATGCATATAAAAATAATTATTTAATTCCAGTTTCTTTTTTCATGATAAGGTGGTGAAGGTTATCAGCTGGTCACTACGACTCCGTCTGCAACAATCATTCCGAAGTTTGAACTACACCATTAGAAACCAGTTCTTACAGGCATCCGGAATATGCAAAGAAGGGGGTCAGAGGTGCGATATCCGCATACTTATGATATGCCTGACCCCGGATCTCCCAAGATCTCCATAATTGATGAACTGGAAGAGGAAGATGTGATCGTGGGAGAGTATAGCCAACCAAAGGAGGCTATTGCTTTTTCTGGTGAGCTTGATGAGGAGTTAGACAACACTAGAAGAACAGACTTGAGTACAAACGCCACTTCAGATGCCTCTGATCACGTTGTTGCCTCCGATAGTGGCGCTGACATAATAATTTTATCACCTACAGGGGCGGAAATGACAGACACTCTCCCCGAGGAAGAGCACATCTGTCCCATCTGTTTGGACCCCCTACCGAAGGTGACCTCTGAAGATCACCAAGGTGCCCATATTCATACACGTGCACGTTCTCAGCAGCTGTTGGCACGCACAGACTGCGGGCATTACTACCATTATTTTTGCATCAAATCATGGGCTGAGAAGGCAAATACTTGCCCCCAATGCAGGGCGACGTTCAGGACAATAGAAACCATTGTGAACGGAGAAGTTGTGAGGACCGAGACTGTAGATGATAAGAAGTTCCCTGTCGAAGTAGACGACTCCGACTTTGTGATACCGGAGGAGTTCACCAGCGAATATGCTGATTACTATGACTACGATTATGTAGAGGCAGAAGTGTTTCCCCGCTGCAGCTTATGCGATGAAGAAACGAGTGCAACTTCAGGACATGCTATTTGTAGAGACTGCGGTGGCGCTTTTCACCTAAGTTGCCTCGGTCTCATGGATACAGGTGCCACATACTGGTACTGTCCGCTATGTGATAGTCGCCAGACCCAGGAGTCCATTAGACTCCCCCAGCGTCGAACGAGGGGTAGAAGAGGCACACGCGGCGCTTCAAGGTATATACAAAGCATTAGGAGGGAAATACGAGCCAATAGGCTGACAGACTTAGGTATTGAAGCCAGCAGTACGCCGGTCAGTACACGTAGGGCAGTCAACAGGGGAAATGGTTCTAGAACTCCCGCAATCTCTGATTCTTCTAGAGTTACGAGAGCCTCCAGAACAAGAGGCACTTCAGACTCAAGAGAGCAAAGTCCGCTGGTACCTGACCCACAAAGACGGTCCCTTCGAATATCAGAACCAACAATATCACGCGTCGGCCAAGTTTTGGCTATGGACACTGATTACAGTGCCGTAGTTGACGCCAACAAGAGATTAGAAGAGGCTGAACGTAGAAGATTGGCGTCTAGACCTTTGTCTGAGGAGACAAGGGCATGGAGGCTGCTTGATCAAGTGCAGACTGGCGGAATTAACGATTCTGAGTCACTTACCAGTCCCGTGGCACACTCTTCTAGAGGTGCAATTTCAGGGTCAACAAGTATTTCCGGTTTTAAGAGGCCAAGGCGATCTCTTCATAGATCTCTGCATAGATCAGACACCGGTTCTAGCTTAGGTTTATCTAGCCCTAGTTCAGAGGCCACCGATAGGCCTGATGGACACGGAAACGACACTCGTAGCATACGATCTGCGACGACTGCCTCATCTAGTTTGGATCATGGCACAGGTAGTTCTGCTCATCCAAACCAACTCCAGTCTAATACCACCGCCCAGCGCACACTCATATCCAGCATTGTCACAGACATAAAACGACGAACTTCAGATAATCATATGGCTGGCATTCAAGTTGAAGCCTCTCAGACAAATCCGGTACTAGATAAAGATATCTCTATTGAATACAATCATGCCACTCTTGAGGCAGTTCCAATGAGTCCTCCAGAAACATTACCTCCCTTGAGACTTACAGTTGAAGCACTCAGCAAACACAGCGCCTCACCCAACGAGTCGAGTACCTCTTCAGAGCTCTTCCCTGTCAAAAAGAGCAAGCATACGCACCCACCTTCACAGCTTTCTTACCAGCACAAAGCTTTTGTGCAGAAGGTGTTTATTTATTGGAAATTGAAGACACTAAAAACAGAGAAACATATATCTTCAGCCACATATGCTAACATCAACAAGGTTGTATGTAGGGAGATCTACTCTCTCGTATTGAACGATCCTGAATTGCATGCTTGGGTGAACAAAATGGTGGAGATGTGTGAGAGGTACGAAATTGAAGAGTCCCAGCTTGGCGAGTTTGTGAAAGACTTTGGACTACTTACCTTTGGGGAATTGGACGAGGAAAATGCCAAACGAGACGCCTATCTAAAGAAGTACGAAATTTTTATCAACGAGAAAATCAGCGACCAGTTAGGCGAGATGGTTGTTTAATGAGTGGAATGCTAAAGAGAATTTGTGATTTGCACTAATATGTTGGCTTGTCTGTACTTCAACACTGAAGTTGTGTTTACTTGTACTTGAGGTAAGATTTTGGTGCGAAAATATTGATATTATAGTATGCGTAAAGTTACAGTGATTAATAAGAAAAATAGCAGTGCCTCTTGAATGTGTATTCTAGCTGGAGAGTCAGTATATTGTCTTCGTCATCCAACCCATCAGTTCCACTCTTTAATGTTATCCCTATCAAGATATATTTACATACTTCCTATTCTACATCCTACTTCAGTACATAAATGTTGCACCGAATTCAAACCAAGGCCAACACTGCCGTGTAGCAATCACAGATGAGGTCAGAGAATCCAGAATGCTTGTCTTCCTTATCAACTTTTGACTCTCCTCCAATCAAGACGATACGGTTTCCGTGTCTCACAACGCAAGGGGCATACCCGACGTGATTGAACATGGGTGGAACGTGTTTGAATTTCCTATGATGATAGAAATCGACGGTTTTCCAAGTCTGCTTGGTAAGATGAAGAAGGAAAGTGCGAAATTTCATACCATCATCGATATAAGCACTAGGAACAATACCCCGTTTTATTTGTATCTCCAGTAACTCAAAAAGGTCCAGAATCTTTGACGGATCGGAATCGCCTTCCTCATTTTCAACCTCATTTTGCTTTAAAATAGCATCCAACGACCCTAAGCCGGTATTGTCTTTCACCAACGTCCCAGTCTGTACTAATTTTACGCCAAAAGTCTCCGGCTGGTACATCGCCTTCGAAAACCCACCAATGACAAAGTAATTAGAACCAGCCACTACCGACTGGTGTCCACATATATTAAAATCCACACATTTGGTGAAGGCGTCCATGGGCAATGGGATATGTGAATAACTTGCATCAGTGGCCAATTTACTAGGATGACGTGGGTCATTTTTATTACGCAATGTCGTATTTCCGTCAAAATCCACTGTACCATATAATGTGGGATGGCCGTAGGTCTCCAAAATGCTCCACGAACCAGTAGCTATGTTGAACAGCCAGATGTCTCCAAGAATCTCGTTTTTATAGTACATCTCTCCATCCACTTGCTTGTAGTAAACCCTTGTGGACCCTCCATGAACAAGCAACGACTTGTTCAATAGCGCTTTGGACGTGGCAGAGGGAAGAAGCTGTCCGGGAGAGGAAGTGGAGCGCGCTGAACTGCCTTCTCTTTGGAGATAGGATGCTACGGATGATGAGTTGCTCGAGCTTTCGCTCAACCTGCGACTGACGGAATAATGTCGCTCATGATGGTCAGCCGCTAAACTCTGTCCTAAGGTAGGAGATACAGTCCGTCCTTGTGATACGGGACGAGGCCAGGTATCTGACCGTTGGTGTAGGGAAGAGGATAAAGGCGACAGGTTGGATTGTATTAGGGGAGAATGAGCCAACTGCTGAGGAGAAGAGCCACGCTTGCTTTGTGCGCTTGATTCATAGCGAAGAGGTTGAGGATGCATTATCTGTGGGGAATGAGAAACATGCGAAACTGACCCAGAGTTTATAGACGCGGACGAGTGGGCGGGTGAGTTGACAGACCTCTGTTCGTCGGTAATCGCTCTGTTGCGTAATGAGGTCTCATAGAATTTTTGGCGTAAAAATTCAGAGTACAGCAAAGTGTTATCAACGAGCTCAGCTGAGAAATATGCACGCGGAGACGGCCAATTGCCGTCTTTGTGGTTGATCAAACCTGTAAAGGTCTCGCTGACAGATTTGCCGCCCTCCTCTGGTCGTACTTCGTGTTCTGCCATGTCCCTGGCGTAATCAAACTCTGTTTTAGTTCCATCGGGAGCAATCACCAGTGAAAATGGGTTGTATAATACGTCGAATCTCCCGGTTGGATACACAATCAACTCATCAGCAAAGTCAAAGCTCCTCGAAGTGCGGTTCAAATAAACCTCACCTTGCCATAGGTCGTTCATTGCAACAAACATATGCCTATAACGGCCACTCTTCGTGCGACAATTAACCATCTTGTATCCTCCCATACAGTAGATCATTGCTGGCTTTGAGTAGCGAGAGAAGGACACAGAGGTACCTTGTGAAATGCTTGCCGAGCTCTGTTGTGTTGCCGTCTCCTGTAATTCTTCCTCATTGTTTTGCTCTATCGTCAGCGAAGTGAGTGACTGTCCAAAACGAGATATGGCTTCAGCCCAGAGAGAGGAGTACGAGGGAGGAACGGTGATGTCGATTTCTTTAAAAGTCAGTGTGCGAGTATCAAGAATGTACGCCTGATTGTGTGGAATGATTGAGCGTGTGATTTCGATATGTTTCGAGGCATTGGCATGAACTCCAGAAGCACTCTCCTCCCCTTTCGCATCCCCCTTGATCACGTATTTCACATCAGTCGCGAGCTCAAATCCACCGTACATCAAACAGTGGTTCTTACTGAGACGTGTCACAGTCATAGATAACAATGGAGGAGGAGGTCGATATCTTGAGCTAGACGATGAGGATGTGAACGACGCATCACTTGCCTCATTGAAACATCCAGACCGTCTCTTCCTGCTCTCGTGTTTCATGATTACGGACAATATACTGGTCTCTGGGTTATACTGGTATACAGACTCATTGAGCTTGAGTGAGAGGTTCACCATAAACTTTTCAACCAATGGCAACGGAAGATCGTAATCAAAGTTCATTGTGATATTTTCTGGTGGGATTGTGTAGCCCTCTGTCAGATTACGTAGATAACTGTCATACTCAGAATCAGTCATCTTCACTAAACCTCCTAGTATATAGATCATACCGTTCACATTTTCAGCACAGTGGTACGCTATAGCAGGAACGGGATCTGCCGACATAATGTCAGGGTTGAAAAAGATGTCATACATCTCCGAGTCCATGAAGAACTTATCCGAGCTGCCCTCGGCCTCAGTGTACTCCGGTTGCCATACTTGGTGATTCTCTATATATTTTTTGCCAGAGGAAGAGGCTGAGTGTGTGAATATGGACCCAGACTTATCGGGATTCAGGTTTTCAAAGTACTCACGGTACAGTTGGGCATCCTTGTGCAACGGATGTGTGGGCCTCTGGAGATTCTCTAGGTCTACTGGCTCTGGCTCCTTGCTTATGTTGGTATAGCCGGGGTAACTCACAGTAAACTTGAGGAAGTCGGGAGTTTTGGAGGTGGAGAGGTATTTGTGTAGTTGTGAGTATGGCATATTAGGTAATTGGTATACTACCCAATATGATAAATTGGTGAAGACAAGGGTAAAGCACTTGTGCGGTGTCATATGGGATATGTTGCATAGTGTGAAATGTAACAAAGAACTTAAAGTTCGCGCGTCGATCGACTCAATCATTATTTATAGAATAAATGCTATATAAGCAAGCTAATTACAACATGTACAATGGAGTCTGCTGGCGAGTGTAATAAATGCTAGCTCAAGGAATTGGTGGAATAGATAAACCCTTTAATGTTGGCCAGTTCAAATTTTGGACTTGGCTGCCTAAGGATCGCAAAACACCACTTCGTACACTCATAGCAAAGTCAGAAAAAAGCCGTTGGTACTGACACGGCTAGCTATCAGTTACCACAATTACAACTCATCGTGATCCCAATCGTCCTCGTCATCGTCCTCACCGTAAACTTTGCCACCCTCAGGCACATCAGCAGAAAAGCCTTCAGGCATGTCATACAACTTAGCGACAATAGGATTGGCAATCTTTTCAAGTTTCTTCTTTTGCTCATCAAAGTCTTCCTTAGCGGCAGTCTCGTAGTTCTCCTCAAGGAACTCCAAGGCCTCAGAGATGGCATCCATCAAAGTCTCCTTCTCTTCCTCCTCAACCGCAGCTCCTAAACCGGACGACTCATCGTTCAGCTGATTCTTTAGGCCGTGCACGTAGTTCTCAAAACCATGTCTAGAGTCTATCATGTCTCTGAGATGCTTGTCCTGTTCAGCGTATTTCTCAGCCTCTTCAACCATCCTCTCAATGTCATCCTTGGAAAGTCTGCCCTTGTCGTTGGTGATAGTGACAGAGTTCGACTTACCGGTACCCTTGTCAGTGGCTGACACCTTCAAAATTCCGTTGGCATCAAGAGCAAAAGTGACCTCAATCTGGGGAACACCTCTAGGAGCAGGTGGAATTCCAGTCAGCTCAAACTTACCAAGTAAGTTGTTGTCCTTGGCCAAAGCTCTCTCACCCTCGTAAACCTGGATCAACACAACTGGCTGGTTGTCAGCAGCAGTCGAAAAGATCTGAGATTTTTTAGTTGGAATAGCAGTGTTTCTCTTAATCAAAGTGGTCATCACACCTCCAGAAGTCTCAATACCCAGAGTAAGAGGGTTAACGTCCAGCAAAACTAAGTCTTCAGCACCCTCCTCACCAGAAAGAACACCGGCCTGCACTGCAGCACCGTAAGCAACAGCCTCATCCGGATTAATACCCTTAGAAGCCTTCTTGCCACCAAAGAAGTTCTCCAATAGCTCCTGAACTTTAGGAATTCTAGTAGATCCACCAACGAGCACAATGTCGTCGATGTCACTAACCTTCAACTTAGAATCGTCCAGCACCTGCTGCACGGGCTTGAGGGTCTTCTTGAACAGCTCAATGTTGAGCTCCTCAAACTTCGCTCTTGAAAGAGTCTCACTGAAGTCGATACCGTCGACAAAGGAGTCAATCTCTATACGAGTAGACATCTGGGAGGACAGAGTACGTTTAGCCTTCTCAACCTCACGTTTCAGCTTAGAAATGGCCTTCTTGTTGTCAGATACATCGATGCCGTGCTTCTTCTTGAAAAGCTTCACGAGGTGGCGCACAACTCTGAAATCAAAGTCCTCACCACCAAGGTGAGTGTCACCGGCTGTGGCCATTACCTCAAACACACCTCCCTCGATAGACAGTAAGGAAACATCAAAAGTACCTCCACCCAGGTCGTAGACAATAATCTTCTTCTCTCCGTCTGTCTTATCCAGACCGTAGGCGATAGCGGCAGCGGTAGGCTCATTGACAATTCTCAAGACGTTCAAACCAGCAATAGTACCAGCATCCTTAGTGGCCTGTCTCTGGGCATCGTTGAAGTAAGCTGGGACAGTGACCACAGCGTGTGTAACCTTCTTACCGAGGTAATCCTCAGCAATCTGTTTCATCTTGCCCAGGATCATCGCAGAGATCTCCTCAGTAGTGAATGTCTTTTTCTCGCCACTGACAGTAGCCTCAACAACGGGTCTACCGTCCTTATTGATGATGTGGTAAGGCAAATGCTTGATCTCCTTCTGCACAGTCGAATCTGAGAACTTGTGTCCAATCAGACGCTTAATGTCGAAGATGGTGTTAACTGGGTTGGAGGCAGCCTGGTTCTTTGCGGCGTCTCCTACAAGACGTTCGTCATCAGTAAATGCAACATAAGATGGTGTGATACGGTTTCCCTGATCATTGGCCAAAATCTCGACTCTACCTGACTTCATCACACCGACACAGGAGTAGGTTGTTCCTAAATCGATACCGATCACTGTGCCGTAGTTGTCCTCTGAGGATTCATCAGCGTGGACTCTGGCAAGCGGAAGTGCTATCAACACTAAAGCGTACGCCAGGCACAAGTACAAATAGTTAAGCTTCAACATTATTGATTAAGCTTGTCGACTCAAGTAAACTTGCTATCTAACAAATCTGAACTCAAAGAAAGCACAAATGCAAGAAAAAGGCCTTATATATAATTACACCTTAAAGAACAAGTCAGCGATATTCCCGCCTAAGCGTTCGCGACCGCGTTAGCAGCTGACGTGTTAATTGAAACTTCTAGAAGCTTCCCCAAAAACCGAAGCTTTGCTGGTGTACAAATGTCAATAGTCTGGTGCAAGAGTGTTAAATGGATGATGCACGGGTGTTCTTGGACAACCATTTCCCAATTAGGAAATCATGTTAGAGGTCTTACCACCAAAAAAAATAACGGAGCGAAGGAAGAGTAATCATATTTGTTTAGCCTCTTAGCTAATTTGTTTGTGATTTCTCATTTGGTTGCTTGTTTCCAATATCGGAGATAGCTCAACAGATCACTTTTTACTCAAGCCATGTCCTTCCAAATCAAGTGGGATTCACTTGAGCAAAGGACACTTTCACTATGGACGTCCGATCTACTCAATGATTCGCTTAACTCGGGAAAGAGGCCAAACGTCTTGTCTTCCGACATCAAAATAGTTGACCTTAGTTTCGGTCGAATTGCTCCGGAATTCGAGATTCTTGAAATTGGTGATTTGGCTCCGGATAGGTTTAGGGGGATCTTCAAGTTCAAGTATGCAGGCGATGCTTCCATCACCATCCGGACTAAGGTGCAAGCTTCCCCTTTGAAAATATATGAAGACAACCAATTAGACGATCTTCTGGAGCAAAATAACAATGACATGTGGAGCAATGAGGTGACACGATTAAGCGAGTTTGTTAGACCAAACTTTGCATTTGCCAATAGCGACTTTGATATACCGCTGAACTTGAAGCTAAGTGAGATCAAGTTGAGCTCGATCATTATCATAGTTTTCTCTAAAACTAAGGGGCTGACTTTAGTGTTCAAAAACGATCCATTAGAGAGTATTTCGATTAACTCTACTTTTGATAAAATTAAGCCTGTAGCCAATTTCTTACAGAAGAAGATTGAGCTTCAGATCACTGAGCTGTTTAAGGAATTCCTTCCCAGTGTTTTGTACAAGTTTAGTCTCAAGTACACAACGGAATCCTTCGACGAATTCCACAAGGAGTTGCTGGATGAACAAGAAAAAGAGGATGTGAAGCGTGTCTTGCTCAAAGATATAGACCCAGAAACGGGACTCAACATCTCCCCTGGCTCATTAATGAGACTGACTACTCTGTCTACGGCGCGTCAGACCTTGGCGCTGAATGGTAGGTTTATGTGCGATCGTATGAACGAGAATATTGTCAGCAAGACATACATGAATGCTATCATTGCCTCATCAAACTCCCGCTCCCTATTCAGTAAGTTCCAGTTGTCGAATATAGAGCTTGAATCTACCTCGGTGCAGTCTTTAGAGGGAAAACTGAGGCTGATTAAGGATTTTCAATCGAAGTTCTATCAGAAGAACAGTCACGATGATGGCAAGCCAAAGAGGAGGGTTATTAAGATGAGAAAGAGTAAGGGCGCCACCAGTGCTGGCACTGAAAGCCCTATCCGCAGCAGTGACACGACTGTGGAGAAGAATACAAGCACATCTATTCCTGCCATTGCCGTCCCTGCCTATACTACACCTGCTGTGCGTGCTTCTTCGAGTATTGTTCCTCCTGTGACCCCTGTCACCTCTTCACCTGCTGTATTTCCAAAAGAAGTGCCGGAAACGATGTCTCACTCTCAAGATCAGGATACAGATGTTTCAAATGTTGCAACTTCATCACCCGCTCTGAAGTCGCCTATGCCAATCAAGACCGCTTCCCTGTCAAAGTTCAAGTTGGACGAAAACAAGATCAACTCGCTGGCTCATTCCTACATGCCTATGCCTTCACCGGGCCTACTGGGATCATATGGCTACAACTCATATATATCTCACAGCCAGGGTCCCAACGCCGCTTCTAACTCGAAGTTGAACTCAAGCCTTACATCTGGGTCGGATTATCACAGCTATCCTCATAATTCGTACCCCCACAGTTCATACTCTGAAGGCTACCGCCCCAATTCTTATGGTCAATCGCATTCCCACCCCAAACTGAGTGGGCCTCCTTACTCGAAGGATGATTACAGAAACGAAAAACTCAGGACCATTGGCTCTATTATGGGCGTCCCTATGCTCCTGAACTCCCTCCATCATGTAGATATTCCACCACCACCTTATTCCTAAAGAACGACTGTTTGGACCTATTACGTTTTGCTTTCGCTTATATTATGTCATTATGTACGTACGCTACTTTCATGTTTTTAGCCGAGCTTATTCATAGCGTCAATAACGATGGTAGATGTTAATTATGGTAGCACGAACCGCTTTGGTAGCTTTCCCATAGTCAAATAGACAATTCCCTTGATTTGTGCGATGATGACATTGCTATTGCCTACCCTCGACAAAGATCTTCTTCTGATGCTCCCACTCTTCAACAGTAAAACCCTTTTGCGTGAACGCATGAATAGAAGCAATCTCTTCTTTTAAAGCGTTATTCACGAGCCTGTGTCTCATCAGTTTATTTTTTCCTTTGAAAACGTCGCTTACTATTATTACGGCAAAGGCTTGTCCACACCCTCCCGACATGTCCTGTACCTCCACCTCAACGGCGTCGAGTTTTTGCTTAATGATCTCTTCAAATGCGCTGGCTGATATTGACATTGGATCTGATTGTGTGACCTATCTATAGCTAATTCTCTGAATGTATATTAGAAGCCAGGTAAATCTCTGCAACGGCTTATAATGTAGGTGATGTTTGACTGTAATGTGTTCTGAATTTTACCTATTCAGCGCATGCAATAGGCTGGAGATAATGCACTCAAAATATCTCTGCGAATGAGAATTGTCGTTCGCTTGTTTAAAGTCGAATCCAGATACCAGGTCTCAGAAGTCCCTGTCGATGATCAGCTGTGTCGATAGCACAATAATTTAATATAATATGGTAGACCCTTCCTCCAGGATTTATCGCTGGTTATCTAGCCATTTTGGCAAAAACTGGCTGAATTTGGCTGACTTGGCGCACTGCCTGGAATTTTTTCTCGGTGGTTTCTGCCGCGTAAGCAGGAAACGATTGCGTCCTATTTGCGGAAAGAGACCAGGCGTGGTACTTCCTACGATCGCAGCAAATTTCAGACTCACTTCTCGCTCCTATCGCGCTTCTCACGCAGTACCTTTCAATTGCTTATTTATTTCACCAATTTTACCCGATACATCTTTGCTGTCTTAGAGTTTAATAAGTTTCCCCCATAATGCTAACTACCTCAACCAAAGTGAAGCTCATTGTCAAAGGAATTCAAAAGTATTACCCTCTTTCCCTTGCTGACAAAACATGGGACAACACAGGATTGCTAGTCGACGCCTCTGAAGAAGATGGAAATGAGGTTAACAGCGATGCGAGCCTATCAAACGTGCGTATCTTGCTCACGGTTGACCTCACACAGTCGGTAGCCCGTGAGGCAATACAGCACAAGTCAAACCTGGTTTTGGCCTATCATCCATTCATTTTCCGTGGCCTCAAGTCGATAACTCCGCAGGACCCTCAGCAAAAGTCTCTGATCCAGCTGATCAAGAATGGAATATCGGTATACTGCCCTCATACAGCCGTTGATGCTGCCAAGGGCGGAGTGAATGACTGGCTGGCCGATGGGATTAGCGACAACCGTAGGTTTGAAGAATCGCGTGTAGTAGTCGAACCTAATGGTGAACCTCACGGCGACGAAACCGGTATGGGTAGACTCGTGACACTGACAGAGCCAGCCAAATTGGGTGACTTAATCAAGCATATAAAGTCACACTTGAGACTCAATCACGTGCAGGTGGCTGCATTGGACATAGACAGGGAAATCAAGACGATTGCGATCTGTGCCGGTTCTGGCGGAGGTGTTTTCAAGGGTGTTGACGCGGACTTGTACTATACCGGTGAGTTGTCTCACCATGAAGCCCTGTATTTTAAAGAGATGGGTAAGGCTGTTATTATTTGCAATCATTCAAACACTGAAAGGGGGTTCTTGAAAGTTGTAAGGGAGCAATTGTTGAAGGAATTTGCGGACTACAGTCCGGAGATCGTGATTAGTGAGTCTGATGCTGATCCATTTGTTGTCGTGTAACGGAGTTTCGCTACAGAGTGTTGGGATGAAAGGATAGGATCTGCGTGCTCTGCCTTTGGCTCACCTTCAAGGTTTGGCCGCTGCAATCTTGTGCCCTCCCTATATAGACCATGAATCTCTCTTCCTGTAAATCCATCATACATGCAAACCTTTAATTAAGTAGAGGCTAATATTACATAACATTAATAAATGCATCACTAACCTAATGCAAAAAGGTGTCTCTGCACTCCATCATACACCACCTGCCTCTCTATACCAGCGCACAGCTCTGTCGAATCCCACCAACACTAGTCCCTCGTTCTGTCCTGCATCGACCATCACATTCTTTTGTATAAACTGCAAAGAGCTCACCACACACGTGTCGGAGTCCTTGCTTTTTTCCATCTCCTCGTCCCCTATATCCGATGCAGAAATCGTGATTATCGACTCGCATTCTTGGGTTTCAACCGACCACACACGCACCTTGTTGTCAAACCCACCAGATACCAGTAGATTACCCTCCTCGTTGAAACAAAGAGCCATGCACCATCCATCATGAGCAGAGCCTCCAATGCTCACATTGGCTGAGTGTGTTTTGCAAGTGAGCGTGCCTATAGTTTCGCCGTACTTGACATCGTATAGGGTCACCGTTCCGTAACTACCGGAATCGCGTGCCACAGCTAGTATTGTCCCACCTGGTGAGAATTTACAGCTTCTCACACTTGCGCTGCTCGTATTGGAGCTGCCACTGTTGCTTCCACTAACTTTGACACCGAAGCTGGTGAATGTGTAGACGAGCGAGAGCTTGTCAAGGTCAAAAAGATAAGCGGCCCCACTCTGGTGTCCGACAATCATCTTGTTACTGGCAGCGTCCACATCAAGGCTAATGGCAAAAGTGTCGTCGCTGTGGGGAGTTTCGCCAATGTATGAGAGAGATATACCGGTATTAGCATATTCAATGCCGTATAAATGAGTCCTTCCCGTAGCAAGCGTCACGGCCAGTTTGTCTTGGATCCCTTCTGGGTCTCTCAAAAATTTACAAGCCCAGAAAGAGTTCTTCACTGAGGCCAGCTGCTGTGGAAGAGACAAGTCTTTCAGATCATTGCTCTCTTTGTCATATTGAAGTAGATATGCCTTGCCTGAAAAGCCAATCACAGCAATCAGAAGTACATAGACGTCATCGTCCCCAATTTTCTTCACGTCCTCTAACACATCAACATGGTGCAACCCGACTTTATCAACAAGCTGGCTCAAAACAGGCGTATTTCTTAACTCTTCAGTTTGTGGGTTGTTCAGCCAAAGCTTGAGGTATCCGTCACTAGACACTGTTATGGTGAAATTCTTGCTCAATTTGACGTCAAGGATGTCCGAATCATGAGCATTTCCCACAAGCGCAGTGGAAATGTACTGTTTGCTCATAGTGTAGGTAGCAATGGTTGCACTAGAGAAGCAGAACTAAGTGAAGACAAGGCGAGATAATGCGAGGAAATTTAACGATAGAAAAAATGCGCGGTGGCCTTCATGTATGGCTTGACTATGTTTATGTTATTTCTCTAGGAATAGCCGGTATTTCCTTGCCAACGGTCTACTGCACTGTCTCTTCATACAAAGCGCTCACAATGCTGGTTCCCAAAATAACGACGACCACTATTGTGGACAATTCATATGCTCTTTACAACATCACTTTGGAGAAACGTAAGGGGTCATCGCATCCTCTAGTTCTGGCTAGGGCATCCAAAAGGTTCAGCGACTTTGTTGAGCTCAAGAAGGCTCTGGAAGCTGAGACTGGCTACAGTTTGCCATATTCCTTGCCTTCTCGCTTGGTTCTGGGAAGCAGTACCAGCGAGGCCACTGTTGCCCAACGAAAAGACAGGCTCGAGCAGTTTCT
Source organism: Wenyingozyma naganishii (assembly GCA_003706235.2). Classification (NCBI taxonomy): domain Eukaryota; kingdom Fungi; phylum Ascomycota; class Pichiomycetes; order Pichiales; family Pichiaceae; genus Wenyingozyma; species Wenyingozyma naganishii. Next base: position 782,598 of record PPKS02000001.1, on the reverse strand, counting down.
GGTTGAGGTGCTTAGCGATACACAGTTGAGGGAAAGTGATGCAATGCTTACCTTTGTTGGTATATCAAAACCTGTAATGAGCGAGGCTTTAAGAGCCGAGAAGACTACTGGCGGCGATGCAAAGACATTCAGCTCCCCGGGCTCCATTGAATCCCCTACACAATGGACAGAATTACTCCGAGAAGTAAAGTCTCTCTTACAGAACGTGAGGTCGAAGTTGCTCGGAACGGCCGATTACAACGCCCTAGATGTGAGGAAGCGGCTGGACGATGCCAAGTCAAAGCTCTCTGTGTTGACCTCGTCTTTGGGACAGCTCAACATAGGTGCCGGAGAACGCGAGAGAAGAGATGATGTACTATTGGTAGCGTCACGTGACTTTGACGAGTTGTCACAGCTGCTCACAGCTCTTGGCTCTAGAGGTGCAAGCGGAAACTCTAGCAATGCCAAGCTGACCAGTATTGCGAATTCTGGCAACACCGTCACCTCGAGAAGGACACTAGGCAAACCAAAGGAAACAGAGATTACGCGGCAGTTTGATAACCAGGGTCTTTACCAGCAACAGCAACAGGTGATACGGCAGCAAGATCAGGACGTCGACTCGCTTCGTAGGATTATAGAACGTCAAAGGCAGATTGGCATGACAATCAATGAGGAACTCAATGTGCAGAATGACCTTCTAAGTGGGCTGAATAACCAGGTGGACGAAAGCACTTCGAAAATGGATATAGCAAAGAAGAAGATATCAAAGATTTTGTGAGGAACATAGGTTGTATATTAGGGTATTACTTGGGTATATATGTAGACCAATACTGGGTGACTGTAAGACTATCGTAGCTGTTTATCGTGGGGAGGATGGCCTATAATCTTGGCATTCGTCCATCTACAATATCACTGCGTTACCACTAGGTTAACGTAAACGGATCACTTGATACATATCATATATAACTAAACAGAACTTAACATGTCGATCTGTAAGACTTGTGTTTGTGGGCCACTTCATGTGAGGTAACGTTCCTCATGTGAACAACTTTCTCATTGGCATCGTTAGCAAGAGCCAGGAGCATGTTGTAGACCATAGTGTCGCCGGCCTCCTCCATCGATGAAGCGTCGGCGATGTTCTTTCTCACCATTTCAACACAGGAGACAAGTAGCTCGACAATGTTGATAATATCGTGCATCAGCTTATCCAGTAACTGAGAGGTCAGGTTGATTCTTACAACTACCCTAAGGATCTCGTTATTACTGTCATCCAGTTCTTTTTGCGACACACCGGTATGAGGGAGAGGATAGTTAGGGACAATCCAGCCTCTGTTTCTCAGCAACATAGAGATAAAACTCTGTGGGATCTCAGGGTACTTATTAAGGAAGTCCTTAGTCAGCTGGAAGGAAACAACGGGCAACGCGGGGTTGAATTTCGTGTGCTCGTTGAAAGGGACGTTCAGCTTCAGTCTCTTCTCCAACGTCATTTCCTTATCACCTCTGGTGGTAACACCAACGGGCAAATGCAGGTTGGAAATACAGGTGAAGAAAGAGGACTCCTCAAGGAAGTTTGATAGGATCCTGGCGTTGGTCAAACAATTATCAAACAAATCAGTGTAACCCTCTCTGCCGAGACTCAAAAGGTTGAAGTACTGCTGAATAACCTGATAGCCAGGTCTGCTGAAATTCAGGTTGAAACTCTCTTCTACTCCGCCTAAATACTGCAGCTGGAATTTCAAGTCCTCGGGCAGTAAGGTCTGGTTTCTCCATACAACCCAGCCCAATCCGGCAGTCACAAGACCAAATTTGTGGCCAGAAGTGTTGATGGACACCACACGTGGGATCCGGAAGTCCCAAACAAAGTCTGGGAACAAAAAGGGCGCAACAAATCCACCAGAAGCGGCGTCGACGTGGATAGGAATGTCCAATCCCTTCTCCCTATATACTTCATCCAAAACTTCATTTACGCGGTGGATGTCCTCAAAGCCACCGGTGTAAGTGGATCCAATGATGACAAACACACCAATTGTGTTCTCATCCACTTGCTCCTTGATCTTCTCGGTGTCAATAAGGAAATCGTTGGGTGAGCAGGGCACAATTCTCTCCTCTACGTCAAAGTAGCGAGCAAACTTCTCCAAGCAGACCTGGCAGCAAGAAGCCATGATGATGTTAGGGTGGAAGTAATCTTTTCCCTCATTCTTGCGCTTGTGCTGCCAGATTTTCTTCATAGCTAAGCCTCCAAGCATCAGAGCTTCACTTGAGCCCGTGGTAGGTGTACCAATGGCAGCCTTCACAACCTTATCTCCCTTCTCATTCAATCCAGTCTCGTTGGTGGGTGCGTGCCACAGATTGGCCAGAATAGAGACACAGCGCTGCTGGAACTCAACAAGCATGGGGTACTCGTCGTTATCGGCAAGGTTCTTGGTCACGTTCTCAACAGCCAGCTTGATCATCTCATCTGATGCAGTGGTGTTGACAAAAGAGGCAAGATTCAGCGTAGGGTTGCCGTCCAGTACGAGCTCATCGTGGACGATTTGGTACACCTCTTTGCTGTCGGAGCTGTGCTCGGGGATCCTGTACTTGTCTTCCAAAGAGATACCGTCAAACTTGGCTATCAATCTTTCTTGCGGACCATGGGCGCTATGGTTTGCGACTTTCTTTTCATTCTTGCTGGCAATTGACCCTTTCCGCTTTTTAGACAGGTCATGGCGGTGGTGAGAGTACTTGGCTACTAGATTGGGGGTAGACGAGTTAAGCAGCTTTTCCTCTAAGGCATCAATGTCAATGTGTGTTGAAAGTGTCATTTTGGTAGTAGATGAGACAATTGGGTTGTGTGTAGCAATAACCTAAGGAGTAATCAAGTTCCCAATTCCTACTTCGCCCCTGTTTAAGTAGTCAATTTCTCGCTACACACGAATCGGGCGTTACATACCGGAGCTGCATAATGCGCACGCACTGCAAATCAATGCCATCTCACAGCAACCCAGCAATTGAAAAAGCCCCGGAAAACAATAGGTCCAACACGTCAATTGTACGTCATGTGCACGCCAAGACCATTACGCGAGCTGGTGCTTTACACGGCCCGCATCATTTATCGGATCTAACGTTGGCTCGTAGGAACAGAAGACCTAGGCGCTGTGATTACCTATTTACTAAATAATTACACAGTGCAATTACTGCCCAGTCTTGCAACCCAAGCGAATAAAAATAGGTAAATATGCTCCTTTGCGCACGTGTTCCCGACTAACTACAGACTAGAGTAGTTGTTGAGTCTCCTTGAGTTATAAACGTAGAATCCTAGCCACAGTGCTGCCGTCGATGTGAACAAAAGAAACACAGTGACGGGAAAGTACTTGAGCCCCTCTCCGTTTCCGTTCCCAAGGTGTTCAGAAAGATACCCTACCATCCAAGGGATTACAGCAGCACCTGCGCCGCCCAATCCACAGATGATACCAACTCCCTCGGTAGCCAATGTTTTCGGCAAAGTATTCATCGATATTACGACTGTTGTTGAAAACATTGGGCCTACAAAGAAACCGACTATGCAGAGACTAATTACTTGCAGAACGGTAACCTTATAGCACAATGTGAAAAGCAAAGATGCTAAGGATACCATTGCGGAATAAAAGACGATAATCACGTACTCCTTCCCTTCAAAGTAATGGCCAGTGAAAAATCCAATAAGAATTCTGCCACCGGTCATAAAGAACCAATAAGTGGATGTGAAATACGAGCTGACGCTGTCTGTCTCATTCTTGACAGTTTCAAAGTAATTGTACATCCACGACCCAACTGCCAGTTCCCCTCCCACATAAATGAAGAGCACCAATGAGAAGAATTGCACAAACTTGTTGGACATCACTTTCAACACACTCAAATCCTGTTGCTCCTCCTCACTCTGTTCCTCTAGTTTAGCCACCTTATAATTATACTTCTCCTTCGTCTCGTTTCTGAAAAACAGTAAACATCCAACCAACACAAATGACAAGACGGCCATAATGCACAGGTAATAATAATTCCAAGGCATTCCCCTGTGGATCAGCCAAGTGACCAGTATTGGTGAGGTGAAGCACCCAAGCCCATAACAACTGTGCAAGATACCCAGCATCTGGTTACTGTACTTCAGTCCGCCAATAAATAGGTTTAGCGCACAGTCTCCGATACCAGAGGACAATCCATTGGCTACAGAGACACAGATAAGCACCCAAAAGGGTGGCTTCAGAAAAAATACAAAACAGTAAGTTGCACAGCAACAAATGGACAATAGGTACAAGCCATAAAGCCCCAGTTTCTTATGAGCAGGCCCATTCATGAGCGAACTGGTGACATACCCAATGAATTGGAACAAAAACAGGTTAGAAACTTGCACTCTGTCAATGCTGTACTCTTTCAAAAGGTGCTCAATGATGGCACCAATAGTTTGTTCTATCAGGCCAATAATATAAAAGGTAATGAAACATGTGACGATTTGCATCCGCAGCTTGAGAGAGTTGCGTACATCTATTGACTCAATATGTACAATGTGACCGTTGTACTCTACGACTCTGGGTTCATCCAGATCTTCGATTTTAAATACCGCTAGCTCATTGTAGCTGGAGCTAGAGAGGGCCTCAGTTGCAGTGGTGCTAGAGTGGGTCAAGTCTGATAACGCCACTGACTCTTGTTCCTTGAATTCGCCTGCCATGGATTCTATAGTATGATCTATATTGCGGGCTTGCGGAAATTAAACTGGTTATGCCAATTGATGTAATGGACAGCTATATGCAGATGTACTGATAATTGTGCGGTTAAGTTTTAGCCCAGAGGCCAGGGCGCGGTTTTGTTGTCTATTATATTGTATCGCTGTATCAGTCTATCAGTCTATTGGAGAAAGAAATAGTAAAAGTTGGAAATACTAGATCTAACAAAAGAAAATGGTTTACAAACTGAGTAAGAAGGGCAAATGTGATGTTCTACACATATCCCTTACTAATATGCCCCTTGTTATATCCCTGCGCTAAAACAAATTTGTCTCACCGCGGAAAAGAGGGGAGCGCTTCCCCGCGAAATTCCCCAATCCAACTTGTCATTTATCGTCGGTGCATCTTTCGACGATGCCCAAGAGGATGATGGACATCTGTGCACCGTGTTACGGATTGAGTGTAGCAGTCATGGCCCTTGTAGGGACAGATAAGAGCTGTAGCCTTGTAATTTCATTATAAGTAACAAAGATGGAGATGAAATATCATGGCCTTCATGTAAGTAAAGAAAGCTTTGGTACGCGTTTTCCATTCTGCGTGAATTCCTGAGTATACGGGGCGGTCTAAGCTTCAACACACCTGACACCTCTATTTGAATCTGAGGGAAGGGCATGCCATGAAATATATAAAAATATTTCATCTGCATGCATATTGAACCGTTAGGATTAGCTATCAAGCATAGTCGGCATTAATACCCTCATTCCAGATGGCCGTCAAAAAGAGAGTAACGCTTCGATCGAAGTCTGTTAAATCAGCTCGATCGTCGTCGTCAAAAACATTACTGAACGATTCATCGTCGTCTCAATCGGGTCCTGTGCCCTTCCTCAAACAAGCAAGAGCATCTAAAAATGAAAAACAGAGTATCAGAGCACTCAACTTTGCCACGAAAATTTTGAAAAAGGTGAATGGTGGAAACGAAACACAGAGAAGCGCTGACCCGAACGAGGCCGGCATATCTAAGAGCGCGAAACGAAGGAGAAAGAGGCATTTAAAGGAGCAGCTTAGGCCCAAGCTGTCTGAGCTGGAGGAAGTGTTGATAGAAGAAGTAAGTGAGGAGCCAGAGGCAAAGGTGAAGTTGGACCATACGCCGAACCCTCATTCGTCACTAAAGGGTGCAAAGAAGGTGGAGAAGCAGGAAATTGAGCGGTTTGAAGGTGTGTTGCGGGACAAGAGCTTTAGAGAGAACCCCTTTGAGGCTCTAAAGGCTGCCATCCGTAACAACTCTGGTGTATATTAATAGTAGTAATAATGGGTTTAATTTGGGTTGCTGGGGACGAGTGGCCTTGCGGAACGTATACCTGTGCAAGCAGTGTAATGCACTGTGTGACCAAATTATGGTAGAGTGGCGATCTGAAATTATAGAGATGTCAGATAGTCTATTTCTAGTAAATGGTTTTGTGGTTGTTCATTTTGACTCAAGCCTATACCAGCCAGCTTCATACTACACGGATTACGCATAACGGTAAGGGTCACATCTACTTCTCTTAAGATACACAGATTGCGAGATAAATATGAATAAATAGTGAATAAATAATGTATTGCTGCATCAACAGCTGGGCATCTGACGTAGTCGCAGGTTTAGCAAGCTCCAGTACTGTCAAATCTATTACATCAGCCAACTAATAAGCTCTGTACCACATTCTGTGAGTCTGATGCGCCATCATCTTCTTCTGCAATTGGAATATTCCATATAGCAAAGCCTCTGCAGTTGGAGGACACCCAGGTACATACACATCCACGGGAACAATTCTGTCTACTCCTCTAACGACAGAGTAGGAGTAGTGATAGTATCCACCACCATTAGCACAAGATCCCATGGAAATGACCCATCTTGGATAGGGCATCTGGTCGTACACCTGTCTCAACGCTGGCGCCATCTTGTTGGTAACTGTCCCTGCCACAATCATGATATCAGCCTGTCTTGGAGAGGCTCTGAAAATTATACCAAGTCTGTCCTGATCGTATCTTGGAGCAGACAAGTGCATCATCTCAATGGCACAGCAGGCCAGTCCAAAGGTCGCCGGCCAAAAAGAAGACTTTCTGGCCCAGTTTTTCAGCTTGTCTATGGAAGTGAAAGCATAGTCAAGGGCATTTGAAAGAGGTCTCTCTGACAGGAGAGGAGCGTCGGTGGGAAGGTTAGAAGGCTGTAAGTCCTGAGATGAGATCGAACGTGATAGCTTTGGGGTCGAGGTAGATGATTTGGCACTGATCAAGCTAGTGCCCTTGAAGCTGGTGTTAGCTATGTTAGACACGCTTCTCAAAGTCATGATTGATTGTCTCATTGATTTAGGCGACAATAGAAGACTATCAGAAACGAGAGATAATCCCGCACGTCGAAAACCAAGAGGAGATAACATGTCAGTATGAACTAGCAGCTTGACCCTTGAAGAAATAGCCGATTCTAATTGCCTTACAAAGATAAGCGTAGCGATTGGCTCATTGTTAGCTGCCCCCAAAAAGTCTAAATTACCCCATTTTTCGTTCCGGTTGTGCTCTGGTGTGAGGCGTTGATTGAGCAAACCCGGTTACTGCGACAAATATTTACATATATCGCGACATTTTTGAAGGTGCGCTATACGACATTGAAGATTGTCGTGGTATGCATTAGCATGTAGACTACGTACGCTTTATTAAGAGCCCCGGCTGGAGTGGGACACGCCTCCAGCACCCGGACCCGCAAAGCCCGGAGGCCCTGGTATAAATCCGGGAGGAAAGCCAGCAGCAACTCCATGGGGAATGCCCCCAGGCACCTGAGGCAATCCCATCGGCATACCTTGAGGCATTACTTGAGAGATTCCTGGAGGCATTCCTGGGGGACCTGAATGACCTGGTGGCCCTGGCTGCCCCTGAGGGGCTCCTTGAGGAACGCCTTGAACAAATCTGGGAGCCATATTAGGCGGAAATCCCCCAGGAATTGCACCTGGCATTCCTGGCAATGGCGGCATTTTGCCCTCCTTTATAAGCTGCAAAAGCTCTGGTGGGGGAGGACCTAGCGGTTGGCCAATTGGTTGTTGCCCCATTTGCTGTCCTAATTGTCCCATTGGGTTCACTCCTGGTGGAATGTTCTGTAAATGAGGAACATTAGACCCATTGGGAGGATGCAGCCCAGGTGGATACATCCCAGAAATATTACCCTGTAGCCCTGGAGGGATCCCAGACGGGACGCCAGCAGAATGCCCAGATGGTGTGCCAGAGGAGTGACCAGGAGGGCCTCCAAATTGCGCATGGTTGTGTGAATGTTGGATGTTCTGAGGTGTTGGGGGAAGCGCCACAGGCATTGGCAGTCGTGGAGGTACAGAAGTCCTTTGCGGTACCCCTAACCCCGGCGGCGGTTGTACCTCTGCAAAGTTTTGCTGCTGGGACAGATGCTGTCGCTGTTGTTGATTTTGAAATTGTTGCAAGGCCGTCTGGGGATATTGATTAGGTGACGATGAATAGCCAAATACTTCTTGTCTTTGTAGCTGTGGCAAATGCCTTTGCTCTTGTTGCTGACTCGGAGCATAATGAACATAGTTTTCTCCAGATGGAATCGCAGCATGAAGCGTCGAAGGCGATGCTGTAGAGTTAAACAGCGTGTTGAACTTTGATTCATTAAAATTTAAATTGAGCTGAGTAGGCGATCCTGATGTTCCACCACTCGGATTACCCATCAACGATGCCAAAAAGTTTGTTTTCCGCCTATCATCATCTCCTAAGTTAGTTCTGGCCGGTTCAGGCAACACTTGTCTGTTTGATCCGTTGAAATTTGCGCTCGCATTATTAGTTTCTGTGGTAGGTATGTTTTCATTACGGGCTGAGACCTGCTCAGCTGTCGAAACGTTACCATTATCGCTCGATCTGTCGATTTCTTTGCCCATTTTCTTCCTGTAATTGCGTTTTTCACGCTCAAATTCCTCATAAGAATGCTGGCCAATCACAGTGTACGCTGCGAAATTTGAGTCAGCTTTGAAGTCTGTCTCATCTAGCCAAGCTGGATGCTCATCGTACTCACTACCGCCAAGAGACTCGCCGTCACCACCCATGTCGCCGAAAAAGCCACGTTCGCCGCCGTGCTTGCCACGACGGCTGTACTTCTCGGGCTTATCACGTACCCACTGATCACGTGGTTGACGACCACCACCCTGCGCAGGTTGGTTTGGTCCTCCCTTCATCTTGGTCGCTCTCACGTTGTAGCGGTAAAAATCAGGGCCCGGAAGGTCACCTGCGTAGGGCTTATCATGTCTAAGCTCCAGAAGCTCCTCTTCCGTATATCTGAACATCACATGCGAGGCCTCCCCCACTGTTAGCTGTTCATATATGTTGCTGTTTTCTGGTGATAATTTTGCAATGGTATGGGCACTGTGTCCGCGCGAGCTGGCATTGTGAGGATGGCTGGATGTGCGGCTGATTTGTGAACCAACCCCATGCAGCGCATGAACGCCATTCGCTTGAGTTGGTTCTGCCATCTTGGTACGAACAGCACGTGGCTATATCTGAAATATTGAGTCTTAGGTGAACGCTGCGTGGACTAGCTATGACAAATTAGGATCCAGCGCCAATTTCTTCCTCGTCGTTACTCAGTTTGCACGTGGATGCTGATAATTAATAAAAATAGCTACTTCTTGTATAAAAATAACCTCTCTCTTGATTCAATTGTGTTTTGTTTCAGGGAAGTAGTAGTATTAGACAAAAGCTTAGGACTGACTTCCTTTAATTGGCCTCACTGTTTTTTAGAAGCGCGTTACCCTCTCAGGTAATTGGTGCAAGGGTGTCATTCTAACCTTAAGACAGGAACTGACCACAGTGTTGACGAACATTGGCCTTTTGGCTAACATTATATGGCTACTCGGCCCACAAGTAAGACTATCAAAGTACTGTAACGCCTTTTTTATGAGCTGGCAGGTTTTCCCTGCTAAAACTACACACAGTTTCACACGCATTATGAGATTGTTAAGTTTTGAGAATTTCAAAAACTGTATGATCCCGCTCCATGGCTAAAAATGTTAGGTCTCAGTGAAATAGTCTGCCAGCTGTAATTGGTATACATCTATACACAATTCACTATTTCTAGTGCAGCAAATCAAGTGCTATGTACATACGCTACACCACCTCCATTTTCACATACCACTTATTAGTAAACCATTGCCTCTCAAGCTTTCGTAAGGAACCCTTCGAGCTGAACACTTTGCTTGGGAACGACAGATCCACCAGATAGTGGACCCACTCGCCTTTCTGTACCAGTCCCTCCTTATAAGCCTTAGCTAACGCAGCAAGAGGAACACCTTGGGAAACAACCCATTTACTCTGGATAAAGGGTACATCTTCATTGTAAACCTGACCAGACGCAGCATCTATACCAGAAGGAATGTCTAGTGACATGGTAGGAAGCGATTGAGCCTTGCACCACTCGACCACAGCCACAGCTGTTTGCAGATCGCTGTCGGGAAGATCTCCTAGGTTGGTATCGTACCCTTGCAAGCCATCTAACACAAACTCCAGGGGCACATCCAGCTGCGCTAGCAAGTGTTTGAGCTGGACAGCGCTCTCGACAGTCTTTCCTCCAGTGTTGCTGAACACAGTGAGTTGTCTTCCCACCTCGGGCAACAACTCGTCCTCAGAACTCTTATCATGCAAAACAAAGGCAACGCACCGGATACCATGGTTTGATAAGTGACGACCAGCAGCTAAGGCACGTGATCCAGCCTTGTTGTTTCCGGCAAGAATTAGTATTAATGGAGGAAGATTGTGATTTTTGCTGGATATCCTTTGTGTCTGGCCCACCAGTATGTCTGTAACTAATCTGGCGACCTCGGCACCGGCGTTTTCCGTGGCTATGTCTTCTGAAATACCAAACTTCTCGCGGGCAATTGTCTCCACGTCCATAAGCTGGATGGGCGATGCTCCAGGAAGGTTGTCGCCGGAAAAGGAGCAGCGAAGTGTAAGATTTGTGTTTGCTGCATTGGAAGATGTGCTGAATGAACGGGTAGTAGGCTCAGTAGGCTCTGCACTACGGTGCAGAAAAGACAGAAGTGACTGCTCCTGTTTGTTCATACTGACGCCGGCATTGGTCGCAGCGCTATTCGCATTGTTGCTAGCACTGCCACTAGCGCCAGTCCTGCTGCTATCCAAAGAATCCCACGCGTCGGGCTTGCCCTCCAAAACCATTTCGTCAATCCCGTACTTCTGGTCGCCCGACCTAGCCACTCTGTTCACCTTGTTATGGCCAACCAGCCTGTTGGCCGGGCTCACTTTATCCTGTTGACTGAGTTCACTGAACACAGATTGCTTGTCAAACTTCTGCAAGTTAGAGGCAAAGTCAAATTCCTGCGCTTGCTTGATCTGTGCAACGTCGTCGCCATCCCAGTCAATCTGGTTTGAGCGATAATTGTAAGGCAAGCTATCTGATTGATTGCTTTCATTCTCTCCATTGAAGTCATTAGCCTGTGCATTGCTACCATTGGCACCACTTCCAGCCTTCTTTTTATTTTTCTTGCCACCCGATGACGGCATGTTTGATGCTTCTTGTGGAGGCGACGACGGCGTAGTGTTGGTCTTGCTCTGTTTGCCAGTGTTGGAATTTCCATTAGCAATGCTATTCGTATTGGACCTGCTCTCAGAGCTATCTCCTTTTTCCTTCCTATTCTTCTTCTTGTCTTTTTTTGCAAGCTCTACCACTTGTAAGTCAAAAATGTCACGTGCTGGTACCTCTATTTCCTGTTCTTTCGCTCCGTTCTTGTATACGACGTCCTTGATGGTGAGAGTCTTATCTACGACACGTGACACCACTCCGCGGAAAACAGTCTTTCCCGCATCGTTAAGAGTCACTTCTAATGTATACCCACTGAATTGCGACATCGCCAGCTGTTAGTCTATACCTAGGTGTTTATATTGAAGAAACTTTCAGCTTGTTCCCCTTACTCTCTACAATTTCATTTTTCACTATGAGATCAACGAGCCAAAGAGAAACTGCTCAGCGACGATCGACGCTGGTTTTTGTTGTTTTCCGCATGGAAACCCATCCGGCGACGATCGACGCACTACTAACCTACTCTAACCATGGCTGCAGAGACTCCAGACAGTCGGTACCATCGTCACCACTGCCTCCATCCAAGCACAGTCAAAACTCGAAACTCAACACTATTACCGTCCATATTTCAGTACGCTCAAACTACGTTTACCAAATCAGTTATCCTTGAAACTATCTGCACCCACTCTTACACATATATCGATCCTTATCGCTGCAGCCAGAGCAGCTTTGGCTCCCATCCTATGACGAACAACTCAACGATGTCGGCGTCATCAGTGCCGGTTCTGCCACCATTGGATTCCTTCATGATGTCTCTTGCATCGCTTGAGCCCAAGACGCCAGCTGTCGTACCTCATAATGCAGACATGACAAAGGATCCTCTCGCTAAGATTCTCTCTCTTACTACAGTCGCTGCGAACGTCGACTACATGCAAACCCCTCCAGCCCTCCTGAAGGAGGTTGTAGACGATTGCTCTGTGCTGAGCTGTGGATGTCTCATCTCAGAGCAGTTTGCCCGCAGGCTAGCGCATCCGCAAGTCAGCTTTGTGTGTCCCGTTTGTGGCACTCACGATGTGATACTATTGGCTCCGGTGCCTCAGATGAGGGAGCTGGTGGCGGCTTTGCGGGGGTTAAAGGAGTCTGATTTGCTGACAAACATGAATAACAACGATCTTAAGGAGCACATAAATACGAAAGAGTTAAAGGTGGCTGCTCCTAATGACGCCGTTTCAGAGCACAGTAACGAAGACACACGCAGGCCACAGAATCGCCCAGCCAGACGAAAAAGCTCCTCTAAAGAGAGCACCCCCACTCATCCGCAAACAAAGCCTCCATCCAGCTCCACCAATATTTCACTGCTCAGTGCGTTCCACGATATTCTCACAGAGATGAAAACCTTTTCCGTCAGTTCCGCCCCCAAACAGCGGTCCTCCCCGGAGACTAGTGTGGGAAGCGGAAATGTTCAAGGAAACAGCAAAATTTCATCGTCTCCTATAACTGTAGCTTCGTCTTTAGCGACGGTTAATATTGACTCTGCTGCTTCTGTCACCGCTGAATCCTTGAGCGTCTCCCCTATAACGAGAATGAGCAATACGGATCAGCGAAGCGTAGCCTCGCGTAATTCTCACAACTCAAACACCTCACAAGCATCACAGACGTCGCAGGATACAGTGACGTTTCCTAAGCAGTCTGAACCTGCTGATAACCGTGGCTCCTCCTATTCACAAAGTCCTCGTGGATCATACACCTCTCGTGGCTCTTTCAGTTCCATGCAATCAAATCTCACAAAGGGACTTACTCGGCTGGCTTCTGGCAGCTCACCAGTAGACTCAAAACTTCCTTCGCTAAGCCGAAAGAGGGACACCAAAGATGAGAGTAGGGAAGCTAACGGGCCAAAGGAGTCAAAGGAAGCAAGAGATATGAAGGACATCAAAGACACTTATAGAGATAACGCCAATTCAAAAAAATCGCACAAAGAAGTTATTTTCGCCAAAAACTTTCCCTTCTATCGTAAGATATATCAGCACCATACGCATGGCACAAAGTTTTTTCTCAAAAACAGAAGCTCAACTACCCTTCTTAACACTTATATCTCCCCAGATCTGACCCGCATGGTGCTTCTTTCAGAAAAGCGCTGGGAAGTGTTTAGCATTGACCCAGAGAGGCCCGAATTAGCTCCAAAACTTTTATGTTGTGGCAACAGCAAGGGTGATTATGGACCGGACTTTGACCACTTAACAGCTGTTAACAGTAAACAACTTCGAAACAGATCGAACTTTGACGCTCAGACAAAGGTCAACCCTGCTACAGGATGGGAGCATTTGTACTGTAGACTAGCTGGAGATCTTCTAGTGATCGCTGGAACTATGGGAATCCTCCGCATTTATGACCTTAAACTCAATGGGAAGGTGGTCTACACTTACCAGAGTAAGTTCCCCATTCGCTGTGTTGATTTTTCGAGCAACACCAAGTTAGTAGCGATAGGCGTGATTGGTAAGGATAAGTACACGCAGGTAGAACAGCCATTCATTATACTGCTCAAGCTGGACTTTATCAATAGGGCTGGTGAGGCTGTGATGGACTCTTTTTTGGCTGCTCCTTCTTCCGATCCACCAGATGGGCCTACAGACTTGTCACCGCCTTCTTTTGAGGGCCTACTAGACCCTATCGTGTCTACAATGTCGTATGACTCGTTTGATGATGTTGCTTTGAAGATCACCACCTTCCCCTTCACCCTACCTTACAGAGACCCCGTAAGTTTGTTACAGTTTTCCCCTTCTTCTGAATATCTAGTGTGCTCCACAGCACTGGAAGCCCGTTTCATTGCAATCAACATCAAAAACCCACAAAGGCCGTGTCTTGTTATGAAATCTCAGCGCAGTCTCGATACGTCTTTAGAGAATGAAGGTATCACAGACATGCAGTTTTTCCCTGATAATAGGCTGCTCACTCTCACGTGCGTCTCTTACAACGCTGTTCCAATCATCATTGACACGAAAATCACTAGCATCACCTCTCCTGAGGGACTTGCTAAACCTAGGCTAGTGTCTAAAATCGATGATATTGGATCTACTATCCATAAGGCTGCTGTTTCTCCTCGAGGAGATTCTATTGCCTATCTAGACCGCAGTGGAGCTGTGTATATTGTAACGTCTCCTCGGATAGAGGAGAATGATAACAAGCGGATCGTGCTGGTCACGACCGTCGCCAGCGCTTATCGGGTGCGTGAGAGCGCATCGATTCGGTTTGATAAGCACGGACACAAACTACTCATCATTGATCGCAAGGGCGTTTTGACTATTGCTGACTTTGCCGCTGGCACTAATGAGGACCATTCAATTACCAGGTCAAAACTATTGAATTAGATTGGCCTTATTATTTAATCTACTGATTTCAAATGTGTCAGCTAGCATTTGTAACTACATAGACAGAGAAATAATACAATTCACTCCCACATGTGACTACCGTAAGAATGGCGATCTGTGTGTTTGGCATTACATATCGCACTTGCTTAACGGACACCCCCTACACTATCTCCAGCCCAATACAATCAAACTAAACTATGTTCAGGTAGATATTCAAATAGTTAATCGTCATGCTACCAACAATGCAAACTCTCACTCATCACCATAAAGTAGGGCGATTTGACAGATTATAGTACTTTCTCAAATTTCCATCAGTATACAGCAGGTCAAACACCTTATGGTTCAGTAATTTTGAGCTGAAAGGCTTGTTGACATTAGAGTAGTCGAGCCCAAAGAGCCAATCAACTCTGAGCAACTGACATAACGTAGACAACGGTCTTAGCAGCTGCTGTGCCAATCTAGCAAGCGATGACTGATTTTCCTGCGTAAAAGATCCCAGCATCTTGCTGTCACTTTGACTCTTGTAATAGATTACGTTCAACATAGTCATATTGATATGACTAGGGCATTTTGACGAGTTAGGAGGGCTGATCAACTGCTTAAACCAGCTTATTATGGAACAGTAAGCGTTAGACTTGCTCCTGTTAGCGCTGTAAAGGCCCTCATATACTCTTTTCTGAAACTGCAAAGCTAGGTCCAATGCGATTTTATTATCCTTCCTCTTGGTGACTAAGTGTGGCTTCATAGGCACGAAATTGACAATGATCAGCTTGGCATCTCCTGAAGATGTGTAATTGCCTAGCTCTTTAACGCTATTGCTGGCCTCTATATCGTCTTTGCATTTGTTAGACGCTGTCAATAAAGTGGAGAGACCATTGCTGTACAGATTCAAGAGTGAAAGGCATTTATCGTTCAGCACTCTTGTTATTTCTACAGAGCTAATTTCGTCTAGAAGTCCCTTGGGAAACTTGGTCCAGTCTGGTACAAACAGAGCACCTTTGAACGATAGGTGCACGTCGTCACTGGTGGGAGTGTCCAGAATTTTGCAAAACTTGAGGAACTCGTCTTTGATAGCCGTAGTAGAATCCGAGTTGTTGTAGTTGATGAAGAATGGACGAATATCCTGATCTTGTTCGTTTTCGACTATTTTCAATTCGGCCTCGTTGCTAACCGTAACATAGACAATGAATCCCCTTGTATTTAAATCATTTATCATCTTTTGCACGACATTAGAATTAGGCGACGCCACCACTAGCACCACCTCGTAACGCAACCCACTACGCAGCTTATTTGCTCTCCTGTAACGTGGAGCAGATGCAGACAAAATGCCATACGAAGCAACTCCTAAAAGGGTAGTTATCCCCAAACGATAACGATTATCAAAACTAAACTTAAGAAACTTTTCAAATGTGCTCTGTGGGGGGGGTGGAGCCTTGTTTGGCTTCCCAAAAGAATCAATTCCTAGCTTCCCAATAGAGAAGCCTAAAACACTAGAGGTCGAGTCCCATACACTTTTCGCACCATCGATTGAAGAGCCTATCACCCTTTTAGAAGTCTCCACCACAGAGTTTCCCGCATCAAACACCACTTCAGGGTAGTCTGGCATGGTTTGTCAACGAGGAGAAGTCGCGTTGTTAGATAAGTGAGCGCCTGGTAGGAACATAGATCTGGGGAGAAAATAAGGGCCATTTGACATTACATCCTTGCACCATTACCTTGAAGGGACATCAAAAGTTGATAGTGCAGCAGAACAGCTGTTGGGCTGGAACTGTAAATGTATCTTCGGTAGCACCTTAAGTTACCACAAGGCTAAGATTCATGGCTGATGGGATCAAAAGGCATCCTTAGCTTCTCATCGTAAATAGCTGGCACATTCCCCTCACTACAACCACAATCACCCTTACACCGCAGATCCGCCTCGAAACAGGAAGCTCCTTCGGAATTCACGCTTTCATTTACAGAAATTCCTCCGGAGACACTTACTAATTTAAAGTGGTTACCTTCACCTCAGCAGCGAGTGTGCATAATTCAAACAGACAGAAGCAATGGGTTTGAACAATCCTATTCCCAGATCGTTAAAAAGCGAGAGCAAGTAAGTATTTCCACAGGGCTTTGTGGGCTCCGCCGTCGAGGATGAGAAGCCAAGCCACTTTAGCCTCTCCAAATGAGATAGACGTGGACATCATAGGACGATGACAGGCAAATATAATTTGACTGTGCGGCAGAATTGAGTGTACAGATATTGGAATGCTTGCTCCGAGGCCTGACAATTGCGAAACCAACCACTTGGAGATATGTCGGTGTCTTTATGGGATTCGGTATAGGACCCTTTAATTCCCGGCGCAACCTCCCGTTTTCTCCTTTCGCGTTATCGGCATAAAACTGAGACTTTTTGAATTGCCGGGCTAAGTTATTGGTGACTCGCTTGTGTAATTGAGCTGTCAGCTACGTTAGAATAGCATTGACTCGTCAATTGCGCTAGGATCACTTGCTTTTGTTCCGTGATCTTTTTTTCTCTGGTTCGCCTCGGTGTAATTGCTAATGCATTCCGAATCGATTCAAAGTGCGAAATGTCAACCGTTTTTTTTCTTTTAGGACCGCCGAATGTCAAAAATAGTGCGTGTGATCTTTCAGATAGTGGAGATTCCGCACATATCGGAGTGTAATCGGCGTCTAACGTCAACACTTGTGATAATATAGAAAGTACAGAAATGTTGATACGACAATACCTATTATGGTAATGTTCGATCAGGTTTCAATGATTCGCATGATTATACACAATTATAGCAACTTTAGATAGAAGCCTTCATTTACTGCACTGATACAGACTCAATTCCGTTCTCGCCCACACCGACTACCCATATACCGTTACTAACACCAACAGAAAAGCAGCAAAGGTGCTTGCCTCTTTTATCAAACCCAATCAAGTATTAGGTGCCGACGAAATTATTCCCCATGATGTCCTGCTGAATGCTAAGGGATTAGCCGTTCTGACTGTTATTAAAGCCGGGTTCCTTTTTTCTGGTAGAGCAGGTTCTGGTGTCGTGGTAGCCAGGCTTCCTGACGGATCCTGGTCCGCTCCCTCCGCCATTGCTACCGCTGGAATGGGAGTCGGAGGCCAGGTTGGTGCTGAGATCACCGACTTTGTGTTTATCCTAAACGACGAGGCTGCCGTTGAAAGTTTTGCCCAGTTTGGATCTATTACGTTAGGAGGTAATGTATCGGTAGCTGCTGGTCCTCTGGGACGTAATGCTGAGGTGGCCGGGTCTGCCTCACTGAAAAACGTTGCGGCAGTGTTTTCCTACTCGAAGACAAAGGGCTTATTTGCCGGTGTTTCTGTTGAGGGGTCCGTGCTTGTTGAAAGAAGAGAAGCCAACAGAAAATTTTACGGCGACATGTGCAAAGCCAGATACATTCTAGGTGGCCGTGTTGAGCCTCCACCAGCTTGTGACAGTCTGATGCGTATTTTGGAGTCGAGAGCTTTTAGTAGATCCCCAGGCGGACGCTACTCTGATGACGACGAATACTGGAACGACATCGACTCGAACTTTTCTTCAGACTCTTCGTCCATGGCTTCATCTACCGTTAGAAGAGGCTCCAATGCGAGAAGACCCAGTAATCTCCGGGGCTCTCCAACCACCAGAGGTGTCCGTTCCCGCAGCAGACGTTACGACAGCGATGATGACGATGAGCATTATAGCGATGAGGATGCTTCGAGGTCATACTACCGCAATAATTCTAGGAACAACCACTCTAGCAGTACAAAGCACACTTCTTGGGAAGATGATATATATGACAGAGGGCAGGCTTCGCGCGGAGGCTCAAGACACCACGCTTCAGAAGCTGCTGCTCCGATACCAAAGGCAGAAAAGCCCTCATTTGGCGGTGCTGGCAGCAACAAGGGCAATAAAGCTATTGCCCTGTACACTTTTGAGGGTGAGCAAGCAGAGGACTTGCCTTTTAGAAAGGGTGATGTTATAACGATCCTCCAAAAGTCAGATACCTCTGATGATTGGTGGACAGGCAGACTTAATGGGAGAGAGGGCATTTTCCCAGCAAACTATGTGGAACTAGTATAGTTATAATGGCTACATGGGAGCCACAGTTAACTGTAATTTGGCTGTTGTAAAGCTTTCTGTTGACGTCCTCCCTTTGGTTTTTTGTCTTTTTTTCCTGTGTGTGTTATATCTTGTAATTAGCGATATAAGTTCTTTCCGTATTACTCGAGGCTGCCTTCAGTATTCTTGCGGTAGACCCAAGTAGTTCGCGGCGTTTATAATCTGGTCGTCCAGCAGATTCGCTAGATTTCCTGCTGCAAGGTTTGTCTTTTTACCATTTTTGATGAAGGTGTGCATTGCTTTGGCATTTCGTTTCCAGTGGTGCCGTAGAATGTATTCAATGATGCTGAACACTTTAGCCTCAGATAGGTTGGCAATGCGCAGCAGCCCGCATCTTTTTTTGAAGTAATCTTGCAACTCTTGTGCCATCTTGTCATTCAAGGTGTAGTCAAATTGCTTGAACCTGGAGTTAGTACTGTGGGTTTCTCTAAACTCGGTGATGAATTTTGACAGCTTTGCCTCCATGAATGTATTCACGTTTCTTGGCTTGGTGCCGAAACGAAAATCTCGGGAGTGAGAAAGAATGACCTTTACTTTAAAGCACATTATGCCTCGATTAACCAACTCAACAATCAGCTTCTCGGCCTCAACGTTATCGTAGACAGTGACATAGCCATATAAGAAAGCCCCTGACTCTGGGACTCCTTGCTTGACATTGATGTCCTCAAGTGTTGCGCATGTCGTTAGGCACAAATTCTTAATCTTAATCTCCGAGCTGCTTTGCTGCACTTCCCTGAACAAGACAGTGTATCTATGCAGTTGCAACGACATGTGTTTTGGTGTATTGGCTTTTACATGTTTTGGAATGGCACGCTCAACAGAGATTGGCTGCCCATTGATCACCATCCCGTCCAAATTCTTCATTGCCTTTTTGAGCGAAATGAAATCTTTCATGACAACTAGAGCCCAGGATGCCTTGATATTGGGCAGCTGCTTGTTTTTTACATGTAAAACTTCTCCGTAAGGTTCTACGAGGGATCTAATACTTTCAATGCTTGCTTCTAGTGGTAATGACTTGATGAAAAGAGAGTATTCAGTGTCAACCTGTGATTCAACTAGTTGAGGTTTTACTGTGGTAATTTCTTTAGGCATGGTTCCTCCACTTGTCTGAAGGGTAGCGGTGGATAACTTTAGGTCAGGTTCTTGATAGTTGTTAATTTTCTCAACTACCTTAATAGCGTCATCCTCTTCTTTGAAAGAGACATAGGCAGCATGTTTGCTGTAAATGAACTTGCATGAAAGCACTGTGCCATAGGCCCTAAAATAGTCATACACGCTCCTTGTTGTCCAAAAAGCAGGCAAGTTCTCTACGAAAACGTTAGTCCCAAATTCCACTGGGCTTCCACTACCTCTGAGAGAAGGCATAATTCTAACTTCTTGATTCATTATTTGTGTGTAATTGAGACTCTCCATAGCAACTGCTGCTTCAGCTTCAGTTTCAAAGTTGACATATGCATGACCTAGAGAGGCATTACTCCGAGAGTCACGGGCGACCTTGCAAGATGTATAACCAGGAAAAGTCCCAAAGTAAAGTTTCAGGCCAGCCTCATCAACTCGAGTGCTCAGGTTACCAATAAATAGGGCGGCTGTATCAAGTTTGGCGCTACCAAAGACGCTACTGGAGCACTCTTGCGGGCTATTTTTGTCTTCACAGGTCAAGATCTCCGCCTCAGAAGATCCTTCAGACAAATCAGCTGACTTGAGGGCTGGAGTCGAAGCTGCTACTGGTGTTAATGTTGGAGCTTGAACTGGCTTTAGAGCAGGTTTCAAAGGAGCTGCGAGTGAGATATTGGTTGGTCCCGATTCGGGCGCTGACTTTGATTTTTGGTAGGAGAGGCGGGCTACTTCTTGAGCTAATTCTTTGGCTAACTCTTGGGCCAGCTCCTCTGATTGAGGAACTGTATTGTGTATAAACGCCCTAGAGCCTTTTATGGCATCTATCTCGTCCACCAAAATTCCTCCAGTGAAGTCGCTGTTTGGTTTGTTAGATTCGTTGATATCCCGAGACCTAGAGGATCGAAATTTTAATTCCTTAATCCCAGGGAGATCAAATTCATCTTTCAAGTTCTCCAACGTCTTTTTACCAAACCCCCCTATGCCAATTTCTTTGTTCTTCTTATCAACATCGACGGACTTATTTTCAGTTTGTTGTCTTGTTTTTAATTCATGATCGTACTCAAAATCTAAATTTGTGATACTGACTGAACTTTTATTTTTTGTATCATGGCTTTTTTGTTTTCTTTTAAAGCTCAATGCCATGTTCCTGAACGTAGATGCAACTGTTTGAAAACCAGAAGCCTGGTCCTCTTCGTCAGAGGCCAAAGACTTCGCCGAAACTGCAGAAGCATTCTCGTTTTCCTTGTTTGAATCACTCTTTAACGTCGACCTAAGACTACCATTTTTCCTAGAAGGCGACTTGCCATTGGAGTTCATAAATCTTGGCTTAATTATTGCCATAGCTGTCTGACTCCAGGTAGAATATTTTATAGCTACAGAGAAAGAAGGGGCACAGAGTAACAGTTGGAAACAAGGAAATTTTTTGTGCTTTTGTTCCCCCAAATCTAATGCGCTTATTATGCAAACAAATCGCGACAGCGAGTGCGACATTTTAATTAGCGGATTTAGCTGGCATTGAAATTACTACAATGACAGTTTGTTCAGTTAAAGTTTTAGTCGTTACATCCTTCTCTATAGATATCTATGCATACTAGATACTCAGGATGTCTCTTCCAAAGATACCTCTATTAAGCCAATCCATGAACAACAGCATTCTCGTTCTGAAAGACACCGACTGCGTAAAGTAAATAGATCTCCACAGATACATGGCCACCAATCCACCAACAAAAGTGTAGCCGGGAGCAAAATCAAATACAGCAGAGTTACCAATGTAGGCCAGTGATCCCAAATGTGTATACTTGAATGGCCTAGAAATGGCATTGTCGATATCACCATCGACAATATCGTTAATGGACAGTGTAGTTGAAGATTTGCATAACTTAGACAGCTTCTTTCCCAAATACTTGCCCTGCTGGTTGGCTCTCTGCGCTGTAGCAGGCAGAGATGTCACTTTGGAGTCGATTTCCTTTAACAGGAGTTTGATTTGCTCAAAACGCAAGCCGCCTGTGTTCTTAAGGTCGTACTTGGGGAGGTACTCCTCGATCAAAGAGAGTGCCTCTGTAGCCAATGGGTTCTTTCTCGAGATTTGGTTGGCCAGCTCTTTGATCTCGTGGTACGACAGGTTTACATGTTTGATGTCGTCATCTGTGAGGATAATGTGAGATCTATTGAATTGCTGTGTATGCGTACCGACGATGTACTTTCTCACGTAGTCAGAGCAGTGCTCGGCCAAGTCGGTTCTCACGGTAGAGCAGTCGCCAATGGCGTAAACATCACCCATGGGCGCACCAATGACACGTAGTTGTGAATCTGTCTCAATTGCTCTTCTGTTCTTCTGCGCAGTGGGCAACGATCCAACAACATCTTGGGCCAATGGGTTCTGGGCTACACCGGTGGACCACAAGCAGAGACCAAAAGGCACAGCTTTTGTCTCAAGCTCGCCAGTCGTAGCATTCTTCTGGTCAAAGATCACACGGTCGGGCAGAATCTCCTTCACTCTCGAGTTTGTAAGCAGGTCAATCTGGTCAGACTCGAACCGGGTCATGGCAAACTCAGAGATGGTTTTGTCGTAGGTGTTCAAAATGTGGGATCTCGACTGAATGATGTGGATCGAGATTTCTTGTCTGAGGATCTTGGGGAATCCTCTGATGAGGTCTTCGTTTAACAAATCATAGATCTCAGCCGCTACCTCTACACCAGTGGGTCCAGCGCCGCAAACGACAAAACTCAGCAGCTTTTTACGCTCATCATCGGTTGTGGTGGGCAGACAGGCAGTCTCCAAATTCTTGACAATCTTCTTTCTGATATTCTGCGCATCTTCTGCTGTTTTCAAGAAGTTTGTGTATTTGAGCCCATTAACTCCGTAAGTGTTCGAGGTCGATCCAACAGCAATAACAAGTTTGTCGTAGGGAACGTAAAACAATTCGTTGGTGTCTTTGGCTCTCACTTTGATCAGCTTCTCACTAAATAAAACCTTCTCAGCTGCCGCTTCTAAGTAGTGGCCATTTACCCTCTTGACAATATGTCTGATACTCTCAATGAGCGACTTCAGCTCCAGGGTACCGACGGCAGCACAGGGCAACATCGGAGTGAACAGAAAGTAATTAGTAGGCGAGATAACAGTGACATCATAGTCATTGGGGTCCAAAGAATTGAGCAGCCCAACAGATCCCCACCCGGACCCGAGCACGACAAGCCTGGGTTTGTGGCTAAGCGACTCTTTCTGTGGAGAATCGAATGCATCCAGGTGATTGGTCAATATGGGCAATTGCTCGGGGCCTCCTCTTGGTGGATTCAAGGCGGTGTTGGGAACCAACAGGTTGTCAATTGTCTCGGGCTGTCTATAAGTGGTGTAGTCGTAGACAAAAAAGGCCGCTATAGCCGTTATGAACGAGCCACTGATCAAGCCGCACCCCACTATCGAGTACTTGAACGCTCTGCCAAAGAAAGTATCGTTGAAAAAACTTTTGCCTTGCGATCCTGACGATGTCTGGACAAAACGCAAAGATTGTCCAGCGCCTATCCCGCTGGGGGTTTTGTTGCTTGGGACAAGGCGAAATAATTTCACCGAGCCGACTAGCCGTCTCTGTCGTAAACCAGCAGGCACTCTGTGCAGAAAGCTCATGGCGCTGTTGGCTACTGGCAGATGATGCTAACTATACTAGTTCCTAGGCAATTTATGCACTCTGGGCAATATCAGCAAATGTGCTCTAAGAGCAAGAAGAATCAACAATCACCGAATACGACAGGCAGCAAGATCTTAAATTCCAGTCATGGCAGATGCATACTATTTTTCGCATACATGCATTGCATGCCTGGAAAAATAATATCAAGGTTACGTGGGAGAGAGTGAAGACATAAGTGGGAAGATACCTAGGTAGTTAATGTAACGAGTTGCAATGCAGACTCGTAATGAGCTGTCCTTGAGAGCGATATGCCGACAAAACTCTATCGCAAAAGCTTAATATTGAGTGTAATTGGAACTCCATATCCTCGTCACTCAGTCTTTCAGCTCCAGTACCCACTGTCTTCCGAAACTTTCTACACCGCACACCGCCCGCTATTCTGCGTGTCAAACACCGCTTCTCGGATTTCTTACGCATAGCTATCGGAGTTGCAGCGAAATTTATCCGAACCGTTTACCAAGGCAGCGCATTAAAAAGGGCGCGGGGTGTGGATAACTTTTTGCACCCCTACTTTTAGGACTATGTCGATGTGTCGTTGGGCAATTATGTGAGTACGGGGAGGGGCTTAGACGAAGTATATAGATTGGCTGATGATGATGCGATTGCTCTGTTTCTATGAGTATTCGCCGGTTGTAGCACATTGGCTTGACCCACTATTCATAGATTTACTGTTTTCATTGCAGCACTAGCTTCTTTTCTCAATATTTCGATTCTTTGGCGCCGACATACTTCGTTGAATTATGGACCTAACCTGTTGATAATTATGGAAAAATAGAACTCATGACGACTTTTCCAGATCACCAATACCTGTTCCATGAACGTACAAGATTACATAAGCAATGAAAGATTTCTGTAAGTTTCTACTTTTTTTTTTTGATCTCAGCCCCTTGAGATAAGGAATTCAAGCAACTTCGATTGACTGCATCCTTCTTATCTTTTCCCCAGTTCACGTCTTATCTGCTCATTTTATGCAAGGATATCATCTATTTGTACTAGTTCACGGACTTTGGGGCTCTTCTTCGCATTTTAACTACGTCCAATCGCAATTGGAATCGATAAACGGTATCAGAAATGATCTGCTAATCTATAAGACAACCACTAATGAAGGGTACAAGACCTACGATGGTATCGACCTATGTGGGTCGAGAGTAGCAATGGAGATCATGAGGTACATAAGTGACTTCAACGAGTCGAATGACACTAAAATCACGAAAATTTCTGTCATTGGCTACTCCCTTGGTGGAGTCATCGCTAGGTATGCTATGGGCATACTCTATTACAAGAAATTTCTTGAAACCGCCAACATTGAGCCTGTCAACTTTGTCTCATTCTGTAGCCCACATGTTGGCGTGCTAATGCCTGGTAACTCATTTTCTATAAAAATGTTCAATTCAGTTGCTCCTTTACTATTAGGCAATTCGGGCAAGCAAATTTTCTTGAAAGACAAGATCAAGAATGGTAAGACACTACAACCCTTACTAGAGTTTATGGCGTCGCCCAACTCCATTTTTTTCAAAGCATTATTGAGCTTTAAGAGCAGGTCTCTGTACTCAAACATTGTGAACGACAAAAGAACCTGCTGGTGGACATCTGGTATCTCGTTAATCAATCCTTTTGAGGCGCTCGACTTAAACCCTAATGTGACCATCGACCATAGAGGGTACCTTAGGTTTGAAAATGGAAGCTCTATAAAGCTGGATTATCTCAAGAATTATGGCCCGATCATCTTAGACGTCAACAAGTCGTTGAAAATCTCTGGATATTTGGAACTTAAACAAGTTAGGAAGCACAATATTGTGACTGAAGATTTGCCTGAAGACAATGGTGACAGCAAAGTCGACAGAAGTGAGACTTTGGCGGTGAATGCAAACATCACGACTCAGGCACAAGTTGCAGACTTCTTTTCCCGTAAGTTCAAATGGGTTGTGGTATTATTCAAGTCTCTTGTCTATGTTCCCATGTGGATGATATGGTACATATTGCACAATCTGTTGCAGGTTTGGTCTTCTGGTATCAGAGTCTTCAGAGAGTCAGCTGGGTACAAAGAACTAATCGGTGACTTGTACAAAGAGGCCGACGAGACGCAGCCTTTGCTCACAAGAAGACTTTCGCAAACGTACGAGGACTTCAATAGAAACTTTGAAATCAACTTGCACGATCAAGGTGACAATTTCCTTGAAAGTGTATGGGACGCTGTTGCCTCCAAAAAGTTAGAGGACCAGGCTAATTTGTTTGAGCAAAATGAGCCTGAAACAGATATTAATCTTCCTTCCATCACCACCTCTATCGACGAGATCTGTAACTACTCCTTTGAGACGAGGGATCTCAAATACGAGCTGCTGGAGCCCTTCAAGTTGGAGCTTTCACAAACTCAGCAGACGATTATCAAGAACCTGAATCAGCTGAACTGGAATAAATTCCCTATTTACCTGACGAAGACGACGGCTACACACGCTGCATCGATTGTCAGGCATGAGGATAGCTCTTTCGAGGAAGGTAAGATTGTAGTCAGGCACCTAGTTGATGCGGCCCTCGAGTACTAAGACTTTGACTAAGTAGATCCTTGCTTTGTAATCTCAGAAGTCTGTAACAATAGTGTAGCATTAGCATGCATAGTTAGTATAAATATACACTAAATAATAGTACACAATACTTTATAATCTAATCGAGCTTCAAATTTTCTAGGATCAATTCCGGAGCAGCCGGTGAATCCAGCAGCTCCAGTTGCTCTGGTGGAAAGATCTTATCAAAATAAATGGCTACAATCATGAAGAACATAAGAACTCCTGGAAATCCAACAGCTCCCTTGGTACAGGTAATACCAAACTCAAAGCCAAAGGCAACCAGCTCTAACACCACGAACAGTAAGAACCATTTCTTCTCGCACATTGAATATGCTCTTGGATATTCGTTTTGGTACTTTGGGTCTGTAAAAAGATACCTCAACCTGTTGACAATCTCATTATCATTGAGGGCACCTATACCCATGATCCAGAACAAACCGGCAAGAACGGCCTGCGGGATTAGTCCAAGAACAACCAAAAAAGGTCTTGTCATCATAACGAGAATAACGAGACCCTGAAGTAAATTGCTTACCCTCTGCTCAACAACTCTCACTATCCTATCTTTGCCTGTGTTGTAGTCGTGTTCATGGACACATAGCGACAAGGTGTGTAATGGAGCTTGTGGAATAAGGCCATTCGGAGCTGGGATGCCCAGTAGGCCTGAAAGGCCCGTCACCAATCCTAGCAACAAGAAATCGTAGTGAAAGGACGCGGGCTTCTTTAAAGGAAAGTCTGTGCTTTGGCAGATAAGAGAAGATACATTGTGGTCAAAGTAAAATAAGACAGTCAACAGAATTCCAAATGGAAGTGCTAGAAAGACGTCCCCCACAGTTATGCCCTGCCAAAACCGTATGAACCAATCGTCTGGCCTGTCCGACGACGTAGGTCTGAATGTTCGAGTGATGGGGAGTCTAGCAAAGTCAACATTGTCCAAATAACCGCCAAAGTGGATAAAGCCAGTGAAAAATACAACACACAGCGGAGTACCATAGTCGTTTATGAACTTTCGCACCACTGGCTTGAGATAGTGGGTCTTAGTACTAAAAAAATGTGTGGCCAAGCCAAACAGCCCCATACTCAGGGCAAGCACGATAGAAGCAAACCCTCCAGCAACACCTGACCGGCTAAACTGCATAGAGAGAATCTGAATTCCCTTTTGAATATATACGATGTTGATGAAAAGACCAAACACGTCACACGAGTACTTCGAAATGTACCGCATAAAGTTGCACAGGTTGCCCACGGCTATGGCTATATGCAGAAGTGCACTCCACAGGCAGACCCACGTCATGAATGCAAAGAAAGGGGTTCCCCTGGGCGTGATGAGCTCATAGACAGTGTAGTTAAAAATGCTGATAGGCCCAGTTACGCCCACTATACATAGCGGCTGGCCAGCAAAAAGCCCAAACACTATGCCTCCCATTGCTGAGCTCATGAGAATCTCGTTCAAGCCGTACGAATTGTTTGTGTGGTCAAACATGTCCTGGGCAAACGCTATTGCCGGCAACAGATTGGTGAAAAAGATGTACACTGTAGAGGGTAGGATACGGTAGTTCAAACCATCCACGAAGTCCGACTTGTAGTACGGTATAAGCCGAGTAGTGATGTCCGTATATATTCCTCGGCCCAACATTCTGAAGTGGAATAAACTATTCCTTTTGTATTTCTCCATGGTGGGCGTACTGGCATGTATTTTTGCGGGGGTATTAATCAGAAGAAGCGGATGCAATCAGATGTGCTCGTTCAAGCTACCGAAACCTTTATCAGCGTGCTTGTTGACCTTATCGTAGCCTGTTACCCCAAGTTTGACGCACCTCGCAAAATATATTATGGCCCGCAGGATCTGAAAATTTTCGATATTTGTTAGCGTTATTGATGGGGAGAATTGCTTCTCTTCACGAGCGAATAACGACTGAAAGGCTGGCTTTAATGTTGCTAGAAAAAGGAATTTCCTTGTCATGTGCTACGGCTTTACGCTACTGCCGCAACTTAGCTACAATATCACCCCTTTGTGCACGATCAGACTCGCCTGTCGCGCCCTTCTCCAGCGGAGTCAAAGGCATAGCCAGCTTTGATAAGAACATGCCTGTCACAAAGCGGTTGAAGGCATGGCAGCGAGAGGGTGCCGACAAAGAAGAGTGGTTTCGTAAGAAGCATGCCCGTCATCATGCGAAACAGAAAGAATATAGAGTGGAGAAGGAGGCTCAGAGGGTAGCGAAAGCCGAGAGGAAGATGGATGATAGCAGATCAAAGCCCGACTACAAAGAGGCACTACAGAAGTTGAAGCTAGACCCCTTGGTAGACTATGTTTATGGTGTTAACCCTGTCCTGGCAGCCCTACGCTCCCGCAAAAGGGGAGAGTTTGGAAAACTTTACACCCACAACGTCAAGAATGATAAGCGACACGCGGAAATACTTGAACTATGCAGTGAGTTCTCCGTTCCTGTAATTGCCAGTACCAAGCAGGTACTGAACCAGTATACCAATAACGGAGTACATAATGGGTATGTGCTGTCGTGCAAGCCAATAGAAGTGGAGCAAATCAAGGCGCTGGGAGAGGTGGATACTGCTGCTGGCGAGTTTAGTGTACGAGATGAGCTGTTCGAAGGATCCGCCGACGCTACAAAGCAAAAGTATGGGAACGACAGCAAGTCTCACCCGCTCGGTCTGTACTTGGATGAACTGAGCGATCCACACAATGTTGGAGCGATTTTACGATCGGCATACTTTTTGGGCGTGGACTTCATTGTGCTCTCGGAGAGGAACTGTGCTTCTTTAACGCCTCTAGTGTCAAAGACATCATCAGGAGCTTTAGAGTTTATGCCAATATTTACGTCCCGCAAGCCTCTTCAGTTTTTCGAAGACTCCAGAGCTTCAGGCTGGAAGTTTGTGGCAAGTGTGTCTCCGAAGGAAACAAATTTGGGCTCATCTGAAAGAGTGGAGTCTGAAGATTTAGCTGATTTACTGGCAGAGTACCCTTGTATGCTAGTTGTTGGCTCCGAGGGTGAAGGTGTTCGTAAGAATCTGCTTCATCGCAGTGACTATTTTGTGTCATTGGAGAGTAATATCGACGCCCTTGATTCGTCTATAGACTCGCTGAATGCCAGTGTTGCAACAGCCCTTCTTGTATCTAAATTTTTTTGATATGTACATGTATATAGTGGGTAATTCTACAGTCGATGAGTTATGGGAATAAGGCAGTCTTGTACATCACACATAAACCAACATTAGCTTTAACTGCCCCTCATTTAGTGACGCCCCTTCCTGATGTTGCCAACGGGATCCAACAGTGTCAACAAGTCATTCACAGAGTCCATTTTGTAAGGACTTCTCTTTGCTCCCAGAGTCTCACTCGTGTACTCCTTTTTCAGCGTCACTGGCGCAAATTCCAGAGATATGTCCTTCTTTTCCAAGTCTAGCACGGCTTCCTTCGCCTGGATTGGAATTGGAATCTGTCTAATAAACTTGCCCGACTCAATTACCTTGTAAGAAGGCACCTTCTGGTACACTCTGGAGCGTGGAGTCGAGTTGTCCATGGTGAAACCGGCAGCGGCAAACCGCGTGTCGAGTCTTCTTCCGTTCATATAACGTCCAGGGATAACTCTCTGAGTTTGAATTCCATCGGGAGAATTATCAAGTCTTCCCTTCAAGTGATAAGAGAGACCTGCAGTACCTGACAGCCTGTTTTTGTAGTAGGATGTGATCTTGTCAGTGTCTTTGCTCGAAACCTTGATATTGTTCTCAACCAAAAACTCTATGATCTCTTGCTTAAGGTCTCTAAGCGGTAACTTCTGTGGATATTTTGCAGTCAGCCACTCGTAAAACGGCTGTCTCAGTTCGCTGAGCTTCTTTTTTAGCAAATGAAAACTTCTATCGTGGGGATGCTGGACACTTAGATTGAGAAAACCGGCTATAGTGCTAGGCTTGTGGTTCTTGTGACTCACTCTGCTGTTGGGGAACAAAGGACTGAAGGCCATATCGGACTCTGAGTCGCTCAGTTTCGACCTCTTCGACATCTCTTGGCTCTTGATCGTCACGGGGAGTCCCAGCTCTTGAAACTTCAGCTTCTTGTAGTAAAACGAGTTATTGTAGTCAAAGTCAGGGAGACCGTACTTGTTATCCAAGTCATTCACAACAATTTTGGAGGTCGACACTTTGTTGGGCAGTCTGTTCTTCAAACCAAACTCTCTACGGGCAAAAGAAGCCGGCAGCGTCTCAATAACTTGTTGCGTAGGAAAGGCTTTCTTCAAATCCACCTGTGGACGTTGCATCTTCTGTGACAGCTGCGCAATCTTGGAGTTCTTGAGCAGTCGCCCAAGACTGCTTTTACCGTTGACTACTCTGTACATGGGCAAAGGGGAAGAGAAGTCGACAAAAGGAGCTTGTGAACGACTAACAAAGGCTTCTTGTACGAACAAGTTCTCACAAACTCAAAACATCCTTTTTCTTTTGATTCTCGAGTTTCTCAGTTCTTACAAACCATTTATTTTTTACTGCATGTTACCCGCACAAGATCAGCGGCCTTGTTATATGTAGAGCGTGCCTTCGCAAAGTGTCTCAAGACTAATCGAACCACAGGTCATATTGAACTGGCTTAGCAATACTATCACATATACTCCCATCTCTGGAACTTGCACAGCTTAGTCAACTTGCTTATCTCAGATCACTTAGATCACCACCGCCACTCGCATTCCTTACGCTACTTTTCACATCAGCCTGCGCTCTGCAGCACATCTCACCCCAACCATGTCACGATCGCATAATCCACAGACAACCCACGTTACCCAGCTGTACAAGAAGCTTGAGATCATAGGCAAAGGCAAGTTTGGCACTGTCCATAAGGGCATGCGCCTGGCTACGCGTGAGTTGGTGGCCATCAAGATACTTAATTTAGATACAGACGAGGACGAGGTGAAAGACGTACAGATGGAGGTCAGCTTTTTGAGCCAGTTGAAACACGTGCCAAACATCACACATTACTATGGCTCATACCTTAATGGGACTAAGCTCTGGATCATAATGGACTATTGCGGAGGAGGCTCTGTGCGTACACTGTTGCGACCTGCTCCTTTTACGGAGAAATGCACTAGTATAGTGGTGAGGGAGATGCTCATCGCGTTAAATGCTGTCCACACCCTTGGTGTTATTCACAGAGATATCAAGGCTGCGAATATTCTCATCAGTAAGGAGGGTAGGGTGCAGTTGTGTGACTTTGGCGTTGCTGCTCAGCTGACGAACAACGCTATCAAGCGGACTACTATGGCGGGAACGCCGTACTGGATGGCGCCCGAGGTGATTATGGAGGGCGCTAATTACAACTCCAAGGCCGACATTTGGTCCTTGGGTGTCACGATTTACGAAATGGTGACGGGCAATCCTCCGTACAGTGATAAAGACGCCATGAGAGCGATGCAGTTGATCACGCAGCATGAGCCGCCACGTTTAGAAGGACGACAGTACTCGTCAGCTTTGAAAGAGATAGTTGCATCCTGTTTAGAAGAAGATCCCGACGCGAGGCCAACGGCAGCCGAGCTACTCAAGTTCAAATTTATTAAAAACCAAAAGAGTTCGTCCACTTCGTCTCTAAAGGAGACTATCACCAAGTACCTTCTCTGGCGAGACAGGCGCAACTCCCGTGATAATTACGCTGCTGATGAAAACGAATCCATTGTCAGTGTGCCAAACGAGCCAGAGGTGAAGTGGGACTTTGACAGCTTGGATTCAACAGAATACATTATTGAGAACGATATAGATGTTACTGGACTACAAAATGATGACATTAACGAGAGCAATGATGACGACGGCGTCGAAAACGGCTACACGCAAAATGGAAGTACCGATGTCAACCCCACATTGGCCAACCCAACACTCAGCGCAATGGAGACAACTCTCAACAACGGTAAGACGAACACAGCCACTGCAAAAGCCACCGCTACCACGGGCGTCAACTGGACTAATCGCAATACTGGCACTACGAACCAAACTTCCACTACCAGTACGAAAAAATCTGTGGCTCCTCGCTCGCTCCTAAAGCTTTTCGATGATGACGACGACGACGATGATGACCCCAATAGCGATACAGAGTCTTCTTACAATGCCTCTTCCTCTTTGGCCACCACTATAGCAGAAGAGCCATTATATATTCCCTCTTTACAGCGCAAGGAGTCATCTATCATTGAGATACCGGAGATGGACGAGCTTGAGGCTGCGACGGCAGCTTCCGCCGCTGCCTCTCAGCATCCCCATATTCCCCTAAAGTTGCGATCACGTGCTCCGACCGTTGGATACGACGACCATGCTCCTCTAGTGAGAAGGACTACGATATCTCACGCTGGAGCACAAGGTATTACTCACCACGCAAACCATACGGGTCACTCAGGTCACCCTGTTCCTCACTCCCACCCTCAAGCAGTTCTAATGGGCAGTTCTACGTCGACTCCTGGAATAATGTCGAATGCCCCGCCTGCCTCTAGATGTACGCCTTCCCCCACTAAGCAATCTAACAACATCGGATCACAACTTCCGCAAGCCTCGCAGCCACAAGTTTCTCCACTCAGGCACGTCTCTCCGCCACACATGAAACCCTTGCAACAACAGCAGCAGCTGTTGTTGTTGCCAATCAACACCAAGCTTCCGGCATTAGGTGGGCCTCAAACGGCCCCAGTCAAGCAGGTATTTGACGAGAACGAACGTGATGCCTCAAAACAACGGCCACATTATGACGAAAAGACCAGCTCTCAGCAACACCCTCATCCGCAGATGAAGTTACAGATGCCGAAACCAATGCCGTTTCCAAGTCTGACCAACTTGAGCAGCCTGAACAACCCAATCTCCCAGTCAGATAGCAACCTAACTGAGCCGCAGACCAATCAGTTTGGCATAGCTGTCAGCTCGACGACAAGTTTTGCGATGACCCCAGTGACTGAGAAGCAAATGGGGTCCAATGGTGGTATATTAGGGGCAGCATCAGTTGTCAGCACAAACGCTAATATCCAAGCAAATAATGGGGCTGGAACGAGTACACCAGAAAGAATACAGGGTAGCACTTTTGCCCAGCACTCATTGGAACATTCTCCAAACTCTGGTTATGACAATTTAGGCACAGC
Organism: Wenyingozyma naganishii; assembly: GCA_003706235.2. Lineage (NCBI taxonomy): Eukaryota > Fungi > Ascomycota > Pichiomycetes > Pichiales > Pichiaceae > Wenyingozyma > Wenyingozyma naganishii. The sequence goes on along the minus strand of PPKS02000001.1, from coordinate 749,420 downwards.
TTTGCAGCTGAGCTATAAACCTAATGAGATCAGACGGAAGACGATCTCTAGTCAGAATGAAATTCACAGCCACAATGGCGATAGCCATAATTATGAAGATCATGAGACGCAGAGCCTTTCTTTCCACGAAAAGTTGGCCGAGCTAAACATTTCGCTGGAGGTGTCGCCCGTATTCACAGATGTGCTGAAGTCGGACAATCAACTAATGGTGGCCGAGATCAGTGAGCTCGTGGGGAACATGAATCGGATATTAGGCATTTTAGCTGAAGAGATTCGTTAGGATTGACTGCTGCATCAGATGTAGGTTGTCAGCGCTTGCTCGTAATTCCATCAATAGTACTTCTCTGTCACTATCATCATTACGTGCCAACGCTTGATTCTCATATACGCAACTCCTACCAGACTCTACCGCGAGAACAAAATTTCATTTTTCGCTGCCTCTCACGCTTCATAGTAAATAAATTACGCATAAAAAGCATCTTGTACGCTCTATCTTTCATTAACATCACCTTTATCAAGGTAAAGACGGTTGTTGTACAGTCCGATCTCGTCCTGCAATGAAGTTACGACCATTAGCTGCAAAATTGCTACAAATTGCAGCTCTAGCCGGCGCCGTTGTAGCCTCTTTGGGGGACGACCTGGACGAGTTCAAACACTGTGTGAGGAAATGTGATATGATTACGTGTGGTAACAGAGATAACTATGACGAAGACAACATACCGCCAAGGATAGTGAGAAAATGGGAACAGGAGCAGGCCAGATATCACATCTTCGACGAAATGCCTCTTAGCTGGCACCTGAGGCTTCTGGGTTGGGAATGCACACCAAATTGCGATTACCAGTGCCAACGGATGGTCACTATAGAGAGGCAGCAAAAGGGTGAAGAGGTATACCAATTCCATGGCAAATGGCCTTTTGTGAGAGTCTTCGGAGTCCAGGAACTTTTCAGCGTGTTGTTCTCCATAGGCAACTGGTTTCCCCACTACTGGGGGTTCAGATTGATTCTGTCCAAGCTAAGAAAAGAATACAAACTAGGAAATTCACAGTTTGTGACACTGTACTCAGGTTACCTGCTAATCTCCATAGTCACTATGTGTGCTTGGTTCTTCAGTACTGTATTTCATCTGAGAGACACTTGGAATAGAGAACGGTTGGACTACTTTTTTGCCGGAGCGACTGTGCTTTCTGGCTTTTACGGAATCACATTGCGAGTATTCAAGCTGTATGAGCCGACGAATAGGGCTGCACTGCGTGCATTTATCCTGCTTGTTATAATGATGTACGTGTATCACGTGTCTAGGCTTGTGTCGTCTTGGTCGTATACGTACAACATGCAGGCCAATGTATTTGTGGGGCTGCTACAGAATGTGCTTTGGACCTACCACTCTGTGCACACATTCAACAAGCTGCGTAACTCGCGCAGCTACAAGCTCGACACGCTTATAAGAGATGCTCGTAATCCTGAATATAATTGGACGCTGATACCGTTGCTCTTGGTTACCTCGGTCACGTTAGGGATGTCTTTGGAGCTGCTGGACTTTGCGCCGATTTGGGATCTAATAGATGCACATTCCTTGTGGCATCTTGTCACCATTTGGCCAGCCTTATTTTGGTATGACTATATGGTGAAAGATGTTGAGGATGGATTAAAGGATCGCAAGTTTGAATAGTATATGATGCACTACAGACAGTGAGTTGCAGGTCAAAGTGAGAAACGACTACTCGCCCACCCATTTACTACCCCAGCTGCTCTGGACTTCATGAACCTCTTCCATAAGGGATATACCTACTCTATACATTATTAATTAATTTCCTACTCGTCGATTTCCTTCTCTTCGTCCTTCGCTCGAGAGAAGGTTTCTCCTTCAAACTCCTCTTCATCAACAAAAGCTCTAGCATCTTCTTCCACGTCTTCGACTACCGCAACATCTTCCTGCTCTAGCTCTACATGCACAGGATCAACGTCCATCTGCTCCTCTTCCACCACGGGAAAGTGCCTGTTCACAATGTCCAACATCTGATCTCGTTGTTCTTCAGTGAACCGCGCCTCACATTCTTCCACAAGACTGTACAAAATAGGCAAAGATCGAGGAGTCAAGTTGACTATTTGCAGCTTTTCGATCTTCTCTAATTCAAATTTGTTCAGCTCTAGCATAGCGTTGATGAACTCATCTTGACCAGGCTTCACTCTAGGCTCGGCATGCCTCTGCTTCCTCGATCTGTGTTCTATTGGTCTTTCCGGAATTCCACTCCTCACTAAGTATGAATGCAGGTCTTTAGTGATAACTTCCAAGTCTATCAAAGTGTTGTTTCTCTTTTTAGGCTTCACAGCAGCATCTGGGTTCTGAAAATTCCAGTAGTTTTCTTCTTGGATGTCTATAAGATGTTGATATACCTCAAAATTTGACAAGAGTTTCTCACGCGGCACTTCAATCTGACATTGTTAGTAGAAGTGAAAAACAAGAACGGTTAAACGAACTTACCTTCATTTTTGGATTCTTACAGGAACTAGTCTGAAGGTGTTATAGTAAGAATATTTAGAGAATTTTCATTTATACTACAAAAATGGTGCACAGGTGTGTAAACGTTAAAATTTGGTGCACAGGTGTGTTTCTGCCGTACAGGTCTCAGTCACATGCGGGGATGGGGTGATAGACACCTGAAACTCTAGAGGCTATGCGAGTGAACGAAGTTGATAGAAGTTTAGAGACGGCACCTCTGCAGAGCATCTGGCACAAGCTGACCTCATACTACAGTAGATATGGCCGCAGTATACCATTTGAGAGTTGCTATTGGCAATTGCTGTTGCAGCAAATTCAATTCCTTCTTTACAGTCCCAAAGGCTGGAACAACTTCACAATCCAGTTCGTAGACTATGATTGCACATCACCAAGACAATTATTAATAGAACGCAATCTAGGTTTGCTAGTGAGACTGTTACATCACTTCAGTAACTGGAGTTTCCTTATTCTCGTAGGTCAGTTGCTCAATAAGGATAACTAATTGGCTTTGTTTACTTTTATCTACAAAAGGTAAAAATAGTATTTTTCCACAGTATTTCCTGATTGTAGAGGTTTATAATCCTAATCAGCAGCTACCTGCTTATAGAATGTGACCTTTTTTGCTTCAGCTAATTACGAGAGATTGACAAGCCACGCGCATTCACACAATGGATACCGTAAATTTTAGCGGAGCACTTATGATTATCCGAATATTCAAGCCTGCCAAATTGGGTCGCACATGTTGTGAAGCGAATTACGTTTTACCTTTCGAAAGCCTACTCGTTTACCAAACTTTATTTAGTACACTATAGAAGTCCCTGTTTGACATGGTATGCAGTACGACCGAAAGGGAAAGCCAAGGGAAGTCATCCAGTATTGCAAAGTAGTTCACTCTGTTCGCCACAAAGTTGTTCACGAAAGGCAGTCCCAGGCAGAGAACATCACATTTTACATAGCATCGTATAGCTAAACTGTTCGCTGTCATCTCACATAATTCACATTATTCCGAATACCAAACGCGCTTGAAGCCTCGAAAAAGATTTTTGATTGGTTTTTTTTTTGGATCAGATCTCTGCAGGGCGTGTCTGATAGCGTGTTTAAACGGTAAAAGGATTAATCTCGGCCAATAGCGTTAATGACGGTCGATTGGCTGCGACATATGAATCAGAACGTCTTCCTATGCTACTAAGAACGACTTTTCTTCACACTAGCGGACCGAACAGCGCAAACCATACTCTAGTTTCCAGTAACTTGCACCTCTGCTATCGGGACGCTACCCCTTGTAACACGGCGTCTGAAATAAATCGTGCATATGCAGTTTCCCCTTTTGAAACGTCCCCCAATTAACTTCTTACGTATTTAGCACGGTCCTCATACAGTACCAATTCAAAGGTACGTTTTGGAGATATGCCACATTCTGAGCTAAATATATATTGTAGAGTTCCTAAACTTAGAATTTATATACAAACTGTCTTTTTCCCCTTTTATCATTGCAGTTTTCAATATACACCGAAGGGTGCCCAAATTCACGCCCGTTCTTATCATCACCCACATGTACATTCAATCCTTGCTTATCAGCCTGCTAATAGCAGTGACTAGCGCTGGTCCCATACTTAAAAAGCGTAACAGCAGGTGGGACTACCCAAATAACAAGCTATACGGAGTCAACCTTGGAGGATGGTTCGTACTAGAGCCTTATATCACGCCTTCTTTGTTCGAGGCCTTTGGTGACAATCCTCCTGTTGATGAGTACCACTATACACAACAACTCGGTAAAGACGAGGCTTTCTCCAGATTAAACGACCACTGGTCTAGTTGGTATACTGAAGATGATTTCAAGAAAATCTCTGAAGCAGGTCTTAATTTTGTGCGCATTCCTATTGGTTATTGGGCTTTCCAATTAGTGGACGGTGACCCTTATGTCCAAGGCCAAGAACAGTACCTGGATCAGGCCTTAGCTTGGTGTGAGACTTATGGCTTGAAAGCCTGGATTGATCTGCACGGTACTCCAGGCTCGCAAAACGGGTTTGACAACTCGGGTCTAAGAGACTGCCTTTATTGGCAGGGCTACCAGTCAAACATTGACCTGACTAAGAACGTGTTGAAGTACATTGCTAACAAGTACTCTGGCTCTGACTACCACGATGTGGTCATTGGTATTGAAGTTGTGAACGAGCCATTGGGCCCATCACTCGACATGGACCAGTTGCTGCAATACTACGATGACGGTTACACTATTGTGAGACAAAGCGGAGACGTCCCCGTTATTTTTCACGATGCCTTCCAGCCCGCTGGTTATTTTGACGACCTATACACCGTTGCCTCTGGTTTCTGGGACATTGTTATTGACCACCACCACTATCAGGTATTTTCTGCAGGTGAGCTCTCTAGAGACATTGATGCTCACATCCAGGTTGCCTGCCAGTGGGGTTCTGACTCTGCTAAGGAATACAACTGGGCCATCAACGGAGAGTTTTCTGCCGCTCTGACCGATTGCGCATACTGGCTCAACGGTGTTGGCAGGGGCGCTAGATGGGAGGGTCAGTATGACAACTCTCCATACTTTGGGTCCTGTGAAGGACTCACCGATGCCTCCTACTTTTCTGGAGGCAACTGGATCAACTACAGACGTTACATCGAGGCACAACTAGATGCTTTTGAGTACACCGACAAGAATGCTGGCTGGGTGTTCTGGTGCTGGAAGACCGAGTCAAACTTCGAGTGGGACTTCCAGAGACTCATGTCCGTTAACCTGATCCCTCAACCTTTATCTGATAGACAGTACCCTAACCAGTGTAACTACTACTAATATGACCCCCGCTGCTTTTGTAATTCTTATATACTAAAATGTTTCTTCCGTTAAACACGCCATAGACCCTTTTCTCGGCCCAATAGCGACTAACTTAGATAGGAAAGTTGAGAAATATGCTTCTTATTGTCATGATGCTGCATGCTTCTTTTGAACGATGCAGGCTTTTCTATTAAAGCAAGACAGCGAGAAGAAAGCAACCGTTCTATTTTTGTGGCAGTGCAGTGGGGGCTTTACAGGAACTCTGCTACCGGTAGAGCCTGTTTTCGATGCCCCTTGCATTGGCGGTGTATTTAGCAATGTATGGCGGTGTGCTGCAGAGCGCCGTACGGTCCCCAAAAATATAACTCCTCGGTTGATGGGCTCTTGCAAAACAAGTTCGGTCATATTTATGAACCGTGCGAGCCTTATAAGACCAAAGTTTATCACCCAGATTCATTGGCCACTTATGGGAGCCACATTTTGTTGCTCAGCCATTGGTATGGGTATACTCTTACAAGCGACTTGACTATGTTATCTATAATATTCAAAATTATTTTTTCGCTATGTTTATACATCAGTCACTTAGCCATGTAATCAGACTTTAATTCCGCACTTCTCAAACAACAATGATTATGGTATCAGGCTATATATGAACACTCCTATCTGAACAGAAATCAGTTTCAGTAAAACTATCAACCATTTAAACAGACCCTAGCTCCCAGACACCCACTCACTTTAAAGGCCGAACACCGCTTATCTCAAATTATGCCAGAAAAGGAAATAATTGTGGAATTGTGGCCAACATTCCTGATGAGGTATCTCAATGCGTTTTCTCGATTCAATCTTTTTCTAGAGATAGGGACCTGCTAAGTCGAGTAGGTTTCTTTTGATTACTTAATCCATTCAATTGACACGAAGTACTAATACCATGTCCGATTTGTTTAAGGAAATCACACTGCCCACAGGAGAGACCTACTCCCAGCCAATTGGTGTCTACATTAATGGCCAATGGCTCAAGACGAATACCACCATAGAGACTGTCAATCCTGCAACTGAGGAACCAATTGTTTCAGTCTACGCTGCTGGTGTTGACGAAGTTGACTATGCTGTTAAGGAGGCCCGTAGAGCTTTCAAAGAGTGGAACAAGCGCACTCCTGAGGAGAAGGGTGCTGCCTTATATACGCTGGCTGACCTACTCGAAGAGAACCTTGACTTGGTTGCTAAAGTTGAGAGTCTAGACTCAGGAAAGCCCTACGAGGAGAACTCCAAAGGTGACATTGGAGGAACTGTCGCGTATCTGCGCTACTGTGCAGGCTGGTCCGACAAAATTCTTGGTACATCAATCCCTCTGAACAATAAAAAGTTTGCTATTGCTAAGAGACAGGCTATAGGCGTGTGCGGCCAGATCGTTCCATGGAACTACCCTTTGAGTATGGCTGGGTGGAAGATAGCGCCAGCTTTAGCGGCAGGAAATGCCATCATCATCAAATCAGCTGAAAATTCTCCACTCAGCTTGCTGCTACTGGCCCAGTTTGTGGAAAAGGCTGGCTACCCACCTGGAATCATCAACATTATCTCTGGCTATGGCTCTGTCGCCGGAACTCACTTGGCTCAGCATCAAGGCGTTGATAAAATTGCCTTCACTGGTTCCAGTAAAGTGGGAGCCTTGATACAGCAGTATGCTTCTTCCAACCTAAAGAATGTTACCCTGGAGTGTGGAGGTAAATCTCCTTTGATTGTCTTTGCAGACGCTGACCTCGACCTGGCTGCGAAATGGGCCGCTTTTGGCGTCATGTTCAACTCAGGCCAAAACTGTACCGCCAATTCAAGGGTGTTGGTGGAAAAGTCCGTGGAGGCCGAGTTTGTTGAGTTATTCAAGAAGGCAGTAGAAGAGAATTGGAAAATTGGTGATCCATTTGACAGCAAGACTACACTGGGACCCGTCATTTCCAAGGTCCAGTATGACAAAATCCGTGACTACATTGAGATCGGCAAGAAGGAAGGTGCCACGGTGGCTCTTGGAAATGAGCCAGTACCTTTCTCTAAAGGATACTACATCCAACCTACCATCTTTACCGGTTGTTCTCAGCAGATGCGTATAGTGCAAGAGGAGATTTTTGGGCCCGTAGTTTGTGTCTCCACTTTCACTGAGGAGGACGAGGCCATTGAAAAGGCGAACGACACCATCTATGGGTTAGCAGCTATGGTCTTCACCAAAGACTTTGGTAAGGGTCATCGAGTGGCTGACCAGTTGGACGCTGGTTCCGTATACATCAACTCGTCCAATGATGAAGACCACAAAGTTCCCTTTGGCGGTTTCAAAGCTAGTGGAATTGGCAGAGAGCTGGGTCACGAGGGCATTATTACTTACACACAAGTGAAGTCTGTTTATTGTAATCTTGATTCTAGTTATTAGGCAGCGAGTATAGGCTTGTACATAGTGAGTAATAGGAAACCACGGTACCATTTGGCTAAACCACGTTCTTTTCAGCTCTCGAATTAAAGTATATTGTACACCGTGTATATATTTATTTCTTGTCTCTTAGCTCGAGGAATGAAATGTAGTATTTCTTTGTCCACCTGCGGCACGACTTACCCCACATGATCATAGGTATACATAGCAGCATAATAAAAAGATCGATACAGGCAAGCACGATATAGGTGTTTTTAACCCCCATAGAGTCAAGCCAAGGCGAGCAGGTGAAGGTGAAGATACAGCCAATGGTGTTGTTTATAACTGCAACACCCACCATACCTTCCAGCACCATCTCAGGGTATGCATCCATAAGGTATGACATGGCAATATCACCAGAACAACCCCAGCCAAACCCAATAAACCCGAGCCCCACGTAGGTCATGTGCCACGAGTATTCCTTTTCTGTACCAATACCAAACATAAGCAAGCCGGCGGGTGAAATGATTGCGGCAGCAAAAATGAAATACAGCCGGTATTCCGCCTCCTGAATTCCATTATGACGCTTCGCATACCAGCGCACAAACCAGTCAGAAAACACACCGGCGTACAAGCAGCCAATGGTTGCACCAATGACACATGGAACATTCATTAGGGCAACTCCTACATCTCCATAGCTCCAAGGAGGATCGTAATACATGTCGTCTTCTGTGGTGAGGTAAAAAGTAAGGAAGGCATCCTGAGCTCCCCACATCAAACCGGAGAGAATCACAGGAGGGAACCAAAACACGCGTAACATAGAGAATAGGCGACGGCCATATTGCTTGAATCCCCACCCTTTTAAGTTAGAGGCGGGCGTAATCATACGAATAAGTTCCCAATAAGGCTTCTTTGGCTCGTTGAAACCTGTTCCTGTCACTACAATATCGTTGTTTGAAGACTGGTCCTCTTTCGTGGACACGTTTGTGATTTCACCAGTGGCTTTTGTATCCTTAGCATCAGTGCTGACTTCTTGAAATTCAACTTTGTTGGTCGAGTCCTCATTGGGAGCAGAGCCAGTCACCTTCCTCGATTCAATCTCACCCATGTATAGCGTTCTGTCAAAGTAGGTCTCATAGAGGGTAAAGTACATCAGAATAAGTAGAGCACCAGAAATAATGACAGCACACCAGCCCACCCACGTGTATCCAGCGTACTCCACTATGAATCCAGCAATCAGTGGGCCCAAGTAGGTACCCACAGAGGTGGCCAAGATATAAACTGTAAGCACTGTACCAAGCTGGTGAGAGAAGAATAAGTCTGATAGCGACAGCTGCACTTGAGCCTCGGCACAAGCTTCAGATATTCCGACCAACAGCTGGTTCCACATAGTATTTGTGGTGTCTTTGGCCTTCGACATCCAAATGGCACCGAGCAGACCAAATGTGATACACACAAAGTAGTTTAGCCTACGCCCCCATAGCGTCGCGGCTGGGGCAGTGAACAAGCATCCATACCCTATACCAATAAATAGGATACCAGCTCCAGTGTTCATCGAGTCATAGGTGATTCCGTATAGTTCGTTCATCGAGTCCTGAATAGCACCTTCGTCGTTCGAGGTGGCAGCAGTAAAACCAGTGATGAACGCTAACATAACCAGCTGCCAAATTTTGGTTTTCATAGACCAGTTAAGCGGGTCATTAGGAGAGTCCGATGGCTGAGGGTGTAATATAAGGTCTCCCTTGGTCTTGAGCTTGGTGACAGTATCTAAGTTGAGGGCCTTAGTCTCGTCATCAAGATGGTTACCATAGATGTTGACCGTACCCGGTACAAAATTCTCATCGTATATGTTCTGTGATATGTCTTGGCTCATCGGAGGCTAAATAAATAATGTGGGAATAATGCAATTAAAGGCGTGAACTGAAGTTTTGAAAGCAGCAAAAAAGGGTCAAAGGTTGAAAAAGAGGTATAAACTAAAAGGCAGAATCAATCCCCCAAATATATCTTAATAAATGCAAAACGTGGATTTTCAGATTCTATATGTTAGTGAAGCTACCGCGGATCTCAACCCACCTTTGTAGTACACGCTTATCTAAGCCCAGTCTCTCTTCTATTTCTTTATCTTGAAAAGGTCAAACAAAGTTCGACTGCAAAATTAAAACTTTTGCATTATCTGAGTCTGTCAAATTGGTGCATGCACGACTTTTTGAGGCACAGATTCTTCAACGCGGCAATCTGTCACAGCAAAGGCTGAGATTCGCTAGATTAGAAACTACAAAGACAGAAGCCTTTTTGGTACATGCGCGGTGTGGGTACCCCCAGCATTTTTGTGGAGAGGGGCACAGGTAGATACGATGTTACTGGGACTTGGTTCCCCGAACGTGTAGACCTCACAGTCCTCACCCAAGACAGACTTTCTGCAGCCAAGAATATTACCGAGGCCGCGACGCAAAGTTAAAAACTGACAGCAGGTAAAGGCATTATGTGGCACATCACGTGACCTATAATGCAACTATGTGACTGCGAGTACCAGTCACACCTTTCAACTGGACCGGACAGCCAGACTATAACGATTTGCAATATATTACTTCTTCGATTGCCTCACTATCCCTTTCGTCATGTCACACATTCATTCAATCATTTCATGCACCCCTATACACATATACTATACAATTAACGAAGAGTCTTAAGGAAAGAGTCCAAATTGTACTCTTCCTCATACTGACTCTCATCCCAAAGGTCGTCTAGACCCTTTACAGCCTCACCAACATCACCGGAAATGCCCACTTCATTAGGAATGTCTCCCGAGATCTTGCTTTCCGTATTATCAATACTCTTTTGCTCCGAACCATTATTATTGCTGTTGCTTTCCTCTACATTACCGGAGCCCTCCACATCGAACAGATCCAGGAGCTGATTCGTGTCCATCGTCATCATTCCTGAGTTTTGCTGGTTCACAATGGTGGAGGCAATGTTCATCTTGAACTTTTGAAGTCCCATGATCTTTTCTTCAAGCGTATTTTTAGTAATCAGCCTGTACACGTTAACCACCTTCTTCTGACCTAAACGATGCGCTCTGTCCATTGCTTGTAAATCGTTCATGGGATTCCAATCGTGCTCTACAAATATTACGGTGTCCGCTCCAGTGAGATTTAGTCCTAATCCACCGACTTTAGTGGTCAACAAAAGTACGTCAATTGAAGGGTCTTCGTTGAACTTTCGTACAACAGCCTGCCTGCTTCTTGCCTCAGTACTACCATCAAGGCGCATATACGAGACTGAAGGCATGTGCTTCTTGAACAACTCGTTCTCAACAATATCAAGCATATCTTTCATCTGAAAGAATATCAGCGCTCTATGCTGCGAGATGACTTCGTTACTCGATTCCCCGATACCACACTCCATTAACAGATTCTTCAAAGCAAGTAGCTTAGGAGAATGGTTGACGTCCCTTAACTCACTGTGATACTCTTTAAGCTGCTTAATGACCTCCTGGTATTGTGGGTGAGACTCTTTCAGCACCAAAGCTGGATGATTGCACAGCTTCCTCATGTACTGCAAAGTCTGGAAAATGTGCTGCTTGTTCTGTTTGTCCTCTTGGTTCTTTAGGTCTTCTTCCATACTGGTCTTCTGTTTGGTAACAAAATCTTTGTACAGCTGTCTCTGCAGATTACTCAATTCGCAGTAGTAATCCTGTATGATTTTTGGCGGCAGGTCGCTCAGAACATCCTCCTTCAAACGCCTGAGCATGAAGGGGAGCACTTGCCTGTGCAAAGACTCCAAAGCTATCGCTCCAGCCTCCTGCTCTTTATCACCCTTATTGCTTCTCGAAACGGCAATAGGCTTGGCAAACTTCTCCTGGAACATCTTTTCAGTTCCCAAAAACCCGGGCATCAAAAAGTCAAACAACGACCACAACTCCAAGACATTGTTTTGGATAGGCGTTCCTGTCAAGATGAGCCTATGCTGGGCGTTTATACGCTTAACAGCTCTTGTCAGTTTCGTGCTGTCATTTTTTATGATGTGACCTTCATCTAGGACACAATAATTATAATCCAGGCTACTCAAGAAGTCAACATCGTTCCTTACGACATCGTAAGATGTTACAACAACATCGGCCTCATATAGTTGGTCCCTTATTGACTTTCTGATTTGTGGATTACCAGCGTATACTGCGATCTTTAGGAAGGGAGCATACTGATCAAACTCCTGCTCCCAATGGCCTGTCAAAGAGGGCGGGCACACTACCAAAGAGGGCAGCTTCCGCAATTCAACAGCACCGGTCTCCGCAAATCTCTCTGCTCTTATATGGTGATCACTTGACACTATACAGATAGTCTGCAGAGTCTTGCCCAAACCCATATCGTCACATAGAATACCGTGCAGATGGTATTTGTTTAAGAACGCGAGCCAATTGACTCCCTCCTGTTGATATTTACGAAGAGTAGCTTTGATGGCAACCGGTAACTCAAATGGCTTGATCTTCGAAGGGTCCATCATCTGTTGAATAAACTCCCTCTCACGGTCTCTTCCTGCTAATAACTCTTTTGGCATGTTAGGAGGGTCAGGAATACCGGCCTCCAGAGGCACCAGCTTAATGATTGACGCAAAAGTACTGGTAGATAGAATCCGAATATCAGAATTTGCGTCACTCATTCTGCCCAGGACTGGGACAATCAAAAACACAACGTACGGTAGCACCTCTGTTCCCATCGTGTTGCATAGGTGATAAATAAATTCGATGGCACCTTGTCTTTGGTGAAGCTCTAATCCATTGCTCAGCATAGGCAGAATCTCCTTGACAATTACCTGAAATCCTTCGCTAGGGACCACTGAACACACGGTTGCAAAACACTTTGCTGATGAGTATCTGAACACAGAGTAGCGAGATTTGAGTCCTTTAATAATAGTAGGAACATTTTCGAATATTTTAGAGTGCAGTTCAGGACTTATTGAGGGAAGTAACGACCTTATGAGTTCCAGCCCATCAACTATGGACTGGCCCTGTGTAGCATCGTCCACTGTGTCATTAGACAAAATGCTTAAAGAATCAAACATCAGCGATTGTAAGCGAGGCACCGCCTCAAAAATCTTTCCCTTGTATTCATACAACAAGTTCTTCAAAGCCATCATAGCGCCTCTTCTCTTTATCTTGGCCAGCCATATCTCATGTTCTTCAGCAGCCAACTCTATCGGATCCGTCTTGGCCTCTTCTTTTCTTAATGACAAAACGTTATCGTACACATTGGCGTTAGGAGAAAACTCAGGCACTTCAGAGGTATCAACACAAAGAAATGCACACAGGTTTTTGATGACTTTTTCTGCAGCTCCCTTTTTGTTAGAATTATTCAACTCAACGATCAAAAGGCATATGGCATCCGCTGTTCGCTTCTGTAATAGAGTGGAATTTTCTGATTTTATACTATCCATTAATGCCCTGATTATTGGATTCAGTTTTTTTGGCAACCCGCCAATCTCGACATAGGCAAACGCATAAGAGGCCAGAATTCCAGTGACTCTATCGCTTTTTGAATTCTGGGCCTCATTTATTGCCATAGTAATCCTGTGCCTGCTATCCTGCAAGGTCTTGTCAAGCAGATTTCTATCAATTGCAGACATTGATTTAATCAGTTTTGGAAACGTCTCATTTACCACCTTTTCGGCAGAATCTATGCCAAACGCATCCTTCCCAGCGTCCACTTGGCCTTGAACAAGCACTGCTAACGTAGGAATCTTGCCTGGATTGACGTGACCCTGATCTCTAAATATTGAAAAAAGCTGCAAGCATTGATTCCTGAGGCCCTTAAGACTAGGTACAGACTCACTAAAATATGGTAAACTCTCAGGTTCTGACAGAGCATCGAGCAATATAGGCAGCATCTCTGACTTTACCTTTTCTGTATAACTTGGAAGCTTATCAGGCGACCCACTGAACTTCTTCAATGCCTTCCAGAACTCATCAAGGACTATCGAGGACAGTAGTCTTGGAGTAGAGTGTACGTCGTGCAAATTTTCCTTTAATTTCTCCAATATAGGGATCAAATTATCGAATGACTCGTGCCTAGCCAACGTCAAACCGAAGGCTTTAGCGGCAGCCAATCTAGTTCGTAGTATTGTCTCATGTCCCACAAGTAACACGTCACCATTCACAATGGGAGCATCGATATTGACGTGCAACTCGTACTCCGAGTCGGGAATACCGGTATCTGCAGAGTGATCTTGTATTGCTCCATTTTTCCTCTTGGTACCCTGAGAAGTGGAGTCTGATAAAGTGTGCCCACTGGGCCGTAAAATCAAACTTTTGTCCATCACATAATTAAACCTAGCGATACCTATTGGTGTCATCAACAGTGTCAAAAGCGGAGATGCGTTATCCTTGAAGATAAAGTCTACAGTAATTCCTTCGAGCTTTGAAACTTCGTTTATCAGTTTTTCATACACGGTCATCGACATGTCCAACACCTCATTATTTTGCTCAACCAGAACGTTCTGAAACAACAGACGTAATGCTTTGGCATCTATCCAGTCCTTTATGGAGTCGTCATCAATGTCCAGAAATGCTATTAAAGTTTTGAGCACAGACTTACGCACATTGGTTATACTGTGCCGAAGAAATGGAAACAGTCTAGGAATCAAATTCTTAAAGCTATACGATGCGTCCTCATGGGCGTACGTTTTCATTCTCTCCAGTACCTCTTTATGCGAGCACAATTTTGCCAAAAGATCCATCAAGGATCCAATAGAAGCTGATAAGTCGTCTTTCAAATTAGTCAAATTGTCCCAAATTACACTCACAATGGCAAACACATAGTCTAGCCTCAGCTTCACAAACTCCACCGTTATTGGTATTAGGGTGGATGCTGCAACAGAGGATACATCATCATCGTCCGACTGTTTAAGGCAGTGCAGCACAATTTCTATAGTGCTATTGAGTAACTCACTGTGTTTGAACAAAAGGTCTGTCCTCACACTGACGAAGTAACGAAGACCAAGCAAGCCACCATGCTTAGCTTCCCAACAAGGAACAACGAGGTCCAAAGATGTTAAATCTTGTTTTATTAGCTGGATCAAAGACCTGTAAGTCTTTAGAACGCTCTCATCAGGCATATGTATGAGCAAAGCAGCTAATGTTTGTGAAGCGTTTTCCCGCACTGGTGCTATAACAGTGTCTGAGACATAGTCACCAAACCTGTCTATAGCAAAGAGCGTCACAATTCTCACTGCCAAATCTTCTAAAGTGCGCTGGTTAAGTAAATCATTCTCTGCCCTGCTCTTCCCCCTAACTCTGCCGGCTCCCTTACCATGGGTTTTCACCAGCTCTCTTAGACCCATAGTTGCTCCGTGCCTTGTTTCCCATACATCATCAAACAAATCCTTCACTAGCAGTTCGAAAACACCCTGGAACAACCATACCCAATTGGCAAACTTAGCATGCTCATGCAATATGGGCGAAATTTCGGGAACTTTGTGCTCCACCACCAGTTTAGATCCATTTGCTTGTGATGTTATGTCCAGTGACTTTTCTGGTCCATTTAAAATACTTGTGTCAGAATTGGCGTCGACGTTATCCTCTGACAGCTTCTTAGACACTGTGCTTTGAGACAAGTCTACGGCGACAGACCTTCCGCTGTTGTTACGTGCAAACTTTGCCCTACGCTTGGCCATGGCACGCATTCGAGCAGATTGCTGAGTTGATTCTGATTGCTCTTCTTTCACGGCGTCGATGGAAGGTTCCTTTTTGAATTCAGGTGTAGCTGGTGTTTCTGGAGTCGAGTTTCTAGAACTTGTAGAATCTTCTTGCTTATCAGCACAAGCAAACAGACCCAGCTTCTCTACCAATGGCGTCCTCTGTCGCTTCAAAAGTAATCCTCTGGGTATCTCAAGGCCATTTGAATCTTCCATAGCTTTTAGATTTTTGAGACTTTTGATGCCCTTAGCATCAATCCCTGATTCGCCTTCTGAAGCTGTAGCCAATAACACTCTTCCAGAATGAAGCACCTCTTTAAGACTCCAATCATCGAAGGAAAGTAAGTGATCTTCCTTCTGTTGTACCAGTGTGTCCAAACTCGCGTCGTCCTCCTTTTTTATATACATGCTTTCCTCCCTTTTTATTTCTGGAACTTCGGACTTGACGTTGACGTCATTTGGCACCGACTCTACAATTGCGTCGGTTGATTGTTCTACATCTATTTTCACGCTGGTATCTTTGTCACTGTTGTCGTCTTCGTTAGGGTCCCACTGAGAAGCTCGACTTATAATTCCGCCAAATGCCTTCGCTGCTGAAACTCTTGTCTCCCATTTTCTTGACTTGAGAAAGGGGTAGACTCGGGACAAGAGGTTGAGTATCTCTTCAGGATGCTGTTTCGCCAGGTCAGCTAGCTGGTCCGCCGCTGTGTTTCGTATAAATGCAGTGGATCCCGTCTCCAATATGACCACGAGTCGATCTAAACGTGACATGGTGCGGGTCAATCTGTAAACGCGTTGAACAATCGCTCTATTTTAATGTATGATACGCGTAGTGTAAACAGTGTTGCTGGGTGGAATATGAGCGTGTATATCTTTGGTAATGGTGCCCTTTTGAAATTTCCAATTATGTGAATGTTGCGCAATAAAAAAGGATCCTTGGATACGTTACTGCTTATCCGGGCTTTACCCTCTGAGACTAAGCTCACTTATTTAATGTGTCTAACAGCTTTGAGACTATTGCGTCTTCTCGCTGTATGCAAGAATTTTCGGGCCTTTTTATATAAAATGTCTTTCAAGGTGCGAGGTGTGCGTTCGGAGCTTGGGCCCATGCACTGCAAATGGGTGCTGAGAGTTTTGGCACGCGGGCCTGCGCCAGCTGAAGGTGGTTTTGCTAACGTTTTTCTCAGGTTCGTTTATTGACAAGCTCATTTGAAGTGGCTCAGAGTGCACCAGTTGACCGAGGTTTTTCGCCACTGAGTTTTGTTTTATAGAGTTTCTACGGGATATTCTACTCAGCAATTCAAATGGGCTTCATAGATGCGCTATACATCACAAACGAAGCAGAGTAAGTTGATTTGAGTATTCTCTGGAGGTGCCAGCGGCTCTAGCAGAGCCCGTATAGCAGACTTGTCACTAACCGTACTACAGTAAATTGCTCTTCGAACAGCAGTTTTGCTCAGGATGCCCAAGTTTCCGCCACGTGTATGGCCGAATAGAGGAAATTAGCCTCAATTCCGGGGGCTTGGTTGGGACTGATGCTGGCAAGTACCGTACCTCGGTGTTTGATAGGGATAGCTTGGATCAGATAATCTCATTAGAGAGCGATTGGATAGTGGCATGGGCCAAGTTGGGGAGTTTTTATTTCATAGCATTGGGGACCCAGGGCGACTTCCACCTAGACACTACCAGCGATGATGAAGACGAAAGTGAGGATGATAGCGATGACGATACTGAGGATAGAAGCACAGAGAAAGGCAAATCTAAACACAATAGGGTCACTAACGTGACCAATCCAATGAGATACATTGATTTCTTTAATCAATTCCACCAAGCTCTTCATATGTTCCTTGTAGAGCCGCTAACACAGCGAAAGATAGAGTCGAATCCTCACAATATCATGTTGCTACTGCAGGAATTTGTGGATGCATCGGTGCCGTATGTCACAAACACAAACCAACTGCGAGAATTGCTCCCGAACAATAGCTTTCTTAACAAAATCATCTCTACTACGAAGCAGATTTCCAGAACGGCATCTACCTCCATCAACAACATAGCACAGGCTAATTCTATGGGTAACTCTCTAAGCCGAGCTTCATCGCAGTCCATCCCTAGCTCGTTTTCTGGGCACCAAAGCATGAAATCTATATTTGAAAAATCAGGTAATATAGTACCTTGGAGAGCTGTGAACGTGAAGCACGTTCAAAATGAGCTGTTTGTAGATATCTACGAGCGGCTAACGGTTATAGTTCCTCCCCGAAAATTGAAAAATACGGTAAAAATGTCGTCGTCTTACTATACTTCTTATGACAGACAGCCACTTTCGACAAAGATTCCGCTGCCAGTGGTGGCGAATATAACGGGCCACATGAGCTTTCGCTCAAGTTTGTCCGGAGTGCCAGAAATCAACATGATGTTGGATTTGGGAAGACACGATTTTGGAGTGCCGTCTTTCCATAGAGCAGTCAACCTTGTCAAATGGAGCCAAGCACCTGGGTTGCTCGTGTTTGTCCCTCAAGATGATAAGTTTGCTCTGATGGAGTATACCATAAACCTTTTGGATGACACTCAAAGGTATGCGGGAAATGCTCGTGAAATAATGAAGTATACTGGCATAATAGACGTGGAGTTTATTACCGGAATGGGACTGAAAAAGAACGAGTTTGAGATCAAGCTGAACATTGGCTTCCTCAAAAATGTTGCATCTATAGAAGATCTGAGAGTTGAAATAGTAACGCAAACAAAAAGTGACAACTCGGAAAAGCAGAAAGAGTACTCTATAAGCACCGTTCGAATGTCTCATGGAGAGTTAGACAGAACAGAGAACGGAAATTACCAATGGAACTTTGAAAGCAGCACACCTTTAGGAATCAGCCCTGTTTTCAAAGGTCAAGTGCACACATCTTTGGACTCGGAAGAGCCAGTGAAACCAGAATATTTGAAGCTGTCTTACTCGAATAATGACGCAGTTCCCAGTGGGCTGAGGGTAGATTCCATAAGGATATCCGAGACTGGAGGCCCTCCTGCTAATGTAAAACCTTTCAAAGGAGTGAAGTATATCACCAGAGTGAGCGACTACGTGGTTAGGTGACTCTAGTATATCGATCGATAGAAGGTATATAGTCTATGTTTGCGCGAATTCTAGTAATGATGGCTTAAATTGCGGGACGAGTATAGGCTTTGATAGTCCACTCTCAATATCCGGATAGAGCTTTTCTAACAGAGGTGCCCTTTGTCTTCAGTTTCAAATCAAACCCATTCTCCAGTAGACCTATTATTTCCGTGAGACTGTCAACAACATGGTCAATTTCCGGTATCTCATCTACAAGATGCCCGTTATCTCCATGACGAAGCAAAATCGTGGCGCATCCGGCTCCCAAACCAGCAAACATATCGTCTCGTGAATCTCCCACCATTACAATATTCTCTGGCTTTAGACCCCAACATTGCGCTATATGTATCAAGGGTACTGGTGAAGGCTTGGGCGGGTCAAAGTCTCGAGTCACCACAGGCTCAGTCAGCACTACACCCTTAGGCACAAAGTTTGCAATCAGATGTTCAACTGGCTTCATAAAGTTACGAGTACAGATGGTGCGATTGACCTGACGGGCGCTTAAAAATGTCAACAGATCAGCCAGTCCTTCAGTAGGTTCCATAACAGCCATGGCTTCTTCTTCCACATCTTCAATTCGTTGGTGTGCCGAAGCCTTCTCTTCTCCTTCTAGAGACTTCAGCTTGTCTAAGATATCTATTGGCTGACCAACAATCCCAAGAGCCTCTCTCATTTTGGCAAACATCCATGTCTCCAAAGTTAGTCATCAAGTAAAAGTGATACTACATAGAGTCAGTGGTAGTGACGCTACCAGTCCAACGGCCACAGTCGTTCACGTGCTCCTTAACTTACCTGAGGCTTACATAAAGTTCCATCCATGTCGAAGATAACACCCTTGACAGCTATATCAGCCGCACTCTTTGGTACTAGGGCTATTCTTTTGGCTACTGTCATGATATAAACTAAATCGTAGTATTAGTCACTTAACTTATACCGAAGACCAACCCAAAACGGAGATACATCACGACCTCTGTCTATTGTCCCCTTATCAGTCACACTTATAAATCGACGCGTCGCAAATCCCCTTGCACATCCAACCAGCATATTTCTTGATCTCATAATCTCTACCCTTTTCTGTTGGCAGTATTCTGCGCACGCCCATTACATCAGCACAATTAATCACATCACCATTGCACAATGACATCGTCAGTCCCATATGAGCCAGATGACTTTGATAATTCACCCTTCGCAGAGAGTTCTGTCATTTTGCCCCCTCCCCAGCCAGTGAGAGCATTTGATGCAGAGAATAGACCCGCCTCAATTGTAAAAGAGGATGACGCGATGGCACAGCCTCCATCAATGACTGGCGACCCAATACCTCCTAATTTTTACTCAGATGGGCAACAGGGAGAGGAGAGGCAAGATGATCAACAAAATTTTACGAGTACGCAGCCAGACGCACCCAATGCGCCAACTTCGCATCCCGTTGATAGTGGTATATTTCATAAGTACCCCACTGCTGAAGATTTAAAGAGGTACCTCCCTGAAAGACAAAGCGCATCTTCTTATAGTATAGTCATGAAGGTTGCAGAGATTGAGAAAAACGGGCCGGCTGGGTTTAAAAACCCTGTTGTAAAGTTCAATGCTCAAGTGAAAGGCCTCCCTGGGTTCAGGAAGACCATTTACAAAGACGTCAGACGAACTTACAAAGAGTTGCACTCTTTCTATAATTACCTCTCGTACAACAACATTGAGGTATTCGTTCCAGCATTGCCACCAATCCCTTCTCTATACAATCCTGGGTCTCCTGAATTTATGCATTCGACGGTAAGGTCCGTACAAGACTGGTTTAAGCGCGTGACCCGCAATCCTCTTCTAGTACGAAACCAAGAGTTTGTACTGTTTTTAGAGCAGAGTGACTTTGCGTATGCCCCCTCAAAGACAAAGCCTTCTAGTAATTCAGTGATGGCGACTGGTCTTAAGAGAAAGACTTTAAAACAATTACAACCTCCGTACGATGCGTGTATTGAACTGGCTGAGTACAGGCCGATGATTAAGTCGGTATACCAGGCAGCTTCTAATTTGACAAAGCAGCTGGAGAAGTTTTTGAAGCTTCAAAGGACTAGTAGTACAACGTTTGACGAGTGTATAACGGAGCTGTCGGGATTATCGGCGCTTGAAGAGTCTTCAGAGCTTGCTACCATGTGGGACAAGATGCATAAAGTTTTGGGTATCTATAATGAACTAGAGCTGATTAGGGAGGTGGATTTCGGAGCCACATTGATGGACCATTTTCTACTTGTTGCCGACGATGCCTACAACATCAAAGAGGCACTCACGAATCGTCATCTCCTGATGAGAGAGCTGATAGCTGCTGAGGAAGCCACTAAGAAGAAGACGAGTACGATCAACAAGCTGAAGCTTAAGTCAGCGATTGACCCGATCAAGGTGGACGAGGCGATTAGGGGGCTAGAAGTGGCAAAAAATTACGAAAAAGAGCTGGTGTACCAGGTTAAAAGAACTACCTACAACATGATCATAGAGGCAGAAGAATATATAAAAGTGCTATCTGAATCAGTGAAGAAGACTTTCAAAGTCCTCGCACAGCACCAGATACAAGCAGAGAGAAAAATGTTGCTTTTACTCAGCCAGAATAAGCCTATACAAGCACATGAGTCGTTGTCACGTCTCGGAAGAGAAGCCTTACCACTTGAGCGGTCGCCCGCTCGTCCAATGACAGAGGACTCAGACTCATGGAATTCTCGTCCTAGAAAGAAGTTTGAAGAAATCTCCGCCGTTTCTTCTGCAATTCCTGACGATCTTGATGTGCTAAAGGCGGATGACCCTACTTCTGCTGAGAGTAAGGCGGCTAACGATCAAGACGAATTTATGAAGGTGGATACTAAGAGCGCTGCTACGTTGCTTTCGACGTCTACGTTTTAGAAACGCTATGTACGATAAGTTGGTAGTTTGAGCATATATGCTGTTGTAATTCTATAGTTGAATGCTCCGCTGCGCTAATACTGCTTCCACGCTACTAAGTTTTTACAATTATTCAGATAAGACAGCTTCAAGGGAGGACTGGCCAATCTATACGCTAACTGTAGAGCTAACCAACGCGTTAGCATGAAATATCGACCTATATCAGGCCGCGATGCTTACCTAATGGCACTGCTCTGCTAGCATGGCCAGTCCGAGCTACTTCACACAATAGCAATCGACCCTATGGCCAGAAATATCAATCACATTCTCGTAATCATGACAGTCTACAGCACCACAAAAGTAGTAATCAATGTTTTCACCATGGAATTACAGCAACAGTAGTATAGTGCTGGGATATGATCAGCTATTACTATATAGGTATATGGGCTTAGTTAAAAACCAAATTTACTGCAGGAACCGATTCCTGCAAATTATCTCCGAGCTCTCTTCGCGCGATTACTGCACAGAATTATCATGGCTTTCGTTGCATTCTGCCTTTTCCTGCCTTGTGTCTCCACTGTATAAAAGCTATCGGTTGAACTAAGAGCGACAATCGTGTTCAAAAGGCTCTCATAGCCCAACCCAGTATTGCCTTGTCCTACAATGCTAAAAAAAAAACTGAACATCTTGAAGAAGGGCGAGTCTTCTAGTGACACTGCCCCCACGGATAGCAGCGTCAGCAACAGTTCCCGTTGGCCCAAATCGCCACAATCGCCGATTCCACCAGCACTTTCCGCCTTTGGTTCTTCAATATCCTCTTCATCTACTTTGAAATCAGCCATTCCTCGTCTCAGAAGAGCAGGCGATAACCTTTCTGAGGGTCTTGAGTCCCTCAACTACTCAGTTAAGGAGCTACAGACGTATGGAATAGCTGGCAAGGTTTGCTCCGTAGCGTTTGATCCACTCCAAAGTTTGATGGCCGTTGCCACAGAGTATGGCCGTGTGCAAGTGTTTGGACAGGCCCGTGTGTCGTATGAGTTCAAGCTAGACACAATTAACCTTGTCAAGTATATTCGCTTCATAAAAGGGTGCTATTTGGTCGCATTTGACTCGCACAACACCATATTTGTGTTGTCATTGGTCACTAAGAAAGTAATACACACAATTCAAACACATCAGCCAATTACAGCGATTGAGACGGACTACTCGCTAGAGTTTGTGTATGTGGGCTTTGGCAATGGACAGGTTACTGCATACAATATCGAGACGGGAGAGCAGAGCGTTTTGCGAATCAGGGAATTTCAACACAGCGTATTTATTCTAGAGCACAATGTTGAGGTGGTGAGCATCAAATTGCATCCAAGGAACATTGGTGTGCTCTTGATAGCCTATCCTAAGCTTGTAGTATCTTTCAACTTAGCTGAGAACCAAGTTGAGAAACAGTTTGTTTACAAGCTGGCACCGACGGCGCCAGGTGGAGATAATGCCACTTACGAGTATGACAATGCCGGCGTTTATGTTCCTCATGTTTCCCACGTTGCTTGGCACCCCAACGGCTTGCACATGGTGAGCGTATACGACGACAACTCTTTAGTTTTTTGGGATGCTAAGACTGGTGAGATGATCCTCGCCAGGACGCTTTTTGATAGTTATGTTGATGCTTTGAGCGGGGAGAATAAACAGCCTGAACCTTTGAGAATGACGCCGATCAAAAGAATATGTTGGATATGCGATACCGACCCTGAAAAGACTTCGTTGCTTATATGCGGAGGGGACACGTACGAGTCGGAGGGATACCACCAGCTTGTTAGAATGGATTTTGGAAAGATGCTGTCTTATTCAATGACAAGCTATTCTCAGATGGCCAAGTACTACGCACAACCGCGGCAGCAGAATATATTTGTGGTTCACTCTGCTGCCAATATAGACGACTTTGTACCATTAGGTGAAGCTTCGCCTTACTTTAACGGCTATCATGATCCCAAATTGATTGTTATCATCCTCGATGATGGCTCACTAAAGTTTATGAACTATCCTAACGGTACTATGGCGTTCAAGGCAAACCTCTTTCCAGCCTCTCTCTCCTGGCTCAATCCAAAGGTGACGTGTTCGAGTTCAGCGTTTGTCGACAAAATCAAACTAAACAGTATGGTTAGCTTACAAAGGCAGCACAACACTATCTTGAAGGGCGGTATTCCTTCCCGACCAAAATACAAGGCGGACGTTGGTTCAGTTATCCTGACAGGCCATGAGAGCGGGTACATCCGAATATGGAGTTGCTCCGAAGGTGAGCTTGACAGCAGTGCTGTGTTTGAAATCGACATCTCAAGTATCCTGATGAGTGATTCCCTAGATTACAGTGTGAAGAAAATATCGTTTGCTGGAAGCGTACTGGAAGTGTGCGTGTCTTTACAAAATGGCTACGTTATGCTGTTTGCTTACAAAAATAACCCAAGGTTTCAGCCGAATGTTGATGCCCTCAGCGAGAGAGTTTCCTCTATTGACCTGAAGAAAATTGAGCGTTCATCTAAGCCCATAGTAGACATTTCAGACCGTTGCCCCATCATGGTAAAAAAAGGGTTCATGCCACTTTTTTGCGTGAAGCCCCAAGAAACGGACACGGTGTCTGCGATATATAACACCAATATCTTCTTCCTGGCAATAGGATACATGTCAGGGAAACTGATAGTGATAGATAAAAGAGGAAAAGTGGTCATTGCCAGTATCATGCTTCACGACAAGGGTCTTTCTCTGCCTGCTATTCCCACAAGTATCGAGTTTGGGTTTGGGGCATCTCCATCTTCTCCATCTTCTCCTTCGTCTTCTGCTGTCATTTCAATGTACGTCGGTACCAGCATTGGTAGGTTATACACGTACGAAGCAGTGCCTGATATAAAGGGCATCTATAAAATGCGCTACGTTAGTGAGCTTGGCACAAACAACGCGGAGATTTCTGGCCTGATACCTGTAAATGCCAGGACTGGTCGTCCATGTCAGCCTACAGTGCAGATGCTGACAGCCGCCAGCCAGCCAGACATCAACTCTCCCACTCTCGTAGTGTGCTCATCCGGTTCCGATATAAGGGTAGTGCAAGACGGTAAAAGGCTCGCGCACCATACTTTCAGTAAAGGTGAGCTTTCGTCTGTAGGTATAACAGGAACGAAAACCCAGTCTGGTGCAATTTCCTTTTGCATAGTAGCAGTACTGGGGCTAAGCAAAAAGCTGAATGTATACTCCATTCCAGCTCTCCGCGAGCTAAGCTCAATGCGCATACCTTATAGAGTGGAACCCACATATTCTGTGCACAGTTCGATCTTGCCCCTAGGTGATGTTTTTTTGAGAATTAATCAGACAGAAGCTTCTCTAGTGAATATCATGAACCAACGTCGCCCTATTGCTTCAGTAGCTTCTGCCCAGGAGGAAGACACGCTGTTTCTGCCTAACATTCTTATCCCACGTCGTCCTGCACTTAATACTCTGGTGAAAGGTGCGCCCGCGCTCTCCTATGCCGAGCTTTATCGCATGCTGATTGGTCGTGACCGTAGTGAAACTGGCAAGACGGAAGAACATAAAGTGGCATGGGCCATCTCGCCTTATAACCCAATAAACAACAGTCTCTTTGGAATTGCTAAACCGATATATTACGATCCTAACGCGTTGAGTCAGCATCCTAAGCTGCACGACAAGCCTCGTGCTCCTGTGAGCATGAAGATGGTTAATAATAAATTTAGTAAGTGGGCCCAGTCCGCTCAGCATTCTCTTGATACTACCACGAACAGAGTGGAGGACTATGTGAGCGATGCAAACGACGACTTCGACAAGTTCGTTACCGAAACCAGAAATGATGCAATCAAGGGTATTTTTACAGGTAAATTGGGTATATAGGAGTATAGGATCATTTGTGGCAGTAACTGAATAAGATTGCATAATGTTTATCTCAATATTTTCCCCTTAGCATTCGCCCAAATATATTGGTAGACTCGCTAGGTCATGTTCATTTTGCTTGCACCGTCATACAACAAGGTTAGCAAACACGTTTTGTCACTTATAACGAATACCCACCCGCCTGCTCCTGCATCAATCAACATTATCACCCAAACGATTAAGTGTGTCTTGGATTGATTGCCCCTCATTGCCATTAGTTTGTGTGTTAGCATTCTGATTACTCTGACTCTGGCCATTTTGATCATTTTGACCATTCTGGCTCTGACCGTTCTGAGGTGCCTGATCAGCTCGAGTGGTAAAGACCGAAGCTACGGAGCCTGGAAAGAAGTTGAATGGAAACGCATTAAGATCGTCTTGCGCACCTTGTTGCACGCCACCAGTTTGGCCCACCTGAGCGGCTGGGATGCCAAACCCTAGTTCCATCTGGACATCACCCACTATTGGGTTGCCCTGAGGCTGCTGCACAGAATTTACCATGTTGCCTACCCCGGCAGCAGGCATACGCAGCTGCTCGGGAGTCAAGGACTTGTAGCTGTCCAGAGCTATGCGCACATTGTCGGGCACTATATTGTCTATTACGCTTTGAGGATAGCCCTGCTGCCTTACGCGCTGCTCAGTGAGCCTGAAAGCGTTTTTCAAATTGCTCTTGAACAGTTCTAATTGGTTGGGTGACTTGGAACATGCCTCAACTGCACGGACATAGTAACGTAGAGCAGATGGGGCATCGCCTTCGTATAATTCTAGAAATGCTAATCGACAGAGGGAAGGCACATAGTTAGGGTCAATGCTGAGCGATTTCTTGAAGTCAACAGCGGCATCTGCCATAGCATTGAGTTGAACCAAAGCAGAGCCTCTGTTGTAGTATAACGGTGCCTTATTCCTATCACGTTCAATTGCCTGTGTGTACGATATGAGGGCGCCAGCATAGTTGGCATTTTTCATTTGTTGGTTGCCCTTTTCCCTTAGGGCGTCTGCACTCGACATAGTGCTACTATTATATGTGTTGATGGGAAAAAACGAAGTATAAATGAGATAATGGGCAGATAGTGTTGCTTCAATAAAGAAAGGGTTTATAAAAATGCCCTTGTGTTGGCAGGTTGATGATGCAAGATCAATATCAAAAAGTCAATTCGCCTACTGAAATCGGATCGTGCTGCAGTTAATGATAGTATGAGATGACAGGATAGTGAGCCATAAATAATATTTAGCCAACACAGCGATGCAACTTAGTAATAGTATTTGGGGAAACCGAGACTCCGAGAACAGAAGCCAAGAGAAGCGCAGAGAATAAGTGAGGGTGGCGTTGAGCCCCATAGTTAAAAAGCTGCAGTGAGTAAAATATCTGTTCCCGGTGGATTACCGCGAGATCGTTGCAGAGGCACCCGCAGAGTTTTCTCCACATCGCGAATCTAGCAATCTCTCTGCATAGATTACACCCCACTCATACTGATAATTGATTCCTTATCGCTGAACTCATGTGGAAGACCGAATCATCCGCTCAAATGGACTCTAGCACAGATGAATGGGATATAGTACCCGAGAAAAACATTCCTCCGCCACCAGAGCGCACTCAGCGCACTTGCACTGAGAGGAACACCCTAAGAGATTTTCTGAAGCTAAGCAGAAGCAATACGGACGATATTCTCCGTATCCGATTCAATAACCTCCTTGTTCACCATGAAAAGAGCAAATCACGTTCTATTTTACCTTTCAGAAAGGGTACCAGCACTCAAGAACAATGCCTTTCTTTCATGGAGTCGGTCATTTTCCCGCAATGGGCGGCCAGAGCAGATTCGATAGCCTTTTGCAAAGGGGTATATAGGGACATGAGAGCACAGATACACACAGAGCACACAGACGAACTGCCAGAGGAGGAAAAGAATCAGCTACTGAGAACAGATCCATATGCATTACGAGACAGGGAACAGAAGTTTAGGGCAAGGTATAACGACGTAGATCAGCTGGAACGCTGGGCCGAGAATGAAGAGGGAATAGAATCGATACTGAGAGAAAGATCGATGGAGGTGGCAAAAGATATGTGCAAGTTGGCTGGAGATATCGATATAAGTAAAAGATTTGTGGAGTATACGAAGCAGTTGAAATGACTTGAGAGGTCGTGTTAGCGAATCGCTCATTTTGCCAGATTAGCATCATAACTTCTGCACCAACGTACACTGCGAACCATATTTCTGCAACCATACTCTAATTGTACATAGCAACTAATGAAATAACGTTACAAATCATTCAATCGTTCATCATCAACTGGCGATAACTAGCTGATGAGAGAGTAGGACACACCTCATAATAATTGCTTTCTTACCAGTGCCCTTGTTTCATGTTACTCTTATCATCAACCCATTGGCCAGCTAAGCCAACCACGTCATCTTCGGCATCCAGCTTCATCTTTTTAGAAGGCCTATCATAACTGGAATTGTCTTCAGCTGAAGCAAGCTCTTGACTTTGTACAGATATACGCGATTTGTCGGTGAGCAATCTTTTGCCCCAGTTGCCGGCAGCCGTGCTACCTGTTTCGTCTCTGCACTGCTTCAAAAATGGCAACAAAGCAGTACCTCCCGTTCCTCTGAGTTCCTTTTTATTGCCCTTTGCAAGGCCGGCCCTCAAAGTAGATGACGACTCGGACCCCATACCACGAGCCTTCTGAGCTTGAATAATTATGTAACGCGTCACAATCTGAATGTGCTTGTCACGGAAAGCCTTTAACATTGCAACTGCCGCATCGTAGGCTAGCACTAATTCGTTGTGCTTAGTCTTGTTTTTCTGAACAAAGTCACGTAGAACGTTTACTTTCGAGAGATGAGTCAAAAAATCACTGTGTTTGCCGGGCATATACTTCCTCATTTCCGCCATGAATGGGTTGGAGTCATCCTTGCCGCTGCCACCCTTAATGTCTGAACCTGTTGCGTGGTGCTCGACATTTAAGATTAGATCCAGTGTCTGGATTAATGAAGATTGGGCATTGGACCCACCAGAGTAAACCCTGGGAATTTTCTCATCTCCATAATAGACACCGTCTTCCAAACCAACCTCTTTCATGTTCTTCCAGCCAGCCAAGTATGGGCGTAGTCTAAAATAAAAGACATGTGGATCACACATCTCCTCCATGCGCATCAAGACAGATCCCAAAGCGTCAATTGACTCGGCAATTTTCTGCAAATGCTCAACGACTCTCGGTATGTTGTTCTGACGGGCATATTCTATCGCCTTCAGGCCGTTGGTGATGCAAGGTGCCCCTTTGTACTCAAAATAAACGCTGACTAAGTAGAACCAGCTCTCGTCAGTCGAACCTGTGTACGTAGTGATGGTTTGTATGTTTTGTAAAAAAGCGTCATCGTCGTTTTCATTTGTACTGTCAACTGCGTCTAGGATATACTTGTAATTCCACAGACACAAACCGGCATAAGTGGCCACGGGGGGTAATCCAAGGTGCTCAGACACCTGGATCCAAGGCTCAGCCACCTGCTTTGGCAGCCGGTTATTTGGCTTATTGACGCCCCATATATAAGCGTGTGCAATAAATCCCAAAACACTATAGGCACGTCTCCATTCTCCCTCACTAATTAAATTGTCACAGCTTAGTAGTGGCATCTTGTCCACCACTGTGCGGATCCGCTTCGTTAACAACAATGCAGGGATAACCTGAACTACATCCTCCCACGCTTTGTAGTAGGGGTTCAGCTTGTCAACAGGCATTCCTTCGGGTAAGAACCCAGTTTTTTCCGAGACATCATAGTCCTCAAGGATGGGCAGGGGGTATGTATACGACATTCTTGAACTTGTTTTGTCGGAGTCAGATGGTTTGTAAAGAAATCAGAAGAGTGAGTCCAAACAGTTCTATCGGGCCACAAAGTGCGTCAATATCGTAAATACACGTGTGTCTTTAGTATAAAGTATAGCAACTCCTGGTTTCTGCCCTAATAATTCACAGATATCCCAAACACCACAAAGAAACAAGGTATTGTTCATAGCCGAGAATAAGAAATCTCACAGTCATACGGTTTTTTTTCGAGCCACTTTCCTCGCACTTTTTTCCCAAAAAGTTTGTTAAACTTGACTCCTTTGTTTTTGAAGGGCGCCACTAACGGAAATTAAAAAATCAAAGAGATGTTGAATTTGGATGGTCCAAAGAACGGCTAATATAGTCATCTATCCTATAGGCAATGCAGAGCTCATGGTTGTAATGTTCTGGGCCCGTTCAGGCCAAGTGGCCATTGTGAATGTAAATTGGCTATCAATTTCATGCTCCCTCTAGTTCAGTGACGCAAGGTGTAACTTCGAAAACTCTCGCAACAAAGCTCGTTTGCCCTTATTGAAGTTAACTGTTGCCTCTGTATCTCAAAGGGACAATGTAATGCCAAGGCTCCTTCTTATTTACATATGTGGAACGCCTATAAGTTAAGCCGGGTAACAGTTCTGCAGATATATCAAGTAGCTGTCCCGTTTGTACGGGGTTTATCAAATATTTTCCTGAAATTTTTTAGACCTGCATATATAGAGAAGAGCATATATATTGTAGAGTATTGATAAAGCACACTTACACAGCTGTGATGGCGAAGAAACAAACGAAAAGTAAAGTGCAGGCAAAGAAGTCAATGGTGGCGGATTTTGTGCCCACAATTTCCGACTCTGAAGATGACATTCCAAACCTAGATGAAGATTCTGCAGATGAGGAAACGAAGGAAGTGAAAACTAAAAGAGTGAAAAGGAACAAGTCTAAATCTAAAAAAGATCAGAAAGCGGAGAGTGACGGAGAGGACGAAACTAACGAAGACCTTAATCCGGACTTTGCGTTTGCTTTAGGGGATGATGAGCTCACTGGTGGCTTCCAAGGTTGGGACTTTGACGTTGATTCAAGAGGCGATGGTCAGGCTCTCAAGAAAGATGTCGATCTCGATGGAATTATAAGGAGAAAGGGTGGTCTTGGTGCCGGTGTGACGGGTATTGTTGACCAAAGCAGTGAATCTGAAGAGGAGGACCTTGACGATGAAGAAGAGAAGGAAAATGGTAATGTTTCGGAGTCTGACGATGAGGACTTGGCCATGGATGGATTCGGTATGGGAGCGACATCAAAGTCATTGGAAGAGGAAGTTAAAGAAGACAATGATCAGGAAAACGAATATGACGAAGACGAGGAAGACGATGATGAGGGTGAGGAATCAGAAACACAGGAACAGTTGAATTTGGGTAAGACGGACGACCCTGAGCAGGAAGAGGAAGATTCCGCTGAGGCAATGGCCGAGTTTTATGCTGAGGCAAACGACGAGGATGAGCAGATAAAGAAGGCGTGGTACAAGGACTTCCAGTCACTACAGCTCTCTCGTCCTGTTCTCAAAGGATTAGCTAATCTGGGATACACTAAGCCGTCACCCATCCAGAGTGCCAGTATTCCTATTGCATTACTTGGTAAAGACATAGTTGCCGGAGCTGTGACCGGATCTGGTAAGACTGCTGCATACATGATACCGATTATAGAAAGATTGTTATATAAGCCTGCAAAGATTGCCTCAACTAGAGTGATCGTGCTAGCTCCCACCAGAGAGTTGGCTATTCAAGTTGCAGATGTCGGCAGGCGCATAGGTCAGTTTGTACACGGCTTGACTTTTGGTTTAGCTGTGGGTGGTCTCAACTTGAGGCAGCAAGAACAAGAGTTAAAAAAGAGGCCCGATATTGTCATAGCTACTCCTGGTAGATTCATCGATCACATTCGTAACTCCCCCAGTTTCAACGTTGATAATGTTGAGGTGTTAGTTTTTGACGAGGCCGACAGAATGCTGGAGGAAGGTTTCCAGAAGGAATTAACTGAAATTCTGTCGCTCGTCCCTACTAGGAGACAGACAATGTTGTTTTCTGCTACAATGAACTCAAAGATTGCCTCGTTGATTCAGCTGTCTCTACAAAGACCAGTGAGGATTATGATAGATGCTCCAAAACAAGCCGCTACGGGACTTATGCAGGAGTTTGTACGTATAAGGAAGAGAGAAGAGTCAAAGCCAGCGGTACTGTTCAATATTTTGAACAAGATTGATCCAAAGCAGCAGTGTAGGACTATTGTGTTTGTTTCAAGGAAGGAGATGGCTCATAGGCTTCGTATTATTTTGGGGCTATTGGGTATGAAAGTGGCCGAGCTTCACGGTTCTCTAACTCAGGAACAACGTTTGAAGAGTGTCACAGACTTCAAAAAACTGACAGTTCCGGTGCTCATATGTACGGATCTTGCCGCTAGAGGTTTGGATATTCCCAAGATTGAGTACGTCATAAACTTTGACATGCCTAAGACACACGAGATATATCTTCACAGAGTGGGTCGTACTGCCAGAGCTGGTAGAGAAGGTAAGTCGATATCTTTTGTCGGCGAATCCTCCCAGGACCGTAACATCGTCAAGGAAGCAATCAAGTCTGTGGAAACAAGTAAGGCAGGAAAGGCAATAGGCAGGAACGTCGATTGGAATGAGGTCGAAAAGGTGCATAAGCTGGTAAAAGCTAAAGACGAAATCATTCAGGATGTATTACTAGAGGAGAAGCAGGAAAAGGAGATGCTGAGTGCTGAGATGGAGTTGGCTAAAGGTGAGAACCTTCTCAAGTATAAGGATGAAATTGATTCCCGCCCAAGGCGTACTTGGTTTCAGTCAGAAAAGGAAAAGAAGGCAGATAAGATTTTACAACAGCTGGGAAAGAACAAAAAGGTTAATAGTAAGACGAGAAAGAGACAGGAGGCCCTGGAAGACACCCCCAGACCTTTCAAAAAGACCAAAGCACTTAGAATTGCAGACCAAGAGCGCGCTATGAGAAGACAGCCTAAGGTAAAGGCCGGAAAGAAGGGTACGAGGAAATAGACTAGCACTATATAGCATGAACTAAAAATTCTAAAGATAAGCAAACCCTGTGGATATATCGTTCAGTAGTTTCTCGTCGAGAGAAATACCGCTTAAAGGCTTCAAGGCATCGCTGGGAATATATTCACTGTCCTCTGGGCCGAGGTTGAGCATCTGAGCTTTAACTCTCACATCCTGTAGTGTCTCAATCTGTTTGGAAGTATCGGCAGACAATTTTTCCACGGTCTTCGCTAGTAGTTTCAGTCCATCAGACCATATATAGGACAAGTCTTTCGTGTCAGTGTAAAATGTAAGTATGGGTTTATTCTTTTTGTTCCAAAGGGTAATCTTCTCAATAAAAACACGGCTTTGTACGGATATCAGCTTGGTAATGGATTCAGATGAAACATCGGAGCTCTTCAAAGTGATCGTAGTCTTTTCAAACCTACCGATTTGTGAAATATTTATAACTGCGCCATCCTTGTCGATGTTTGGCAGTTTGTCACTTTTTTCCTTGAATTCCTTGTACAAGATAGCGCTGGCGTTGGAGGAGAGTTGAATAAAGTAGCGTCTTGCTTTCAAATTGTTCGTGGTAGGATCGTCCCTATAGACCCACGAGCCTTTAGACAACTGCATGTACCGGTGCTCTTTGACAAAACTGAAAGCCTGTTCTTCAATCTCTTTTCGGAAAGGAGCGGTAGCAGTCTCAAACTGTGCTTGCTTCTCCTTTCTGAGAATGCTGAGCTGAAATTTTCTAATCTCCTTGTAACTTACGTCATTCAGATCTTCCAGCATATCCCCAATACTGGAATGATTTGCTAACATTCTGTCGCCATAGGCGAGCAAAGACTCTAGCAGTCTGATAACCATGGGGAAGTCGTCCTTCTCAGCGTGTGCTTCACGCCACATTCGTAAACTTTGCAACATACAGGTATAGTAGAGTGTGTCACCTGTGGTAAATATCTTGCGGTTGATGTTCTTGAAATGATCACTTGTATCAACAGATCCTAATAGGTCAGTCACTGCAGGCGCCATAGTTCCCAGAGGAAAGCTCTGATTTTCTTGAGCAAACATAAGCTGCTCAAAATAAGCCTTTTTGAATGTCATGTTGGGGTCCTTAAGGAATATCTTCAGCTCCATAGCTGTAAGGATGGAATAGCTTGTTATGATATGCTCTTTTGGCGTCGTTGTCAGGCCAGCTGTCTCAAATTTCTCTGAATCCACGGTGCCATCAGACTCAGCCAAAACAGCGTTCAGAACCAGCATAAGCTCGTCAAGAATCTCAATATGTATAGGTGAATCTGTGTTAATCTTAGTGTTTTCCAACATATGCTCACCCTTTTTGATGGCCGAAGATATAGCGTGGAAATGGGCTGGGTCAATCTTGAGCGATTCGTCTTCGGATACAATTGATAAGTTAACAAAAAATGACGACCGCTTCAGCGATCTGATTGCTGTCAATAGGTAATCGTTGTTAAGCTCTATAGATCTAACCAGCACCTTGTTTACAAAATCAACAATGTTGACAGTTATGCGAACGTCCGAATCAAACAACTTATCCCTTAAGTTCTCAAACAAAGGTGTGTTGTTAGTGCACTGAGAGAGCAAAGACTCAAACATGTAAGTTGACTTTGTCACTGGCACTACTCCCGAAAGGAATGTGAGGCTAATTCTTAGCACTGATCTTAAAACCTCTGGAGCACAGTTGGAAGAAGAGGCCACTTCAAAAAGCGCTTTAAACAGTTTGTTATCAAATAAAACATTCAATTCATCGGACCTTCCCATAACATCGAGTAGTTTGGCTAAAACGACGATGCTGTTCACCTTCTCCAGCTTGTTGGCTGCAAGAATAGCAGACCTAAGCTTCCCCATGTAATCGAGAGCGTTGTACTTGTCCAGCATAGTCTTTTTGGCCAGACAATCTTTAACCGCTTGGTTGATTTGTCGATAGTCTGATTCTTGGCCTGACATCTTTATGGTTGGTGATATAGGATTCCACTTTCACTCCACAGATCACTGTTCCTAGTTTCTATGCGTCAAAATACAGTTAGCGAAAATCGGCCGTTTAGAAAAAATATTGCCAATTCGGTGATTTTAATTACGTGCATGCTGTAATGGAAAATGCGTAAAAAATGTATTTGAGTGAATCTATCTACGACGAAGACGGTGTTGGCGTAACTGCTTCTGAATCCAGAATGGGTTCTTCACTTGACTCCGCAAGTTTTGGATCCTTGAGGGCATCGATCTCCGAGGGAGGTGGCGGTAAAGATTTATGCTCCAAAATCTCATTTATTTCCTCATTTGGCAATATTTGATCGGTACCTGAATTTGTCTTTTCACTTTGGGAAGGGGCATCAGGGGAACCTCTTGTCTTCTCAGCCTCAAATTCTTTGGTCTCTTTGACCTGAGGGGAGATGGAAGGATCCGCTTCAGTGTTCTCACCGTTGGTTACCGATCCAGCCAACTGAATTTCCGGCACCTTCGTATTTGCAGGCTCGGTTGCATTACTATCATCAGTCTTACCAGTATTGTCGACGTGGTTAGTCTCCTGTACCAGTTCAGGAGTCTTCAAGACAGGTGTCGTTGACTCCATCTCTTTTCTATCTGTATCAATCTCCTGCGACTTCTTCGTCGTCTCCTCTCTGATGTTATTTCTCATTATCTCGTCCATTTTTACGTCTTCTTCCGTTGGTAGAGCGTTAATTGCCTCCCAAATAGCCTGTCCAGAGTTTCCATATCCTGCAATATCGGCCAGCTTTTCACGGAAATAATCAATATCTCTCATCATCACAGCTTTCTCCATTGAGTCCTTGAATTTCACCTGCGAATAGGCGTCAATCAGAACTAATTTGTACTGTTCAAAAATTCTGGAGAGTATAAGGGAGTACTGCAACTCGGGAAGGTATCTCTGAAGAACCTTGGCTATCCTTAATGTCTCATCAATCAAAGCTTCCATGTAATGATGCACTTGGTGGTTAGGAAGAAGTTCAGACCAATCTATCGATCTTATTCCCTGAGAGTGTACATGCACTCTGTCAGCCATAATGGAAACCAGCTTATTGAATATCTCATTCTTGTGCGCAGTGAAAGCACTGACAACTCTGGCAAAATCAGCAGTAGTAGTAGCCGTGTCTTTTTTATCAAGCCTTTCGAAACATTTCTGTACATAAGCTGTGATTTCAATCAGGAAATCCAACAATTGCGAAGCAATAGTGAGATGACGAGAAGTAATATGCTTCAGTCCAGCAGTTCTCGTGGCACCAGCCCCGAGGACCGACTGATTGATTTTTAGGTTGAGTAGCAGTAACAAACCTGTTATGTGATTACTGTTAGAACCTGGGAACGCAATTTTGAACATGCTATATTCCTTTATCATCTTCATAACAATAGTTGCAACATCGGGAACAATAATTGCCTTGTCCCCTACCATCAATGTTCTTCTCTTCTCTTCATTTTCGGGCTCCTCCTCTCTGGCTCCAACCTTGATCTTCATGACATCCATCCACTGGTCTTCCTCTGCACTCTTTACAATTTCGTTTACTAGATTCTGTATGGCTACAGGGAATGCAGCCTCCTTCCAAATCTCCTTTTCAACCCTACTTGTGAGCAACTTGTTATTAGATGCATGAAACTGTGACTCAAAAAGCTTTGTTTGTATACTAATAATCTCCTGGAGAGCAGGCGTCAAAAAATTGCCAGAGATCATCTCGCACTCGTACATAAACAGCACATTGACCGAGTAGAATCTGAGAAAATAATTCATCGATATAATAGACGTCTGGTCCCTTCTGACCCCAATAATCTTAGACATTCTCGACTGTGTCAGTTCAATGGCGTGGCTGATTGAGGAGTTGATGTCCAGCTGCATAATCAAGTCTGGCTCGTTATCGAACACCTTTTCGTCAACCTTGCTCATAGTGTCAACGGCCATTTGGAGTAGTAGTTTCTGTTGCGTCTTAAGCCGTCTAAAAGCTTCAGACAACTGCGTGTATATTTGAATTAGCATATCTTCAAATTCCTTTGGAGTCATTGCTTTGACATTATTGCTCAACCCACCGCCACCACCGTTAGTAGTGGTACTTCTTGTTCCATCAGACCTTACTGATCCGGAAATTCCATTGGAGTCTTCGTATATATCCGTGGGCAAGTGCGACCGAATTATATTTTTGAACTCTGCAACAAATTTTTCTTCAAACAGGGCAAACCCTCTCAATGTTCCATGACATTTAGCCAGTCCTCTGAGATATTCATCCACCTGATCTCTAAAATCATCGGTCAAAACTTTATATGTTTCATTAGGTGATTCTACGGATTTTGCAATATGGGCCATCTTTCTCTCTTTCATTAGTTGCGAACTTATTCTGTCTAAAGTATCCTGGGCAGGCACATTTTCATAATGATGTCTGATATCGTCAATTAGAAAATCAGAAAATAACTTAGCGTAGGACTTTCCGGCATCTGAAACAATGTTTTTCAGTTTCTTCTTCATTGGCTGAAGAGCAGACATTTTATGCAAATCCAAGAGGGGATACTTCCAATCTTTGGTAAGCTTCGTAATGGCAGGATGTGCAGGATCGTTCCCATTGATGAGTCCATAAGTGGTGTCAATAATTTCAAGTGCTTTGTCGTAATTTGCATTGAAATATGAGGATTCAGCAAGATCGCATTGGTGCATTATAGTGTACATTTGAAGGAGTCCTTGCTCTAGTTTCTCCACATTGTTCCTTTTCTGAACAAGCTTCAATATTTGCGTAGCATTGGTAGTCTGATTCTTCTCTAAAAGCTGAAGCTTATGATCTACTACCTTTAGCGCACCAGCTAGGGATTTGCTTTTGGAGGTGATACTCTTCAGGTCGTCTAGAGCGGTAAAGAATGAGCCGGAAGACTTTGAAATTTCGTGGATCAAGTGGATCTCCACAATATCTAAATAAGACGAAAGTTTATCTTGCAACGTGTTATTGCCTGTGATGGAATCAAGCACATCTTCTTCTTGAACCCCCTCCTGTACACCTTCCACTACTAATTTCGATCTCTCAATTACCTGATTGAAAACTCTGGGGTTGTCCAGTCTGAAATCTTTTGAGAAGTATATACTAGGCACATGATCCAGGGAGTTGGCACCCTTAATATCTTCTTCCATAATACCAGCCTGTTGTTTCTTGTCCTCTTCAGATAGCTGTTTTATGAAAGCTTCCAGCGACTCTTCGGTGAGGGTCTGGTTGGCATAGAACTGTCTGAACGGTTCTTCTATAGTATTCAAATACTCTCTGAACTCGGATGATTTTACCTTGTCTATCTTCGACAAAGTAGTCGGCGGTATGTCTCTTGTCGTTGGCCCTCGCAAGTTGATTGTGGCGTTCCCACTACTGATCGACAGAAGACCAGTGCTGGTTCTCCTGTGATTATCTGCTGTATGGACAAGTTCATAAATGGAGTTTTGAGCTAATGGGGACACCGTCGTCTCTGAAAGTTTGTTGGAGCCCAATGTGATTGAAGAATCGTCCATGAATTGGGCGAACGACGATAGCGAAGACTCCGATACGTTACGTGAGTGCCTGCCTCTGAGTTGTCGTATAGCGGGCGACTGTTGTAGCTCGAAATGAGACAAATCATCATTGATGCTTGGGGATCGCACGGAAGTGTCATTCTCACTCCCATCAGTGCCATCTTTGCTGATAAATTGAGATTCACTGTTGTTCGAACTATGCAAGTCAGCCACTTTGTCCTCCTGGATCACTGTTAAGGACTCGCTCTTGTTAGGGGAGATCCCCTTCGGTCTCTCGGGCATTACACTTATTCTTGTAGAGAAAGAACAAAGATAGGTGCACTGGAGACAATAATCTCCCTTGAGAAGAGGCAAAATGTGGTGCAACGGCTCACAAGGTTTAACCGACTCAGAGTATCCTGGTAATGGACCGGCTGGGGAGAGACAGTAAGCCAGCGTTACGAGAACTAAAATCGGAGATTGCGTCGATAGACGCAGTGCTAGCAAGAAAATATGAATTTAGCTATTTCACTTAGTAGCTGCCAACTTTAGGTGTTCGCGTTGCAGCAAAACCCACATTTCGCGTTTAGACCTTATTACTGCAAGCTCCTCGTTCCTTGTATCCTTTATACATTATTGAGTTAGTTGATAGGCAGTTGGTCTTGCTGCAGAAAGCGCACGAACTAATTGCTTTTCGCTTTACCTGGTATCAAATGCAAGTGAAAAGCCGATCTCGACTGCGATTATGTCTCGCTTTGGTATGCGCTATGGGAGCATACCAGCTCTACTTGTCTCTTGGTATCTTCAAGCGAGAAACCATGTTGATGGAGATTGATCAGAACTCTCCCACAGCTTCAGATGATTCAAATGGTGTTGAGGCTCAATATATTCCCGTCACAAATGTTGACCCCTCTCCAACAGATAGCACAGCCAAGGCGGACTCCACCGCTCTACAGAAAATATTGCAGTTACTCCTCGTCTACAAGCCCACTTCGCCCCCACTGACGGCATACAAAGACGACAAGAAGGCTTTGCAAAAGTTCACAACCGATGACGACTTTGTCTTTAGCGAACAGTATCTATCACAGCTGCTGGTGGTGCCGTCTAAGAGCAAAGAGGACCTCAAGAAAAATCATAGAGAGTTTGTTCGCAGCATTCGGGAGGACGAATCGACTGTGTTTGGGCCTTACGACGTCAAAAAAATTGAAGGGAAAGGTTATCTGTATGTTGGAGGTGGTAAGTTCTCTTGGCTAGCATTGATGAGTATCAATCAACTACGACTAGTGGGTGCTGTCTTACCTGTAGAAGTTCTCATAGCCACTGAAGAAGACTATGATGAGGCTT
Organism: Wenyingozyma naganishii; assembly: GCA_003706235.2. Taxonomy (NCBI): domain Eukaryota; kingdom Fungi; phylum Ascomycota; class Pichiomycetes; order Pichiales; family Pichiaceae; genus Wenyingozyma; species Wenyingozyma naganishii. The sequence continues at coordinate 710,475 of PPKS02000001.1, read as the reverse complement.
TTTGTGAGCTAATCTTACCCTCGTTGAACGGTAAATGTATTCTCGGTTATAAAGAATTTCCTGAGGCAGCACAGCTGGAACTGGGCGGGTTCCAATACAAATTACTAGCGCTGCTACTCTGCTCGTTTGAGGAGGTTCTTTTCATTGATGGAGACAACGTAGTGCAGTCCAACCCAGAGCATCTCTTTTCTTTTGCACAATACAAGTCTACCGGCATGCTTCTCTGGCCAGACTGCTGGGCAAGAACTACGTCCCCTACATTTTACGATATCGCAGGCATGAAAGTAGAACAAGATGCTGTGAGGGGCTCCTCTGTAAATAAGCCTCAGGCCGAGCAGACGTTTCACGATTTGAAGGGCACCCTGCCAAACCCTTCTTCCGAGTCTGGAATGCTGCTAGTGAACAAGAAAATGCAGAAAACTGTTCTGCTACTAGCATTGTACTATAACGTGTATGGGCCTGGCTACTACTATCCACTAATCACCCAAGGAGGAGCAGGTGAAGGCGATAAAGACACGTTTATAGCAGCTGCGTATGCTTTGAATCAGGAAGTGTACCAGGTAAAACAATCCATGCTCTTTATTGGGTACCATGAGAAAGAATTTCATGCCAAAGCGTTAGGTCAATGGGATCCCACGACGCTGAGCGAAAGCGACGAAAATGCCGCCGGTCAGATTCTCTTCATGCATCTGTCTTACCCCAAGTTATACATCGGTGCTTTGAAGGACGAAATCATTCGCCCAGATGGGGTGCACAGAAGACTGTACCTTGGTCACCAGGCAAATCCACACTACGACTTCGAGCTGCGGATGTGGGAAATTTTGACCCAGTTAGTCTGCAAAGACTATACTTCCGAAGGAGGCCCTAATTCGATTACACTTAGCGATCAATTGAGTGCCTTGAAGATGAAAGTTATCCAGCAAGAGGACTATGAGGCTTTGTGCAAGGAGCAGCATCTACCACACCTAGATTTCCTGAGGACTAACCCAATCGGTTACTGACTTTGTACTTATTCTTCTGTTGATGAATCGACGCTGATTTCGCTCGCTTAATACGTAAAATGTTGTTTTAGATATGACGTTGTGTATAATAATTCTTCACTTCTGATTTCTCTAAATACTTGACTCATGAAAGTTCACGAGCCCCTGGCAATAAATCGCTTACACCTGAATCTCCTTCACTTTCTTGTAAACGTTATACCATGTGTCTAATGTGTTACAACAGCTCGAGAATGTGCCAAAAAAACCAACGGCCAAGTTTGGCAGACAACCTTGAGTCAGAGACCAGTGGGCAGTCAATGGCAAGTTTGCCAAATTAGAAACTAATTCTCTTGTGAACGGGCTATTACTCATCAGGCGAATTTTTCCACTGCCGAGCTGCCTAACATACTGTGTACCCAGTTTGATCAGTTCTATCACTACAAACACAGCCCATAGACGAGATGATGCAAGGTAATACCACAAGGAAGTTGGGCCTGCTTCCTTATCGGTATGGGACGTCCACCTGTGATCAACAGCAAAACCAATGTTTTCCAGTGGCTGATACGCCACAATAGATACAATGTCTATTACTTCAAGCAACTTCATCAAAGCAGATGAGTCTTCGTTTTTGATAGCAGCCGTTGTGCCTGAAAGGCCAAAGGACAGCATTCCCGGCAGGGCCCACATCCTGTTGAATATACGTATATCCGAGATGTAGTTGGATAAATTCTCTAGCTTTGACGAAAGTGGAGTATTCACTGCTTCTACTTTCTCATTATCAAATTGCGCCCGTTTCTTGAGAAGATATTTCTCCATGTTGTCGGAATATGGAGCCAGAAGTGGGCTTCTCTTAAGGTAATTGACTGCTATATTGAGCAACTTGACAAGTAATTTTCGTAAAGCCAGAGAAAGTTTTGGCCGTAGCCTAATTAGTTCTGCTAGAAACAATGAAAAGTAGCAGATTGTCGACAACGTAGAATCCAGTTCGGTCACGTCTGTTAGTGGCCCGTTGATGATGTCATAAAACTTTGGGGACATGAGCAGCTTGGTGATATACTGCAACCTTCGTACAGACGGTTTGAGTGTGAATATCTTTGTTTCTGTTATACCGACCATTGCGTAATAAGTAGGCTACACCCTGAAAACATATACTATATGGAAGAGGTAAACATCAAATAAGTCCAGGGATACAAATATATCTAAACACTTCTTATCGCTGAAAAAAGCTCACATGCCATATATGACCGAATCAGGCAGGTGCTCGCAGACTGTGCATACATCTGCAGTTCGATGATTTATTGAACATGTGCTACGAATAGACGCTTAGTGAATGAACTGTCACAAGCCGGTATACACGTAGTGGTGTCACGCCCATGTTCTCTAACCATGGCATAGATACGTACTCTTCGCTGAAAGTATATTTCGAATATCTCATTACATCATTAGCTATTTGTTACAATTTTTTAATGATTTACATGAGCCAATTGTGGTTCCTCAACAATTGTGTCTTCTGCTTGCGTGGTTTCAGCAGTAGGCTCCTGATCCATATTCAATTGCACCATATTACCTGTCGGACTAGATCCTGAAATATCTTCGCTTCCAGAGACCTTTGGCTCCGCTTCGAGGCTGGAATTTGGTTCCGACGGTCTTTCAACATCATGATGTACGAAATCCTCCCTGTATTTGTGAACCAGATCGCAAGATACCATAATTGGAAAGAGGCCGTACCAGAAGGAAATCGACCACTCAAATACAGCAGAGTTTCCAGTCTCAGAAAGGGCATCACAAGCACCGTAAGCAATAACCAATGCTACGGCAGCCACCAACCAGACACTCTTGATTATCACCATTCTCAAATGGTAAGCCCTCCCGTGACTGTAATGTCTTCGATACAAGTCGCTGCAAAAGATATTGAACAAAATGCAAATAAACTCACCAGCAATAAAAACAGCCACCATTGAGCTGTGAACATGGTTAAATCGAGTGTCTTTTAAGCAACTAACGAGGAAGATACCACAGGCACCCACGAACGCGAATGCTATGCTTACAATCTCGAAATCTCTGTTTTTCTTATGGACAAATGGAAAATGAATGCTTTTGGACCTCATATTATACTCTTCGCAAAACGTCCACACGGAGAATATACCGTGAACGGTAGTACCGGCAATGAAAATGCCTTGCAAATTGGTCGCTCCAATGTTGGAAATGTAAAGCATATATCCCGGGTCATCTACCGCCGCATACTGCGGTCTTCCTTGAATAACCCAAGCAACCATCATGGCAATTAACGTAGCCCACCATGCTGCCGTAGCCAGCAGCGGAAGTATGAATGCATATTTGCAATTAATAAGTCCGCCTACTCTCATCTTCTCGGAACAAGTTGCTTATAACGGTATTGTGCTTTCACGACCTGAATCACGTTTGAACTCAAGAAAGTGTGCGGTTAGCAAGTAACGAACAAGTAAACTTTGCGGTTAAGACTTTCAATGTGTCAAAATGTAAGAAGGGGTTAATCGCAACTTCCCTCGCTAATTTGAAGCTCCAAAAATGCGGGTAGTACCGTTCTATTATAACCCGAAGATGACAGTTGTAATTCGTTTCACAGAAAAAGGACAATTGGTATAGAGTAGTGCTGTCAAACTTGAAGGCAAGTGTGAACTTTTCACAACAGCAATATTAACTTTGGGAACCTTGCATATTGTTGATGCGGTGTAAGGCTGGGCCGTTGATTTGTGCATAGGGCTGTGTGGCTGACTTTTAGGTTTGTCGTGTGACAGGGCTTGCGCTAGGAGGTGAAAGCAACTAAATGAGAACTAATTGGGCAGGCGCAGCCCTGTAGGGCGCTTCCGTTTATTATCATTAGACAATTGGAGCAGCAAGTCGTGAGTAGTAAATATGCAATTTGAATACTTAACTCTTCTCTATTGTACTCCCTACATAGTTTCACGCCTTTCTCTGAAGGGAAAATCATAAACAAGGCATTGACGTGCCGACTGCAGCTGAAGCTAATTACAATTTGTGTAAAAATAAGGGAACAAAAAGCTAATTAGAGACTGGCTGCCGAAACATCACAGCCTTTTAGAACAAACTATTATGTTCTTTAGTGTAGAGAGTATATCCCGCTGCTATCCACTGAGTGTAGTTAGCACCTTACTACTCTAGCTGTATACAAACTTACTTCCTCTGACATATATGCGTCTTGACAGTTAAATTTCTGCCCCAGCCAGCACCCGCCTTCATCGAGAACGAGTTGCCCAAGGTCTATCCTGCCATTGCCTCCTACATACAAACTCGGTGCACAGATGTTTTATACCCAAACTGTATAGGTTCCGTTTATTTAGTTAGATAGCAAGTCCTTTATTGTCGACTGACATATCGTCCTGATCACATCTATAATGAGCCATTTTCAAGTCCCAGAGAAGCGATTGAGGTCGCCTGATGATCTCAAGAAATTTGAGAGCTCAGAGACCTATGATCAGATGGTGGAGTTTGTGACTAAACTAGCCATGAGCGTCCATGGAATCACCTTAATAGACGAGTCTGTCTCACGTGATCATTGGAGCGACCATGTTGCAGCAACCGTCCAGCTACTAGAAGACATTGATTCTATTGTGAAAGCACATCCAGTAGTGCATGATACAAGCAGCAGGTTCGGTAAAACTGAGTTCCGAGACTTCTACGATGAGCTCAATGACCGTAAAGAAGAATTACTTAAGAAGCTGAAACTGAGTGATGAGGGCGCAATAGTAGAGATATCCGCTTACATCCTGAATTCGTTTGGTGATAGGACAAGAATCGATTATGGATCTGGACACGAGTTGAACTTTTTGTCGTTTCTGCTATGCCTTTACAAACTAGGCTATTATGAGGAATCAGAAGCTAAGTTTCTGGTATTGGTGATTTTTTCTCGCTATCTGAAACTGATGAGGAAGCTGCAAATAATGTACTGGCTAGAACCTGCCGGATCACATGGTGTGTGGGGTCTGGACGACTATCATTTTCTCCCGTTCCTATTTGGTGCCGCACAGCTTTCCCCTCTCACAAGGCCCAGACCCATAACCATCCACCAGCCGGACTACGTGGAGGAATTTAAGAACAAGTATTTTTACTACGCTTGTATCGATTTCATCAACACAGTCAAAACAGGAGCGACGTCTTTGCGCTGGCACTCTCCCATGCTTGACGATATCAGTGGAGTGAAGACATGGAAGAAGATAGAAGAGGGGATGATCAAGATGTTCAAAGCAGAAGTACTAGGAAAGCTGCCTGTTATCCAGCACTTTATGTTTGGGTCGCTTATTAAATGTCCTCAAGGAGTATCTGAGCCACATAGTCATGATGGCGATGATCATGATTCACACTGTGGGCACGATCACTCGATTATCTCCACCTGGGGAGACTGTTGCGGTATCAAAGTTCCCAGTGCAGTTGCTGCCAGCGCCATGCAGAGGAACCAGCATCACATACCATTTGATTGAACTGGCTCGAATGAACTTTAGTGTTTTTACGAGATGGATATAGCTATATACTTTACGATATCTTGGGAATATAGCGTCAACTTTTCCGTAACTAATTTACATATTTTACAAATCTGGGAATCACAGCTTCACCAACCAAACCGCAGCTGTGAAGCCGTAAAAACTGGGGGCTTCCATACCAGCTTAGAGGGATCAAGCATGTGTCTTTTTTTCTTTTTCTTCAGCTTATCGTAATTCTCCTGCACCTGATCCGTTATGCAAATTATATGCTGTCCCTTGTAGTACTTCAGCATGTTCAGCGTCTGCAAGGTATGCAGAATGTCAGTAGTGGTCATAGAGGTCATCTGTGAAATTTCATCAATGCTCATCTCAGCGTTACTGTTTTCTATCAGCAATCGGGAAAGGGTCTCGGCCCAGTATGCTCTGTACGAGAGAAGACCCAAGTCCGATAGTGGCTTTTCTGGCGATCCGACTTTATTCTCTTTTTGCGACAGCATGTATGAAAACTGAATCAACAGCTTACCATAACCATGACGCTGATACTGAGGTAGAGTAAGAATACAAGCAACGTTGTAGTTCTCGGCGTTCTCCTTTTCTTTCGAAAAATACCCTACCAAATGATGGCCTTGCTCGTCTCTCTTTGTCATGCAATAAAAGAGAAAAGGATCAACATCGTAGTACAAAGTTTTGTGGTCCAAGAACAGCTTACACAGCAAACACAGGTTCCTGCACCACGTACGTTGTTTTCTGCCATCGATCTCAAAAAACGATACCTGGTCGTCTCTGTATATTTCATTTCCTGGTGGGTGCTTCAAGGTGCACTTTGCTCTGAACCGCTCAAACTGTTTCTTTGACCCAAAATAACAGAGTGTAAAGTCACAAATGTAAATCTCATCCTCTTCAGTCAGCTCGACTGGGTAAGGGGAGAAGTACCAAGGCTCCACTATATGGTTTCCAATAATCACTCGGGTGAAATTTCGGACTTTAGCCAGTTCGTGCGTCGAAGTCTGAATCATGGAACCGCGTGTTCTCAACTTCTCAATCTCGTCTTCGCGTGACAGCTCTTCGCCCTCTTTAACCAAACCTTGAACGTTCAAATTATCCAAGTCCATCACATCTTCCTTGTTATTTTTGGTACTGACAGAGCTGCTAGACCCCGCTGACCCTGTGTTTGCGGATGTAGGTGTTGCAGCCTTATTATTCTTCTTGACTGTTGTCTTCTTCTGCTGCTTCTTGTCCTTCTTAGGAGATGCAGGCTTGGGCATGAACAAGGGGCGATGGAAGTCGATACGCTCAGAATCTATCCACTCATCCAGACGTTTGTTGAACTCCACATAGTGCACGTAAAATACCGTTTTGCTCTTCTTTGGCTGAATCGAAAGAATTTCAGCGAGCCTGTACTCGCCATCTTTGACCACATAGCACTTACAGCCTAGTTTGATCTCGTCTATCTCGAAGAGCTCTTGTTCCACTGGCTCAGGAGGGATCAGTCGGAGCGACTCTATTGGGTCTGGAGCGGGTGTGCTTTCGGAGTCTGAAGGCATCGACGCTAAATGAAAGATCCAAATGTAGTAGCCAAGTGTATGAGAAAAGAGGCAAAAGTGTGGATGGATGCAACCGTCTTGAAGAAGTTAGTTACTAGTCGCCCTTGGTGGCCAAAGCTTCATGAAAAAAAGCATTGAGTCGATCGACGCAATACAGAACACTAAGCGCACGGGGAGAAGAAGAGGAGGGGGGTAGTTGTGAGTTTTTGCTTGGGATCCCCTGGTATTAAAAGGTTTAAAGCTACCAATAGAGTCACTATGTCTCCTAGTCACCAAGGCAAACGACCTCTTCAAGAATGTACTTAACAGACAAATTTATATAAAACAAAGCAAGACTCCCCTGGGCCTGCGCGACTTATTGATGTTATTTTCAGCCAGTGAGATTTTTGCACCGCAGCCAGCGCAACGACTTTCAGATTATCACATAATAAAAGCCGCCTCTTTAGCTCCAACGCTTTATCTTTATCGCATCTATTTCGAAAGTGAGCTCACCTAGCTCCACTGGCCCTTACTACCTCGTACTGTGACTGGTGAGGTAAATGGGAAACACCTCGTCGCATCCCGCCCACAGGTCCATAGACAATAACCCGCACATTAAGACCATCAACAAATCAGAGGAGTCAGAAGAGTCAGCGAAGCTTGACAGGTCGAACAACTTAGCTTTAAATAACCCAGTGTCACACTCCATGTCCAACAGCAACAACAGCTCATTTCCGCAGAGTAGTGACTCGTACACCGATTCAAACTCCTCTAAGGACGTTTCGATGGTGGACCTTTCACGCACGCCTGACCAGGCGAGCTCCAGCGAGGCCAGCCATCAGTTTATTGAAAACACTGGCGAGCCCACTGCCCATGTAGAGAAGTCAAACCAATTAGATAGCAACTCGAAGATGGGTCAGGCTCCAGAAGCACATGCGCCTCCTAGAAGAAAGTCTACACTGATCCTTACGGAAGACGCAGAGTTTGACAGAAGAAAAAGAGATGACGATAGTATGGTGGTAGACTCGGAGAACGATATTGGAGCTCAACCGGTCAGTCAGACTGCCCAGTCTTCCCAGTTTAGTCAGTCAAATCAACATGCGAATCAGCAATCGCAGTTCCCACAGCAACAATCTCACTATCCCCAGCAGCCCCAGCAACAGCAACCCCCACAGCCGGTGCTGGTTCCCACTGTGTTCAAGTGGACAGAAGGCGGAAACAAAGTCTTTGTGATGGGCACCTTCACTGGATGGAGAAAGATGATTGCTCTAAATGGGCCAGATCCCAAAGATGGGTCGTTCTCCGTGCAGATAGCACTCCCTCCCGGGACTCACCGGTTCAAGTTTGTAGTTGATAACGAGGTGCGCTTCTCCAATTTTATACCCACTGCTACCGACACTTCCGGTCACTTTGTAAATTACTTAGAGGTGTTCGCGAGCCATGAAGAGGAAGAGCGGTTGCAGGGAAACAAGTCACGTGCCTCTTTACGTACCTTAGACTCGAAGCTGGGTCTCACAAAGGACGACGACGACATGGGCAACGGGTACACGCGGTACCATGATGAAGACGAGGTACCAGGTTCAGAAAGCTTAGATTATATCACTTCCATCCCACCCATTTTCACAGATCCAAGGGTCATGGAAGACTACTATGTTACGTTAGACAACAACCAGCGCACAGGCAATCACAATCAGCAGTGGCTTATTCCCCCGCAGCTGCCACCTCACCTGGAGAATGTCATATTGAACAGCTACAACAACTCTGACAAGGACAACACGTCTGGTGCTCTTAGTATTCCGAACCACGTGGTTTTGAATCACTTGGCCACGACTTCAATCAAGCACAACACTTTGGCTGTCGCTAGTGTTGTGAGATACAAGCGGAAGTACGTGACCCAGATTCTGTATGCTCCTCTTCAGTGACGGATTGCCGTAGTTGATGACTAGTTTCAGCAGTGGTGCTAGTTACTTAATGAGCCTGTACAACTAAGTAGAATTGCGTCACAAGAGTGACTATACTTGTAAATCGTTTTAGCATAATGGTTTATACGGTACGCCATCAACACTTGTGCGTAGTTGATTGCCCTTCCATTAGCATTCACGCCTCTCGTCTCGCCTGTATTTTCTCTTCTCACTTCACCTCATACTAAAATATACTAAATCGTTTTAAGCCGCGCGAAATGTAAACAAGGTGTCCCTGAGCCTGTCATTGCGCTATACAGTCTGACATTTTACCCTCTCACTTGCTATCTCCCCATCGTTGCCCCTTTCCCAATTGCCCTGCCAAATAACATACATCACATAAACACCTTGCACAAACAGACGCAACCTGCTAAGTCCACCCGCCTTCTTTTTTCATCCATCCATCACAAACTTACCTGTATCAGTCAGATCACCGCAAACTTATGGCATCAAAAGAGTCGGCCATCACCGTCGCAGTGCGTATCCGCCCCTTTACTGAGTTGGAACTCTCTAGACTGGTCCATAAATCAAACGACAGCGGCCACTCGGAAGATGAAGCTAAGCCTAGCTCTAATGGTTTGCTGAGAAGTGCGGGTATACGCAAAGTGGTCGATGTGGTTGATGACAGAATGCTCATATTTGACCCACCAGAGTCAAACCCAATGGCCTTGGTTGACAAGAATGTGTTTAGCAAGTTGTCAGACCTAAAGAAGAAAAGAAACTCAGTGAATGTTGGACAACATAGCTCCAGAATACGAGAACATAGGTTTGTGTTTGATAGGCTCTTTGACGAAGACGCCACACAGGAGGAAGTATACATGCACACAGCGAGCCCGTTACTGGACGGAGTGTTAGATGGGTTCAACGCTACAATATTTGCCTATGGAGCCACAGGTTGCGGCAAGACTCACACAATTACTGGCACTCCAGAGACGCCCGGTATCATATTCCTTACTATGAAAGAGTTGTTCGAAAAGATGGAGTCTCAGGCCGATGAGAGCTCGTTTGAGCTGTCATTGAGCTATCTCGAGATATACAATGAGACAATAAAAGACCTTTTGAATCCCAACGATACTGACACAGATGGCAAACAGCTTTTATTAAGGGAAGACGAAAACAGCAGAATTGTGGTATCCCATTTAAGTCACCACAAGCCTAGGTCGGTGGAAGAAGTGATGGACTTGATAATGCAGGGCAACAACAACAGAACAGTGTCACCTACAGCTGCCAATGCCACGTCGTCACGATCACATGCTGTGCTACAGATACACTTGGTAAAGAAGCCTATGACAGCTGATCTTAATGAGAAGCACGTCTACTCCACGCTCTCCATTATTGACTTGGCAGGCAGTGAGAGGGCGTCGGCTACACAAAATAGAGGTAAGAGGCTTCACGAAGGAGCCAACATCAACAAATCACTGCTTGCTTTGGGCAACTGTATCAATGCATTGTGTGATCCGCGCAGAAGGAACCACATTCCCTATCGAGATTCGAAACTGACACGGTTACTCAAGTTCTCGCTTGGTGGTAACTGCAAAACTATAATGATTGTATGTGTTTCTCCATCTTCTCAGCACTATGACGAGACCTTGAACACTCTGAAGTACGCCAACAGGGCGAAGGAAATTAGGACTTCAGTAAGTCAAAATAGGCAGAACCTGAGCCGGCACATCGGCTCCTACCTAAAGATGATAACAGAGCAGAAACAAGAGATTGAGGAGTTGCGCAGCAGAGAGCGTAAGATGATTGACCTCTCGCTTGCAAAATTCAAGAAAAATAAGGACATCTGTTTCCGCCATTGGCTCCTAGCCATTGAGGAGCTACAACGATCAGTAGCAAAGCACAAGCAGGCACAAATAAACAAGTCCTACTTGATAGCTAAGCGGAAACTTGTAAGAGTAATAGCGACTTTTCTAGATCAGTTGTATCTGACTGTAGATGCCATGCTGCGGGAGGCCGGTATTATGGATTCACATCTGCAGTCTACTCTCTCGCAGTATATTACCACGTTGGACTCACAGTTACAAGATCTCGACTCCCGCTATCGAACCCCCAACGAGATTGACCACATTCTATTAAACACGCCTGGTTCGCTACTAAGGGGCTTAGAACAACTCGAAACATGGACTGACAGCGACACCGAGCTGTTTGAAAAGCAGACGGAGTTTATACGAGATTCTGTAGAACGAAGCATCCTTTTCGATGCCATCAACATGTTTGACAAGAACCTTGGAAAGCTACAGTCTGTGTTCAGCATTATATCTTCGTCGTTGGCAGATAGTCTTGGATTTTTGGTAGATATTCAACGCTCCGAAGAAGAGATATCGACCACTGACGTCAACACCTTTTTTGAAGAGACACTAGCTATGCTAGCTAAAAGCCTGCAGTTCCGGCTCGAAAATGACATACAGCTTGACTACACATTGATCAAGACTTTTGAAAACAAGGAGCCACCCAGTTCTGCCGACATGTCGGCAACGACAACGTCTCTTTTATCTCCATCAACACCCATGCAGCCGCTACAATCAAAAATGGGGAAAATAAGGCTTTCTTCGGACTCAAAGATACTAACAAAATCTCCGAGACAGGGCAAAATTACCAAGAAGACACCAAAACCGATCACCAGGAGTGTATCCGACACGACAGACGCTCGTGCGTCCAAGAAAGTGAAATGGGACGATCTGGTACCGACGAATGACTCTGACATAGTAATGGGGGATGATAGCACAGAGCTGATGATCCCTTATACTGGAGGCATTGATTTGGACTCTAGAGATTCAAAACTCCCGATGAGAGCGCCGACCTCAGCTGAGGCATCGGCTTTTTCTGTCGCAAGTGATCCCCCGCAAGCTGTGACCATAGGCATTGGTCTCAACAAAGGTAAAGGTCCTAGATACAGAAACCCAAAGTTTGAGATTGGGGCATTGGCGACGCCGAGAAGGTTGAGTTTTCAAGACTCTTCATGATTACTGGGAATTGTACAACTTTGATTGTGCATTGTGGAGGAATCCTGGATGTGTCATTATGTAGAACAGATTTTCATAGATACGCAACGCTGAAGTTTCTCAACTAACAGTTTCACTGTGGATTTCGTTTGTTTAGCAGGCAAGATGCTATGATTAAAGACCAAGTTTTTGGTCGGAGGCCCAAAGTCAGGTGTCGGTGCTATTTTAGGGCCCCAAAAACATTCGACAGCGTGTTTAATCCATAAATAAGTCGTAGTTATTGTCCTTGGGCCCCTGCGAGCTGAACAAACTGATATTGACGCTACCTGGTTGACTAATGCGGGCCACAGAGTTGCTACAGTTAACTCCTGTTTTGTTTGCGAAAAGATATTATCTTGCAGCGACAATAGTTCAAGTTGGACACAAAACAACCTGTAAATTATTAATAGGTGCATTTAACGCTAAACGGTAAAGGCAGATTTTGAGAGAGATGGCCCCGTTTAGCAATTGCACTAATTTTACAACTTGCTCGCAATGGCACAGCAACACCAGTTAGTCGGGGACTCCGTATTTTACGAGGTACACACTTAGCCCGATATAAACCTAGTTTGTGGCATACATAAGCCTGCATAATCGTGCATAACGAATTGCCGAGGAGGATGAAAGAAGCCATGGCATTTTACGAGAGACAAGGTGCTACAGTGCTTGGCCGGAGAAGGATTCCGTGCGCGATGATTTTGGCGCGAAATCTGCACCCGTCCACGGTAGCTTTTCGCCCAAACTTTCGGGGCAAAAACTGAATTTTGATAGTACGTACCTCTTCAGTAGACTACATCGTTTGAGCTCCTTGATATTACACAGCTTCACATAGACCTGCATAGCTCCATCTAGACACTTGTATCAGTACCAAAAAAATGTTTCTCTTTCACAGTGCCCAACAGGTTAGCACGTTGAACTCAGCGACCACAATCTTACGAATTACATGCAGGCATCTCACATTTACGAGCGTCTTGCTAAAGAAAAATATTACAAATTCTACACAGGACAATAGAACTGTGGATAATACGAGGGACGTAGCCAACGGGAATTGGCAAGATGATGTAATCGACCCTACCGACGCACAGAACAGCAAAGCAAATAGGCCTGAACTGGATGAGCATTTCCGCTATCAAGAAGGATATAACCCTCACGTGAGTATTTTATGTCAATGTTCCTCTTATCCGCATGCCACTAACAAAAACGCAAGTCGTATTTTTACAAAGTACTAGCTAAACCTTTTCTGAAGGTAAGTGCATTGTCACTTGCTACCTACTATTCATTAACATACTTATGGGAATACCTTGAAAATGCAGAGAAGCGGCAGACCGCATAGCTGGCACAATTGCTTGCATGAGACAGACATCTACTTCCATGTAACCAATGTACCATATTGGCCTGGTATTGGGGTAGACTTCCATTTCCTAAAAAATTTTGTATTATAACCGATGGAGATTCTCGCTGCGTTGTAATGGGTGAACTCGGGGCTACAATTCTGTATCCTTAATTTTCTACAATCACAAATTTCATTACATTTCAAGCATTGTGGTTATTTGATTTACGAAAAAGAACTGGCGCGAGAGATCTTTTTTGAATTTTGGGTCGCCCTTCGATTCATTGATTGCATACGTACCGGCATATACGTCGTGCTGTCTACATCGTCGTCGTTGGTGTGTACAGATGCAACCTGTATGATAATAATAGGTGTATAAATTTTACGAATTTACGAGTTATTGGAATTCTTATTCAAAATTGTATTATAATCCTAAATAAGTGTAGATGCAGGCAATTCGTATGCCAGCCCCTTTATCAGTATTTTCTTTGTGTCCGTCCTACGTAGCATGGTACAATTCAACTGTATTTATTACAGGTAGGATATCATGACGCGTGAGTGTTATTAGACCTTCACTTTGTCTGCCAGTTTGGCTGCAACATGATCCAAGAACTCTGTGGTGGTCACCCAAGCGTCTCTGGAAGCGTTGGGGTTAGCGCAAAGAGCCAAGTCCTTGGTCATAACTCCGTCCTGCTGAACGGTGTCAATCACCAGCTGCTCCAAAGTCTGTGCAAACTCTACAACCTCAGGGGTGTTGTCCAGTCTTCCTCTCTGAGCTAGTCCTCTAGTCCAAGCGAAAATGGAGGCAATCGAGTTCGTAGATGTCTCCTTGCCCTGTTGGTGTTGTCTGTAGTGTCTTGTCACGGTACCGTGAGCCGCCTCTGACTCGAAAGTCTTGCCATCAGGAGTCATAAGAACGGAAGTCATCAGTCCCAGAGAGCCGAAACCTTGAGCTACAATATCAGACTGCACGTCTCCGTCGTAGTTCTTGAGTGCCAGCACAAATCCACCCTTTGACTTCACCATCTGGGCAACCATGTCATCAATCAAACGGTGCTCGTACCAAATGCCCTTGGCTTCGTATTTCGACTTGTAATCAGCCTCATAGATTTCCTGGAAGATGTCTTTAAATCTACCGTCATATTTCTTGAGGATGGTATTTTTGGTGGACAAGTACAAGGGCAATCCTTTATTGAGAGCCATGTTGAAAGATGAGTGTGCGAATCCTCTAATAGAGTCTTCTGTATTGTACATAGCCAGCCCTACACCGGGTCCCTTATAGTCAAAAACTTTGTAAGTCTGAGGCTCGCCGCCGTCTTTAGGAGTGTACTTGAGCTCCAGGGTACCTGCGCCAGGTATGACTAAATCGGTTGCCTTGTACTGGTCACCATGAGCGTGTCTACCAATGATAATTGGCCTTTCCCAACCAGGAATGATCCTAGGCACTTTTGAGCCTATGACGATGGGTTCTCTAAACACCGTTCCACCAAGAATGTTCCTGATAGTTCCGTTGGGAGAAACCCACATCTTCTTTAGGTTGAACTCCTTCACTCTGGCCTCGTCTGGTGTAATAGTCGCACATTTGACACCAACACCATACTGCTTGATGGCATTGGCAGCATCGATAGTGATCTGGTCGTTGGTAGCGTCTCTGGAGGTGATGCTAAGATCGTAGTATTTCAGATCGACGTCGACATAAGGTTTGATTAATTTGGTCTTGATGAATTCCCAAATGATTCGAGTCATTTCATCACCATCCAGCTCAACAACGGGTGTCTTCACCTTGATCTTGTCGAGGCTAATTGCGGAGTGAGAGAAGTAGCGGTAGTTAGCAGCCGAGTGACGGAAGGCAGCAGAGGCTGTAGAAGTGGCACAGGTGCGCTGAGTTTTGGCTAAATTGAGTTTGGCAAGACGAAGCATTGTTGTGGTAGTAATCTGCAGTGCAATTGATGTTATCTGATCTGCTAATGCTACTATTCACTAAAAGAACAAGCGAGCGGCTATTAGAGCGGAAGACTTTTGATCGGTGAAAATATGACTGAATCTGAGAGCGCAGAAAAACCGGGGCATATGCAGACGCGCTTGAAAAGCTAGGCACTCCGATAAGATACCCTAACGTGTGCGTGTGTGAATGTCGGGGGTGAGTTGGAGTATCAGGAAGTGAGGAGGTAACAGAAGGCTCGGTTGAATTATGGAATTGTTTCATGTTATGAGCGTTGTTGCCATTATCAGTAAATGAGACATAAGCCTGGTCTAGAATTTGCTATGTACTAATAAAACTATGCATAACTGGCCCGATAGTGATGGGAAATGGTATACCTTGATAAAGATGACGTTGGTGGGTTTGCTAAGATTGGTTTAAGATCAATTGGAACCGGTTGTGAAATTGTGGGGCTTAAGTAATTGGGGTGAGTTGAGCAGAATAGCAACTAGGCAGGCTGACTTATAAATACGTAATGCTCGTTAGTTTTGATGAGGTAGGCTGCAATCTGGTGGGTGCAGAGATTAGCAGTGAGACTTGAGATAGTAACTCATACTAAATACAAGACTCTGCAACCCTTGCTTTATTGAAGAAAGCTCTCTACAGGGGCATCAAATACACAGATTTGTAATTCGACGCAGTATTGAACCCGGGAAAGCTATTGGTGTACCCTGTGCTACGGCTGTGAGCACTTCGTGTGGCTGACCAAACAAAGACTCAAGTAACAATAGTTTGCATAACTCCAGGGGGGCAGCAAATACCAAATGGATTACAACCACAGGGCATAACACGGGTCACCTCCATCATGTCCGTAACACATATTTTATTGATGGCGTCAACAACGGCTACCAACGGCACATACCACCGATCGAGCAATTGACGATAGGAACATTGTCTTCCCTCTGTCGCAGCACCCGTAGTGCTACACTTGAACAGTTTCATGAATCTGATATTGTTATGATGATATGTACTATAAAGCTATACCATGGCTTCACTATGAGAGTTTTTTGTTATTTCTTGTGACACTTAGATCGAGCCAGATCTCTTCAGTTGCACATAAACGGCAAAGAATGGAATACCAAAACCAAGCACAAAGAAAATCGTGTGGGGAACGGCGTATGGAATTCTTCTGTTGTGCACCTTAAATGGCAGGTTTGAGTATGGTCCCTCTGGGTAGTGGCCTGAGAGCTTGGTGGCACTCGAGGAGAAGAATCTTGGTCTTCCGGCAGCGGTTCTCTTCAAGGCTCTGGCAAACATTTTGTGTGTTGTAATACTTGAGGTATAGTCCTTACTACTAACAAGTATATTTAATGAAATCACTTGATTATTCTAAAACTTTTCCCAGCTCACTATTTGATACGGGTAACAATTGAGTGTTTTCGCGATGGCCTGCTTATGCTACCGAGACAAATTTGCAAGCTTCTCATTGGCTGCGCGAACATTTAGCATTGGTTTATAGTGAGGTGCGAGGGTTGCTTGTATGGCGCCTGGAACCTGCAACAGCGTTAGCGCACAGTGGAGCGCTTTCGATTTTTCTGAAGGCCTGGCTGGCTAGCACATTATGAAAAAATTAGCTGATCGAGAATACGCTAGTTGTACTGTACTCTTCCTTTGTAACAGAGTAACTATTGCAAATCACAATGGCTATCGCACCAATCAAGGGTTTCATGAAAAAGAGAGTGATCACTGATATCTCAGTTGGTATGTGAAATCGAGGGAGTCGGAGCGTAGGGGGTTGAACGTGTTTACGTTTATGAACACAAGTATCTTTTTTGAATTATACTCCCCTTACCTTTCTCCCATTATTCTTTTGCCTTTGCCATCATGTTACTAACTCATATAGGTATCACTTTAGGCTTAACAATGGCCACCTACTGGTGGTGGGGATTCCACAAGCCAAGTGTTGTCAAGAGAGAGAACTACTACGCTGAGCTTGCAAAGAAGAAGCAGGTCGAGGAGGAAATCTAGACAATCAAATTGGACAACAGAAGTATCATTATAAAGTTTGGCAGTACTTCGATGCTTAGCCGTAAAGTACTACTTCATAACTTATTCATATCAATAATATCATAAACGATTAAGAGAAACGACAAAAGGAATGGTGGAGTACTGTGGAGTAGTGTCGAGTGTGGAGTTGTTGGTCCTCATTCAAGCTGCTTTTATGGAACTTTTGACCGTACTTATCCTTAGTATACCCCGTAGTTTGGCCGTTGTGCGACAGCCCTGTAGTCTGTGTACTCTATGTTTCCCGGTCTAGAAGATCTCCCCCTAATATACTGGTGTACAGATGTACCTTGGGACTTATTTGGCCTGACATGAGATACTGATGCTGTAGAACAGTTTAGTAGCCAGTGTCATCGATCTGACCATCACTGCCCAATGCCTGTCACCATAACCCATGAGCCTCTCTTTGACGCTAATGTCTTGAAAATTGAGTCGCTGCGTGAAATTTCCAACATTTTCAACGCCATATCTAATAAACTGGCACAGGACAGGCTATTGGAGAGCGGTGAGGTCGAGGCAGAGAGCCGTGGCCATTTACTAATACTTCAAAAAAGGCTGAGTCCCTTCATTAACTTGCTTACTACGTTTACTCTTCTGAAGGAAGTTACTGGCATCTCGAAAGTAGTGTGGATAGATGATTTCACGAGCTCCATGTTTGAAGGCTACGTTAGTGACTTTCGCAGTTTGGTGATCCTTTGTGATGGTCAAGTTTCCACTCTTGAGAGCGTGTCCAATGCCGTAAAGCGGGTCATTTTGCCGCATATGGCGCAATTGCAGAGGCAATTGCTGGTTTCGCTTATTGTGGCCAACAGTCTTAACCAAAGCACACGATTACAGCTGGAAAACTTGGGAATAGCAGGTGACATCGAGGTATACCACTGGGAACAGTTGCAGACCCTAGTTTTGGATTCTGATCTTGTCAGTTTGGAGCTTCCCTATGGTGGTCTTCGTGATCTATATTACTATGGCTCCTTTGGCTGTGTGGACAGACTTGCACAGGCCCTCTTGAGCGTGGTGATAGCATCAAAGTATAAAGTAAGAATAACAAACTGCTGCCTCAAAGGCGAGAACTCGCAAAACTTTTGGAAGATATTCAAGCGTTTACATAACAGACACCTTGCGGGCTTACCTTCTAAACTGAAGAAAGACCTGGAGGACCAAGATGAAACGCTCTTCATTGATCAGCACTCTTTTTTCCGTAGAAATGTCGATCTTGTCGTCGTAGAGCGAGGAACCGATATGGTGGCCGCTTTACTGTCACAGCTAACATACCTAGGGATGTGTAACGACGTTTTGGGCATTGACATTGACATTGTCGAGACAAAAGACGAGACCGGCGAGGTTTACAAATTCAAGATCAACAACCCCCAAGATGAGATAGGAAGCGCCATTAAAGACCTCAACTTTGGCCTCATAGGTGGCAAGCTAAACACAGAGGCAAGAAATTTACAAGAACTATTTGATAGACGCCATGGGCTGCAAGATATTGACCAGATGAAGCACTTCGTCGGCGAACTTGGTCCGCTGAAGGAGAAACAAAAGTGGATAAAGAACCATACAGTGCTAGCAGAAAGCATTCTTTCTAGTATAAAGGGTTTTGAGACGACCAGCATGATAGAAAATGTAGACGTGCCGAAGTACAACTATTTCAACGAGTACATTGAATTGCAGCAGGATATATTGGCTGACAACCTAGATAACAAAAAGAACTTTAGTGCCATCAGTGACCTGCTTTTCAAGTACGATCCTAGCGTTCAGGATATTCTAAAACTGCTTATCTTGACTACGATAGTCAAGAAGGGAATACGAGAGCAGGAGTACAATGCGTTTGTGAAACTACTTGTCGACACCTATGGAATCAAAATCATGAATCTATTGGTCACACTAAGAGACGTCAAGTTGATTTACCAACGAGATTCACAGTTTTTTATTCCCACAACCAATGTAGTGGACCAAAATCAAAGCACAGTACAATTGATGACAGACTTCAGACCATTAGCACAGTTTTTCAATCTGATGCCACAAGCTGAGCCAGCTGCTTCGCTAGACGAACCTAGTGAACCTGATTTTGCTCTGCCAGGGTACGTTCCCGTGATCACAAGATTGGTAGAGTCACTGTACGACAGGGAATACCTCACTGGTAATGAGCACAGGGTGCCCAACACACGAATGAAGCGCTTAGGATGGGGAGGGCTAGATCAGGTTAACAATTTTATCAACGGACCGATGGCGGAAGAGTCATTGGTGCCCCAGCAGAAAAAACGACTTTTTGACTCAAGTCTTCCTCCAAAAATAGCGAATCTGAGTACACGCCAGGATATGATTATACTGGCCTGCTTAGGCGGTATTACGCATGCAGAAATGGCAACTATTCGCTTCATATTAAAGAAGAACGAGCTGACTAGAGACAAGCAGCTGCTCGTGCTTACAACGGGTGTGATCAAGAGCGACGACGTAATTAATGCCTTTTACTTAGACTGAAGGTGTTTTAATATACTATATTTTAATTACTCCCCAGGCAGAAGAACTCAAGTTTATCTCGAAGATCATAAAAATGTCTAAAAATGGAAACTCCGGAAACAGGCTGTGAAAAAAGAGACCCTATCACTGAGATTTGACGTTTGCTTCAGTGGCATGTTTTGTGTACAAGGCGATAACGAAGTCCATGTTTGCGTTTCTGTTGATTGGATGTGAGTATCTTCAGTGCTCGATTGCACTTAGCGCTGCGGCAGACCTTTTATGTTGTACCAAAGGACTAAACTAACCAAATAGTGAAGGATATAAACTCCGAGCTGAGTGACTTCCATGGAAGGACGTATCCATGTCCGCGTTGTCACAACAACTCCATGGTGCCTATCAGGCACCTCAAGTTTATTTCAGTCTTTTTCATTCCAGTGATCCCTGTGAACTACGACAAACGTTTAAAGTGTGGAATTTGTGGGTGTCAAAGCTTGATGAGTAAGAAAGATATGCAAGACTTGAAGATGCATTACTGAGTTACCGTGATTAGGATCGAAGATCTCCTCCTTGTGAAACTCATTTGGTTCATGGAATCATGTGGTTTCCTGGCCCTCTGCGGCATCCTGGACTCTACTTATACTGTATAACGAATTAACGACCTCTATACCTAAACCATTTCCTTTAATATCATCTGGGTGTAGTAGCCCTGTCGTTTCTTTTCCTGGTAATCAAATAGCATTTCGCCAAACCCGTAAAAGCAATTCTTAAGGGCATCGGTAAAGGCCTCTTTTCTGGCCTTGCTGAAGCCCTGAGCTTTCGGCAGATTATTGCATACTCCAATACCTCGTTGCCTGATATAAGTGCCGTCTCTCAGAAGAATTTCAGCAAATACCTCAACCTTCAGTAAACGGGAGGTACTTGCTTCACTCAAAGCCCTCTTGTCCATCACGACTTTCGTGTCTAAGATCTGGCTATCCCAGCCATTGAAACCAAACGCCTTGTTGGCCATTCGGATCACCAAATAGCTCGGTAATCGCTGTTGTAATGCAACCGATCGTCTTGCTGCCCGCAGCTCAGTGGCTCTGTGTATGTTTGCCAGAAGCATTCCTATCTTCGTCAACGACCAGTGGCTCATAGGTCGCGTATTGACGTACCCTCCAGTGACGTCAAAGTCTTCTATTCCCCAATCTTCAATATCGGGGAACAGTGTTTCTTCGTCGGGAGCAACTTCCATGGACTTGTCAATACAGGCAATGGCAATGTGAGAATGAATGGTACGAATCTTCAAGAGTGGCTCACACCTGCCCAGCTACTCAAGAGCTCCTTACAACAATTCAAGCCATCCACAACACGGACGCGCGTAGACAAAATTCAGTTCACGCGAAGACAAAAATTCAAGGCTTCCATGCACTGTCTGTCCTAAGTGGCACGCACTTGAATCACCGGCTACCCCTCGCTGTAAGGCATTGACAGGGTCAACTCCTCCCTTTCGTCATGGAGCTCCTGCAGAACCTTATTCACACACCTACTGCCTCGGAAAAAGAGATTAACGATTCGATCACTACTCTAGTGGACAGGGTATCGCATTCTACACACCTTTCAGACAGAAGAGCAGCGGTACTTGGCCTGAAAAGTTTCAGTCGTCAGTACAGAGAAACCGTTATTGCCAATGGATTACGGACCTTGGTGGCCACACTACATAAAGACAGGGACGATCTCGACATTGTCAAAGCGATTCTAGAAACACTTCTGATTCTGTTTATCCGCGGAGAGAGCGATCAGGACTTGACCAGGACTTGGATCAGCGAGCAGTCACGTGTGCAAAATGGCAAATACCCCTCTCCAAGTTTGCTTGTTAAGGATGTTAGTGCAGACCAATTTTCCCTGTGGATTGCAGATGAGCTGACCCAGTCAGTGGCCAATATAGACCTGCTGATCAGCTTCCTAGACTTTGAAGATTTCTATTCTAGGCTGTATACGCTGCAATTACTCGAGGCTCTGTGCTCTACAAGAGGTGTTAGGGCCAAGGAATGCATGCTGAAGTCTCCTTTGGCCATTCCAAAGCTTTGTTCCGTCCTGGACGAGCCCCTGGAACCCATTCGGAATGAGGCTATTCTACTGCTCATGGGAGTAGTCAAGGACAACTTTAACATTCAGAAACTAGTTGCCTTTGAAAATACCTTTGACAAGCTATACGTGATCATTGAGCAGGAGGGCTCGATTGAAGGCAACATTGTAGTCCAAGATTGTTTATCCCTGGTTTCCAACCTACTGCAGTACAATGCCTCTAACCAGAAGATCTTTTTGGAGACTAACTGTGTGCCGAAACTGGCCAAGCTGATTGAACAGCCTCTTCAGCAAAGCGATTTGGGTCCAATAGTTTGGAATGATCAGCGCATGCAGAATCTCATCACTGCTTTGGACACCTGTAGGTTGTTTGTGATGGAAGGAAGCGAGTCAATCGATGAGGCTCAGCAGACTTTTGTGAGCTCAGAGATCCTCATGAAAATCTTAAGGCTTGCCATGTCACTCGGGATCCCCATTAAGATTCGAGTAGCTGCGTTGCTCACTACTGCAGACATTATCAGATCAAACCCTGACATCCAGTTGCAATTCTCGCAGATAGATGTGCCGTATATGGACCCAAGTTTGCCTCCAGCAGCCCAAAAGTACGATGAGTTTGTGCCAGTGACCATCGCTCTGCTTAACTGGTGCCTATATTGCAATTCTGTCCATCTTTTCGAACTGAGAGTGGCCGCGTCGATATGTTTGTGTGCGTACATCAAGAACAATGAAGAGGCCAAACGAGCCTTCATCGTAGACCAGTATATCTCTTTCCAAGAGATGAATGGCTATCCTGTAGATAGTGAGTTCGAGAGTGATAACGAAGAAGTGAGTGAAGATGGAAATGATGAAAATGGCAGTGTCGCTAATGAAGCCAATGGCAATGGCGATGCTCTCAACGGAGCAGCTGCCACAGGTAATGGCAATGCCACGGAATCGCGGGAGCAAACGCCATCCAGTGAAGCTTCTTTGTCAAGATCTCGATCAGTACGGGACGCAAACTTATTTCAGGTGCTTACAAAAGTGGACCAAGAGATGCAGATCAACCCCTATAAAATCTGGTTTTCCGCTGTGATGCTGCTACATATTTTTGAATCTTCTCCTGGATGCAAGGAGATTGCTATGAAGGTGAAATTAGGAGATGAGAAGGAAGATGAAGATGTCCTGAATATCTTGCAGGCTATAGGTTGGGCTTTGTGCTCGTCGCTGAAGTTTAGAGATTCAAGGGTTTCGGTAGCCTATCTTATGCTATTGTCCTATTGGGTGTTCGAAGACTTTGACGCCACAGACGCTATGTTAGGGGACTCTTCAGTGCTAGATCAGTTGCTCTCTTACCTAGCTGATGCTTCGAACGAGAACCTACTGGTTCAAGGTTTGGTCACCATGTTCATTGGTGAGTTGTACGAGTTTTCGAGGCTATCGTCTCCAATTTCTAGGCCTAGGCTTCACTCTCTGATCAAAACCAGGCTGACCAGCAACTCATACACTTTGAAAGTATATCAGTTCACACAGCATCCGGCGTTCAGAAATTTCGAGCGTGACAATATTCTTCACTACGAGAAAGACGACACGGGACTGCCAGAAGTTTACTTTGACCACTTGTTTGTCTCCATGGTGAAAGAAAATGTAGAGAGGATGAGATCAGCAGTAGACCACGACCCTAATCAGGACCCTATTTTGAGAATTGATTATGGAGCATACGCTAAGATCCAGAATGAGAATAAGAAACTGAGCGATGAATTCTCCCACTACAAAGCTGACTTAGAAGCCTTAAGCTCTAAACAGTCCCATGAATTAGCCAGGCTCTACAAAGACTATGAAGACCTAACGGAAAAATATACAGCTACCTCATCAGAGCTCGAGCAGCTCAGGGAACAAAATGACGCATTGTCCGGTAAGTTTACAGAAGGCTCAGAGGAGATTACAAAGTTGCAGCAAAGCAAATCTGAGCTGGAAACGAAAGTTTCCCAGCTGCGAAAAGAGTTGAGGGAGGCCACCAGCAAGATAGCAATGTTGGAGAGCACAAATAATCAACTGACCGAGAAGTACGAGCTGCTGGAGAAAGATAAAAAGAAGTCCGATGACGGTATAAACAAGATGACTCGAGAATTGATGAAGCTTACCAAGTCAAACGAGCAGCACGAGAAGTCCATTAGAAGCATGGAAAAAGATGCCGAAAAAGCATCTAAAGCTCACGAGAAGGAGCTGTCCAATCTGAAGAACCAGCTAAAGCAGAAAGAGGATGCAGTTAGTGAGCTATCTGCTCAGCTCTCTTCCGTTACAGCCAATTTGAAAACCGTTAGTGACAATTACAACGGGCTAAAAAAACTGCATGATGATAAAACCTCTCAACTCAAGTCGCTGGAGGCGCACGGCGAAAGTCTTATGACCAAACTGCGTTCTGCTGCTGAGTACATTGAAAGTCTAAAGGCTGAAAAAGAAACGAAGATTCAAGAATCGGAGTCTGTGCATGCTTCTCTGAAAGAAGAACTGTCGTTAGCAAGACAAGATTTGGAAGAGATCAGAAGCAGCAAAGACAAGTTGCTTGAAGAGAATGAGAGGCTCAAGAAGGAGCTCGAGACTACTGATGAGAGCCTGAAGAAGACACAAGAAGAATCAGAGTCTTTAAAAGAAGCGTCAGATGCGTATATCGAGGAGCTCAACTCACAGTTGGAGGATTTGAACAAAGAACTCGAACAGCTGAGGCAGGACAATAAACAATTGTCAACTCAGGTTTCAGCACTAGAAAGAGAGGCTGCTTCATTGAAAGCTACTCATGAAGAAGCGGTAGATGCGCACAAGAAAGAATTGTCCGAAATACTCGACAGCCACAATGGGTCACTACAAGATCTGGAAAGCAAACTTGGCAACCATGTTTCGGAGAAGGATAAGCTATCTAAAGATTTGGCGAAATTCAAGAGTGATTATGATCAGCTCCAAGAAACTATGAGAGACAAGAAGAAGGAGCTAGAAGTTGCCATCAGTGAGAAAGCGATGCTGGAGTCTTCTTTGAGAACTGCCACGGAAAAGACTGAAAGCTCTGAACTAAAGCTGGAAGCGGCCAATAGGTCTCTGAAGGAGGCAGAGGAAAAGGTCCTTTCTTTGACAGAGAAAATTGACGTTCTCACCCAAGAATCTCAGAAAGAGCTAACGAGACTCAAGGAGCAAATTGAAGCGGTGAAAGATGAACATGCGAAGGAGCTGGCACGTGTGGAAGGCGAACTCAAGGCGTCGCAGGGTCGTTCTAGTGAAACTGTGAGTAAATTGACTGAGCAAATGGATGAAATGAAGTCCAACCATGAAAAGCAATTATCTGATCTGAATAAGACAAAAGAAAGCATCAAGGCAGATGCTGATAAAGCAAAGACCGCTTTCCAAAAGGAACTGGACGGAGCAAATATTTCTCTTGAAGTAGCTAGGCAGGCTCATGTTAAAGAGCTCGAGGCGACGAAGGCGGATCACGAGTCGAAACTTGCGTCGCATAACGAACGGTACCTTTCTTTGCAGAAAAAACTTGACGATTTCAAGGAGCAGTGTGAAAAAACCACAATTGAACTTGATTCTACGAAAGAGAAACATGCTGATGTTGTTACGGAACTTAAAACTGCGAGCAAAAGGCATGATGATCTGGCAACTCAAAAGGAGAAGGAGCTCAGTGAGCTGCAGAAGCAACTTGCCTCCAAAAGTCAGGAGCATAGCAAACAGGCTGAAGAGCACAAAAATGGGATTGAAAGAGTCAAACGTGAGCTTGAAGAGGTTAAGCTAGACAAGCAA
Source organism: Wenyingozyma naganishii (assembly GCA_003706235.2). Lineage (NCBI taxonomy): Eukaryota > Fungi > Ascomycota > Pichiomycetes > Pichiales > Pichiaceae > Wenyingozyma > Wenyingozyma naganishii. The sequence goes on along the minus strand of PPKS02000001.1, from coordinate 684,936 downwards.
GAGTTGGAAGCACGGATAGATGAGATGGCCAAAAACGACGAGGCAGAATTTAGCAAGTTGAAAGGTTCCTTGCTAGAGATGACAGAGAGTAAGAACATGGTTTCGGAGGAGAAGTCTTCTTTGGAATCTACTATTCTGGTCATTTCAGATAATATTGACCAAAAGAACCAAGAGATTCAACGATTATCGCAAGAGGTGAAGCGTTTCAAAGAACGAGCTGCCCAACTTGAGAAAGATATAACTTCATCTACGAAAGAAAAGGAGTCCTTGGAACGTGAGATTGCTTCTTTGAAAACGGAACTCCAAAAGTCAATCGAGCTTTCCAAAACTAAGGACATAGAGTTGAGTCAGCTTAAGTCAGAAGTGGCGGATTTGCACACCTCAGAGAATAATATGAAGGCATCTTTTGAGGAAGAAAAGGACCAGCTGTCAGATCAAATTAAAGATCTAGAAGGCGAAATTGCTTCTTTGAAAGATGAAGTGGAGAAGAAGAACCGTGCGATTGAAGAAGAGCGTGAGCTCCTAACCGGAAGCTCTGAGGCCGCTATCAAAGAATATTCTGAGAAGATAGTCAAATTAGAGAAGAACGTTAAAGATTTGGAAAGTGCAAAGGCCGCTAAAACAAAGGAAATGGAGTCTTTTAAAAAGAAACAAGACTTGAAAGTGAAAGAGTTGAATGGGACAATTGCCACTGTGACAGAAAACCTGGAGGATGGGAAGCGGGAAAGAGCAGAATTTGAAAGCCAGGTAAAGTTACTCTCTGAGATTGAATCCAAGCAAAAGGAAGAAATAGAGGGTTTCAATAAAACGATTTCTGCCAGTAAGACGAAGGAGAAAGACTTAGTGCAACAACTGGCTGAAGTGCAGAAGGCAGTCGATAAGAAGACTTCAGAATTGGCAGACCGAGCAAACGAATTGAGTCAATTGCAAGATAAAGTTGCTGCGGTTGAGAAAGAACTGGAAAAGAAAACTGAAGAGCTTCGAGACAAAGAGAAAGACGGCGATTCGAAATCCAAGCAAATTGCTAAGCTCACCTCGGAGCTTGAGCAATTGAAGGAAGATGTATCAAGTAAGTCTACCGGCTTTACTGCCCTTGAAAAAGAACGTGAACTTCTACAAGCCTCCATTGATGACCTCAAAGGTCAACACCAGACAAGTATTAGTGAACTGGAATCAGCTCATGAGAAACAGCTTGAAGAGCACAAGAATCAAATGTCTTCTTACGAGTCAGAGAAGCAAGAGCTACAAGAAAAAATTAGCAAGCTGACGGCGTCAATTGAACAGCATCAACAGGATCTGGAAGATCTGAAGTCTTCGCATGAGCAGGAGATTACAGGACTCAGGAAAAAAGTCGAGGTAGACAACAGCTCAAGGAAAGAGCTGGAAAAGAAGCACGCAGTAGAAAAGAGTGAGCTTTCTAAGGAAATCGAGGTCCTTAGATCGAAGGTCACAGAGCTTGGTGTAGAGCTAAAGTCTGCCGTCGACGAAGGGGCCGGGAAGTTGGCCGAAAAAGAGAGAGAAGTCGCTGAAGTTAGGCGAGTGCTCTCGGAGAAAGAGGCAATGCTGGAAAAGATGAAGGAAGAGAACGGTGATTTTGCTTCGGATGCAAATAAAAAGCTTGCCGACCTGGAATTTTCTTCAAAGGAAAAGACGGAAAATATTGAAAGCATGAAAATAGAAAAGGCAAAGCTAGTCGAAGAAGCTAAGAAGGTGAACCAAACATTGAAAAAAGAGCAAGAAAAGCTGGAAATCTTCAGTCAAAATAATAAGTCTCTTGAGGAAGAGAAGGAGAAGCTAAAGGAGGCTTTAGAGTCCACCAATACTGGATACGAAGATATTAGAAAGACTCTTGAAGATATCAAAAGCGAAAACGAGTCACTCAAAGTCATCATAGCTGAGCTTAATGAGGTCGTAGTCTCCACTGAAGCCGAGCGTGCTACACTTGCCGAATCAGAAGAAAAGTCTACTGCCGAAGTTAAGAAGCTGCAAGAAGAAATTCACAGGTTGAAAGAACAAAATGGTGCGTCTAAGGTAACTGCATTAGAGAAATCGGTACAAGATCTAAAAGCGGAGCATCAGCGTGACCTTGACGATCTTCTGCTGATGGTGGCAGATTTTGAGGAGAAAAACAAGGGACTAAAGCAAAGACTGAAAGCTTTGGGCGAGGAAGTCAGCGAAGATGAAGACGACGATGACGAGGATGATGATGAAGACGATGACGAGTGAAGATACTATGTAGAGTTAATACAGTAGAACTTATAATACGACAGCCTTGACATCTACCATACTTTGCTGCACTACAGCACTCGGCATCTCGGTATGTTTTTATACATCTTTGCACCAACATGTCAAATTCACATGTTCAACTTCCCCACATTTAAATCGCTGTTACACTTTCACATGCTGCGTATTATTGTTTAATATAAAAAGCATGCATTTCCACATGGCCCTTTGTGTCTTGTGTCTTTTGTTGGTTAATTACTGATTTTCCTGCTAATCAACCATGTCTTCTAACAAGTTGACGTTCCACAATCAGGTGGTAGTAATCACGGGAGCCGGTGGAGGTCTCGGAAAGGTATACGCTTTAGATTTTGCTTCAAGAGGAGCAAAGGTGGTTGTCAATGATCTAGGAGGTACTTTGGGAGGCTCTGGCAACTCCACAAAGGCAGCTGATCTTGTTGTTGATGAGATCAAAGCTAAAGGTGGCATTGCCGTTGCGAACTATGACAACGTTGTGACAAATCCTAAGGGCATTATCAAGACCGCCATTGACAGCTTTGGAGCAGTCCATGTGCTAATCAACAATGCTGGCATTCTTAAAGATTCGAGTTTCAAAAACATGACTGACAAGCAATTTACGGACGTTGTTGATGTCCATCTTAATGGTACGTTTAGACTGACACAGGCAGCTTGGCAATATTTCAAGGAGCAGAAGTACGGTAGAATCGTAAATACAGCCTCTCCAGCTGGACTCTATGGTAACTTTGGACAGGCTAATTACAGCGCCGCTAAATTGGGCCAGGTCGGCCTTGCAGAGACACTAGCAAAAGAAGGTTACAAGTACAACATCAAGGCAAACGTGATTGCTCCCTTGGCTAAGTCGAGAATGACTGAATCAATTCTGCCTCCCGATGTGCTGGAGAAGCTGCTACCAGAGAAGATCGCGCCCCTCGTTGTGTATCTTTCGCACAAAGAGGTGCCTTCAACTGGTGCTATATACGAAGTTGCTGCTGGTTTCTATGGTCAAATAAGATGGGAAAGAAGTGGGGGAGCATACTTGAAACCAGACAAGAGTTTGACTCCAGAGGCTATCTTGAACAAGTGGAAGGATGTGTTTAGCTTCAAAGGTGCACAGTACCCTATTCAGTTGAATGATTACAATGCTGTTTTTGACAAAACCAAGCAACTCCCTTCGAATGACCAGGGCAAGACAAAAGTCACTTCGCTGAAAGGTAAGGTAGTCATTGTGACAGGTTCTGGTTCTGGACTCGGTAGGGCACACGCTCTGTGGTTTGCTAAATACGGCGCAAAGGTCGTGGTTAATGATTTCAACGATCCTACAGGTGTCGTCAACGAAATTAAGAAGAGCGGTGGGCAGGCCGTTGGGTCAAAGCATGATGTCTATTCGCAGGCAGATCAAGTGGTAAAAACTGCATTGGATGCCTTTGGTACGGTCGACGTTTTGGTGAACAATGCTGGTATTTTGAGAGACCGCTCTTTCCTCAAGATGAGTGACAAGGAGTGGGACCAGGTTATTGCTATTCATCTGTATGCTACTTTCAGACTTTGCAAGTTGGTGTGGCCTATCTTCCTGGAGAAGAAATCGGGTGCCATTATCAACACGACCTCGACATCTGGTATCTACGGTAATTTTGGACAAGCTAACTATGCTTCTGCAAAAGCTGCCGTGTTAGGTTTTTCTAGAACACTTGCTATTGAAGGTAAGAAAAACAATATCAAAGTCAATGTCATTGCTCCACATGCCGAAACTGCCATGACCAAGACAATTTTCAGCGACAAGGAATTGAACAAGTTTTCGCCCGACCAAGTTTCTCCATTGGTTGTATTGTTGGCAAGTGACGAGGCAAAGGTAACCGGTGAACTATTTGAAGTTGGAGCTGGATGGGTAGGCAACACGAGATGGCAGCGTGCTAAAGGTGTTGTCAGCCATGACCAGGCTATTGCTGCAGAGTTTGTCAGAGATGGCTGGAACGACATTATCGATTTCACCAAGCCAGTTACTGTCTCCAGCACGCAAGAGTCGTCCATGGCCATTCTTGAAGCTGTTGGTGGAGATGAAGATGAAGACGACGATGAGGAAGACGAAGAAAGCGAGGCTAACGAAAGTTCGAGTGAAGCTCGGTCTAGCGACTCCTATTCGTATGACCATCGTGAAGTTATTCTTTACAACATGGCAGTTGGTGCTAACAGTTCAGAGCTGAAGTATGTATACGAGAACGCTGAAGACTTCCAGGTAATTCCTTCGTTCGGTGTTATACCCTTCATGAATCAGGATGACGGTGGTCTCAACTTGGGTGAGACTTTGAAGAACTACAATCCTATGTTTCTCTTGCATGGAGAGCATTACTTGAAAATTCACAAGTTTCCTATCCCAACCTCTGGCGAGGTCGTGACTAAATCGTACCCTATTGCGGTTTTGAACAAAAGTGGTGGAAAGAATGCTCTTATTGTGGGTGGCTATGATACCGTTGATAAGGAGACTGGAGAACCTTTGTTCACTAACGAGGGATCTTACTTTGTGAGAAAGGCGTCTTCACTATCTGGAAAAGATGAAATCTACAAACCAAGACGCTCAAAGTTTGCGAGTGAGTCGTTTGACAAATACCCTAACCGGAAAGCAGACTATGAGACGGTGTTCAAGACCTCAAAAGATCAGGCCGCTTTGTACAGACTGTGTGCGGATTTCAACCCATTGCATATCGACCCATCGTTTGCACAGGGAGCAAACTTTGAAAGACCTATTCTTCATGGCTTGTGTTTCTTTGGGATTTCTTGCAAGGCTCTGTATGAGCACTTTGGCTCCTTCGACGAGGCCAAGTTGAGATTTGCTAGTTTTGTCTACCCAGGAGAGACTCTGAAAATCGAGGCATGGAAAGAGGGAGAGACGGTGCTGTTTAGAACTTTTGTGGTTGAGAGGAATACGGTGGTAATCAGTAACGCTGCTGTGAAGCTGCGTGCCACCGGCAAGTCGAAGCTGTAGTGGCATTACTTCATACTAAATATGTATGCTTGATTTTTTAGCTATTTTAGCTCGATAATGTGATATATGTGTTACGTCCATACATTCTCTACAATTAAATACTACATTTTAGTTGAAGTTGTGTTCTATACCACTTTCCCACAACTCATTGAAGTGATCACCCAACTGCCTGCGGCAGAATTCAAGCATCTCGTTGTCTGTCTCGTCGAGCTCTCCGGACTTGGCATAGGCCAGCTGCTGCAAAGAACTCTTTAGTTCATCAACCTTTGAGTTTCCCAATACGGTTCTTCCCTTTTTACCCAGCCACGTCTTTATAGCATACCTGGTTGTGAAATCAGCAAGTTCCACACCGTACTTCTCCTTCAATTTAGCCGCCAATTCCTTACAAGCGTCTTTCAAAGCCTGTGGAGCAGGGTGGAATGAGTGGGTAGAGCCTGATCTCAGCATTGACATCGACACAACCGAGCCATTGTTGACTTGTTTAACACCAGCATCAGATATAAAGCGTTCATAGTAGCGCAACAGAGTGTCATTTTGAACGTTCATGTTACAGTAGCTTAGTACAGCATCTATAGGGCCAATGTCGCTTCTTTCCTTAGCAGTCCTGGCTATATTATACAATAGGTCCACAGGGTATCCTGAGATGCCAATGTAGCGAACAACCCCCTGTTTCTGCAGCTCCCTAAGGGCAACTAAACCATTGAGGATGTCCTCTGTCTTGACAAACTCAATGTCATGCAGATACACAATATCGAGGTAGTCTGTGTGGAGCCTCTCTAGAGAGCGAGCTACAGATTTGCGGATCCATTCAGGCGAGTAGTCAAACTCCTCCAGCAAGATTCTCCCTACCTTAGTGTAGATATAGAAATTGTCCCGAGTAACCAGCTTCTCTTCATTCTGCAAATAGTTTAGAGCCTTGCCCAAAATAATCTCAGAGGGACCATAGTAAGGAGAGGTGTCGATAGCGTTAATACCATGCTCAAAAGCACATCTCAGCAGGTCTGTGGCTGGCAACTTCTCTGGTTCATCGTTGAATTGTGTATTGAAAACCGCACCACCTAAAATGAGATCCGACACTTGTTCTAGCGAGCCATCAACTTTGGGTAAACCAAGAGACATTTTCAATTTAGATATGGCTATTTACAAAGCCTTCAGCGATAAACTTTCTGTCAAACGTGAAAAATTAACTATGGCGATTTCGAGCTTTGAATCGCACTTTTTGTGGGGTCCGCTAGATATGCGCAGAGCGGGATTTCAAAGCATATCTTGTTTTCTTCTACGTCAAACACAGGGGGTTTGCAGCGTTGTGATATGCCGAACATTAAAATACGGGGTGGCAATGGAGCGGCGAACAGCCTACCCCGCACGACCCATATTTGGCTGTTCGGTACTCGGCTGGCTAAATACTTTGGTTAAAATGACATAGGCACGCGTCCACCTCGCAACATATCACGTGACTACATATTTATGTCAAGTTAAACTGAATAATTTTAACGTACGTTAAGACTATAGTATGGGAGGGGCTATATCCTCTATTGCGCCACCATGAGCAGAAACAGCCCTGCTATGGACAGGCTGAGCATGCTCAACATGCACATACACAGAAGACATGCTTTTATTGACAAGCAGTTCCCAGAGCTCCCAGACTCTGAGAAGAACTCATATTTAGCGTACTGCCAGAGGTATAAGACGAACCAGAGCGAGGTGGTGGATATTATGAGGAGGTATATGTGCTCAGCTGTCCCTTTGAATGGGTCTATTATCGGAGGCGGTAATGGGAATAGGCAGTAGATTAGTAATGTACATAATAATATGAACGTTGGTTTGAAGCAAGATCGCAAAAATATTTTTGGGCGAATATAAGGATTCAGAACTTAAAACGGAAGGTAAGGTAGCATTACTTAGTTCAAAAGAGACGAAGGACTTTGAAGGTGCACTGTCTGGATAGCTCAGTAATCTAAACTATTGTAGCTGCATGTCTGCCAATTACAATTTACTGTTCGATGGCATTGACTACTGACAACAAGCACTGCCGTAATCAGAACTATTAAAATAAATTTCAAATTTCAATCTGCATTAGATATGCAATAGCTACCATCAACATTTAACGATAATGAAGTACGTTATTGAGCACCTGGAGGCTGGATTCACCGAATGGGTGATATTGGAGTACACACAGATCATCAAGGACGTTGGCAAGGAAAACTTGATACTCTCGTCACTACCTCCGGGCACCACGGAGGCCGATATACCGCAGCAACTACGTGATAATGGTATTCAGTGGACAACAGATGACGTTTCTGTGGTGATACAGGGAACAAATACAGGGAAAGAGCGCGTGTGTCTGTTAGACCCTGCTGCTAAAGAAGACCTGGTACCTGAGGACGGTGGCAAGTTTGACTATTTTGTCTTTGGGGGCATTTTGGGTGACCACCCTCCAAGAGACAGGACTGGAGAATTAAGAGAGAAGTACGGTTTTACAGGTAAGAGATTAGGAAGCCTGCAAATGACGACAGATACTGCTGTGAGAACAACGCAGCTCATTGCAAACGGTGTTGAATTTGAAAACATTAAATTTATAGATTACCCTGAAATCAGGTTCAACAAATATGAGGCCACTGAAATGCCCTTCAGATACGTCCTTGACGATGAGGGCAAGCCTATTCTTCCTGCTGGTATGCTGCAGCTGATCAAGAAAGATTCGGAAAAGAAGCTTGATGACTTTTTTTGATTTATATAGCTTGCATAGTGTTAACCATCTAATTAATCGGCTACACTTTTTTCCTCAATATAGCTTGCTTGGATTTTACCGCCGCAGCTGGAGTAAACAGTTCCCTAAGAACAAATGCCGCAACGTTTACATCCTCAAAATATTGAGTATGCGAGGCAAGGGCTAGAATACCAATGTCAAAAATGTTTGCTGGCAACGAGTAGTCAATTCTGCCTTTGTGATTCAATTTTTTGAGGTGTTCAAGCACATTTGAAGGAATGTTCTGTAGCTCTTTCTGATCCTCAGTTTTGTCTTCCTCTTTCAGACCCGCATCTGTTAGCCCTTTGGCAATATTAGAGATAAAATGCGACTTCGCCTGGGCTGTAATCTGTTCTCCCAGATTTTGGATCTTTGAATTAATATTGTCGGAGGCATACTCAATAAGCTCGGGGTCAAACTTCGCCATGGTGGAATGCACTAAAGGCTCGACCCTATAAGCAACGGGATCTGTGAGGTAGAATACATTGTAGTAGTTAATGACTCTGGGCGACTGCACTGAATCGTTGAGGATATCCATGCAGTCAGTATGACCAATAGGTTTTTCTCTAGGCTTAATGTTTTGCATTTTGACAAACTTAAACACTCCGTTGGGCGATCCTAAGCCAAAAAAGTTTTCGACCTTGAACTTGAGGTGGATCTCAGGGTTGAAATCATCTCCCTGTGGTATCTCATCGGGCTGAAGAGCAAGAATGTCAAGGCAAATGGCGGACCCCAAGGAGTGGCCCATGAATGAAATTTTACCGTCAAAGCTGGGGTACCTTTCAAGATACTTGTCGTACATGTCATTGGCCATTTTTACCACCGTCGAGATGATTCTCTTCTTGTAGTATGGGTCGTAGTAGAGTAGAATGTCAAGGATGGCATCTGCAGCAATGTTTCTAACTGCTGTGACAGCATCAAGGTTGATCTCTTGCAGCGTGGGATATTTGAACGAGCCATCTTCCGCTAGATCATCGTACCTTTTCTCCAACGAGAAGTCAACCTCGTACCTCCACACAATTGGTAGGATTTGCGTCTTCGGGTTTGACGATATCACTTTGTACTGCGGGCTTTTGGGGTCAACGTCCGGCAATATTAGCTTTTTGAAGCTCTCCTCCTCGGCAACTAACTTCTTCATCAATTTTCTAAATTCGTTGCAATCATGGATGAAGTTTACACCTGAGAATTTTGAGCTCAGTGCCTGCCCTATACCATGTACTCCCATTATGAGATGGTCAACTTCTCTGGACCCGCTGTTCTGTTCCAAAGATGGCTCATTGGCAAAGTCACCTTCCATGGTCGTTTGCATCAGTTCATTTGACGGCTTATCCTGAAAGATCTTGACAATTGAATCAAGCAGACCCTCTCCACTTCCACTATCCGTTGTCTGCTCAGATCTCGCCGAGGTCTTGGTCCCCTTGAGCTTTTGATCCACCTTCTTTTCCTCGCTCGGCACTTCTGTAGATTCCTTATTTTGTTTTCTGTCACTTGAACCAACGCTGCTGGCATCATACCCTCTCACAAGGGTAGTACCTCCGAGAATATTCTGGATTGGTGTGTCATAAAAGTACTCCAGCTGGAGCTTTGTCAAAGTCGAATCTTTATCCAGCAGAATGACCGTCTTAGTGTCCCTGTATAGGGCAATTTTGTCGTGACGGTCGTCGGCACTGACTTTTTCGAAGGGCCATTTCGTTTTATGCTCTTTCTCGTATAAAAACACCTCAGATTTAATGTGGTGAGTCAATGGTTTGGAGAAGAGGTTCTTTTCAGGCACAGAGCTAGCGCTGTCCTTTGATTTTGAGTCTCCAGTAGAGGTCTTTTGGCGTTTCAACTGTCTCTCCATGTCGGCTAAAGACAACCTCACACGCTGGTACCCTTCTTCAATCTGGTCTGATATCACTTGAGGCAATGGCAGTGTGTCTTTGAACCAAAGACCGCGTCTAATTTCATACGTTGGCCCATCCCAAAAGGCAGGTTGAATCTGCATCTTCTTAAGGTCACAGTCGAATAGCTGGTCTTCATTGACGGGCACCAGAGGTGGCTCTTCGCCGTGCCTTTTCCAGCGCTGGTACGTCAGCTCTAACAAGTCAGAGTCAATTTTTGCAAATGGCAAGAATTTCTTGGCCCGTTCAGTCTGTGTATAGTTGAATCCTTTGGGCTTGGATATAGGGATATCGGTAGCATAGAACCAGTTGACATTTTCAGGATGTCCTGTACCCGATCCTGTAGTGTAGAGCCGTGAGTAAAGAAGCGCTAGAGGCAAATTCGAAGCGCCTCGTTGCGCTGAGCATCTGAAGGCTGAGAACATGCAATGGGCTTGCAAAGATTCTTGGTGTAGATGTCCGGAGGGCAGATTTCGGCGTTTAAATGCACCCTAAGAAACCGCGAACTTACTTAGCAATCTCCGGCGCTTTGACAGCAAATGAGATAGTCGGGCTGGGATGAAATCGATATAGTAAGCACTGAGTCGAATAAAGTTGATTTAAGTAGGAGGATGTCTGTGTAATAGTAATGAAGACTGCAAACTACTGAAAATCAAATGCACAATCTTTGCTAGCGCGGACTAAAGTTGATGAGAGTTTAAGATTTGGGAAAATTAAGAGATTGTGCGTGTTCTTGCGTATTGCCGGATATGAGATGGAAGAGTCTCTAAGTATGGGGCCGGAAAAGTTGTACGGTAGGAGCATAGCATGGCTATATATGTCGGTGTAATAACATTTGCCTTGTAGTTAATGAGAATAGAGTTTTCAATTGGTCTAGGCATACTCTACAATATAAAAAATTAATTCTACGACTTACGTTGTCAGTAGTTTTTATCAAGTATCTAGTCCGTATCAAAGTGGCTCCTAATTGGAACTCTACGAGCGCTAGTAAGACTGAGCAACCAGATCCACAATACCAACCGCATTTAGCATGCCAATAATGTGAACGGCTTATCCATTAAACGCAAACAACAATAACATATTAGAGTCATAGTCATTTAATCATAGAAGACCAGAAGGAATTTTTTGAAAGACGACCATAATGGCGTCACAAGAGTTTCAAGCCCAAATTGATGTCTATCTCCTATTTTATCATCCAAGAAGGGCTTCAGAGGGCGCTGGCATGCCCGCAGCTCCAACTCCATGAATTACCAACTTTCCAAACTCTTTGTCATATCTGCGCTGTCGCGACAAAAGTTTTTATGCACTCCAGTAGCAGCTATGGATTGTAGAGTATTGTTCAAAGGCCCTCTGCAAGGATGAGCGGTATTCAATTCCGTAAGGGGTCTGAAACAGACAAAGAAGACGAGTCAAGTAGGCCATCGGTACCGTTTTTTGCCGCTCGAAGGTCCTCCTGGGCCGACGAAGAGGACGCAGATGAAGAGGAAGCTAACCCCGAGGAGGAAGAATATATTCCGTCCTTCAAGCCTCATAACATGATGAGTTTTACGAGCCTCGAGAGCGCAAGGCCTTCACCGGAACGAAATGATACAGATAATGTAAATAGAAAACAGCAGTATGGAATTGGAGCTGCTTTGCTCAAGAAAATGGGATACATTGAAGGGAAAGGTCTAGGCAAACAAGGTCAGGGTATAGCCGAGCCTATACAGACACAGCTTAGGCCAAAAGGCATGGGAGTCGGTGCGGTGGATGAGAAAACTACGAAAGATAGAGGAAAAGGTAAGAAGAGAAGATTACAAGATCTTGACTTTATGGATTTAAACTCATCTGGTGAGGACACTCATGGCATGCCTGCTCAGGTTCCTGAATTGTATACTATCTTGACCAAGATGGAAGCGGCCAAAATGACTGTGCCTCTAGCCCTCAAAAAGCTTTGCGATAGCACTGATATTAGAAAAGACGATATAGAGCTGCGCACAAAGCTGAATGGATTGTACCTGGAGTATGTGGATGCGTCAGGGAAAGAGAAGTACGAGCAATACGAAAGAAACCAGATGGAGAATTTTGCAAGAACTACTCAGGCGAGGATAAAGCAGTATGAAACGCTGAAAGACGTTGGGACATTCTTATGTGAACTGCTGCGAGACGACTTGAATAGTGATACAGGACGAATAGACTATAGAGTAGTGGCCGACCAAGTGTCTGCGAGACTCTCCACAGTCGAATCTTTTGACGACGATTTTAATAGACAGATTGAGCGGATGCTGTTGGCTGCAGTTGTACCTGGTGTGAAGAGAGAATTTTTGATATGGGACCCAATGGACTTTGAAAGCACCGGTTCTTTTGTGGATACGTTATTGAAGTGGAAGGAACTGCTGAACCCCTTTAGTACCCGTCTGAAGTATACCATGAGATCTGAAAACCGTTCACGCAGAGGCATTTATTTTGAACGGTTCAGGAGTCTTGAGATTGACTTAAGTGATACAGAGAATTCAGATGTCGAGAAGGAGAATGGAAGCTCTCCACAAATAACTTTGCTTGAGAGCGTGATTGCTTATCTTCTGGTGGAAAAGCTTGAGGATTTCTATCAGAACATTTGGATTGCGACGCAGGTAAACCTTGGAATCAATATCATCATGGAGTGGGAACACGTTTTGCCCGGCTTTGCAATCCAGGAGATTATAAAGAAAGTGATATTTCCTCTTCTTAAAGCACGTAAGTGGGAGGTGCACCTTGACGACAGCGACACTCTTGAGTGGCTGTCTGAATGGATCACGGTCATCAGTGATGCCGAACTAATAGACCAACTGACTGAGTTTGTTGGTCAGAAGTATGGCCATTGGATAACAGAGGAATGGGATTACATCAAAGACAAAAGTATACCTTTGAACAGACTTACTGGATTTAGTTTATGGGGCAAGATAATCGACGAGGACAAGCTAACGAAAATGAAGGAGGAGGGCGCTATTGCACGGTTATTAAAGGCCAAAATGAACACCAACGACTTTGATGGTATGGCGTTCAACAGAGCTATAAATGTTTACGAGGCGTGTAGAGAAAATCTACAAGAGGATTCTGTTGACAAAATTTTGAGAGAGACAGTGCTGAAAAGAGCGTATGATTATTTCAGCAAGGAGCGGGACTTCAAGCTGTTTTACAAGTGGTACGTTTCTGTATTCAGTCGAATGGAAGAGTGCAAGTGCGTACGAGACTTTGTAGAGGCCATTTTTGATGTTTACAATGAAGACACGAACTTGAAGGTTGATTTCAAAAGTGATTTTGGAGAGTTAGAATCAAGGGAAGCTAAAGAAAGGACTGTTAAGATTGAAAGGAAAGGGGAGCATAGTGCCCATAGTCAACCAAAAAATATACCAATCACATTTAAAGACATTGTGGCCGAGTACTGTGAGTTTCACGATCTGTTTATGGTAGCGGAACAGGCACTAGAAGGACCCCGGAAAAAGGGAAATAAAGCAATTACTATTTACAAGATATCGAGGGGGCTAAGCAAGGCCAGCAAGAGCATCAGCTGCTACTTTGATGATGACGTATTGTTCTGCCTTCAAGGAGACACGTACGAGCCAATAGGGCTAGACGAGATTGAAACCTTCGTGTAGGTTGAATGATGCTCACATGCTTTAATGTTACATGTACTTACAGGTATTTACAGGGGTTACTTACAGGGGTTTATTGGTAGATTTGACATCGGTGGAGTCATCCTTAGGCTTGGACTTCAAGGCGGGCTTAGAATCAGATTTAGAGTCAACAGGAACGGTCTTGCTCTCAGGTGAGACAGACTTGGACGCAGGCTTAGTGGCAGCCGCCTTTTCGGCGCCTTCAACCTTAAGTTTCGTCTTCGCATCAGTCTCGGGCTCGAGTTCAGCGTTACTGGCCTCCGTCTTTGGTACCTCGCCATACTCATCGTCCTCCCTTAGCTCCTCGGCATATACCTCAGGGTATTTCCTGAAGCAATTCTGCATGTCTTTGAACTTCTCAATACAGTCGACGCCCTTGGGCTCGTCCTTGGAGTAGACAAAACAGGAGAAAGCGGCTCTAAATTCCTCTCCACAGGGGCCATGAGCCATGCCTCCAAGACAAGGACAGTCCCAGTTGATCTCGCCGGTTTCGGGGTCGTAAGCACCGCTTTGAGACTCCGACTCTTCGGAGTTTGCCTTCGCCTCACCTGGGGCATTTTCTTCAGGCTTGTTGGCCTGGCCGGACTTTGACGATTCGGCCTTGTCGGCAGATTGTGTTGGGGCCTGCGAGGAAGTAGTCTCGGGCTTCTTATCCTTTTGTGTGTCTAGCTTTATCTGGGATAAAGAGAGCGCAAGCGAGACAGCAGCGACCGTGGGGACGGCGAATTTTCCGTAATTCATTCTACTTTTTTGTGAAGCAGTAGAGAGACCCCTGGCCGAGGCTCTTGTCGAGCGAAACACCACGCCTCCTAGTCTAAACATCGTGTTTGGGTGGATATGGGTAAATTAGTAAGCGATGATGGCTCGGAGAGAAAGAAATTTCGAGCGTAGATTCACATGGAATTTAGGTAAAAATTTGGCCCCTGGCCGAATTCGAGATTGTCATTATTTGAGGAAGTAACGTACATGCATGGAATCACCTTTAGCAATAAACATTACTACGGTACTATAAGTATGAGATTAAGGACTATAGTCAATAAGTATATAAGCATTGTGGTTCAACTTCCGTTGTGACCAGAGCACCAAAAGTCCTACAAACGGCCACTGTCCATGCTTTCGGTGCGCAATGTTAGGACGTACCCCAAATTAAACGTGTGAACCTTCACTCTTACTCCGGAAGCGGACAATATAGTCGCATAGGCGCCTGTAGACCGCAGCACCCTAATACATCACATTATAACACAACAGGAGTTAGTTTTCTTTGCTTGTTTGTAAAACGTCCTAGAGCTCGCACTCAAGGCCTCGGACTTGTCGACCAGCGAGTCCAGTTGCTCACCTCTCTGTAGCACAGACTCAATCGATTTTTGCAAAACAATCTTGGTCTCGTCTAATTCTTGCTGTACCTTCATAATGGCATCAGACTCTTTGGGGTTCTGGTACTTCACCAGGTAGCCCTCCAGCTCCTTGTAGTCAACGTCTGGTGTTGTCTCAGTGAGGGCCTTCCACTTGGCTGGTGGATATAGCGCCAAGTACTCATCTAGGACCTTGTTGAGCAAAGTGTACGCCGGCCTAATGGGGTACTCCTTGTCACAAATCAGCACGCCTGCTACACCCTCCTGCCTGGTGTAAACGTGACCAATGTAGTTACCCTCTTCAACACTCTGTCTCTGTCCTGGTTGTGTTCTTTCACTGATGGTCTCCGCAAAGAAGCTCATAAACTGTGACACTGAGGGTCTTTGAAAGAAGGAAAAGCTTGAGAGATCTTTGGCATTTGAAAGCTCTAGCGTTTTGTCAGAGACTCTGATGAGTCCAATGTAGAAGATCTTCATGTTAGTGTGGAGTGGCCTTAAACGATAATTTGCTAATGAGCTAGTATGTAAAGATCAAGATATTAGTATCACACCGCTGTAATACGAGATGCCACCTAAAATAAATAATTAACACTCGGCTGCCTCACTTGTCTACTCTCATTCTAACGTTTGTGCTTTATTTCGATCCCCATTCTCATTTTGATTGCCATTTCGTGCCCCACCGTCGCGCGACAGCTTGACTGAAACGCTGGGCGAGACTGGCAGCGATTTACCGCGGCCAAGTCGCGGCAGTTTTTTTTTCTGTTTCACTGCCAGCGGAGCGGAGGCTTTGGCTGCGTTGCATTGCAAGCGGTGCATCACACCCTGACACCGTGTTGTCGCATTTTTTTTGCTTGGAGGCTTGGGCCTGATTAGAAAGGCCAGAGGGGAACTAGAGCAATATTATAATATACAGGCAAGGAGCGTAGGATACGGTCTAATACATACATCAAGCAGAAGCTCTCCGTGACATCAATACACCGCCTTCTCTTTGAGCTAGATTAGACTAGTATTGTCCCCTTATTTACCCCCGTTGTTCCAACTTCCGGATTTCAATCGTTGTCTGCCACTGTTTTTGGACTATCCATCCGTTCAGTAGGAGTATCAAGAGCCACACGACGCTTGAAATAGCTTATTTCTGTCAAGTCAGAGCGAAGGATTGCATTCAAACAACAAGTGAAACGAAAAGTGCACTTCAACAGGTCTTTGGTAAGGAACTAAGAACTGGAATTTGCATCTACTGGCGCCTGTTGTACAACTTCTTTTCTATTCAAAACTGACACAGCTGATATAGCTAGTCTGCACAAAACCATTAGATCCCATTGCAATTGGATTACGCCCCCTCCATAATGTCACAACGAAACCTCACACGGAAGTCTCCCCGCACCGACAACAAGGATCCTTACGAATACAACGACAGTCCGCACACCAGCGGCTCTTCTTTGTCTTTCAATGCGAATCCTTTTGCTTCCTCTCACGACAACATGCTTTTGCACGGTTCTAGTGGCCCCAGTGGCTCTACCGGTGCCGATAACGTGAATAGCCCTAGTGGCTATGCTGACTACTCGGGCTCTGCCGGATACGCTAGCCCCAACGTCAACACTCCATTGGTTAACACGCAAAGAACGCTAAACAACAACACCAACAATCCTTTGGACCTTGCTACAGAGTTTGACCGTTACCCTCAGGGACTCAGCGGGTCTCGTATCGTCTCATCCAGCTCGAAAACCAGTCTGCTAAACAAAAAGAAGTTTAACTCGAGCGATTCCTCCAACAATGTGCAGTCAATGTACTCGGAAATCTCTTCAAATTCATACGACGACAACAAGTCAAATGAGGGAGGCAATGACCCGAACCCTTTCTTGGTGGACACCGATTTCTCACCCTTTGGCGGATACCCAACATCCTCGTTTCCATTACACATAGACGAGAAGGAGGCTGACGACTATTTACACAACCCAGATCCTATAGCCGATGCGGAGTACGAAAAACACCGTTTCTACTACGACATGAAGAACCTCGACAGGCGTTCTGCAACCAGTTTAGTTGGTTTCATTGTATTTGCCTTAGGGCTCTTGTGTGTGTTTGTACTGCTGCCTGTACTAACCTACTCGGGTGTGACGGACCACGCCAAGCCTACGTTCCAAACTTATGAGATCCTGACAGATTATGTTTATCCCCAGTTGAATGCTATCAGGACCAACTTGATAGATAATGACACCCCTCATTCCGCCTATACGCGTGAGGCCAAGGACGGATCTCTTTGGAAATTGGTCTTTTCTGACGAGTTTGCTGCAGAGGGTCGTACTTTCTATCCGGGAGACGACCAATTCTGGTACGCACCAGACCTTAACTATGCAGCTACGAAAGATTTGGAGTGGTACGACCCAGACGCAGTCACTACTTCCAATGGTACCGTCTCGTTGCGCATGGATGCCTACAAAAACCACAATCTTTTCTACCGTTCCGGTATGCTTCACTCTTGGAACAAGATGTGTTTCACACAGGGAGTCATGGAAGTTTCGGCCAGATTACCTAACTACGGAAACATCACTGGATTATGGCCTGGTCTATGGTCGATGGGTAATTTGGGTCGTCCAGGTTACATGGCTACTACTGAGGGTGTATGGCCTTACTCCTATGAGGCGTGCGACGCTGGTATCACTGCCAACCAGTCTTCTTCTGATGGAATTTCGTACTTGCCAGGTCAGAAACTCAACTCGTGTACGTGTCAAGGAGAAGATCATCCCAATCCAGGAACAGGTAGAGGAGCCCCAGAAATCGATGTTATTGAAGGTGAGGTAGACACCACTCTCAAGCTCGGTTTGGCTTCTCAATCTTTGCAGATTGCTCCCTTTGATATATGGTACATGCCCGACTACGAATGGATCGAGATACACAACCACAGTACCACCGTGATGAACACTTATGCAGGAGGTCCCTTTCAGCAGGCTGTTTCTGGAGTGACCACTCTAAACACGACTTGGTACCAATATGGAAATGATGGACTCCACCGCTATCAGAAGTATGCTTATGAGTACCTCAATGACAACAATGATGGATATATTCGCTGGTTTGTGGGAGACAGCCCTACCTTCACGATGCATGCCAATGCTTTGGCGCCAAACGGTAACGTTGACTGGCGTCGTATCTCTAAGGAACCTATGTCTATGGTGATGAACTTGGGTATTTCCAACAACTGGGCCTACATTGACTGGCACTCCATTGAGTTCCCAGTGGTTATGACTGTGGATTACGTGAGAATCTACCAGCCAAATGATTCGGTTTCCGTCACTTGTGACCCTGATGACTATCCTACTTATGACTACATCAACAACCATCCGATTGCGTATGAGAATTGGAACGTGACAAGCTGGGAGAAGGCCGGATACTCTTTCCCAAAAAATAAGTTGACTGGTTGCTAAGCAGGTATATGACTTTCGTTAGACCAGCACCAAGGTGCTAGTGTTTTGTTCATTACAATGGCATAGCTTCATCATTGACGCTAACTACTTGTTATGCTCATGACTCTATCGTCCAAAATGGCAGATTTTTTTCAGCCCCCTTGACTAAGTGTTGAATAGCATTGATCAACACTTGTCACCGATTCAAATACCGTTTGGAATTTTTCTAGAGCTTGATAATTATCCGTGGAAAGTGTCGTTTTGCAGACAATACGAGCATGCCTCACAGTTACTCACATCAATCTCACAGGACATGCCCGAACCAAGTCGTACATCCTGCATTTGCATCTTCTCCTTTCCTGTTTTGCATTTTCTCCTATATAGGTTTGATGTATTCTTTATACAATTTCTCCTTCTGTTTGTCGTCCAGCGCTATGCTTTTAAATTCGGGATCTAGGCGGTGCTTCCGCTTGAACTCTGCATAGTACTTGTACGTTTTGTGTCTTTGTGCTGCTATGTATGCGTGAAAGGCTTCCACATGATCTCTTGAACTCGAAGCAATCGGAGAAGCCGGGTCTTCTGAATTTTGCAATTTCTGGGAAGCATTTTTGATTGTAGACTCAGACGGTTTCGCCTCGTCGTTCTGATATTCAAGACTGTCAACAGTATTACCAGCGCGGCTATCACCAGTTTCATTAGAAAATACGCTAATGTCGTCAGCCCCGCCCTCGCAAAGCTCCCTAAACAGTTGTTCTTTCTTTACGTCAGAGTCGATCACATAAAATTGAGGCTCCTCGATCAACTTCTCCCTCTCTATCTCCCAGCTTCCCTTAAGGTCTAGCTGCGGCTTCATCTCTAGTAAAAAGCGTTTGAACGCTGAGATTTCAGACTCCGTGTCCTGCTCATAATCCTCATCCAGACCTTCAAGATCGGACAAATGAAGTCCATCTGAAAAATCAACGGGGTCGTCAGCGTCATCTGAGTTCTCAACGAGTTCATTATTGTAATCGATATCAGCTCCAACATCATTGTTAACATCAGCACCTTCTCCGTTATTTTGCTCTATTTTATCAGCACTATCGTCCTCATCCTCATCATCACTCGAACCGTAAGCTACCAGCTCAGGAACATTAACTGTCTTTAAAATACTCTGGTTTGCAATATCTGCCTCCTCTCTATTTTCAGCATCGTTTCCATCTCCGTCTTCGTCACCTTCTTTGCCACTATTTTCATCCCCCTCATCATCATTATCGCGTAGCCTTTTCCCATCAATACGTTCAAAAGTATCGGTGCTTTCTTCCATACCAACCTCAACCGTATTATCGCTTTCTTCAACTTGTAGTTTAATGCCAATATCGTCACGTGCAGTAAGACCCCTAGCTTTAGCCACCAGAACCAACAAATCGTCTTTGTCTAAAGCTTTTACATAGCTCAGCACCTTCGCTTCACGCTCATCTTGCTCATTTAACACCCACTTCGACAATTTCGACTCATTGTTGTGGTAGAACTTCTTCCCCTTGGTAGTGATTACCAATTTCCAGCTATCGCAGAGGTCTAGCTGAAACTTTGGAGTTCCATGAATTTGGCCGCGTGTTGATTTATTCTTTCGAGGTTTCGGTTGTTTATCATTTAGGATACTCTCAGTACGCTGGGAATGTCGAGACCCACGCTCAAAAGTTTCGCTAGCCATGCTATTAGGTCTGTCTCTTCTTTGTAGTTCACCTTATATCCAGTCCTGCTTAAAGCAACTAGAGGTGCAAGGTGTAATTGACAAATAAATTTCCAGTCAGCATTGAGCTTCGCGATTCAGAGGCAAAGTGAGAAATGTCTCCCTCTCTCTGCTAAAGCATTCAGTGAAGGCTCAATTGGTACCTTAGATCACGTTCTGATTCACCGATTTACACTACCAACATGTCCAGAAGATACGACAGCAGAACGACAATCTTTTCGCCCGAGGGAAGGCTCTATCAAGTGGAATACGCCCTCGAGGCCATCAACCATGCAGGAACTGCCATAGGCGTGATGGCCAAAGACGGAGTCGTACTGGCTGCCGAACGTAAAGTGACGTCAAAGTTGCTGGAGCAGGACTCCTCAGCCGAGAAGATGTATGTGCTGAATGACAACTCCATCTGCTCCGTGGCTGGAATGACTGCCGATGCTGGTATTCTTATCAACAACATACGCTATTACTCCCAGAGCTATCTCAAGACCTACAACGAGAACATCCCTATTGAGACGATGGTACGCAGAATGTGCGATATCAAGCAGGGTTACACACAGCACGGAGGATTGAGACCCTTTGGTGTGTCGTTCATTTTTGCCGGGTACGATAAACGTTATGGATTCCAGCTCTACACCAGTAACCCATCTGGTAACTATTCTGGCTGGAAGGCCATTTCGATTGGTGCAAACAACTCGAGTGCTCAAGCTCTTTTGAAACAAGACTATAAAGATGATTTGACGCTGCAAGAAGCGAAGGAATTGGCCTTGAAGGTGTTAAGTAAGACAACTGATAGCACGAAGTTGACTAGTGAGAAGGTAGAGTTTGCCACAATCGGACTTGGTGAGAAGACAGGGAAGCCAGTGCTGCAGATATGGAGCCCCAAAGAGATCGACGACTTACTAAAGGAGGTTGGTGTGACGAAAGAAGATGAAGAGGAGGAAGAATAAACCAGCTTTCGAGCGGCGACAGTGCGTGAGTGATAAAGCAAACTGCCATATCTTTAAGGATAATTGACCGTTGAGCTGTGAGCCTAATGTGATAGCAGTCTGTCACTAGTTAGCCAAGCACCGGTGTAGCAACAGCAATAACTCTGTATTTTGTGAGCGATATAATCCTACATAGAAATGGGTCTAGATTAGAATTGATTTATGAGATATTTATATAGCGGCTGGGCGTTGCATTTGATAGACTGTCAGAGCCAATCCGTGCGCTGACACCAAGCTACAAGATAGTCGAGTGAGCTGCTACACTGTAAAGCTTGCCAATAAACTTGCAAGTAGGTCCCTGGGGGGCCAAGTTCTAATGCATCCGTGCACCAGAATTATTGCTAACCCTCACCCGCTTTAATTTTCGCCATCACAATCCGGTACTTGACACTCAAACTAGTCACTCCTCTCAATATCCCCCCTTGCCAACCAATCACATACTCAAACATGTCTAGAGTTGCCGATATGATTTCAAGACTGGCGCTGCCTGTTGGAGCCGCCGTTTTTGCAGCCCAATACTCCATCTACGACGTAAAAGGTGGTAGCAGAGCCATTATCTTTGACAGACTCTCTGGTGTCAATCAGCAGGTGGTTGGAGAAGGTACACACTTCCTTATTCCATGGCTTCAGAAGGCCGTAGTGTTTGATGTGAGGACCAAACCACGTACGATTAGTACCTCCACTGGTTCCAAGGACCTGCAAACTGTAAGTTTGACGCTTAGAGTGTTGCACAGACCAGACGTGCCCAAGCTTCCTCTCATTTATCAGAACCTGGGTTTGGATTATGATGAGAGAGTATTGCCATCAATTAGTAACGAAGTTTTGAAATCCATTGTTGCCCAATTCGATGCTGCTGAGTTGATTACCATGAGAGAGCTTATTTCGAATAAGATCCGCTATGAGCTTGAGAAGAGAGCCAACGAGTTCAACATCAGGCTTGAGGATGTTTCTATTACCCACATGACTTTTGGACAAGAGTTCACGAAGGCCGTGGAGCAGAAGCAGATTGCCCAGCAGGATGCTGAGAGAGCCAAATTTTTAGTCAGTAAAGCTGAACAGGAGAGAAAGGCTGCTGTTATTAGAGCCGAGGGAGAGGCTGAGGCTGCTGAGCACATCTCCAAGGCTCTAGACAAGGCTGGTGATGGTTTGCTTATGATCAGAAGACTGGAGGCGTCTAAGGAGATTGCCGAGACGCTCGCTAAGTCAGCTAATGTGACCTACTTGCCCAACAGCAAGGGGGGCGAGAGCCAGGCATCCACTGGCCAGTCATTGCTGCTGAATTTGGGGCGTTAATGTGAGTGAAGGAGATAATAAGGCGGCGTTGCTGAAATGTGCTGTGCTGGATATGGCTGGTAATCATGACCTACTCATAATCCCAGAAATTCATCAGAAACTTTTTCTATGATCGTTCCCGGTTCATCGTCAATATCATGTAAATAACTATGTATCCACCAGTCAAATGAGACAGAACTGTTAGATTCTATTGGATTACTCTCCCTTTCATCTCTACCGCTACCAGGAAACACAATGCTAACTCCGTAGTCCAAGCGTAAATTATTTAACTGGTGTACCGATGTATCACATTTTTCATCGAGAACCAAGACGTCTTCATGAAGTTTGGTAATGTTGTTATCAGCTTTCATCACGCCCAGCCCACGTTTTGGAACGGAGAAACGTCCATTTGAAACATGTCAGAAGGATTACTTTCTCTTCGACAAGCAATCAAAGAGCAGCAGCAGATTGCGCTTGATTCCGACGACATCACAAATGCCAACTTCCTTGTGATAAAAGACCAGCAAATCCCTCTGTCACAAGAGTCAAGTTTCGTCTCTTCTGACGGCAAGAACCAGTTGCTTAAAACAATCTATCAGTGCTGGATTAACAAGGACGCATCTACCACAGATTATATTAATGATTGCGAGAAGAAAGACATTCCTGTGATTTCCTTTTTGGAGAGAACAGACCTTATTAGTTGGCTGTCAGGGAGCTCGTCCTCTTGTGAGTACATAAAGTCGGACAAGGCAGAGAAAGGAGATGTTTCGAGACCTTCGAGCAAGAAAACACAGACCGAAGCTGGAGGCAAGAAGCGCAAGCTGGACTCGTTTCTTGAGGAGATTTTAAGCAATGAGCGCAACCTGATCGACCACAACAAGGCCTTGAGAGGGTCGAAGATGCTTGATTTTAGTAACGTTGCTAAGGAGTGTGAGCATAAAATCATTCGTGCTATAAAACAGACGAAGTCTAAAACCACCCGTTCCGAGCCTAGTGCCAGCTCTGCTGCTAAAAATAATGATCCAATTATCATTTTGTCACCTTCAGCATCAGCGCTTATATCAATGAATAACATCAAGGAGTTTCTTGAAAACGGCAAGTTTGTAGGCGACGTCTCAAGCATAGCAAATAACATGGTGCAGGTCACAAGAGAATCCAAAAGATTTGGCAAGAAGGTCAAGTTCTTAGTGGTGAATAATGTAGAAAAGTTCTTCACAAAGCCGGAGTACTGGAACAGGGTAGTGGCGGTTTTCACCACCGGGCAGCAGTGGCAGTTTAAAAATTACAAGTTTAACGATCCCAAGGTGTTGTTCCAGAGATACAAAGGGATTTACGTCCAGTATAAAGGAGATACTATTCCCTCTACGGTGCAGAACTGGAATGTTCAAGTGATTGAGATTGACAGGAACCAGAGGTTTAAGGACAGACAGACGAGTGAATTTTTGTGGGAGTCGCTCGAGCGGTTCATGGCGGCGAAGGGGTTTAGGTGACCTTCCGCTGTAGCTGTCGCTACATTAGGGCCCTTGCTGATCAACTGTACTATATAGAGTAGCGTGAGCTGTCTAGCTAAATTAATTTGAAAAGTGTAGTGATTGTAGAGTCATTGTAAACGGTTGATATGGCCTTCGGGACAAACTTATTCGGAGTTCAATAAATATCCTGAGCATCAACTTACTGCTCTACTACAATCTTAACTGCCCCATGCTGGTGCATTGCGAGCAGGTGTTTGGATGTCCGCCTTGCACCACGGCAAATTAGGGGATCGGCCGACGGACCCTGCAGCAGCAATAGAGCAAAGAAGTGAGTTCCAGAAAGTAGGCCCTATAAACAGGAGCTTGGGAGTGGAACGACGTCAGAAAACAATCTCAAGAATGACAATTAAATAATATGAGTCCGGCCCTGGGCCTGCCAGTTACATGGATAGTGAGCCGGGCCGTCAAGCCGCTCAGTTGATTAGCTGACTAGCTGGCCGAGGCAAAGACCAGAACTACACATCTTTGCACGGGATGCCAAAGTCCCCGAGAATTTCATGTGTTCTGACACCAGAAAAATTACTCGTTTCGGTAAATGGCACTTGCCTAATTGGTCCTCTAACTTTGTCTCGGCCATAAGAGCTAGACAGAAATTCTCGAGATAGGGGCCCAGAAGTGTTGCACTGTAGATGGGACTAATTGGGCCAAGTTATGGTTGAATGCTCTGGGACTTAAAAATTATCCCTGCCATAGAACAGACACTATACACCCACACACTGGCCGGGGCAACCTTTGCTGTCTCGCCTACATAATTCGTGCATACAAGCAGCAGAAAACTGGCTCGCAACGTTGACGAGGCCGAAAGCTGTTCAATTATATGGGGAGCGATGGCTGCAATGGAGCTGAGGAGGAATTGCCTCCCCACACAAGCGTTGGAACTCTAGCCAATGCCGTCACTACTGCCATACTCACTGTCCATCTACCTCAGTTATTGCAACACTTCACTGTGAGCTTGTGTTTACATGTTGCCGCATTGGGCAAGGTCGCTCTTACCCAAAAGCCCATAATCAACAAAAATTACCGCTTTGGGACGAAATATTGTATTTTTACTGCAAACGGCAGTTTTAATTTTCTACTTTTTGAGAAATGTATTTAACACTCCCTTTTCCTGAATTTCTTTGCAAGGTGAAAACATACATTGCTATACCGGCTTTCTTTCTTGTCAATTGCAAAAGAGTTTATTTCGGACCTCAATTGTCACTTAATTCCACAATATACAATGTCGTTATCCATCGGAGACCTTTCCCTCAGAGCAGTTAACTTTGCGTTCCTGGTTATCATTCTCGGCTTGACCGGCTCATTAGCGGCCACGACCGTTTACCAGCACAACCCTCAGGTGAATTTCGCTGTGTTTGCCGCAGCCTTTGGATTGCTAACGTCAACGTTCTATGGAGCCCTTGCGTACTTCATTTCCTTCCTGGGTTCACCCATCTTTTTGGCCATCTGGGACTTTTTGAATTTCGTCTTCACATTTGCCGCCGGTACTGCTTTGGCTGTGGCTATCCGCTGCCACTCCTGCAGTAACTCGAGTTACGTAGACGGCAACAAAGTCACCCAGGGTTCCAAGGACAGATGCAGAAAGGCTCAGGCTTCTGTCGCCTTTTTGTACTTTTCCTTCTTTGTTTTCCTGGCTTCGCTGGTGTTCTCCACGCTGTCGATTCTGAAAAACGGTTTGTTTGGTACTGGCTCCTCGCGTGTTGCCAGAACTGGTGTCCCCACCATCTCCCAGGTCTAAGCGTGTGCTGGTTTTAGACTAGTGCTTGTGATACCTTATTTGCACTTTGTTGCCGCGGGCGAGCACGTCAGCTTTGCCCCGGAGAATATTATAAACCGTTGTACTTTTATATGCTTCCGTGGCATTTAATTTAGCAGAAAATGAAATCGAACCTGTAACGTTTTATTCGTTGATTATGTTTTATATTTATCTAATTAATGTAATAAAGAATCGACGGAGATTATTTTTGATGGTTTGTAAAAGAGATGACTGGGGCGCGTCCTGGATTGCCAGCATTGTAACCATAACCATAACACCTGGCGCATTGTGCAGATATTTTGGTGCAGAAAATTTGGTGTGGTTTCAATTGTAATTCCTTTGGAGAATTGATTCTCTTAGTCAATCGGTACGCACTTGATTCGCTCTAGTCTTGGCTATGCTATCATCACAACAAGCACAAATAAAACGAAAATTAATGCATGTCAGAGAAAGGTGCACTGCCAGGCATTGAAAATCAGAAGCTAAAATTGAAAACAGGTTTAGTTATTCAACCAGGAGCTAGAGGCTACTGGAAGACGATGTTACTATAGAAATAAAGACATACTCGTAATAAGTAGTTTATTAGAAAACCAGCCAATCAAAAACAATAAAAGTACGTGCCCTAATTGGTGCGCTGGCAAACTCCGTAAATCTAGAAAATAGAGAGGGAGTCTTGACAGCAACTGCACCTTAATCTAAAGCTGAATTTTTAACCAAACCCCAACATCATATCGGCGTAGACATCGACGTCATAATAAGCCGTGTATAAGAAGCCATTCGCAGTATAGTTTGACAGACTGTAAGTCATCTGGTTCCAACTTTTTTTCTGGGTGCTTTTCATCATAATCTGCACACTTCAAGAAAGCCAGAAACACATTTTTACCATCACAAGTCTAATTGTAAACTAGACCTATAGTTCACACTTCCGCCCTGACAAAAGATTCCTTATGTGGTGAATTTCTGTAGGTGGAATCGTGAAAACCCAGGATGTCACTATTACAGCCAAATGTTGTAGAATGCAAAGTAAGATATATCCTCCGGCCTGGTTTCAAGCTTTTTCAGAGCATCGTTAATGTAGGTCACCAAACGCCTAATCATGCGTGAACCAGACTGTATACGATCTAGACGATCACGAGCCAATTGTAAAGCGGCGCCAAGTCTGGCATACTGCTCGAATTCCATTGAAGGATCCAAGTAGCCATTAAAACATTTTATAAACGCCATTGTCTGGATCAAAGACTTGATAGCATTCGTAAAAAAAATTAGGCAAGGCGGCTTTCCAATAGCATATTCGAACGGCTTTAACTGGCTTTCGAGAGCACTGGAGACAGTATCAAGACTGAGCTCACAACACTCGCTCAAAATCTCTTGAAAAAACAACACATGCTTTTCTCTGACTTGATCAGTGTGCTTGATAAAAACTGTTGTTATCTTCTTGAGGACTGTTTGATGTAAATTGAATATGGCACCCGCACCGATTAGATTGACAAACCCATCAGCTGAATCGTGAAACGTGAGCAAATTCTTTTCTAGATTGGAAAACTGACGCTTGAGATCGGCCAGTTTTTCCTTAATCTTGTCCATGATAGAGTCCTTTGCAAGAAAGTGACGAGTGCTTGTCTTGAGAAAAAATGTCTTGCAATAGCGAATCGTATTTTCTGAAATGGTCAGCATCAATATACGAGAGCTACAGTTGCTCAAGTCAATGAATGTCTGGTCGCTATTAAGATTGGACAGGGCCTGGTGTAGGTAGTAAGAATCATCAGAACCATCAATGCCAAAGTCAACTTTACTTTGCCCATTACCGGAAAATTCTAAACCGTCGTTGGGAATGAATTTGCAAGGGGCAGGCAACTTCGTAAAAATAAATGAGTAATCATCAAGACTGAGACCACAAGGGATGCCGGCCACAAGAGAGTAGTACCGATCAGAACAATATATTTGCCAAAAAGTACGTCTTTTCTCCTCTAGCACAGTAATTTCGTCCTTAGACTCATGGTAATACTCTTCTGGAGGAGGAATCTCAGTCTCAGAAGAAAACGAACCAGTACTTCTGCCGTCATCGGAGGTTGGGGTGCCATTGTCAAATGGATCAAACTCAAAGGGTCGGAATACAAGAAGCTCGTCATAAACACTGGCATCAACTGAAGAAGGCAAATCTTCTGAATTTGCGGACACACCGGTATCTACAGAGGTAAAAGTGTCAGCCGTGGGGACGCCACTAACTCTGCTAGTACTGCTAGCGGTACTAGTGCTGCTAACCAAATCTACACCACAGGGAAGGCCGCCACTCACACCTGGGGTCCTGTCTACACTAGTGCCGTCGGAGGTAGTAACAGTAACTTGAGGCGGATCTAAGCGATCATAGCCAAGTAATTGACTAAGCCTAACGGTCCAAGAAATGGTCTGAGCGGCGATAATGTCTTTACCAAACCTATACTCTACCGCTGCTTTTAAAACCATGGCTTGCAAGTAAGTGCACTCAAAGGATTCCTTGTAAAGGTAATCAGACTGAAGATGCTGAAAGCAATTCGTGGACGCCAGCAAAGAGCACGCAACCTCATAGATATTCTCCGCCTTGTCGTTGTACTCAGGCACCTGCATAGCGGACAAAGAGAGAATCATGTAAGCCAATGGCTTCAGCCTTGTAGGGTCTCTTTTGAATCTGCGCATAAATCTATTTGCATCTAGAGTAATGGGAATGAGGGGCGTCTGAAAAACGGCGGTAAACAAGGCGTCAACGTCTTGTTTGGTGAGGTCAATGTCTTCAAAAAAATAGTCGTCAATAGAGGGAGCATTAGCAAGACCATGTTTCTGAGGTTCAATGATAGCATCCGCAGTATTAAGACTGTTTTCAGCGCCGTAGAGGTATTCAAAGTCAGCTAGGGATTCTCCAGGTTTTATCGGTAATTCCTTAGACGGTAATTCCTTAGATTTCTTTGGACCCGTTTTACGATGGGAAACATAAACACATTCCAGCCCACGTTCCTTACACGTGGTACATGTCGGATAGAGTTTATCGCACTTGATCTTTTTGGAACGGCAATTGATACAGGCAACCTGGCGCTTGCTGGTCTTCGACATCACCGTGGATAATCCAGATCCAGGGGGATTCCTTGTAGCAAGAGACATTTTGATTGTTTGAGAAAGTTGTTTGCAATGGTATTACAGCCGACGGGAGCGTGTCGTGGAATTAAAATATTAACGATGATGAAGGCTAAGTTTTTATTGCCCTAACAATCTTAGTTCTCTCAAGTGATTTCGCTGCTGAGTATCCTCACTTCAAAGGGAAGGCAGTGATTGCGTATTCAATCTCGACTGTAGTGAACAGAGAGACTGTGCAGTGTCTGTTCTGCCGAGATTGACAGTATTGCTTTGCCCTGTGCTAAACAATGAGATCTTATAGAGGTGACTTAGGGACAAATAGTTGTCCAATGGTGTAAACACGTTCCCAACAAATTTGCAATGAGTAATATTCTGTATTCCCGCCAGCAGGATGGCGATAACGACACTGATAACGATCCGTTCAATTAAACACCAACAAACCACTCACAAGAACAGTTCGGATGGATCGACCAATTTAATACCAAAATCAAGCGTCAATAAGCTCAAGCTAAGCTCATAAATTAGGCACTCAAGGCTTATCTCCGTGGTATGCACATTCAAATCTTCAGTACTCTGCGCCTTGTTTTTCTATGCAGGGCTGTAGGCTGAGTCAGGGGGGGTAAAGAAAGAAATAGGGGGGCAAATCTGCCACAGACTAAGCAGATACAATTCACAGAGCCAATCGATGAACCAACTGATTCCAATAGTGGCACCAATGTAGTGTCTGACGTCGAGAGCAATATATCGACAAAAAACACCCAACAACTCTTGGTAATACCTCCTTAGTATTTAATTCCTGCACGCTTTGCCAGCCTGGGCATTCGGATTTTATGCTTGGCGTAATTTTCAAATCCCAGAGATGATGACGCAACGAAGGCCCTTCCCTACATCAGGTGTACAGATGTAATTTCTTAGACAGCCGTGGTGGATTCCCGCGCCTTCATCGAAATCCGCGCGACCCGCTGTG
The DNA here is from genome assembly GCA_003706235.2 of Wenyingozyma naganishii. Classification (NCBI taxonomy): domain Eukaryota; kingdom Fungi; phylum Ascomycota; class Pichiomycetes; order Pichiales; family Pichiaceae; genus Wenyingozyma; species Wenyingozyma naganishii. The sequence continues at coordinate 655,357 of PPKS02000001.1, read as the reverse complement.
ACGTGGTATCTACTGCCTTATCGCGACCCTGCAGCGCGATTTTGACACAAATACGGGGAAACAAGCGCATGCTACCGCTGCCCTATCATCAATCACTATTTGCAGCCTCAATTGACCGTTATTACCCACATTTCTCTACTAGTAGCTTTTTCAACCTTATGCTATGGCAGGAAGAGACGTCAACACGAACACATTTCTGTCTCGTGTCTTCGGCGTGACATCCACATATGCTGACGATATGGTGGACTCAAACCCGTTGCTCACAGACGATGCTCATGCAGGCCAATCCATGTTCAATTCAAGAAGAATACACGACAGTTACAGTGATGGCGGCGAAAGTGAAGTAGACCCATTTTTGAATAGCGAGCAAAGTGAGCGCAGTGAACGCAATGACCGAGGAAAACAATCCAGTCACGGTGCTCACTCTATGAACTCCGACTCTAGTGAGCTGTCACCCAGAAAGACAACTACTAATCCAATACAATCCGAGAATGATTACTCCAGTAGTGAGGAAGACGAAGAAGATAACGAAGATGAAGAGGAAGAAAGAGAGGGTGAAGAAGAAAATTTTCATGAAATAGGCCAATGGGACGGTCGGAACAACAGACCCAATCCCATTAATCAGACAGCCCGCTTTGGACATCCCAGTCACCCTAACCGTGACGATGAGCTTCTAGAGATTGTGCCGGAAAGCTTATTACTTGAAAGTGACCGCAAAAAAAGGCCCAAGAGACACGCTGGACGTTCCAACAATGCAAAACTACTGCCGATGACAATTAAGGAAGGCAGTGATGAACCAGAGATACCAGCGTCAGGGTTTCTCCACACTATAAAGGAGGCAGAGAGAAGCTTTAGCCCCACTATGATACACTTTGGCGAACAGGCAAAGAAGATGGCCAATAAGCTGGGCGAAAATTTACCTAAAGCAATCAGTTTTCAGATTCCCAACGATCATGTGCTGCCGTCACATATTCCTTCTTCTCAGCGGCGAGAGTATCCACCCTCACAAAGCACAATTAGTGACAGATCACCAGAGGAAGAGAGAAGGCTACGTGCTAAACTTGGGATTGTCACTCCGTATGAAAGAGCAGTATGGATGTGGTCTAACGTGTCCAATCTCGACAAGTTTTTGAGCGATGTGTACCTTTACTATACCGGGAATGGCCTACACTGCATCATGCTAAACAGCCTCTATGATGTCTTCATTATTGTGTTTGTCGTATGGCTCAGCAGCTACATGGGCAATTGCATAGACTACACTAAGCTGATGCATCAGAACGTGCACAAATTCAGCGACGTGAAAGTGGACAAATGTTACGCACACATTTCATTTTCTCAAAAGACTCTTTACTTCATACTGATGGTTATCTTGGCTTTAAGACTTCGAAATCTGTACAGGGAGATGAGAGATCTTCGGGAAGTAAAGAACTTTTATAACCTACTGCTCAAACTCCAGGATGAGGAATTACAAACAATCAGCTGGCCTGCCATTGTCAAAAAAATTATGGTTTTAAGAGACCAGAACACAAATGCCTTAATCTCAAAGAAGGTTTCCCAACAGGGTGACTTCAACGCTAAGACCAAACTGAACGCGCACGATATTGCCAACAGACTAATGCGCAAAGAAAATTACCTGGTGGCTATGTTCAACAAAAACACACTCAAGTCGGCACTGGCTTTGCCAATCTTGAGAAACACATATTTTCTCACTAAAACATTAGAGTGGAACTTGAAACTATGCATATTTGATTTTATGTTCAATGATCAAGGCCATTTGCAGCCAGCTGTGCTCAAAGAGAGTAAAAGATTAGCTCTAGCAACGGAACTTAAAAAAAGGTTTAAGCTTGCAGGTTTAATGAGCGTGGTGCTTACACCATTTCTAGTGATTTACTTCTTATTGTATTACTTTCTTAAGTTCTTTTACGGCTTCAAGACAGATCCCGCCATGATGAGCTCGAGAGAGTACTCTCCCTACGCAAGATGGAAGCTCAGGGAATTTAACGAATTGCCACATATATTTGAGAAGCGACTCAAGCTGTCTATGGAAAGTGCGCTTGAGTACATTAACCAATTTCCCAAAGAAAAAACCAGCATAACCCTCAAGTTTGTCTCGTTTGTGTGCGGATCACTTACCGCTGTTCTGGTAATCTTAACGATCTTAGATCCTGAAAACTTTTTGAACTTTGAGATAACGGAGGGAAGAACTTCCCTTTTTTACATGTCAACTCTTGGTGCTATTTACACCATTTGCAAGAGTTCGATGTCAGACTCTAACAATGTCTTTGACCCCGAGGCTTCTCTTAGGTACGTTGCTCAATTCACACACTATCTTCCATCCACGTGGGAGGGAAAGTACCATACGGAGAATGTTAAAAATGAGTTCTGCGAACTCTTTAACTTGCGTATGATACTGGTGCTCAAGGAGATTGCAAGCCTGGTGATGTTACCTTACATTCTACTCTACAAGCTCCCCGAGTCGGCAGAGAGGATAATCGATTTCTTTAGGGAAAACTCGGTACATGTTGATGGTCTCGGTTATGTGTGCACGTTTGCCATGTTCACGTTCGATGGAGACAAAGAAAAACCATCGATTTATTATACGGGGCAAGATGGTGAAGAAGTTCAGAACGACTTTGCCGCCGCCAACGATGACAAAATGGTGAAGTCTTACTTGTATTTTATGGAAAGTTATGGAAATGAGTCTGTTCGAAAAAGAGCTGGGCAAAAGGGAAAGGCAACACATCAGGCGAACACATTAGACAAAAGAGGTGCAAGGACTACAAATTTTCAATCCAGTAGAGTCCCTCCACAGTTTAGGGACAACCGCTCATCACTATCCAGCTCGCATTACTTTGGCAATAATGCTATGGAAGAGACGACTGCAGGGTTATATCCTAACAGGAACCGGGTAAGTCACCCCAACCGCTTGAATAATTTGCACGATAGCTCATTATTAGGAGAGTCTTATCAATTTGGCCACCCAGATGATGACCTGGTTAGACAAGATTACGAGCATACAGGAATTGGGAGAAATTCAAAAAGTAGTGAAGATGAGGATGACAGCGATTCAAACAATGAAGAGGACAGCCTTGGAGGAGCAAAAAGCAATGGGGGAGTGTTGGGTATGCTGAATCAGGTCTATAAGCAGAAGGGACTTAGTGGATAATGATTTGAGTTAGGTCCCCAGAACAGCATTCAAATCAAAGTAGTTTCGGAACTTCTGTAGATTGAAGTTTTGAAAATAGTCATAGTCTTTGTAGTCTATATTTACACAAGGCAAATTTATCTCTATTCAGTGGTATACTTATTTGTGCCTTAACATCATTTCTTGTCCTTTCTAGCCTTCTTCTCCCTCTCATACTCGTTCTTAGCAGCACCTTCCTCAGTTGCTATAGAGTTGTAGATTCTAGCCATCTTAGAATGGTATTCTTCATACTCCTTCTTCTTCTCTTTGATTTGTTCCCTAGCCTCAAATTGACTCTCTTTTCTAATGTCACGCAAAGCACCTTTACGCTCTTGTTTAAGCTGGTAGCGCAACTTGGATACTTCCTGTCGAGCAGCATCTGGATCGTACGATTTTTTATCTGGGTTGAATCCTTCGTGAATCTTGGGCACGTACGTTGGAATGGCGACAGCTCTGTGCGCCTGTAATCTCAAAGGCCTGCGGTCCGCTGTTGCAATTCTGATCAAATTCTGATATTTGCTAATCAGCCGAGGAACTAATGGGGTCTGAGCATAATACTTCACCAAATGCTTAAGAATGGAAAGGAAAGGACGAGAAATTTCAATAAATGCAGACTTCTCCTTGAAGATTGCACTGGTATATTTATCCAGGGTCAAAAGGCATTTGAGTAAAAGATCAGCACGATGTTCCTCAGTCGTTTTCTCCCAGTCAAAAAGCCTTAGTATAGACAATTGTTCCGGAAGAGACTTAGTGGAGCTCAGAGTGAGCTTCGTAGATATCGGCTTACTCGATCTGGTATGCAGGGCGTCCAAGTCTTTGAACTTCTCAGGCTCTGGCATCAAAATAAGCAGTGCACGCTCAAGAAAATGTACACATTCAGGTACAATCCTTTTTGAAAGTCTCTGATACTGCAGCAGAAGGTCACTCAGATATATACCTGTAAACAGGTCGCAGCTAGATTTGTCAGCCTTCAATATCTCCAAAATCTCACAAACCACAATCACTGTGGGAGTAACCACCAGGTGGTAGAGGTCTGAAGTAGAGAAAACGCGTCCAATTACTGTGAACAAAAGCAAATCTGATCTCCGAAGACTATCCTGATGCACTATACGACTTTGAATTGACTCTATGCTGTTCTTAAAAGCCTCACGTATCAGTTCGGGGTACTTCTCAGCTGCCTGCTTCAATATTCTACAAAGAAGCTCTATCAAAGAAGCGTAATTTTGTCTCTCTGTCTCCGGCAAATTGTCGTTACCTATACGTATCAAGTATTGGAGCAACACTGTAGAAAATACGCCGCACTTTTCTTTGTTACCAGCAGCCAACTTGGGCTGATACAGCTCAAACACCTTGTTGATGACTGCCTTGACTTCGGCGTAACTATTTTCTTTAACAAGATCCACGAATTCCTGTAGAGTGGAAGGACAAATCATGTTGGTAGACGCTTTAGAGCTCACGGACACGACCTTGCCATTTATCTTGATAGTTGTAGGCTCTGCCTTCGATGCCAGGCGCGCTAGTCTCTTCATTTTGACATCTTCGTCTTCGTCCTCGTCGTTCTCACTAACACTACTATCGTCCTTCTCTTGCTCATCACCTGAGTTTTTGATAGCAAATCCTTCCTCCTCATTCTCCCTCTCGTTGGCCCAGAAATCATCGTCCAAATCGTCTGCACCAGTTTCACGATCATCATCGAGTCCCTCCATACGACGCAGCCTATCGGCTTCCAGCTTAGCGAGGTGCTCCTGCTTCTCCTTCTCCCGTTCTTCTTCCGTCTTTGTTCTGTCGGCAGGAGCGGCACGCTTATCAAACATCAGCTCTCTGACTTTAGTGTCGTACTTTATGTCAGCTTCAGATTTGGGGGCTATTGCGCTCTTTCTAGGCTCTTGCACCTGGTTTAACGCGCCGTAAATATCGGTCAAAATGTTGTTGTAATCTTCATCCAGTTCCATGATCTTGATTTCATTTTTCTCTTTCTCCTTTTGACGCTCGTGTTTATAGAACTTGGATTTTGCAATAACTTCCTTCATCACCTCCGCTTTCGTCTTCTTTTTAAGTACACCGCCGCCTAATGATTCCTCTTCTTCAAGATCACCAGAATGACTTCTCTTCTTGGAGAAAAACTCCTCGTCATCTTCCTCATCGTCCTCAGCCTCGTCACCTCCGAAACCTAAAGACTTACCCATGTGCGTTAGAGTGCTGATACCCGCACCGTAGGGCTCGTCTTCATCGTCATCTAGGTTAAAGATCGACGACTTCGACGCTTGTGCTTGTCGTTCACGGGCAAATCTCTCAAGCATTTTTTCTTCTGCCGTCAAGGCAGAATTGCTTTCACCAAACCTTCGATCTTTAATACCTCCGACCTTTTGTTTTCGCTGCTTGTTAGCTTCATATGCTAGTCTTCTTTGTTCTTCACCAATCTGTTTGGATATCCCTGGCTTTCCTACAGGGGCCTTTGTCTCCGAAGCATCAGCACGCTTCACTCTATTTACCTTTACGTCAAAAGGATTGAACTGTTCTCTTATTTGGTCTACTACTCTCTGCTTATCTAGTCTTCTTGTTTCATTGGGTGTCTTTGATGCTTTTCCCTTCTTTTTCTTGTTAGTCTGGCCAGTGAGACCAGCAGTCTTTAGCGACTCTTTAAGCTTCTTGAGCTGTGAGCCAGCCATATTGTGTGAGTGGAGAAAGTGCTAATGCGAATGTATGGACAGGACACAGTTAAATGCCACTAACAGATAGACAAGTCTTATGCTGCAGGAATAAATTTTTACCATGAATTTTTTTTCAGGCAGTGTGCCCTACCTGCATGCATAATGTGTCAGACCCTCGGCTTTATAGCCAGGTGTCAGGTGTGCCCGTCCAAACATCTGTACCTCTGTACCAGCGCGATATAAAAGACGGCAGCGAGGCCCTTGTTAAGAATTAACAAATAGTCCTTACAAGGGGAACGATCTCTGATCGTCCTCTACATTATATATGGTAGAGTATTTATGTTTATTGTACTAGTAAGCATTGAATCAGGACAAACTACTCCAATGCGTCTTTCACTATATAGGGGAGTCAATTTACATTACCTATGACAATAGGACAACAAGGATAATAGCTAGAGTAAGTCAGGAGTCTGGTGCACGGGAGTCCACCATTCCCCTGGTATCCAATTATTATCCCGACATAATGCATTGCTGGTGCGGCGACGATGATTCAAATGGGCGATATGGTAATCAGTTTGGTGTAGTCCAGTCGACAACGGGCCCCACTACATGTCAGGCAGAGTAGTGGTAACAGGAATTGGAATGGTGACGCCACTTGGCGTTGGCGTCAGCCACTCATGGTCGAACCTCGTAGCCTCTAAGAGTGGCCTTATTTCGCTCTCAAAAGTAAAGAATGCACATTTGTTCGAAGATATTCCCTCTCAGGTTGTTGGTTATGTGCCCAGAGGCCCACTGTCAGAGGGGAAATACGACGAGACGGAGCATTTTGAGGCACACGAGATTCGTAGGCTGCCAGATTTCACCAAGTATGCTATGCTTTCTACTAAGGAAGCATTACTAGATGCTAAGTGGGACCCTCGGAGTGAGCAGCAGCAGATAGACACGGGGGTCTGTATTGGGTCTGGCATTGGCAGCCTAGATGATTTATACAGCAATGCCGTGGCACATTCTCAAGGGGGATATAGAAAAATCCAGCCACTCTTTGTGCCGAAGATTCTGATCAATATGGCTGCTGGTAATGTCTCTATCAAATACAAGCTGAAGGGACCCAATCATTCCGTCACAACAGCGTGTGCTACAGGACTAAATGCGATAGGAGATGCCGCTAGGTTTATTAAAGATGGTTATGCTAAAGTTATGGTAGCTGGAGCAGCTGAGGCTGTAGTACACCCCCTTGCTTTGGGGGGCTTTTCTAGAGCCAAGTCACTGGTGACTACTTTCAATGATGATCCCACGAGGGCTTCTAGGCCCTTTGACAGGGATCGAAATGGCTTTGTGCTTGGGGAAGGTGCGGGAATTCTCATATTGGAAGATCTACAGCATGCCTTGGACAGAGGCGTAGACAATGTTTACGCAGAAGTAGCTGGCTATGGGCTTAGTGGAGATGCTTTACACATTACATCACCTTCGGAAACGGGAGAAGGTGCTCGGCGCGCAATGGAGTTTGCTATGAAGCAGGCGGGAGTGGTGTCCAAAGACATTGGGTATATAAATGCACATGCCACCTCTACTTTGCTTGGTGATCGTGCTGAAAACTTTGCTATCAAGGCAATTTTTGGTAAGGATAATAAGGAATTAGCAGTTTCCAGTACGAAAGGGTCAATTGGCCATCTCCTTGGAGCTGCCGGAATTGTAGAGTCGATATTCACTGTGCTGGCTTTACGTGAAGGTGTACTTCCTCCAACTCTCAATTGCGAAAACCCCGGTGGGCACAAGGACGATTCCAAGGAAGACTTTATATTTGACTATGTTGGGGGGAAGGCACAGAAACGAGAAGTGAATGCTGCGTTGGCCAATAGCTTTGGATTTGGTGGAGTCAATGCTTCTGTTTGTTTCAAGAGGTACACACCGTAGATAAGGTTAGTGTGTCCTGAATTATTGTACATATTAATATAAAAATGGTATGATCCGGTAGTATGGGCGTTTGAAGTCAGTGTTCTTGGATTTGTAGTACTTGTAGGACTGATCAGCAGAAGCAGATAAGTTCACCAGTACCCACAGTAGTATGAGAAATGTAGAAACGCTGGGAGAGAGTATGAATTGGGATAGGTAAATGAGAATTTCGTAGAAGTAGTGAGGACAGCTTAGGTAACGGAAATCGGCCCTGAATGGTTGATCGTACTTCGGAGTTACGCTGAGAATGTGGTGGTGTCTGTACTGCTGAACAGAGGCAAATACAAAGATGGCAATTGCAAAAAGCAACCTGCTTTTGCTCACCCCTGCCCCGTTTCCATTGAGATATGCTAGAAATGCTAGGGTGTCTACAGTAACGTAGAAAAAAAAGCCGACGAGATAGTGAGAGATGTTCATCTTTGCAGTGGGATTAGGCTTGAGAACAAACATACACTCATAAGTTCTTCGTATTGACTGACAGAGATTGAACATCAAAATAACGATAGAACTTTCACCTGATCCTGACCGACCACTGTCGTATATGTACGGCTTAGCCCAGTTAGGAATATAATAGCGACTATCGCCTACAGTCATTACTATCAGTAGCCCTAGTGAGGTCATGGCTATGGAAATCAAATAGAAATGCAAAAACCACTTCTTGGGAACGTAGCTGCCCAAAAATGCATCAGTTTTCGACCACCCAAGGTTCACCTTCTTGACCTTCTTGTTACTCAGGGTCTTCCCATACTTGAGTAGGGGCGCCAGCTGGGGAATTGCAGTTGCTGCAACGACGGAGCCAGTCGCTACAAGCAAAAGAAAATGAAATATGTCAGCAAGGAGGATCTTCATGGTCAACAGTAGTCTTCTTTGTCAGTTTCAGGCATAGCTGATGTCCAAAACACAGAACAACTAGTAGCCCCGACCTCGGAAGGGGCTTGAGGCCAAAATCTACAATAAAAGTGGTGTACAGATGTATTGAACTTGTCCCCACTTTGTTTTGTGTATCCCTAAAGAAACGGCGGTATGTTTAAAGTTTGGTAGCAAAGCAATCCGCCATAAAAAGTGTGGTGTAAAACGCAGTTGGCCTCAATCACATCAAGGCGGAATAACTTTGTAGTAGTATCAAGATAACATCTAAAGTCGTCCAAGTTTACCCCAAGATTCATCCCTACACCCGCCCCACAAAATGCCCGCGTTACTGGCCGTCTACTACGCGTTGATGGCTGCGGTTTTGTACTTCTGTGCTCAGCAACTGCCGCAGCTGTCGCTACCAGTAGGAAATTCAGTGGCTGGCTATATTGCCGGGGATATTGGGGGTAACGTGAAGGAGACACTGGTGTCGAGTTTTTTTGCACTGTGTGCGAACTGGACAAAGGAGTTTAGCGAGTTCAAAGAGAAGCCGGTGTGGTCCAATGTTATTATCAGCGACAATGTGCTCAGGTACATCAAAGGCAGCTTTTTGTTTCAGCTGTTAAGATATATACAAGGTAGCAAGGGTTACCACGATGTGCGTGAGATAATTGTCAAATTGGCTACGCTTGTTAGTGGCAGAGTTTCTGTCATAGCAAACGACGTTGAATCCTTATTTTGGTTTGGCACTGGAAAGGTATCGGAGATCCTGGAGTCATTTCGGGGAAATGTGTCTGCTTTGGCAGACCCCTACGTCTCTTCCACGGCGGGATACATCAAACGTCATGTATCTAACCTCTACTACGTCTACTTAGAAGACTATGTTGACCTTGCCGCAGACTATTACGACGCCCATCTCCGTGAATTTATAGAGTCACATAACGACCAGCTAGTGTTAGTCGTTGGTGTGGTAGCAACTTTACTCTTTGCGGCTTACTTCCGTGCTCTGATTGGGCGTTTCCTGCGCTCAATGACTAGAGAAGTCTACGAAAATAGCGAAGGAATGAGGTTGATGCACGAACACGGCTCAAAAGAAGAACGCGAGAGGGAACAAATGTTTGGATTGCCAGAATATGCAAACCTGAACAGCGAGAGTGGAGGGATTTATGATGGAACAGAAGATAGCACGGATGAGTATGGCAATGCCCAAAATCCGAGTAATCGCACGCCCGAAAGCCCCATCGTTGGCAAAAGAACTAATCGCGTCTTCCAAGACCACAAGGACCTCAAGGAACAAGAGGAAACAGCTACAGAAGAGGGTATGGACTCCTCCAACTTCTCAAGGCCTATAAGCAGCTCATCTAGTACTTACTCGATGAACATCGAACACGCTTCGAGGAAGCTGATGGTTGGTTCAGAGGAATACGAGCTAACAGATGATATACTCTCTAACACAGAGACTCTGTCGATATTCAAGGTCCGCAACCACGGTAGAATTGCGGTCACCCAAAACAAGGTAAATCGGCCTTTGTCCTCCAATTCCGAGACGATCGACATCACCAACAAGCGTAACTTCACCGACGTATCCCTGAGCGACCCTCTTTACAGCTTGTCGGACAACTCAAACGACTCAAACGAGGCTGAAGACTCATACGTCGATGTGAGTCCTCACAAAAGACTTGGGCTGATGTCGCCTATGTTAAACAAGCACCCTTCCTCAAATTCTGTTTCGGTAAGAAGTGGGTTCAAGGTGTTTTTAGAGCCAACGAGATCTGTTGGACTGAATACATCACAAGTGATCACGTCTTCTTCTCCTACTACCAAGTTAAATGAGACTAAGGTATATACCGTGCAAAAAGTACCATCGAATTCGTCCCTCAATATGTTGAGCGAGATCAGTGGCGGAAGGACTTCGGCGTCGAGGCCCACATGGTCTGAGGGATCGTACTTGTGATTATGTAGGAGCTATATTTTGTATTTTTAGAGTTTGGTTTGACGAGGAGAGAAAGAGCTATCGTTAGTTGTCGTCCATAATTAGAGTAATTAGAGCTGTCACAATCTGTAAGCCTCTCAACCGTTCGACCAACAATGCTCTGTTGATTATTGACAGGATCTAGTTATCTATAAGACACGACTATATTGATATGCTACTCCATTTTTACCCAGTGTGCAATCCTTACCCAATCAACACCTCTACACCCAGGTAGTGTAAATTCAATATGTCAAAAGAACCGCATGCGTGGGCGCATATTCCATGCATGATTATGTACTCGATAGCAACCAAGTCCAGCAAACCACGTATAGCTAATTTCAGTAACAAGCATCAGCCACGCACATGGGGAAGCGAGACGGTAATATATGATGTAATGAACATAAATAATATTATGTAACATTGAGTTGCTCTTTACTTTTTCTGTAAGCAGGAATTAGTATATAAACTCCATGCAATCTGATTGAATTTTACCTGTCTTTTCTTATCTCCCCTTATCAACAAACGAATATGGGTAACGACAAAGACTACAAGCAAGAAGAGTTAAAACCAGTTGAGCAGCCTCAGCAGAAAGAGGAACACCACCACCACATCACCAATGGTGCGAAGAAGTTTTCCAAGAAATTTGGAAATGCCACCATCTGGGGTGCCGGAGCCACTGTTGGTAATAATATCGTGAACTCGATTATCCATTAATGCATTAGTTTGATTTAGTTGTTTAGTAATTTATGAAGTGCTTTTACGTTTTTTTATGATAATACTACCTAAATGATATTTATGTAACGTCAGGTATGGAGCCCAGTGATTCTCAAATTCAAAAGAAAGAGTGTAGTGATTAAACCCCATTGCGTCGAATATACCCACTGAGTGGGCATAATCCTAAGACGAGCCCAGCTCTCCGCTTACCTGAAGTAAATCTGATAATTGTTCCATATGCGACGCACTGTAGCAATCTTTGCATTATAGCTTAAAGAACTGCTTCCTAAATCGTTAATATCACGGATCCACTCCTTTCTGCGAGTGCTTGGAATAAGTGTAACACCATTCTCACGCAAGTTGACGGATTCTAAAAGCAGAAGTCCTTCGTTGAAGTAATTGTCTGCGCCATCTTCATCCTGCAGTGAAAATGTTAACAGCCTTTCGATCGAATTAAGCGACTGCATCACCGATAACTTCTTAGACATGGTAAACCGCAGAACATATCCTGTACGCAAATAGCTTCTCGTAGTGCGCAGAAGCCAATAGACTATCAAACAACTGGGCGAAGCAGCGACCAGCCCAAACACCAGCTCCTGTGACTTAAGTATTTTGTCGATACCAGACATTGCCACAGACCCATCTACTTTAGTTTTTTGGATCTGTATAAGCAAATTGCGAATCATATCACCTGTCAACATGTTCTTGATGGGTCTCTTCATATCATGCTCGTATCCCTTCATCACGGTGGTCATATCACCTTCCTTTACTCCAGTGGCTATATACTGTGTAATTTGCTCTCTGTCAACATCGTTCAGCTTGACTCCCTCGATATATTTGTAGTTGTCGAGAGTGTACTCCAGCACCATACGTTCCAAAGACTCGAGGTCTGAATTTAGTGACTTTTGTGACATTATAGCTATCCTAGAGTTGTCGTCATGGCGTACAGTAGACAAGATATTGCTGACTGGTTTGACAATCCAGTTGTTCCAAAACCCTCGTGTAGTATCGACCAAGTTCAATTTCAGCCAGTTGTAGATGGCTGTTCTGTTAAGTACCAAATCTCTCACTAAAGGAGGCCCGTAAGCCACTCCAAACACTACAAAGTACCAATACTTGGTGAGAGACGTGGGCTGAGCATTCTTCAGGCAAACGTCTCTTGCCTTCTTCTCAATCTCTGGTGTCAGCTTCTGGTAGGCAAACAATAGAGCTTTGAAGCTGTCAGCAGTAGATGAGTTGATAGACCGATCAAAGTCGTTTACTACCTTGTTGGCAAAGTGGTAGAATTGATTGTACGGCTTAGCTTTGGGATCGCCGGGAGAAAATATTGTGCTGGTGTACACAGGCATGTCCTTCAAGAGTAACCCAAGCTTAGCTACATTTGCATCTTTAAGCTGAGTAAGGTTGTTCCTTTTTTGGCTTAGTTCACGGACACAGTAGTAGTATGGAAGACCCAATATGCTGCTGAGGTATATTTTGAAGTCCCTGGGGTGGGTAAGACCGTCACCCTGGCGAAATAGGAACATCGTGGGTGAGACCATTAACGTGCGAAGACCAGTTTCCGCTGAATTGTAAAGCAATTTCACCCATTTACCGACGCGAACATAGATAGACTGAAGGAATGCTGGCAATGCCTCAGGTGGCTCAATGGCAGACGTGCCTGCAGTTGCATTGATGCGACGGGCCTCTGAATAGACAACCTTAAAGGAGCCTAACAGCTTAGCAGGCAGTGTTTGCAAAGTGTATAGAAGAACGTATCTCTTTGAAGCAAGAACGTTGTCGTAGTAATTGATATCCTCTGCCAGCGGCAAAGTATTGTCCAGTAGGAGGTGTCCAGCAAGCGCTATCCAAATAAGAAGAAGGTAAGCAAACGTTATCTGTTCCAGTTCAGACACGATCGCAGCCGCGTCATTGGTGGATGGCTCAACTTGTGTTCGAGACTGGTCCTCAACGTGTGTTCTGGCGCTACTAAGATCAATCTTCTCAGCTATAGACCCATTGTTGAACCGCTCAAGCACTTGAGTTACCTGCTTCACCACATCGCTATCAAACTTGATGGGCTTTTCACTGGTGCTGGAACTCTCAAATTTACCGGATTTCTTTTTGGAACTGCTATCCCTGAGAAATCCAGCTAATTTGTAGACCCGTCCAAAGATTTCCTTGAGTTCCTCCAATGACTCCAAGGTCTGGTGATCTAACGAGCTCTGTAGCTGAGGGTCATTTAGCAAGGGAATGCCATCTAAATTGGCAAGCAAGGCAAAAGAGTGAGAGTCCAGTTGCTGGATGTTGAATCGGACCTTGTCAAACAGAACGTTGCTGTTCATTTTGAAGAATGGTAAATGAAGAGAAGAGAGGAGAGTAAAAGGGTCAACTAACAAAAGCAATCTATATTGCTTCCCCAGACTTGCATGCTGCAGGTTGAAGAGAGCTTTGCTCGCGCTAGCAAAAATTGGCGTACATTCAATGTTCAGCTACCATCTCCCTCACCCTCCTAATCAGCTAGTTACTAAAATGTTTAGACTTATTAGGGCCCTGAAACCCCTTAGATTGCCTACAAGTTCCATTTATGCCCCACAAAGAGCGAATGCTCAACACTTGTATGTGAAAACCCAGTCTTACAGATTCAACTCGACCGAGTCCGAAGCTGAAAAAAAGCTGAGCGAGCTGCTGCTGAAAATTCGAAGCAAACCAGAAGTGCTAGACAAGATGAAGGCCTTACAAGATGTGATTGTAGAGAAGAACTTGATACCAAAGACGGACGCTGGTCCTGCGAAGCCTCTGAGCTTGATGGAGCAGGTCAAGGTCTTGTCCCATTCTGACGTCAGGAAGGCCCTGGGAGATTTGGGTCAGACTATTAAGGACTCAGGTATAGAAATCTCCAAGGATGATGTCACCAATTTGATGAGTCTGCTGAAGAAGAAGATATAATGTCGTCTTGAATAGAGTATGTATGTAGACAATAGAGAGACTGAAATGTAGCTAACTAGCTGGAGAGAGTATCTATCTATGTGCTTTTATGGTGCACAGGTGTTGAGTAACCATCGACCGCGGTATTTCGTTTCTATTACGAGCGAATGGGTTAGGTGCTAACACCAGTTATCACTTTCATTGTGGCTACTTCATCGCAAGATGAGCGATGAAAACGACGAATCAGAGGGTGCAGCTGCCATAATGACAAAAGAGTCGGATCAGAATCCCAAGTTAAACGGTGGGGGAATGGTTCCTTCTCAATCTCATGAGTCTAATGGGTCTAACGAGCCTAGCCAGCCAATGGAAGAAAAACAAGCAAATGACAAGGCAAGCCTAAAGACCGACCAGAATGAAGAAAATGGTGAAAGAAAAGCTGAAGATGAATTGACTGAGCCATCAAAAGGAAAGGGCTTAGTGAAATTGACTAAAGAAGAACGGAAACGATTATATTTACAAAGAGCGAATGGCTTGAACTTATCAGCAATACAGGAAGACAGGTCGAGGAGGTATGAAGATCCCATGAGCGACTTGCTAGAGGTATGCGTGTCTCTTTTACTACAAAGAGATAGCATTATCATATCGGACAATGCGCTTTTACACGTGACCATGTTGGCAGAGCAGTTCATGAATGGCATATTTACAAAGCTTCAAAAACTGACGGAGATACAAAGACGTCGTCGAGCATCGTTCGAAGACTTCAAGTTGTTGTTGCGGGAAGGATATTTTGACCTTTCGGGTATAGAAGACGAGATCTTACTGACAAAGCAGGCTGCTGCACAGACCAAGCCTCACATCAAGCAAGTGAACGAGATGTCACTAAAATTGGTACAAAAGCTGACTAGGCCAAGTGACGACGAAGAGATTTCGGAAGACGATCCCGCATATCCATTTTTTAACGATATTTCTGCTATTATAGCCGAGGTTGTGCCTCGCAAAGAGACTCACATGCCATATGCACCACATTGGATGCCGCCCTTCCCACCAGAACATACTTACAAAACAACGCCCACGTTCACTGAACGATATAGAGACCCCAAGATACTGAAGAACAAGCTAGTGGAAGAGAGCCGGCTTGGAGAGCGTGCGTTACATCACGTAATCACACGCGGCGAAAGTTCTGAGAAGGTTGTGGCTGCCATTGAGGGTAACGAAGTCAGCGAGGAGCTACTGCTGACGGAAGACGAGTCCGACAGAGAGATCGAGATGGACGATATGGATGAGCAGGTGACAAAGGTGAAAGATATCGAGAATAAGGACACTTTGAGGAATGCCATCTCCGACTCCAATGGAAATACCATGACACAAGACAGCAATAATGGCAGTGAGAATAAGGAGAACGCAGCTGAGGTGAAGAAGGAAGACGACAAGCGATTTGATATCGTGGAATTTGCAAAGGAAAGACTGGCGCTGCTAGAAGAAAGGAGGAAGAAACAGGAAGCCTTGGTGAAGCAGAGGATGAACTCTGAAGACGCTGAGCTCGGCCGTCACTTCGGGTTCTATACACGTACTAAAGTACACGCTGATGGGCTGAACGAGAAGTTGAATCGCATAATGGCGGACCATTACGATGAGGCATACAGGTCATTGAAGATTGCACGTATCAAGAAACAGAGACGGGCTGAAAAAGAGGAGGAACAGAGACGCAAGCAAGAGGCCGAGAGGCTCAAGAATGTGTCCACCACAGATTACACGTTCAATTTTGAGGATATGGAGGACGACAATGATTTTGATATTGATTTTGATGACGTATTGGACGACACTGCAGGCAATAATGGTAATGATGAAAACGCCAACATAGCGAGGCAAGATAGTGAAGTGCGTATGAGTGAAGTGGGACAAAGTGCGACTACGGTGAGCGGAACTGGAGTGAACGAATAACTCGAGAAATTCTAGCTTCACAGTTGTGCTAGCTGTAGCCCTTAGTTACAAGGCTGTGTAAGAATATAGATAGTGTATTATATGACAAAGAGTGATAGTCAGCTACGAACCAGATCTACAGTCGGGATACTGCCCGGTAACTTAGTGTGTGTCTGCGCGGTAGAACTTTCCCATTGCCGCGGAGTTACCTGCCCTTGCGCAGTAAAAAAAATTGTAATCGCGCCCCAGGGCGTCGGCAATTCCTCTGCCCACGATTGCTCGCGCACTGTCTGTTTATATGCACTGCCATCACCTCACGCTAAGTAATGAATAGAGAGCGGAAACAGTACAGCAATAGAGACCAGTAGGACACCCGAGAAAAGCAACTGAAGATACAACATTGAACTCTAAGAATCCTACGACGATTCAACTACGGCGTCGCATCAAATAATTCAAGATACCCTCAACCAATATCCTCAACAAGAGAAGTTCACTCTTCACAATCACCCTGAACTACCACGTAAACACACCATTGTCATACCCATTCCTGCCTTTATACCCCAATTCATTCCATGAGCGAAAATACTCCGGTACACCTCCCGGCCAACCTCAACTACCCTATCACAGTAGCAAAGGTGCATGTGGCAGAGGGTCAGGAGGTGCATAAGCAGACGCTGTTAGTGTCGTACAAATTCTTTGACTTTGAGCCAATAGCTTTATCAGAGGAGACAGAGGATATGGCAGATGAGAGAGAACGAAAAGTGCGCAAGGTTGAATACATAGGTAGTTTTGAATGCCCCCTACAAGGGACCGTGCGCAAGGTGAATGTCAAGGTGGGTGATAAGATAGACAGGGCTGAATTTACACTGGTGGAAATAGAGGAACCTTGTTCTCATCCTATACAATATGGGGGACTGTGCGCTTTGTGTGGTGCCTCGGTAGAAGAAGTGGATTATTCTGGATTCAACAACGAGGAGAGAGCTCCGATTAGCATGGCCCATGGTTCCACTAACCTGAAAGTGTCAGCAAAAGAAGCAGAAAGCATTGAGAGGAGCTCGACAGAAAGATTGCTGGAGGAGAAGAAACTCAGTTTAGTGGTCGATCTTGACCAGACGGTAATTCATGCTACCGTAGACCCTACTGTTGGAGAGTGGATGAACGATCCTACCAACCCTAATTATGAACAGCTTAAAGATGTGCGTACTTTCTCTCTAGAAGAGGAAGTGGTACTCCCGCCATCCTATAAAGGTCCAAAACCTCCTCCTAATAAGAGGTGGTATTACGTGAAGCTGAGGCCTGGATTGCATGAATTTTTTGAAAAGGTTTCGAAGATGTATGAGATGCATATTTATACCATGGCTACGAGGGCTTATGCCAAGTCCATAGCGAAGATCATCGATCCTGATGGTACTTATTTTGGTGACAGGATTCTTTCACGTGACGAAAGTGGGTCACTTACTCAAAAGTCTCTTAAGAGATTGTTTCCCGTTGATACCTCCATGGTAGTGGTAATCGATGACCGTGGAGATGTTTGGAATTGGAGTCCAAACCTCATTAAAGTGGTGCCGTATGACTTTTTCGTCGGCATAGGTGATATCAACTCGAGTTTTTTGCCTCGTCAGTTTTCGTTGTTAGGGCCGACTAAGCGTAGAAAATCTGTAGCGACTTTGGAAGAGCAGATGAACAAGACGTCCGCGATAGAAGATCTCAGAGAGGAGAGCAATGAAGCCGACGAAAATGCAATAGAGTCCGATAGTGAGTCTGAATCAAGTAGTCGTAGTGGTGAATCCAGTGCCTCTCCAGAGCCAAATGAGAATGGACTGAATAATGAACCGGCAACTGAGTCACCTTCTGCAGATGCTGAGTCAACGGAGTTAGCGGCGGAAGTCACTGTAGATACATCTGAGAAAGGGTATTCACCTGTTGATAGAATGATGGAAATGGAGGATAATTCAGACCTTTTGGCGGTACAAGCTTCGGAAAGAACTGAAGCCTTGGAGCATCAAGAGCATGATAGACCTTTGGCCAAGCTTCAGGAAAATTTAGATAAGATTTTAGTAGAAGAGGAAAACAGGAATCAGGAACTGGAAGAGCACCATAATCTGCTCTGCGATGACGATACTGAGCTGACAAGTTTGGGTCAGGCGTTGGTGCGTATCCACAACGAGTTTTTCTTCGAAGCTAGTTCTGTTGCTCCTAAGACACCGGATGTTAAGGATATTATGACTGCTATGAAGCAGATTGTTTTTCAGGAATACGTGTTTCTATTTTCCGGATTGTTTCCCCTTGGAACTCCCCTGGAAACCACCGACCTTGTCATTTGGGCAAAGAGTTTTGGAGCCACTGTTGTGTCAAACTACACTGACGCGGTGACTCATGTAGTCTGCAAAGACTCAGGAACTTTCAAGGCCAAGTTGGCGAAGACCCTGAATCCTAAAGTTAAGCTTGTACATCCCGATTGGCTATTTCAGAGTATAGCTGTTTGGGATAAGGCAAGCGAAGAAGGGTACGAAATTAGCATATCTGAAAAGGATCTACTAAGCGAACGAGAAATAGAGGCCTATAAAGCAACTCATAGTTTAGAATCTGGCCTTGACACTGCAAACATTGACTGGAACGAGATTGATGAAGAGATGAAGGAGTTTATGGGCTCCGACTATGAAGACGACAGCGACAGCGATGAAAATGAGAGTGACAGTCTGAAGGAGAGCGACAGCAAAGATGATGCTGATGGTACGAGCGAGGTTGCTAACGAAGATCAATCCTCTTTGGCTAATGGCGGGTCAAGGAAAAGACCTAGGGAGTCCGATTCCGGTGATGACCACGTTTCAAATGATGAAGGCATTAGAGCAGCCGCTGATGATAGTTATGAGGCTAACACGACTTTTATCGAAGACACAAAAGAACAAGAGTCAGATCAAGAAGCGGAAAACGACATCGCTGATTTTGAGAAGGAACTGCTTGATGATCTTGCCGATTTTGGAGAATCTGAAGACGACGAAGACAATGAAAAGGACGGCGAGGACGACAAGAGCAAGTAATATGGTGTACAACATGTATAGTAGAACGTTTCCGAAATACGAATGTGGAGAAAGTGACTGTTACGAGTTATTTAAATTGATGAGCAAAGATAATTACAACGACAAATTGATTGACATTGATTTACCTCAATCACGCCTACTGCAGTCTCATGAAGTATCGTTTGGTCAACTACCATTAGAAACCAGTAGGCTTCACGCACGTATCTAAAGCCAAGCTAAAACATGACAGACACATCACGTGACTGCTGAAGCGCGTTTTTTTTGTTTTAGATGGCCCCGGTGCCGCTGCTGCCGCCGTTGTCGCGAGAAACACCAAAACATCGGGGCTGAAAACTGAAAATTTTCCCTATTATCACCGTGTAGCATGGGGTTACGCTGAACCAACCCATTGTTATCGGTCGCAAGTGCGGAAAGGAAAGGTTAGAGATAGAAATAGTGTCTGTAATACACTCAGAACTCTTTTTTCGTTGTTGTTGATATCAAATTAGCGGCTTCAGACCGTTATCATCGGGCATACAACTCGTGGCTCAGCTACAGAATAGACGCACATCAGCTAATTGACCAGCCATTCAGAGCGCCGCTTGATCTCACTAGATAAACATTACATCATACTATATTCTTTTGCAAAATGATAGATGACAGGACGAAGCAGGTAGCCGAGATCATCTCGGCGGAAGCCAGTGAGAAGTTCCAAATCTTTCTCAAATACATTGAGGCTGTCCCTGGTGGAAAGCTGGCCCTCAACTACATCAAGGCTTCTCACAAGAATGATCCATGGAGAACTCTGCTGGAGATAATTTTGGCGCTTATAGCCCTCCGTTATTTTCTCTCATCGCGCTACTCTCAGGACGACAAGGACAAGCTGAAGTTCTCCGAGCGTGAGGTAAATGAGCTCATCGAAGAGTGGGAGCCAGAGCCTTTGGTTGAACCAATCAGTTTGCCCGAGAGATGGCAGTTGAAGAGCCTGCCTTATGTGGAAGGAGCAGTTGCTAAGAGGTGCACGCTGTTGGACTACGACACTGGCAAGGTTGTCGCTGAGGACGTATTGAACTTGGCCTCAAAGGACCACCTGGATATGGGTGTGAATGAAAAGGTGAAGAGTGATGCGATTGTGACTGTGCGGAACTCTGGAGTTGGAGCATGTGGCCCTCCAAATTTCTACGGTACGCAGGACGTGCACATCCGCTGCTGTGAGGACATTTCTGAGTTTCTGGGTGCCGAAAAGACTATCTTATATGGCCAGGATTTCATCACTGCCTTCACTGTGCTGCCTTGTTTCTTGAAGAGAGGAGACATCGTTGTGATTGATGGAGGAGTGTCTATAGCTCTGCAGAAAGCTGCTGTCATTTCACGTTGTTCCATCGAGTGGTATAACCACAACGACTTGAACCACTTAGAGGAGGTTTTGGAAAACATCAAAGATGACTTCTCCGGGCCCGAGGTCCGCAAGTTTATTCTGACTGAGGCACTGTTCGAGAACTTTGGTGACTCTCCCGATTTGAAGCGTATTTGTGGGCTAAAGAAGAAGTACAAATACAGGTTGATTCTAGACGAATCCAATTCGATAGGAGTGCTTGGTAAAAACGGAAGAGGACTACCTGAGGTATACGACATCCCCAGAGAAGACATTGAGATCACGATGGGTTCTTTGGCCAACAGTTTTGGGTCGAGTGGTGGCTTTTGCTCTGGTTGTGACGATATGATATACCACCAGGTGTTGTCATCCAGTGGGTACGTCTTCAGTGCAGCCTTGCCACCCTACTGTGCCTCAGCAGTTTCTTCCGTGATCAAGCAGATCCGCGCGAACGAGACTAAGAGCGGAAATGCCATTGTATTGCCTTTACAGCAAAATTGCAAAAAGATGCACGGCTTGTTTGCCAAGGACTTGCAACTCAGTAAGCTCGTAGAGGTGAAGTCGGCCGAGTACTCAGCTATGATTCATTTACGTATACACCCCGACTTACGCCAAAGGCTCGGCCTTTTTGCATCTTACGGAGGACCTCTTTCGCACGTCAAGAAAGCTGTCAAACAGGGTGATGAAAGAGGCTACTACGATGAAAGATACAACACGGAGAACTTTATTCTGCAGCGGATTATTGATGACTGCGTTAAATCTGGGGTGCTGATTTCACGTTCAAAGAGAATTCTACACCACGAGTTACTTCCGTCCGTTCCAGAGCTGGTGCTTTACATGAAGGCGTCTTTCACTGATGCGGAACTGAAGGACGCGCATGCTGTGGTTTCCAGATCTATAAAAAAAGGCCTGCGTGAGGCTGAGGCCAAGGGTCTTGCTGCCTTTACCCAGGAGATAGTCGATTACTGAGCTTTATGGGAGGTATTGGAGAAACTTGCTGATTTGTCAAAAAGATGTTGTTGTAGCTACACGTAGATTTAGCAGACTTTATTAAGCCATGTACCTAAGCCTTTTAGATGTAAGATTTTATTCTTGGAAGAAAGTTTCTGATCTCTACTGTACTGAGCCTATGGAAGATTTGTATAAAGAAGGCGCGAAAAAAATAAGCTTCCCCACCAGGACTTGAACCTGGAATCTTCTGGTTCCTAATGTTGACTAATCGTAGCCAGACGCCGTAACCATTTGGCCATGAGGAACGAAGCTGAACGTACTGTTCAGTATTAGGCTATACTCCATTAGCTAATATATTTTTTATTTACAAGTTCCTAGTTATGCTTTAATTCCTTGAACTTTTCAGCATGATATTCTCTTATGGAAGCGCATGAGGTCGAAAAACCCAATTTAATTATCAGCTATTTCGCAGTTGCGGCAATGAAAAGAAAGTCGTGTGCCCAAAAAAAACGTGGTTACGCGTAAGTTGTTGCTATCACTGAGAACTACTACGAACCAACTATATGCCAACGGAGTCATCGTAAGAAACAACGTCATCAACAAAATAGTTCAGTTTAGAACTACCGCGTCACTCATTCGACTCTATCTTAGGACGTTGGACGGGCATTTACGGATACACTTCCACTTTGTTTACCATCCTTCCCGTTCGGTCAAACGTCAATTTTTCCCAAAACGGAAAATTTTCAATCTGACGTTGAGACTCTGTTTTTGTCGTGTAAAAAATCGAAAGGAGAGTCCACCGCAGTACGAAATATCGTCTTGGCCTCACAAAACAGTTAATGTATACGCTGTCCTTATTCTCTCATCACCAAGGTCAAGCAGTGCATAATTAGCCAATCTTTTGGTTCTAGCATCTCTTTGCATATACGCATTATAGCGCAACACTAACCACCACGGTCGGTCCACCCGCCATAGCATCAGCATTGACAGGGTCTCTCTATTACCACACTATACACTGGCAGCATTATATTCACCACAGCTGTATTTTGTTCTCATATACTCTGAACCCGTTGTAATATTAGCAATTGGTCAATTAAAAACAACGTTAACTCCTCATATTGCATAGTGGACGTTTTCTTTAGTTGCCATATACAGAGCATCTTATCATCACCGACTCAGGTGGCCTCACTGTCAATTGGACTCTAAATTTTGTCACGGCTCGCAACAGCATCCATGTTGTGGTCTACGCTCTTGGCGATATCGCGTATTCTTCCAGCACTAGCATTTCAGTCGTCCACACCAAAATTTGTCGACTCAGAGAAGAGCTATGAAGTAGCTTCCGTAGAGGAGTGTCCTGCTGCGTTTGAGAGGCTGATCAAACACAATGGCAAACAAGTTGCTCGGGTGCTAAGCGAATCTAATTTGCTCGCTGCAACAGCTGATGCAACTTCTGCTGCTCAGGCTACAGCCGCTTCCTCCTCATCCGATGCTTCAGTCACAGTCGCACTGTCGGAAGGAATGCAGCTCATTCAAGCAGATGCCAATAAAGAAGCATACTTCCTCAACGTTACTATAAACAATGAAGATTATCCGCTTTTGATTGATACCGGATCTCCTTACATGTGGGTTTATGACACCAAGTGCACAGATTCCGCTTGCGACGACAAGCCTCTTTTTAACTCATCTTCGTTTGATTCCTCCGAGTCTTTTTACTTGGCGTACTCCTCTGGTAGTGCAAAGGGTGACATTATTACTGGAAGCGTGAGCCTTGGTGGAATTACTGCGTCTGATTTCAGCTTTGGTGCGGCAGATGAGGTCCCTGACCTCTTCGACGGGTACATCTTCAGCGGTGTGCTGGGGTTGCCGTCATCCAAGGCATCAAATGGGCTCTCCAATATAGTCGACTCGTTGAAAAACAATTCAGGCAACTCAATCAGCTCCAAATTTGCACTGTGCTTAGGTTCATATCATGACTCATATGAAGAGAATGATGGTATTTTTGTCTTGGGCTCCGGTTACGACTCTCTGTACACAGGAGACGTACACATGGCTGAACTTCTTTACCCTAATAACTCCTCCTACTGGGAAGTGGTCATTGATAATGTTTACATTGACGACTTCCTTGTCTCTTTTGACGCTATAAATGTCAACGGAAGCTACTCTAACGATTCCAGAATTGCACTGGTTGACTCGGGCACTACAGCCATTGTTGCATCCAAGGCGGATGCCACGAAGCTTCACTCATTTTTTGAAAACTCCATTACTGATGGCACCAATTTTGCTATTTATTGCAATTCTACTTTGGAAATTAGTCTAGTTATGGGTGGAGCGAATTGGACACTCTCTTCATCTGAATACATTGGTGAGGCATACTCCAAGAATTCCGGGTACGACGGCTACTGTGTTAGCAACATCCAAGGCCTCGAATCTACCTCTAATGGGGCCTGGATCATAGGTGCGCTTTTCCTCAAAACGGTCTACGCTGAGTTTGACTTTGATAACCGCCAATTAGGATTCGCTAAAAGGAACACCGACGTCGCAATCTTAGCAGCAACTACCACCGCCTCACACTCTCTTAAAAACTCCCCCGCTTCAGCTGAGTCGCAGTCTCAGTCTTCTCAGGACGTCTCATCACTATCTGGTTCACTTGCGCAAGCTCATTTGACGTTTGATACGTCTGTTTTAGAAGTCTCTGCGAGGCCAAATTCCGTTTCGTTATCTACACTTTCTCACAGCTCGTTGGGCTCCCATATAACTTCAACTAGCAGCTCTTCTACGTTAGGTGACACCACTGTTCGGTCTTCTGGCTCGGGACAACCTCGTTCGTCAGCATCGAAGACTACATCTTCTTCGTCATCAGTGAGTACAGCACTGGCCTCATCATTTTCAAATTCTCCGCTTTTAGTTTTCCTTATGATATTAGCGTCTCTCGTTTACTGAGTCCATTGCTGCATTTTTAATAGATCATTCTATTTTGCTATATACATTCTATACAACATCATTTTCTCTGTGCAGAGGATATTATGCGTGATTTGGTGACGCCTCTCGTGTGCCAACACACAAGGTGAGAGCATCGTATCAAACGAGTCAAAAAAATCACTTGATGAACTGAAAGGCTCAATTAGGCCGGTTACGTCTTTTCTTTCGCTCCAACCTCGAGATCTCGATAAGGTCGTCCTCGCTTGGTTCGTAAATATGCCAAATTGTATAATGTGGTAGCCCCCCTACCCTGAATCCCAGTCTACGCGATAACTTGCCAAAAGCTTCAGTCTCCGCATGGTTCTCAAAAGTAAAAGCTGGGAAGTTCGACCCGCTCCTGAAAACTTTGGCCTTAGCCAATATAGAGACACCTCCGACACCATCAAGATCAACTATCTCGTCAATGTTCCCCTTTGGATCACGGATATATGCAAGATGAACTCTCCATGTGGGATATTCCACATATCCTTCAACAATTACGTCGTCTTCTTCCAGAGATTTGGCTAATTCCAAAGCAGTCTCACTCTCCATCCATGAATTTAGGTCGTACGGCTGTTCCTCCCCTAAAAACGTGGGCAAGGGACGCCATACATTAGGCACTATCACATCAAAATCTGTAAACTTCATCAGGTTCTCCAAAATTTCACCCGGTGATGTCTCTATATCAGCATCCCGCCAATACACCCAAGAGTGGTATGGCTTCAAAGCTGTACTCAGTAGCCAATTTCTCGCACGTCCCATCAACTTGCGTCTTTTCCCTTGCACTTTCAAATCATGTCTGTCTGAAAATCCCTGACCGATTATCTGGCCAAAATCCTTTGAATAAATCTGGACACTCTTAAATGGCTTCAAGTACTCGTCGTGATAAGGGGGAGAGTATGCCTTTTTGACGTTGTCAGAATAAGCCTTGGGCATATACTGCAAGTACAAATCGCTTGAGCCAATAATGCCGCTCTCCTTCATTTTTTTGTCTCTGTCATCTAGCAGCTCTAACAGTTTACCCTGCTGCATCGCCTGCGAATAGTCCAGCAGTGTTTCAAGAGTGTTATCACCCTCAGAGCAATCGCTCACAAGAAATGCAATGTCGATGAGACTGTGTGGATAGGTCATATTCATCATGTTACGAAACATCAATGGGAGCACCTTTTCCGCGTCTCTCAAAGGAATACATAAAAGCACTTTCTCTCCATTCTCTACTGGATTGGCCGTTGCTTGGTAATTGTTTAGATCGTAATACTCAATGTTGTATGAGTTATCAGCGTCATTTGAATCATCAATAGCAGTGGCAGCTGTTTCTTTTGACCCATATGGTTTCACTTTGTCTATTGAATCTGCCTTCACGTCGTAATGGGTGTACGACTTTACGAGGTCATCCTTAGCTATGTTTGCTTTGTCGGCCTTGTTGACTCCAATAGACTCCACTTCGTCACTGTTCATGCCAGCTTTGTACAGGAAATGTTCGGCGGTTCCATTTCCAATAGCGGTTTTGCCACGAGAGTTCCGTAATCCAATGACCGCTATGAAAGCAACAAGCGCAATTATCGCCAAAAGGTTCCGCTTCTTCCTAAAGTCGTATCTCACTCTGCGTTTTGGTGTCAGTGACCATCTAGATGCCGTTAGTATGATATTGTGGATAGACGTAACTCTGAAAGCGCTGTTTCAATACCCAATTTTAATAAGGGCTCATGCAAAGATTCAAACGATACTCAGACCATCGTCATCTAGTGCAGGCGAATGCGGTAAAAATAGAACACCCTTAAATCGGATAGTTCGTACGGACGCCACCTGGGTAGCCATTCCTCTATGTGGACAACACTTACCTGGGAAGATCACTTTGCTTGTCCTTGTCACCAGTATACTTGTACATGGCACTGAACAATCAGACCAAGAGAAAGGTGAAGCACTGAATCTTGATGCTCTTGTAAGCAAGCGGATCTTTGACAGATTTTTTTTGTCAAAAAAATCATATGCAATTTGGACACAATTGAGCATAATAAACTACAACATTTTTGATGTTGCATTGGAGTTGTATAATAGAGATTGGCATGTCGCGCAAAAGAGACATCGAGAACGTTTCATTTAGCCTGATGCTATCATTTTTGTTACACGGCACTTTGCTTTAGTTCTAGTATGGGTACGAACATGTCAAAGATCTTGGCCGGTGAGTAGAAAGTGTCTGACGTCCTTAAGTAACGAACAAACCTATCTTGTGAATCTTACCTGCGCAATGGATATAATTCAAAGTCTTGCACACCTTCCAGTAATTCTTCAAGTGCTATATTGAAGTCTACTCACTAAACTATTTCCTCTAAATTATACTCTTTAGGTTTAAACCAATGCAATCTTAGTGACTCCCATACGCTGCTAGCTAATGCCATGGCCTTCTCCTCAGTAGAAGCTCTTCCCTCAATATAAACTTTGAGCTTGGGCTCTGTTCCTGAGCCTCTGGCAGTAAACCTACAAACCTGGCCATCCTTGTCCACTAAGACTGCGCTAATCATTTGAGAAGACGAGTCCGTAGGAAGCAAAGGCTTTCCTTCCTTAGTAGTAGAATCGAATCCGAGCGTCAAATCTCTCCATGCCACTACTTTAAATTTCCCAATGCTTTCAGGATAATTACCACTGAAACTGTTTCTAACATTGTCAAAAATCAGCGGAGTCGTCGTCAGGGTTGGTACACGATAGTAGCCATTGACCTCTTTAAAATAGCCGTACTTTTCATAGCACCTTTCCAGCGTACTAACGGCGTCTGTTTTCTCGGACAACCACTGACTGTACATCTGCAGAAACACAACTAATGCAGATATACCGTCTTTGTCATGCACCACATTGAACATGAATCCGATAGCTTCCTCATAGGCAAAGGGAACATCGTAGCCTTCTTTCTCAAGCTCTATGGCCTTATTTCCAATCCATTTGAAACCGGTGAGCGTGTCTTGGTAGTTGAATCCCTCCTTTTGAGCCATAGAGGCAATCATTTGAGACGATACTGTCGAGTTTAGTAAATATGTGTTTTTCAACTTGTCTTTGGGAAGCTTTGAAATGATGTAGTCAGCAAACAAGATACCTATTTCGTTTCCTGTCAACTGTCTCCATTTACCGCCAACTTTTACTACACACGAAAACCTATCGGCATCAGGGTCGTTACTTAGAACAACTTCTAGGCCATTCGCATCAGCTGTTCCTATAGCCATGTCCATAGTTCCTTTCTCTTCGGGATTGGGAAATCTAACAGTCGGAAAGTCAGGGTCGGGAAGTGCCTGCTCCTTTACCACTACCAGTGCATCTTTAGCTATACGCTTGACTAAAGTCTCCACAAACTCCAGCCCTACACCGTGCATTGGGGTATAAACCGCCCTAAATCCCGATATAGGTGAAGTACAAAGCTTAGTTTCGACCGCAGACAGGTAATCGTTTACTACCTGCTCCCTACACAATACCAACCTCTCCTTATGGGCCTCAAACACAAACTTCACGTCCCAGTCATTTGACAATACAATCTTTAAGTTCTCCAAAATGCTTTTTTGGATTTTAGCATCGTGAGGGCTAATTATTTGACAACCGTTTTGCCAATATACTTTGTAGCCATTATCGAGAGCAGGATTATGGCTGGCAGTTACCATTACACCACCTAAAGTATGCAGAGAGTCAACAGCAAATGGCACCATTGGTGTACAAACAAGACCATCGCCTAGGAAATATACCTTGAACCCTCTTTCAAGAAAGACACAGGCCGTCAGTTCTGCAAACCGCTTGGAATTGTGTCTGTGGTCATGTCCTACGACGAAGCTGAGTTCCTGGCCCATCACGTGACTAGATTGATATAATAACTTTATGTACTCTGCGAGACCCTGTGACGCTTGGACTACCGTAACATCATTCATTCTACTGAAACCAGCCTCCATCTTGGCCCGCAAGCCAGCCGTTCCAAAAACTATCCTCTCAGCTAGTCGGGCCTCGAGCTCTTGTAAATTTCTGTTGGCCCATAATTGCTGAATTTCCTCTCTGGTCTTTAAGTTTACGTCAACTGACAGCCAGTCGTCAACCAATCGCTTTATGTCGTCTTCTGATAACATCAGGTAAACCGTTCCAGGACTGCAAAAAGTGTATTAAAGTAATAAGTGACAGTGCAGTAAATATTTGTCGCTCTTTGTTGTACCTCAAACCTTCGATGCTGTGACACTGCCTCAAACGCCAAAACGCCAGCTGCTTCACTGCCATCTTTTCATGCACGCAAAAAATTTTGAGTTTTGTTCTTTATTTTATTTTTTTTTTATTTTTTCACAATCTGATAACAGCTTGTATTGTTCTTAAAGGTGGAACAACTGCCAACTCAGCAACCAGATCTGTCCCAGGAAACAAAAACCTATAGAATTATTGTACTATAACCATACTCGAAAAATAACAAAAAATTTGCAGCAGAATATCTTCAAAATTAGAGTTGATTCGGATACAAAAAACTTCCCAATTTTTACAATCTACCAGCCTGCATTAAAACAACCTACCGAATCAATCTGTAGATTGGCAACAATATGATACACCATTTACCGTCACAGCTGCCGTCGCAACTGCCCCCTCTTTCACACCTGCTCTATGAACCCGAGCAAAAAACAGCGTCAGCAGCAACGCCGTCTTCGCTCGGCTTACTAAATACAGGTCCGGTCTATTCTAATGGGACACTTTCTTCTCCGCCATTTCTGCCTCCGTTACCAATTATATCGTCCACGATGGGCCAGGTTCCGCTTCCACAAGATAGTTTGAGAGAATTTCGTTTGCCCGAGGCTCTGTCAGAAAGATCCACCACTCAAAATATCACACAAAAGCCTTATTCCGAACAATCGATAGTTCATTTGCCCGGTCCAAATTTCAATATATTGAACCAGAGCTACGAAAGTAGTCTAAAGTTGGTCAGCGAAGGTCAACAATTCCCCCAACAGCTCCAGCAACAAATACCACAAATTCCGCAAAAACTACCACAGACTTCACAGGAATTCACACAATCACAGACACCACTGATAACACTGACACAGCAAGAGCGAAGAAGGGGAAGACCAAGGAAATATCCGCCCAAGCAGACGGACCCATCAGCGCCTAAAAGGGCAAGAGGAAGACCCAGACTTCCTCCACTTAAGGACGGCGAGGTTCGACGGAAACAAAAGTACGTCCGCAAGGCTAAGAAGAACAGGCCACGCGCACCCAAAGTACAATAGAGATCGCTGTTTACATTTAATAATTTTGTAGCTTTGTAATTATAGTTTTGATGCTTTCGTTTGCCAGGCAAAAGTGAGCTTGGACTTCACTTGCGGGTCGATTACGACATTCACAAGGACGACCTTGCCGTTGTGACAATCTTTCAAACCTGAGAGAATAGACTCAGTGAGCTCATCTTTATTCGTAGCAAAATATCCTACTCCGCCTAGGGACTCGCATAACTTATCGTATCGTGTTTGAAAGCCTAGTGAGGTGGAAGGCACGGGCGCTGAATCGCTGTGCTCAGATCCATGATATATTCCAGAATTGTTCAGTACAACCACCAGGATTGGCAAATTATGCCTTATGGCGGTGTCAATTTCCATGGCGCTAAACCCAAAGGCAGAATCTCCTTCAATTGCTAGCACAAGCTTCTCAGGTGCTGCAAGTTTGGCACATATTGCGTACCCTAAGCCGACGCCCATAGTCGCATTAGTACCTGCATCCAGTCGCTGCTTGGGAAAGTTCATGTTAAAGACCACTCGTGAATAGTCCATAGTATTTGCGCCTTCCGAAACTAAAATAGTCGAGGAAAGCCGGTCGCCTAATACGTTTCGAATGATGGCAAGTGCCTGAGTATGGTTCAGGAGCGTCTGATCTCCAGGTTCTCTCTTCTCCTTCTGCATTTGCTTCTCTACGTTGGTCGCATGCGAACGAGCTACCTGATCAGGTATCCTGGGAGAAACAAACGCATCTAAATGCGTATCTAAGGCGCTAATGGTCATACCGGCGTCCCCGATGAGGCCTAGAGAATTCGCATGAATCTCGCTACTGTCTGTGTCGATCTGAATAAGTTTGACAGTGGGGCTCCACTTAGGAGTCTCCCCAAAATGGAGTATCCAATTTAGACGGGCTCCAACAAGAAGCACAACATCAGCATTGAGCAACGCTTTTGACCGTGCACTAGATACATTGAAAACAGACTCGTCGCTAATAATACCTTTGCCCATTGGCGTTGGCAAGAAGGCAAACTTGTGTTTCTCTACAAACTGCCGCACTTCTGGCGAGGAATTACTAGCTCCTTTCCCCAATATAACCAATGGAAATTTGGCTGTTTGCAGTAATCTGGCTGCTTTTGTAATTTCAGAGTCAGCAGGAGCCCCTATCACAGCCGAAAATAATTCCTTGACATTCTGCCGATCTCCCTTTTCATAGTTAGACTCGATTATATCAGCTGGAAGGTCAACGTAGACGCTCCCGGGTACATTCGCAGAGGCAAGGGCGTACCCCTTTGCTATCACATCGGAAGCGGAGCTCAAAGTATCGACTTGCATACTTCGTTTGGTATAGTGGCTCATTAATGTCACCTGATCCAGCTCTTGGAACCCGCCTTTGTACTTGTCAGCCCTGTTGACAGATCCAGCAAGGCTCAGAAGCGGCCATTTATTCGAATTTGCATTGTAAACACCAGCTAGAGAGTGTATAACTCCGGGCCCTCCTACCACGAGCAGTACCCCAGGCTTATTCGTCAGGTAACCGTAAATTGACGCAGCGTACGAGGCAGACTGTTCGTTTCTGAAAGAGATAAACCTGACGCCTTTAGCTATTAAACTATCAGCAACCTTGTCGAGTCAGTATATCTCATAGCTTGCTGATTATCAAAAACATTCACTTACATCAACCACAGGTATGCCAACAATACCAAATACAGTAGTCACACCAAGAGCTTTGATGCTCTCAGCAATGATTTCAGCTCCAGATGTCATGGTAATAGAGAATAAAGGGTACTTTACGATACCAAATGCCAGTGCTTGCCCCACATTTTTCGTCTATACAAGTTACATAATCAGCGGGCATATAAAAATGTGCATTATATAATCAGATGTGCTTCAGCACGAACAACTACCGACAACCCTGGGGAAGGGGATTACGTCTCTAATGTTCTCACGCCCGCTTAGGTACAGTAGTAGTCTCTCAACCCCTATCCCAAACCCACCATGGGGAACCGTCCCATTCTCGCGCAGAGCTAAGTACCAGTCTAGCTGTTTAGGATCCATCTGTTTTAACGCCAGATCTCTTTCTAGCTTCTCTAGATTGGTTTCCCTCAACGAACCACCAATGAGCTCACCAACATCGGGGACTAGCAGGTCAAAGCATGCGACCGTCTCTCCATCAGAATTTTGTTTCATATAAAAGGGCTTCTGGTGCACAGGGTAATCGGTCACGTATACCGGGCCTCTAAAGTGCTTAGCGGCAAGCCATTTCTCCTGGTCACCAGCCAAAGGCTCACCAATAGCTGGAGCTGTTTTAAACACGGCTTCTCCAGACTGGTGTGCATCGATTAGAATTTTGACAGCGGTCTCGTAAGTAATAACGTCCCAGTCTTCCTTAGCTAACAAACTATCCCATCTATCAGTTAGCAATTGCAAATCTTCGCTTGATGAAGGCTTGATATTGGACCCCATACCATCCAGATCGCTTTTCAGGTCCTTTACAACATGCTTGATCATCAGTTCTGTGAACTTTGTCAGCTGCTTTACATTAGTTACAAATGCCATTTCCGCTTCCAACATCCAAAACTCGCTCAAGTGGCGCGTGGTTTTGCTTTTTTCTGCTCTAAAACAGGGAGTCAGTGTCCATACTCGACTCAAAGCAGCAGACAGCACTTCCAGATGAAGCTGAGTTGACACTGTAAGGTAGGCATTCTTACCGAAAAAAGGCTCTTCATCAGGCATTTTACTTGCCGCCTCTATTTGAAACAGCTCGCCGGCTCCTTCGCAGTCAGAGGATGTTATTAAAGGAGGATTTGTTTTGATGAAATTATTCTGGTTGAAGAAGTCAAACAAACTGCTTTCAACAGCAGACCTGAACCTCAATATAGCTGCCATAGACTCTGCTCTCCACCTGTACTCCGGTATGGTTCTTAAAAACTTGGCAGAGTGACTCTTCTTTTGCAAAGGATACGACTCTGAAACTTTTCCTAGCAGCTGAACTTTTGAGCCCACCAATTTGTCGCTTACTTGGACTTCATATTTCTGATTTCCTTTGCTCTCAAACCATGCTCCATCGACCTGTACACTAGCGCCGGTCTTTACGTCAGCGGGTAAAAGCGATGGTGGTTTAACAACACATTTGACATCCTGATGGGAAGTACCGTCAGAGATGTCCACAAAAGCAACATTCTTTGACACTCTTGCACTCTTGACCCAGCCAGATATGGTCACTGAGGAAGCTGGTATCGGCGGACTTTGGTAGATTTCCTTGATGCATTTTGGAATGGGGTAAGCATTGCCTGCACGGATTGATTGTGTAAATGTGCGGCATCCTAAGGTAAGTGCCGCGGTCCTAAGATATCGACTCTGACCAATCATTTGTTGTCCAACGCTCTTTTTGGGAAGATTGAGTTTTCCGTATCTCTCAATGAAGTTGGATATGCTTGAAATTATCAGTTGACTGAAAAAATATATGCAAGTCCACCGAGTTTTCCATTCTCTACATTTAGGGGTATAAATGAAGGTGGAGGAGAAAATGACCTTTCCGGCCGAAACCTAGCCATAATGACTGTTGGCTGGTATCACTCAATGACCTTATCGTTTAGAAGTTAGCTCAGTAGAATTAATTAACTATGTTTCTATGTATAGTATGGTTATGCTTAGTATGATCTACCAAACATACAGTAAGTCACAGCAGGCATACCCGAGTTCACACAGAGGGTGCCGGGCTTCATCTCAGGCTGGTCGTATGGGATACATAACGATTTGGCACCCATAGATGGAGCCTTATCATCCTCCTCAAAGTCCTCGCCGTCATCCTTCTTCGCAGAGTTCTTCTTAATCTCTTCTTCGCACTCCTTGCGCCCACACCATGGAGCCAGGATCACATTCTTCTTGTTAAGGGCGGGGACAAAATCCTTCCACTCATTCACAATCACACGGTGGCTGTCAAACTTCTCCTTTGCCCTCAAAAACAGAGAGCTCTGGATCACCTCAAGCAGGTCGCTTAAGTGCTTCTCGATGTTCTCCAATGGTAAGGATACCTTCTCACCAGTGTCTCTACGTACGGCTAGCACAGTACCCTTGGCAACGTCGTTAGGACCGACTTCCAAACGAACGGGAACACCTTTCAGCTCCCAGTTGGAGAACTTCCAGCCTGGAGAGTAGTTATCTCTGTAGTCAGAAACAGTTCTGATCTCGTTAGCCCTCAAAGTAGACTCAAGCTCCTTGCAAACAGCATAAACCTTGTCCTCAGTCTCCTTTGTAGTTTTCGAGGTGATACCAACAGGAATAACTACAGCCTGGTATTGAGAAACTCTAGGTGGGATGACAAGACCCTTGTTGTCAGAATGAGTCATCACCATGACACCAATGACTCTGGTAGAGAGACCCCAAGAGGTCTGATGGGCGAAAATCTTAGGCTTCTCTGGACCTTCTGGGTTTTCCACAGAAATGTTGAACATCTTAGAGAAGTTCTGGCCGAGGTGGTGGGAAGTGGCTCCCTGGATGCCTCTACCGGTAGTAGGGATATAACCTTCACATGTAGTGGTGTAAAGACCACCGGCAAAACGTTCCTTCTCGGTCTTGACACCTTTCACAACGGGAACAGCAAGTAAGTCTTCGTAAATTTGGGCGTAGTAATCAAGGATAGTGGACACCTGGTCAGCAGCCTCTTCATTGGTGAGGTGAGCGGTGTGACCCTCCTGCCATAAGAACTCTCTGGTTCTTAGGAAAGGCTGAGGGTGCTTGAACTCCCATCTTACAACAGAATTCCACTGGTTCAACTTCAATGGTAAATCACGGTGAGATCTGATCCACTTGGCGTAGTAAGGATACATGACAGTCTCAGAAGTAGGACGAATAGCAATAGGCTCATCCAACTCGCTTGAACCTGCTCTGGTGACCCAGGCAACCTCGGGAGCAAAGCCTTCAACGTGGTCTTTCTCCTTTTCCAGCACTCTTGATGAGACAAACATAGGGAAGTAAGCGTTAGTGACACCGAGAGCCTTGATCTTCTTGTCAAAGAAAGATTGGATCTGCTCCCAAATAGCGTAGGAGGCTGGTCTCATAATGTAGCAGCCAGAGACATCGTAGTAGTCCAACATCTCTCCCTTTGTCAGAATCTGCTGGTACCATCCTGGGAAATCAAGCTCCTTGTCGACCGTAACACCAATAAGCTTTGCGTCGTCCAAGCTGGCCTTGGATGTCTTTTGTTGAGGAGCAGCAGCTGGAACTGGAGAAGACTTTGCTGCCTCAAAATCAACAACAACATGCTTGAATGTACTCAAAAATGCTGTCAAATCAGAGCCCTTGATCTCCAATTTGCCGCTATCATTGGCTAGGACATACAATGTGTCGTCCGACTTAACCTTCGAGTCTAGGACGATCTGGACTTTACCGTCAAGGTGAGCGTTACCGAGCGAGGCAAGACTAAACTCTTTGGCAGAGGTATGAAAAAATTCTTGCACCAAAGCGTCATTTGCCAGTCTGGGCTCCTTAACACCAGCTGAAGATGCCACCACTTTACTAGGGGCCTCAGTGTCCTTAACAGCGACAAGAATCAGAGGAACAGGAGCCTCAGATTTGGGTGTTTTTGGCTTGAATACAAGCGACTTCAGCTCAACAGAGCCTTCCGTGGAAGGTGTGTTTAGTGATAGTAGAGAAAAAGTAGACTCTAGGGACATGCTACTGGCAATGAAAGGGATGAGAAAAGGAGTGAGTGATGACGCTATTCGTTGTCTTATCTCCATGAGATTTTTAGACAGTGAAAAAAATTAAAAATTGAGGTTGAAAGAGTGAGTCGAAAGAGAGCCGGGGACATTTTCGCGGAGTATGCGTGTTGTATATCTGGCAATTTGTTGTGGTGGTTGGGGGTGAATAAAGACGCGTCTTAGACGGGACAGAACAACACCCACCTACAGGTGAGATACGTAAGACGCTTGCAGATAATCTATACACGTACATAAAAACTGCCTTAAGGTTTGCACCTACCAGTGAAACGAGGATAGAGCGAGCAGTCTCTGACAGTAAATCTGTTACAGAGCCAGGCCAGGATTCTCTCCGTACCTAAACCGTAACCACCATGAGGACAGGTACCGTACTTGCGCAGATCGGTAAACCAGTAGTATGGATCACTGTTGATCTTCTCTCTCTTAAATCCTTCAATGAGCTCCTGCTCGTCGTCAATACGCATGGAGCCACCGGTGATCTCACCGACAGTAGGCATCAGCACGTCAACAGACTCGGTGACTCTAGGGTCATCACTGCACTTCTTCATGTAGAAAGACTTGATCTCAGCAGGGAATCTCATCAAAAGAATGGGCACACCCAATGTGTCCACCATTTTACGCTCAGCAGCCTCGGCAATGTCATCACCAAACTTGAATGGCTCGCCATCCTCGTTAGGAATGCCGTTCTCTTTTAACCAATCCAGCGCTTCAATGTACTGCATTCTTTTGAAAGGCAACTGTGGGGCAACGAAACCGGGGTTTAGCTGCTCAACCAATGGGCCGGCAACAGGGTCTTCAAGGACATACTGCACAGACTTCACGAGCACAGTCTCAATATGCGTCAGCAGGTCGTCAAAAGTCAAGAAGCCCAGCTCGGCCTCAATGTGCGTGTACTCGGAAAGATGTCTTCTGGTGTGAGACTTCTCAGCTCTGAAGGACTCCTGGATACAGTAAACATCACCTAATGCGGGTAAACAAGTTTCGAGGTAAAGCTGCGAAGATTGCGTAAGAAAAGCCTGTTCTCCGTAGTAGTCCATCTTGAAAAGAGTAGAGCCACCCTCGACCTGGGTTTGCACCATGCATGGGGGAGTTACCTCTAGCACTCCCTCCTCACTGTATACGCGTCTCACGGCTCCTAACAGAGCGGCACGCACCTTCATGACGGCACTCAAAGTCTCTCCACGTAAGGTCAAGTGACGCAAGTCCATTAAAATCGAGGCATCTGTGCCCTCTTGGATTCTATTGGTGAAAGCGTCTTTGCCAGATGGAGCCAAACCGACAATCTCATAGTAGTCTACAATGAGCTCAACGCCGCCAGGGGCAGACTTGCCCTCTGGGAGTTTCTTGATGGTACCGTAAATTGAGATAGTAGACTCCAGGGTCAGACTCAGAGTCTGGTAAGCGTTGGCTAAGTCTCCGTTAACAACACACTGAACAAAGCCGGTTCCGTCTCTCAGCACTATGAAGCCCAGGTTCTTTTGCAGACGCAAACGGTGAACCCATCCCTGCACCTTCACTCTCGTGTCAATGTTGCCGCCAATCGTCCTTATCTTGATCTTCTTGGCCGCTGGCAGGGACTTGTCCTCAGTCACAGTAATCTTCATGGCCTCTAACAGCTTCGCACTCTCGTCGGCATCCTTGGCAGCTTTTTGCTCCGCTTGCTGTTTAGCCTTTTCCTCTTTCTTTTTCAAGCCCTCAGCACCTTTTTTTGCCTTCTTCAAAGCACTGGCACTGATCTCCACGTAGTCGCTGGTGTCCTCCTCGGTCTTGAAGATAAACACTTTAGCATCAGAGTTTTTGAACACGGCAAAAGC
Organism: Wenyingozyma naganishii; assembly: GCA_003706235.2. Classification (NCBI taxonomy): domain Eukaryota; kingdom Fungi; phylum Ascomycota; class Pichiomycetes; order Pichiales; family Pichiaceae; genus Wenyingozyma; species Wenyingozyma naganishii. Next base: position 618,156 of record PPKS02000001.1, on the reverse strand, counting down.
AGGAGTCTTGTAGGGACTCTCCTTGGTTCCCGCGACAGCATCACCATCAATACCGCTGGTTTCGTTAACAAAGATTTCAGCCATTTTTATGGTGAATTGATATATTTTACTAGGTACTAACTAATGAATCTGCTCTCAGCTAATCGTGACAAATACTGAGAAATGACTGAATTTTAGCTGAGCTAAAAAAATCCTTGGTTTTTGCACGAGAAAAAAAAATCAAAATCTTGAGTGCAAACTAAAGTGCGAGCGTTGGTGTGAGCGTTGGTGCAGTCGTGCTTTACACAAATTGTTATGTAGGCAGATAACATTAGGCTAGCAAGTGTGATATGGTGGTTCTAATCAGCGTCATCTCTTTGCCGTCTGTTGCTTATTTTGAACCAGTAACACAAATAGTCACTGAGCTGGTTTCTCTGGACATACTGCGTTATAGCCCATTTCAAGTTCAGTACCTGTTTCGTCTTAGCAATCCCCTTACCCCAGACGCCTTCCCAATTCGGTCTCTTATTTTTCACTAAGAGGTACCTGCAGTAAGCTGACGGGCAATCCAAATTTTTTATTACCCCCCTTGACAGCATGAAGTTCAGCTCCGAGATAAGCAAGTTAGCAGACTCGAAAGCCTCTATTGCCACCAGAAGACTTAGGATGGTATCGAGAAATCTGACCTCGGGAAACCAGCTGAGTTACCCTCAGAAATACACCCTCGAATCTGTGCCCAAGACATCTTCGTACACCGAGAAGCTCGATCCCGACCCTGCTGTACCTACCGTAGATGTCGCAAAAGACCCTAACACGTCACCAGATTTGCTTCACAGAGCCAGAAGACTTGCTGGTGGAGCCTTCACGTGGACTACACCAGAACCAAGGAAAGAGTACCGGTTTTTAGCTGCCTCGCCCAATGCACTACTGGACTTGGGACTAGACCTTGAAAAGGAGCCAAAGCTCGAGAGCTTTCAGCGCATTGTCAGCGGTCAAGAGGCAGGGCTTGATAAGTATCCATATCCCTACGCCCAGGCTTATGCAGGCCACCAATTCGGTGAATTTGCTGGCCAACTGGGCGATGGAAGAGTGGTCAACTTGTTCGAAGTCAAAAACGAAGCCACTGGCAAACGTTACGAGCTGCAACTGAAAGGTGCAGGTAAGACTCCCTTCTCAAGGTTTGCAGACGGAAAGGCAGTGCTTAGGTCAAGCATACGTGAGTTTATCATCTCGGAGTCGTTGCACGCTGTTGGCATCCCTACTGCAAGAGCTCTAGCGATCACAGCTTTGCCCCAAACACACGCACAGAGGGCCGGACCAGAACCATGCGCGGTCGTTTGCAGAATGGCTGAGTCCTGGATTAGAATTGGTACTTTTGACCTCTACAGGTTGAGAGGCGATAAAGAGGGTGCACTAAAGTTGTGTGACTACGTGATTGACGAGCTATTTGGAGGAGAAGATAAATTGCCTTCAAACTACACTGTGCCCAAGATTCAAGAGCTGGGCGACTTGTCAAAGTACGACAAAATGTACTTGAAAATTGTGACTCTCAATGCCGTTACTGTTGGTTACTGGCATGCGTATGGGTTTTTAAACGGTGTCTTGAATACTGATAACACCTCTGTACTGGGGCTCTCCATAGACTTTGGCCCCTTTGCTTACATGGATACGTTTGATCCTAAGTACACCTCCAACCATGACGACTATGAGGGCAGATACAATTTTGAAAACACGCCTAATTCCATCTTCTGGAATTTATACAAGCTGGGTGAAGATATAGCAGAGATTTTGGGCGCAGGTCCAGAACTATTGGAAGATAAAAAGTTTTTGAAGCTAGATATGAAGAACAAGGACAACCAGAACCGCATTTTATCGAGGGTCACTGCGATCATTAATGGAGCTGCAAAAGTCTTTGAGACTATTTTCTCTGATAAATACCTGGAGTTGATGGGAAAAAGACTTGGGCTCGATCTGCTAACTGAAGAGGATCACGATGAGCTGGTTTCTCCTATGCTCGAAATGCTTAGAAAGACTAAGCTTGACTACAACAACTTTTTTGTTACTCTACAAAATGTCAAATTTGAGGGAACGGTTGACTACGATGATATTGCCGTCAGGTTTATTCCCGCTAATTTCAAAGACGATCCTTTTACTGGACGCACAAAAGAGTTTGTTATGAAAGAGCTTAAGGACTGGCTCACAATTTACAAAGCAAGACTAGACGAACATTCTGTAAAAGATTACAAGAGACTCGATGTGGCCTCCAAGCACAACCCAGCCTTTGTGCCCAGAAATTGGATACTGGAAGACGTTATTCAGTACACTGAGGATAACGATTTCGACCCATCTCATTTAGAAAAACTACTGAGAATGTCTTCGAACCCCTACGACATCAGTAAATGGGGTGATGACCTCAAAGATCTGGAGACTCTGTGGATGGGTTCTGTCGACACAGAAAGACAGATGATCCAATGCAGCTGTTCGAGTTAATCAGAACAGATAATTTTCCCATTCTTTATTATTCAAAATTTTGTTCTTTATCATCACGATTGACTTTCTTAAGTATGTTTTTATTTAACGACTAAAACATCATGTCTGACGAGGCTTGTATCTACACCGAAACTGTTAACTCTCCCCGAATCCACTCCAAAGCTCGTGCGTCGCTTCGCCAAATTGTTAAAAGGCTGGTAGAAGTTCTGTCCAACGTTAGACGGAAAAAGCCTCGTGGCTTGACAGTACTGGCAAATGTGGTGTACTTATCTCCGGAAGTCGTACGTGTCACAGCAGACGAAGATGTACAGGGGTTTTTGCTGCATTATCCTGACGCTTCGTCATCGATATACTCTGTATATTATGATGCCTTTGATTCTGGTTCTGTCAGTCAGGGATCAAGTATGAGTTATGCCAAAACGCCAAATAGGCCGTTGGAGGTTACTATATCACAGAATTCTGTGGCGGATATACTTAGTTTGTATACGGTTACGAGCGACCCTGATAGCGAGGAATATAAGAAATGTATTCCATATTGCAGCGCGTCGGAAGACTTTGATAGATATGTCTAGTAAGAAAAACCTCAACGGAGTAGTTGGTAACTATTAATTTACTTTTAGCGTGGGGGCATTATCCTGAACCGACACAATACCGTATTCTAGTGCTGGTTTGGACTAGCTCGGAGGAACAGAACCAACTTTCAGTCTACCCGAAATATTACACCTCGCGCCGAAAGACCTCATGCCGCGAAGCTTTGAGCGCCAGAATGAGCCCCACTCCCGAAAAGGAAGTAAGAAGCGAAGCGCGCTATAGTCTCTAGACTTTATCTTTTGTATAGTCTAATGGCTCTTTTATATCAGCCATAAAATCCTTTTCATTCCTACGCAGCGCTGACTGGATAGCCCACATACATCTTATTAATTGAAGACATTCAAGTTTATTGCTTTTTACCAATGGCCAAGAACTCATCGATTACAACAAAACTTCCCCTCCTCCAACTAAACGCCAGATTGGTTTATCTGCCGGGGATAACATATCGCACTTCCTTCGATAGAGAAGATGGGCTAAGGTTGGTGGCTAGATTTTGTCAGAGTAAGGGATATGCTGGAAAAGTCTCTTTCATATCACAAGCTTTGCTCAGTGAAGCCTTAGAAGTAGATTTATCAGCGGGCTCTGAAACTTCAGTTTCACAGAGTGCATGGGAGGGGATTTACTCGTTTAAACAAGCGTTCCAAGGAGAGAACAAATCAAATGGTCAGTGGTGGGCACTTGCTTGTGTGCCTGAGTATTTGGACGGTGAACCAGGAAATGGTAAGGTAGCCACAGTCTGTCAGATAACTGAGGTGCTCGAGCTAAGAAACTACATTATCGTGGGGTTCAAAGCGATCGTTAGAGGTAAGATGGAGCGAAGTGCTGACAAACATGACAGCACTAGGAACCAGGTTGAAGAGAGTGAGTGCAATGTCGAAATCAATGTAGCGGATGCTTTTGACCAGCAGTCTCTTGATGGTCTGGGTAATGTGGTGAAAGACAGTATTAGGCTTCTTAAAAACGCGCAAAGCTTTGTCAACGATTACACTGAAGCTGCAGATGTTCTTACTGGGCCTGCTGCTCAAAAGGAAGAAAATTTGAAGTATATTTTATTACGCCTAACGCCAATTGCCGGACTTCTGTTTGCGCAGCTTTCCTCGGCGGACGTTATTAACGGGTTGGAGAAACTGGAAAAATACTTCAAGGACGCCGAGGCTAGAAGAGATAGGTCAACCGCTGAGCAGGCCACTGAACTGTTGGCTTTGTCTGATGTTTTAATTGCTCTGTTCCCGTTCATGGCACAGCAGAAGTTAGCTGTTCTTGGGGCTACTGACATCTGTGAAAGAGTGAATAAACTAAGTCAAACCATCACTTTTGCCATCAAGGTATTCGAAGAGACACTGAGTTTAGATTACATCGTGGATATATGGAAATCGCTAGACGGACGACAAGGTGCTGTAGATGGCAACCTGCGCAAGTCGCAGTTTGTATCTAGCCATCTGAGGGCGTTAAGGTCGCTTGTCGACACAATAAATACCCGTTTCCGTTCTCGATCTGGGACATCTTCCGGTGCCAGCAGAGGCCAAAGACAGTCGAGGTTGTCGAGTGACGATGAAGATGATGACGGTGACGATCTAAAGCAACTTAGAAAATTTGTGGAGCAAATTGATAAGTATGATATCACAAGTGACGGGAAGAAGCTCATCACAAAGGACTTTAAAAGGATGAAAGGAATGCAGCAGAGCTCTTCTGATTATCAGGTCTTGAGGTCTTATCTTGAAATTGTTGTGGACATTCCCTGGCGTAAGCATGGAGAAACTAAAGAGAGCTTCATGAACATTGAGCTTGAGGCTGCAAAAAAAAGGCTAGACCATGACCATTATGGAATGGAAAACGTCAAAGAGCGCATTTTGGAATACTTGGCTGTATTGAAGTTACACGAAAAGATTGATCTGCAGCAGCGTCAGAGGGATAGTATGACTAAAGATGCAAAGCCTGATGGTTTTGTTGTTGGCAAGCCAACCAACACGGTAGCCCCTCCTCAGCCTAAAGAAAAGGTCAATAGGGACATGGCTAAGGCGCCCATCTTATTGCTTTCTGGGCCTCCCGGTGTTGGTAAAACATCACTAGCAAAGTCCATTGCCTCGACTCTAGGACGCAAATTTCAGAGGCTCTCCTTAGGAGGTCTCAGAGACGAATCAGAAATAAAGGGGCACAGAAGGACATATATTGGTGCTATGCCCGGTCTGATTATTCAAGCGTTAAGGAAGTCGCAAGTTATGAACCCTGTCATTCTTTTGGATGAGATAGACAAAGTGAGCGGAGGCCGTGGTGGCGCTGCTGCTGCCAGAGCAACGGGAGACCCAGCAGCGGCTCTACTGGAAGTGCTAGATCCAGAGCAGAATGTAAATTTCCACGACCACTACGTTGGATTTCCGGTGGACCTGTCGCAAGTTCTTTTCGTGTGCACAGCTAATGATATGTGGGAGCTTTCTGATCCATTAAGAGACAGGATGGAGGTTATAGAGGTAGCCGGATACAACTACTTTGAGAAGGTAGAAATCTGTAAGAAGTATTTGATTCCTAGACAGATTGAACGCAATGGATTGCCTGTAAATGAAAAAAGACCCTCTATTACTATGGATGATGAAGTCATTCTGAAAATTGCCGCTTCTTATACCCATGAGTCTGGCATTAGAAATTTGGAAAGGTTAATAGGGTCTATATGCCGGAGCAAGGCTATTGAGTTTACCAAGTTATTAAAAGAAACAAATGGGATAGATACCTTGCTTGATGGTTACAATCCAGTAGTTACTGTTACTGACTTACCCAAGTATATTGGAGTTCCTTCTCACATAACGAATTCGGAAAAAAGAGATAGCAGTATCTCCAGTAAGTACGGAGTAGTTAACGGGTTGAGCTACAATTCTAACGGAAGCGGATCCACATTGGTATTTGAAATGATAGGCACTCCCGGCAGCTTTAGTCTCAGTTTGACAGGTAAATTGGGAGATGTGTTGAAGGAGAGCTGTCAAATTGCCAACTCCATCGTAGCACGTATACTGCACAACAACCTTATAACGTTAAACTTTGACTCGTCTTTTGACTTGCATAAATTGTTGAAAAGATATAATAACCTGTCTGTCCACATGCATGTTCCTCAGGGCGCTATTTCAAAAGACGGGCCCAGCGCAGGCATCACAATTACTCTCTGTCTCCTGTCCTTAATACTCGAGCTACCTGTAGCCAGTGACATTGCAATGACGGGAGAAATAACATTGCGTGGACTGGTACTACCTATAGGTGGTGTGAAGGAGAAGCTGTTAGGCGCTCACCTTGCCGGTACGATTAACAAGGTACTACTGCCCAGAGCAAACAGAAAGGATGTTATTCTTGATTATGTTTCAAGTTTACAGGACAGAGAGACTTCTGGTGATTTGCTTTCCTCTTTGGTTCACGAGGAGGAACAACTCCTAGGCACATCTACTTCTAGCTCTGTTGCAGAAAAGGACAAGCGTTTGAGTGTGCAAGAAGCCCCTGAGCAGTGGATCAAAGATAAGTTGGGGATAGAAGTAATTTACGTGGAAGAGTTTGCTGACGTAGTAAAGGCTGTTTGGGGCGACAAGGTGGTATTAAAGGCAGAGCAGATGGACGCCTTGCGTTACAGCAGCCGGCTATGAATGGGTTAGGGCTTATTACATATACCACTTTAATATAATGAGTATCTGAAATTGCGCCGTATGGTATCGTAGAAATCTGCTCGAGTGAAGTATCATGCATTTCGATATCATACTGGTGTATTAGTTTATAGAGTTGTGCCAGTAAGCAGCATGTGAGACGTAGCACACGCAACTGTAAGGCAAGTACGATACAACGGGTCATCAGTGACACAGGTCATCAGTGCAAAGTCTATGTAGCTATTATGTAGCTCCAATTCTTCGTTCATTGCTCTCATCAGATCATTACATCATTAGATCATTAGATCATTCCCTCTTGGCATATCTCTCTGTCCACTCCTTTGCAGTGGCAATAGCATTAGCCTCGTTCTTCTTCCACTCTTCAGCCACCTCATTTGCAAGAGGGTCGTCAGGATTAGGGGAGCTGAGAAGGGCCTGAATCGATAACAAGATGGTCCTGATCTGCAGAGCAGGCGACCAATTGGACTTTAGCACGTCCAAACAAATTCTACCCAACCTGTCAATATTAGGGTGATATATTCTTGTTAGAAATCTCACCTTGGGAGCCACCATTGGGTAGTCATCTGGCAAAAATAGCTCAAGTTTGAACACTCCGTTCTCGTAGGGTGAAGACTCAGGACCCTCGATGGTAACATCGAAGTATCTGAGGTTCTCCTCATGTGGCGTGGCACTGATCCCAGGTACTGGGTCCGATATCAGCCTTTCAGTTTCCTGCTGGTGTTAGTCTATGTGAGGGAAAACGAGAACTCCAACCGTAGGCAGCTAGTCAAGTGAAAACCAAACAAAATCACCAATGCACTACAAAAGAAATTCAACCCATGTTATTCAAATACTCACCCTGATGATTCTTTTGGGTATATGCGACATGTTATTGAAAGTTTTATTGCTGGAGGAGGTAAGGAAGGAGTTAATACCGCAGAGGCTTCTTTATGCGCACTGATCAAATTGTCAGATCCAAAAGTAAATTGCGTCGATCGACGCGGGAGTTGAAACTGATATTAGTTTCCGTGGGCCTCAGAGTATAGGAAGATTGGATGTGGCAAAGTGATGGGTATCAGATAGAGTCGTTGTTGCAAATACTGTTACCTTAATGATGGCTGGGACAATCAACTATTACCTGTCGATCTCTAGGGCTTAACCTACCAGTTAAGTAGATGGTGTACGGATGTGAGTGTTGGGATTTGGTTTAGTTTTGTGGGGTACTAAGATAGGAGGGTGTATACGGTTTCTAATCAGAACAACAATGGTAGTCAACACGCCACGTCCAACGGGAAGGGGCCGTCTTATTATGGTAACCTTAGGTTGGGTGTTAGGGTTTGGCGTGGGCGCATACTACTTAAGGGACTTTCAACTAATCAAGTATACTCCTCCTAGTGCTGAAAATTTTGATGAGAATGGGCATTGGAAGGAGAAGCAATGGTTCAAAATGAAGACGAATCCCTTGGGGATTGCGCCCTTAGAATTGAAGCCTGAGGCAGAAGAAAGGATCCAGAAGATGAATACAAATGGGGAAAAAGTGGAAGGCAAAGAGGAACAAAAGAGGAGCCAGTCGGAGTAGCCATGGCGACGTGTTGAACTGAATAGTAAGCATAAAGTTAGCAGAAATCAATTATGTATAAACATAAGCATGTAATTAGATAAGTTGAATACGACAACAAGAGGCAGAAATCAAGTGTTTGAGCTTATTTGTAATGGTAAGCAGACATATAACTGCAAAGCTGCCTGCTCGTGACAAAGCCAATGATTAGCATTTGACTCGATGGCAGCTAATGTGCGCATAGCGGATTTAGACCAAGCTCAGCAAAACAGGAAGGGCATTTGGGCATCAGTAAGATGTAGTCGTTAGGTGACTACGGCTACAAGCTTAGTCATATTCCACTCAGTTATTTAAGCCAGTGAACATCTGGTTATTCTGCACCATCCGCTGTTGCTGTTGCTGTTGCTGTTGCTGCTGCTGTTGCTGTTGCTGTTGCTTCAGCATTTGCTGCTGAGCCAAGCGCTGCTTTTGAAGCATGAGCTGCTGCTGCTGTTGCGGTGTCAACTGGCGCACTCCGTTGGCAACGGCAGCCTGCTGCTGCAATCTCTGCTGCATTTTTGCCAAAAGCTGTGCCTGCTGCTCAGGATCAAGCGGTCTTCCCTGTGCTCTAGCTGCTGCCTGAAGCTGCGCCTGCACCTGTGCCTGCGACAGCTGCTGAGCTTGACCCAGCTGCTGAGCAGCCGCCATTTGCCGATGCTGCTGCTGGGCGGTCAGACGCGCACTGGCCGAGGGATCAAGAGAATGAATGTTGTTGTTAGGTAGATTGGTGGGTACTGAGTGGCCTTGAGAAGATGGCTGCCCTTGCGAATGGGACTGCGCTTGGGACGCCTGGCCCTGGACTTGCTGGTACCCTTGAAGGTAGGTCTGGTGACCTGGCATGTTTTGGGCATTTCGAACACCCTGGACCCCTTGAATATTGTTAGGAGTCTGACCCTGGTACTGGGTAGGACGCATTTGAGAGCCCCTAGGCTGATTCTGTAAGTTTTGTGAAATTTGCTGCTGCGTCTGCTGTTGCATTTGAGGAGATTGCGTCTGTTGGTGCATTGGCATGGGCGACCGCTGTGGTTGTTGTTGTTGCTGTTGCTGTTGTTGTTGTTGCTGTACTTGAGTTTGTTGCTGTTGCTGCTGATGCAATTGAGCCTGTTGCATTGTTTGATGTTGCATCTGGTTCTGTTGCGCATGTGATGGCCTCTGATGATAGGAACCCCTAATTGGAAAGACATACTCAGTCGTCCTGTCCACGTCCATCACAGCACACCTTCCCTGTAACGGTCCAAGTGCATTGTTAGGTACCCTGGGTAATATAGCACTGGCAAACATCTCACGCATACGTAGAAAAGAGTTCCGTACCCTGGGAGGCATGATTACCTTGCGATCTAATGGCCAAGGCTGAGAACGAGTAACACCATCAAGCACTTGCTTTGTTTCCTCGTCTTCATCAAGTGGTTGAGCCGATCCGTGCAACAGGTCGTCCTGCGCTTGATGAGCAGCAGCGGCCGCTGCTCCTATCTTGGCTTGGTTGGCCTTTTGGTATTGGGCCAGTAACTGATCATAGGGTAAAGATCTACCTGGTACGGCACGTTTCGCACCCATAGAATGGGTTTTACAGGTCAGAGAACGAGCACAAAGGCCTCCGCCAGGTAGAGGAACTCCACACTGTTTCTCAATATCGACTGGTCCAGTGTTTTTCAGCTTGTTGGCCTTCAGCTTCGAACCAGGGCTCTTCTGTTTCTTTTCCTTGGCGGACTTGGCTGTCTTTTGGCGCTTGGCCGCCGGTTTGGTAAAGTCGTTAGGAGTGAATGGGATGGGCGAGTTTGCGCCACTCGGGGTATTCTCCTTCGAGTCGGAAAAAAGCTCGTCCTTGCGCTTTCTACCTGCTTTGTTGCTTTTTGGGGTGCTATTCGCAGAAGCTAGGGCCGACGCAGTTTGTGCTTCCTTGTTGTTCTTCATGGCCATACACTTTGTGATATGTTCTGCCAAAACTGACTCCAGCAGCGGTTTGTTGCAGTGGTTACAGATCCTGTACACTACAGGAGCAGAGAGAGGATTCTTAGAGTTAGCTGAGCTATCGACACTGCTTGGCTTATCTAAGTTATTAGAGTCCACCCGCTGTAACGACTCGAGGTATGTACCGAATTCTTTCCAATGACTTAGATCTGGGGCCGCTACTTTACCAGGCGATAACGATTCCTTGGACTCTTTAATGAAGTTAGCAATTGAAATACGTGCTTCTGACTTCTCTCCAAACGCTTCTAGCTTTAACTGCGGAGTGATGGCTACTTCTGTTTGTGCGGAGAGTCCACTGTGGGACATATTATATTGAAGAACTTGAGTGATCGACTAAAAAATGTGGAGTCAGTACTTTGGTATACTCAGTGTGGGTACCTGTAGTACGGTGGTATCGATGTGGTATGCTATGAAAGAGGGTATAAGCGTTGACTCTGAGTAATGGATTGCTCGTTTGGCGTAAAGGGCAAAATGATCGCCCAAGATAAATGGTATCCACTATAGTACGCTTAGTAAGCTGTAGGATAGTAATATAATACAATGATGGTACAACAGGATTCTAATAGCTGACAATACCTCGCCCCTGCAACGGAAACTTTGTAACGAATTAAGCAAACGTGTCGATTTATTCGTTAGTCCAGCCAGTGTATTGTGATGTCACTAGAACCCTTCCTTACTCTCAAACCTCTTCTAAGTCGTCAAAAGTTATCACAAAAAACGGACGTGACTTGACGAATTTGAGGTGCGTCCTCTTTGATAGCACCACTGGTTGAACGATAGGGCCAGAAGTAACCCAATTAGCTTCAACACTTATCAGATGAACGCCGCCTGTATGCTCCTGTTCTGCTTAAACACCATCAATCTCCAGCACTGTTTTTCGCTTCCAGTCACTTTTTCAATTTCCTCTTTGGGACGATTTTTGGGTATACTACTTAATTATAGGCCAAAGTAGAATAGATGAGTAAAGATCTGTTGAGATTGTGATGAATGAGATAAGATAGCTGTGTACCTACGTTTTAAAACGGACACATTGAAAAGTCAGCACTAGTCCCGTATCTGCTAATGATCTTCTAATTATAGTTCTTTTCGTTTCTCATATATACTTATTTACGCACGTGATATATTGGCGCTCGTCCATACGGGTCGCCTCCCCGTTTGCCTTTAACCTTTGTGTCTCCGCCTCATCATCGATACAAACATCGATGTCAAAGACTCGGATGGCTTTTGCCATCCAAGAGGTTTCTGATACAGCTCTCCATAACTCAGTGGCTTGTTAGTGGTTCTTTCTACATTTTTTGTGGTAATGCCTTCGCCCAAATGACGTCTAACAGCATCAGGTAAACTTGGCGCCACCCTCTTGTACATACTTTCAAGTTCTTTATCAAGCACTAGGTACAACTTTTGGGAAGCTAAAGGTGCCTGCAAATTATAGGCTCTAAGCGAGTCGTTGAGCTTAGCTACCCTGGTTTCGAAGTATGAAGAATGATCCTGCACCCATTTCTTTGAACGGAGCTTTTCAGGGGAGTCTTGAAGCTCCGCATCTCGAAGCCTTTCAGCCACTTTCACTTGATCTTCCTTTGTCTCTCGTTGGTACTTCTCAGCTATCAGGACGGCAGCGATCTTACGCCATTCGCTATCAAGCTGGTCTCTAAATTGTTGTCTTTGAACAGCTACAGAGCCTTGTTTCTCGATCCATGGAGGAATAGCATCTTGCCTTTTGAGAATATTATTTAGATGGTATTCCGTCCGGTCAACTAACGTCCCATCGCTACTATACCCCTTGGGAAGAGGTTTTCCTCTAGGCAGGTTTTGAAAATCGCCTCTTCTCTGCGCTTCTGCGATTTTTTGGTCTGCCAAGGACCTAATTGAATTGTCGACCGATGAAAATGAATCGTTCAAGAACTGAACTGGGCCTAAAAGCCTTTCCTTGTACATCTCGGCAAACCCATCATCTTCTTCTTCCTCTTTGTTCCCCTTCTCAGAGATTTTGGCTATACGGTAATCCAGCGCTCCCTCTCTAGCATCGTGAATCCGTTGCTTGACCGAAACCTTTGTGGTTTGCGGCAAAAGCGATTTGCTTACCGGTTTAACCGGTTTTGCTTGCTTGCGTGCATCATTCAACATACACAGGCTCGCATCGTATACCGACTCCTGACCTGTCCATGCAGCAGCCATAGCAAGGTCACGTGACTGCTTTCCGGCATAAGAAGGTAGCTTGGAAATCATGATTTCCTTTTGATGGTGGTTGTCGAAGTCCTCGTTTTCTATCTTCTGAAGAATCTGATGTAACTCAATCTTATTATAAAGCAGAGCGTCTTCGATATGGCCCGCTTTAGGGTCGTCAGCTATAGGCCTAGCATTTTCTGCTAGCTGCTCTAGCCTTCTTTTCATGTACCCAGTATCCTCATCTTTCGGGCCTTTTAATTCAGATTTGAAGCGCATCCATATCCTTATGGTACACGGCTGTTGTGCAAATTTTCTTGCAATCATACTGGGAAGTCCCACAACGGGCAAAAGTAAGTAAGAGAAAGAACCATCAGCTGTAGATTGAAATAATGTTTCCCATTTTCACGGGGGGTGAAGGATTTCACGGAGTTAGCGTACGGTAATGGAGCGGTTTGGGGCAGTCACTATTCGCATTATCTTTGGCAATTCTTGAGCAGTAAGGCTAAACACACTATGTTATCTTTTTCAATTCAATCTAAATCAGAAACTACCTACGGAACTTCAAATGTTGAACTTCATATAATTAATTTTCAAACAACATAGCTTAAAATGTATAACATTACTGATTATTCTATAGACCACTGTCCTCTAATGTTTTGTCATTTTGCACTTCTACCTCAGTCACCTCAAGCTTTTCCTTGATCAGCTGCTTTTGGTCCCATTTCTCACCATAATATCCAGCGATAGGAAGAATAAGCATAAGGAACGCGGCTATAGTAGAGATAATGAAACCGAGCTGGAATTCAGGAGCATGGCTGGTTGGGTAGAACACAATGTTTGTCCAAATATTAATTGCCTGCGAAACAGCATCCGAATAACCCAATACAAAGGCTCTTTCTTCTGAGTCGTGACGGCAGACTCTATTGATCCACCCTGACACAATTGCCTGATTAGTAGAGTCTAAACCCACAATTAACATGCATACCCACTTCCAGCCAATTGGAATATTCCAAGCGGCCAAAGATGAATAAGATATTATGAACAGTGTTTGCACTATGGATAGGAATGGGTAGATTGAGAACGAATCCGCCAGTCCAGCAAGAACAAATTGGGAAACTACACCTACTGCCGATTGAATGGTAGGATAATTATTCACTTGACTGGTCGTAAATCTGCCATTAGTGTCTCTCTCATAAGCTAGCCACAAAGGCATCGCGGTTCCATCAGGTAGGGCTACAATGTTCAGAAGAACCCAGAATGTTGCAAAAAAATGCACATGCCATCTAGGAAGGACTCTTTTGATCAGAGAGAAATTCAGTTTACTAGGAGCAGCAATACCGGCCTCAAAAGTTCTCTTCAGAGCAAGCTCAAGTTCTCCTGGCTTGAGCCACCAAATCGATTTAATTTGGTATGGTGTACCTGGGAAAATGGCAAAGCCAATAAGGGCAATAGGCACCGTAATAATTCCGTCAATGATGAAACCCCATTGCCAGCCCGATCTACCACCAACTCCACTCAAGCGCTCATATGCAGCCGTTTGCAAATACCCACTAAACATGCCGCCAAAAGACGACGAGCATGAAAAGACCATAACTCTGCGATACAGCTCATCTCTTTTGTACCAGCTTCCCAAAATAAACACTATGCATGGGAAAATAGGGCCTTCGGCCAGCCCAACCAAAAATCTAAGCGCAAAGAGCTGTTGAGGAGTTTTGACAGAAGCTTGGCAAAAAGTGAAAATTCCCCAAAATACTTCTAGTACTGGACATAGTAGTCTTGTCCAAGGACGAGTAACGAACATCGTACCGACACACATCGACACAATGTAGCCAGCAGAATAAAGCGATTTAGCATAACTGAGATCGTCACCAGTCATTTCAATAGCTCCTTTCATACCTGTGACATAGGCGTTTGTGATGTTCGACTTATCCAACGATTTGGTGAAGTATGAAAGACACACATACACTAACAGACAGACGTCCAATTTAACAAGTAATTTTTTTTCTTCCTTCTCGTAACCTGGATACCAGTAAAACAGCTTTACGAACCCATCGTACCAATGCTTGACTGCAACCTTTTCCTCTTGCTCAACAATCTCCTCTACGACTTCACGTGTGGTGTGATGATCTTTGGAAGATTTGAGGTCCGAAGTAATTTCCTGCTGGTACTCTTGCTCGGCCTCTTGCTCTACGCGATTGAAGTCATTTTCAGTGACAACCATGATGAGAGAGGTAAGACCTTTGCTTGTGTTGGGTAATTACTGCTCATTTCCATTTAACATACCCTTAAGCTACGGGCATTGATTTATACTAATTAATTTCAGAGTTGATAAGAGAGTGTGATATGGCGCAATCAGTAGTCACAAGATAGCTGCTTTAATTTTCTATGCGCCACGGAGTAAGCTGGCGCATATTCTCTACCCTCAAGGGATTTAGCCGCATAAAAAGCGCAAAAAGAAAAGAAAAGAGTGGAGAGATACTACGAGAAATAAGACGAAATCCAATACGGCACTAAGATGCACGAAGTGTGGTGGACACCATCAGATCTCAATCGTGGCCTTGTTTAGTTTTAGATTTGCCAAAAATATTGGCAAAGATTAAATGACAATGCCCAGGAATACTTTGAAATTTATCATATTAATCCGAAATGTCACTATCTGTCAACATTCTCCCTTCTCAGATTTGCATGGCCAAGCTCCCAAAAACAAAAAAAACAGAAATCACAGGTCCGAAAGATAAGGCCGCTGTCACCAAACAACTAAAGCTTTAAGATCAAGTTGAATGACTGTGTTTAATTAACAGGTAACATTGTTGCCTGAACATCGGAAACAGTTGACGCGCACCGTAGTAACTGCCAGATCATTTCCAGTAGAATTGGTGAAGCCACAGTTTTGTAAAATAATGTCACAATCGTAAGTGGCACCTGGTTTAAAGCTGTCTGTATGCGGGTGGGCGAATGCCGCACGGTGGTAAAACAGAGGCATAAATTAGGAGTAAGGTGCTAGGTGTTGATTACTACGGTGTACGGGTTCGTTTGCCGGTGTAGGGTTGATTTTGCATCTTTGCACCGTCAAAAAAATTCGATCTCCTCCGCAGGTCGTAATTTAAATTTATTTCTGTTTAATTGGGCCACTTCGTGATATCTCTTGTTTCTATACTGCCGCCAGACTAAGTGCAACTAACGATTGCCCGTCTCATTCACCATGGATAAAAATGGGTCACTTATTGCGCTGACAGTCACGACAGTATATCTGTTGTCAGGCGGAAGGTGGACACTGGTACTTTTTGCACTTACACTGTTTTTAGTTTTGCCTGAAGTAGACGCACCCAAGTTAACACCGGCTGAAACAAGAGGACAAAGGGCAAATGACCTCAAACATGGAACAAGCGGCAAACATTCCAAGGCTGGATGTTGTGGAGGAACAGGTCACAATTGCAAATGCAAAAACATCAAAGTGCCGCCCTCAAAAGATCCCTCTCTGGAGACAGACTTTACCTCTTTGTACCCCGTCACTGAGGCATCCGTCCAGAAGCTGGATAACGGAGCTGTTTTATTGAATAGAAAGAAGAATAGTGGGTCTAATGCATTGAAAGGTCTTAGTTTCAAAAGGCTGACTGACACCGAGGATGGAGCTAACAGAAGTACTACCAAGAGTGAGCTTAAAACCATGGCTGACGGCACACTAGTACGCACAATTAAACCTAGAAGAACTCCAAAAGTATTTAGAAGCACAAAGCCAGCGAAAAAGGTGCCAGAGTCTGGTATGACAGTGTCGTCGAAGCCGTTAATTGACTCACAGTTTATTATCTTCTACTCTTCTCTGACAGGCTCCTCTCAAAATGCAGCAGAAAAACTATATACCCACATCAACAACATTGGCGCCACGAATAGTCCAAAACTTTTGAACTTGGACGAAGATGTGGACGACTTAGACACTTATTTTTTAAATACGCCAGACGCAGACAACTGTGTGTACCTTTTGGTTCTTCCGTCCTATGACACAGATTCACCTATAGACTATTTCCTCGAGTTCCTTGAGGACACATACAACGATTTTCGAGTGGATAAGTATCCTTTGAAAAATTTAACGGGTTTCGCGGTGTTGGGACTTGGTGATACAGAGTCCTGGGCTGAGAAGTTTTGCTATCAGGCCAAGTTAGCGGACAAGTGGCTGGCTAAGCTGGGCGGAAGACGATTATTTCCACTAGGAAATGTGTGCATGAAGACTGGGGGAGATAGCAAGATTGAGGAGTGGATTAGAATTTTTGGAGAAACACTCAGGGATAGTGAGCCTATGCTTTATGAGAATGAGCATGAGTACGAGAAGCTGGAGAAGTTGGAGAAGCTAGGGAGACCTGGAAATCTGAACGAGTCAGAGGAATCTTTTAACAACGCCTCCAACTCCGATTTAGATGATGAGATAGACAGTGACAGTGAGAAAAATGCTGATAGCACGTCCGTTTCCTCTAACGACGGTACCCTTGTTGATGTAGAAGATATGGGCAAAATTATCAAAGAAAGTGGCGGCTCCAGCGAGAAAGAAGTAAAACAAATGGTAGCGAAAGACTCCCCTACTTACAAGTCGCTCACCAAACAGGGTTACACGGTTGTAGGATCTCACTCTGGGGTTAAGATATGCAGATGGACCAAGTCTGCTTTGAGAGGACGAGGATCATGTTATAAGTATGCCTTCTACGGTATTAGGTCTCACCTTTGTATGGAGACCACACCCTCCCTTTCCTGCTCCAACAAGTGTGTTTTCTGCTGGAGGCACGGTACAAATCCTGTCGGTACTACTTGGAGATGGGAAGTGGATCAGCCAGATGTAATACTCAACGGAGCACTAGATGGTCATTATAAGAAAATTAAACAAATGCGCGGAGTTCCTGGTGTGAGCGCTGAAAGATTTAACGAAGCTTTCACTGTGAGACATTGTGCTCTTTCCTTAGTGGGAGAGCCCATTTTCTACCCTCATATCAATGAATTTTTGAGCATTTTGCACGCGAAGCACATCTCATCATTTCTTGTCTGCAACGCTCAGCACCCCGACCAATTGGCTGAGTTAGACAGAGTCACCCAGTTGTACGTCTCAATCGATGCGCCCACTAAAAACGAGCTGAAGGTTGTGGACAGGCCTCTTTATAGGGACTTTTGGGAGAGAATGCACAGGTGTCTGGACATTTTACGTACAAGGCAATCGCATCAGCGCACGGTATTCAGATTAACTCTAGTGAAGGGCTTCAATATGAGTGAAGTGCGTGGCTATGCTGATTTGGTAGAAAAAGCCATGCCTTCGCAAATTGAGGTGAAAGGTGCTACCTTTTGCGGATCTTCTAGCGGTAATGGCAACCCTCTGAGTATGCAAAACATCCCATTCTACGAAGAGTGCCAGAACTTTGTTAGAGCACTGACTAAAGAGCTAAACGGCCGTGGGTTGAGCTACGATATTGCTGCAGAACATGCTCATTCATGCTGCATCTTAATTGCCCATACCAAATTCAAAATTGAGGGAGAATGGTATACACATATTGACTACGCTAAGTTTTTTCACCTACTTAAGAGTGGCAAGCCTTTTGTTGATTTAGATTACATTGCACCCACACCTAAATGGGCGTATTGGGGCTCTAAGGAAGGTGGATTTAATCCTGAAGACACTAGGATCAACAGAAAAAAGGAAAAGCAAAAGAAGATGCAATTGAGGCAAGCAGGGCTGATGAGCGAACACGGTGTATTGGTCGAAAGCCAGGCGGACGGGAACCAGTAATATTTGTGTACAGTAAAATAGGCATAAAAAATCATCCGAATTTATGTACTAACTCTTTGGTCTGTACTGATTTGAGGGGCTCTTTCACAGCGGGACTAACGGATTTACAAACATCACCGATAAAGGTATCATGGCAATTACCAAAGGTAGTACGTTGGCATCTGCACATCGGACAGACATCACTTTAAGAGGATTGACGTAGTTATTAGTTTAAAGGCATTCCGAAATTAAACTTTTTTTATGCATCTAATTTAGTCTAATTGGGAAAAGGCTTTTTTTATGGTGCTGTCCTATGTCTTTGAAATGTGAAGCCATTGAAGTGATTAACTGGTAAGGCCTAGCGAAATACTTTGCCAACGAGCCTGATAGGTCTCATCGTTAGCCCTTTATGAGTTCAAAGAAAGGCTGATTAGTCCAGTTGAAGACGTCAATTCAGTTCATCGTCTCAAATGCTTCACGCAAGTGTGCGTCCGCTCAACAGAGATGGCAGTGAAATAAGGCATCTGATATCATCGGCCATTTAAAATTATTCGATCATACATTGCATTCTAGCCATACAAAGCTGTCGTTGAAAAAAAAAAGAGTTGCTTTACCTGATTTGTTAAGTTTCGTAAATATTGAAAAAAAAATATTCCAATATGTGTAGTTGGTGTAGCATTCATATAATTCATTAGAGAATAGTATCAATTGCCGATGTGGTGTAGTTTACTGCTTAAAATTCAGCTTTAACACGTTCTATAAGTGAATGGAAATGAAAATAATGCCACTAACCAAGAGAGTAAAAAGTATCCATACAACATGTTTATCACTTGGCACACAAGGTTTAATCTGTCTTAATTCAGTAATGTCGGTACAATCGGCATAGTCGGCTTGAATCTAGACCCTAAACAGATTAATTCTGATTTAGACCCTTGCAGCTAATTTTAGCGAAGGACACCTGTACACAACGAATCTCCGGTGATTACATCATTGCTAAAACCAGAGAACCAACTTGGAGAGAACGCACGCTTATATAAGGAAAGGGCTGGTTCTTGCGAACAGCCCCTGTCGTGAACCCCTGTTAATGGGACGTACGTGGGGCACTTTCGACACCCATCTGCAAACTGTCACCTCATCGGCAAAAGTAAAAGGTTGGGGCATACGCACCAAACATCTTCCTTCTGAGCCTCGCGTCTTTGCATTCCATGAACAAGCTTACTACACCGTCTATCCATGCTGCGAATTTCTTTACGACACGGTTGGTGCCATCCTACTGCACAATAATTCCTAGCAAAATACCTCTGAAAGCAGGAATTACTTCATGAACCCAAAACGAAAAAAAATCTGAATATTCGCCTAATACGGAAGGTACAAAACACTACCTTGCATTTGGTCTGTCCCAGAAAGAGCGTGTTTCACATATGCAATTCAGTCTTGTGTCCAGTTAAGAGGTTTCTGTAACTCTAGGCACCAGACGCAAAACCATTCTGAGCCCTCTGGGCACCTGGGAATTGTAGAACATTTCGGTACTGTTTGTGTTTCTCTACTAAAGGCGCTCTTTTTCCCTCTTTTCGTTAAGTTTTCCTTCAAGCTTTCTCCTATCCTCACCAGCTCATACTTGATCGGCTCGACGGTTCCTCTCCTTTGAATAACTATCAGCTAGCTTCAACAATCTTCCTACAATTTACATTCTTTCAATGAAATTTTCCAACTATTTGTCCGTGGCTATCGTAGCCAAGCTAGCTGCCGCTGCCCCAGTCGTGCACGTCGTCACCGAGACTGTTCAGACTACTGTTATCGTTACCGCCGGCGCAACCCAGGCTGTCGGTACCGCTGGATTTTACGTTGCTCCCACCACCATCGTTTCTTCTGCTGAGCCCACTGCTACAGACGCTTCTGCTGGCGTCTACACCATCGTTATTCAGCCAGATGGTGCTAGTTCCACTCTGAGTGACTCTCCATCTGCCACATCAGCTGACGACTCTTATGTTGATGATTCTAGCTCTGAGCCTTATGTTGCCGCCTCTACTTCCTCTGTTGCCGCTGTTGAGGCCACACCATCTACCACAGAGCCAACCACCACCTCATCTCAGGCCGCAGCTACCAGCTCAGCATCTTCTGGCGACTCAGACCTATCTTCTTTCGCTAGTGCTATCCTTGCCGAACACAACAAGTTCAGAGCCAAGCATGGTGTTGACCCTCTTTCCTGGGACAATACCTTAGCTTCCTACGCTGAGGCTTATGCTGACAAGTACAGTTGCTCCGGTGCTTTGGCCCACTCTGGTGGCCAGTACGGAGAGAACTTGGCCTTAGGTTACTCCGAGACCGGTGCTGTTGATGCTTGGTACTCCGAAGGTGACAACTACGACTACTCTAGTGCTTCAGCATACGACCACTTTACCCAGGTCGTCTGGAAATCCTCCACAAAACTCGGATGTGCCGTCAAGTACTGCAGCTCCTACTGGGGTTCCTACATTGTTTGTGAGTACGACCCTGCAGGAAACGTCATCGGTGAAGGCTCGGAGAACGTTCTGCCTTTGGTTTAGGCTTCCGGCTTTCTTTATCTTGTTTTGCGTTTTCTTGTTTTTATGTCCGGGTGCAATTGTGCCGCATGTTGTAGCATTGTTAAGCCACCATTGGTTCCGTTCCTAAGTCGCTTCACTCTTGCATATAATGCAGTCAGGACAATGCTACACCCTTAAGTACAACGTCACACATATACCTTCGTATTTATTTTACACTTCTTTCGTTCTTCTTACACGCGATGCTCTACATTTATATCTGCTTGCTTGCGAGCAGGAGCAGCCACTTTCGTGTAGTCTCTCACATGGCTCATACCGTTACATTATATACCCTTCCAAACCAACTTTTCAAGCACTTCGGAACTTTTTCCAAACTTGATGTACCCAATGTGGGACAGTTCCATCACCTGCTGTAAAAACCACGCCACCGTCATCTTGTCCCACTCCTCATCCGACTCTCCAGCAGTTTTGAGCGCACGAAGGAGCTCGGTTTTGCCCTCTTGTAGGTCGTCCTGTGCCGCTGCTAATTGGCCCGATGAAAGCGCATCATCGTGCGCATTATATACGATTTGATACAACAGGCCTACAATCTCTTCCCTATTAAGCGAAGCTCTATATGCCTGATAGAAGTCGTAGATATTGATCATCGACCCAGCCTCCCTATACACGGAGAATAACGTGGCCAAAGACGGCTGGATGTGTTTGTGTAGTTCTGCCTGAAGAGTGTCGACCTCGGAACTACAATGTATAGGATTGAAAAGGTAGTCATTGGTGTTTATCATTGCTTCATTCAGGTTTTCTCTAATCTCCGGATCGAAAACGTTGCTGAGTATGACTCCATTGGACAGGGTACATATTTCGTTAAAAGGAATTTGGTTCAGCTTCGGCAAATTCACAATCATATCCTGAAATCCTTTTTTGTATTCACTCTCTCCATATTTTTCAGCTATTGTTTGTATCATCTCCCTAAAAAGCTCGTCCTCAGCAACAGTATCCCAAAAATAGGCGAAGGATTCATCGTCAGAGTGGCCAATGACATCTACCAGCCTTTCTACGATAGCACTTTCTCTCATCTCACTGTTGTAGTGTTCAAATATCAACACCCATAGGTCCAACTTTGATTCCCATAGCTCTGTGGACAGAAAGTAGTCGTGCGAAAATTGTATGAGATCCAGAAGTGTGACTAATCGCCGTCGATCAGAGATTAACTGCACGATACGGATTTGCAATTCCTTCAATAACAACTCAGCATTATCGCCGTATATTGCCTCCATGAACTCGCTACACTCCCATCCCTCTTTCTCGGCCTTTTTGGTGTAATTGACTACACTGGGCAACATTCTAAGGGTTTCAAAATAGTCAGAAGTAAGCTCTACGCGATCCAAATCTTCCGACCACAGTATAGAAATCGGTTGCTGGAAGTAATGGATCATATACAGATACTTCAGCTGATTGACAAACTGGGCAACATTAAGCAGTCCAGACCTTCTCAGCTTCTCAAACTGGACAATTACTGATGGGTGTAAAATGAGAGAACTAGATAGCTGAGAAACGTCGAACACCACTTTTGTTAGGGCCTTTTCAATCATATTTGCCGACATGTCCATATCAGCAGCCTTGGTGTCCAGAAGCTTGATAGCTAGCTTAGGGATTTTCTCCTGGAAAATGGAAAATGGGGTAGAGATACCAAAGAGTACCTTTAACGGAAGCACTGTGTTATAATGTTGTAGCAGTTTCAGCGTAGAGACGAGTAACGCAGTCGGAAACGAGTCAGCATCTTCTATTACGACAATTAGCGACCTCTGCTTTTCCTTCGCACGTAAAATGAGGTCTTCAGTATCTATCTTCTTACGTGCACCTTTGAACTCGTCGTCATCGTCGATGTCGTCAAAAGCTCCACTGTCTTGCCCCAAAAGAGCAGTGGTTTGTAACAGCTGCTTGTTGATCTTTTGTAGGGTAAGCTTCAGCGTGATACAGGAGCCGGAGTTAAGTCGTACAACGTCCACGTTAGCTTCCGATCGTTGTATATGGTCGGTCACCTGCTTTATCAGGCGCTCGTGATTAGCAATGTTCGATCCCAAATTCAAAAGTACGGTTTTCAGTCTCGTTTCGTCAACGGTAAATACGTTGCTGCTATTTTGGTTGTATAGAAAATGGTGGATGTCGTCTAATAGTACAGTGTCTTCGCAATCGAGCACTTCTTTGATAAGCGCTTCTTGAACTGCCCAATTACGAAGAAACAGCTCATGTCGGAACTTCAAGTTGCTCAGTGGTTCTCTGCCCTGAAGCAGCCGAAGGAAAGAACCCTCCTCGATGTGGTAGTCAGCCTCGATAGCCTCTTGATACTCCAATTGAGGAGCGGGCTCTAGTTCACCTGGCTCTAGTGAGTAGATGGTCTGCTAGTTAGTATTTACAAATACAGTGCTGGGGGTATTACAGGCAACTCAAGGGCCACGAAAAACATACCTTTTGAGAGTCCAAAAATCTGTCATAAGCATCGACCATTGCTTATTAGCATAGAATTGTACTAACTATCACTCAATTTGCCTGTCTACACTACAGATGTTTCACTGCAGAGACAGATTTTCATTAGCTAATGGAGGCAGAATCAGTCTCAAAATCGAGAACAGTTTTTCACTTTTAACTATGTACATAATATTACGGTGACTCCAGTAGTAAGAAAAGCCACAGGGAAAAAAATGAAATAAGCTCTCTTGACCTGAATCTCCTACCTCCACTAAATTACTATTAACTCAATTGCCAGCTTCAATCTCCTTGTCCCCTTCGTTCTCTCCATCTTGAGCCTTCCGCACCTGCTCCTGTAGCTCCTTAGCAGTATTCTTGTCCACCAGATATATATTCACCACCAGATATCGACCATTGAAGTTGTATCCATTCACCTTGTCGACTACTATTTGACAGGCCTTGTAGTTCTTGAATATCACAAATGCCTGACCCCTCACCTCTTGGGCACTCCCTAGTCGAATTTGGTGGATATTACCAAAATGACCAAACAGATCGTACAACTGGTCCGTAGTAACATCATGGGGCAAATTTTTTACCAACACTATGGGGAATTGAAACTGTGAAGTAAACAAGCTCATGGTCTGTGGTCGAACTGAAGTAATCTCTTGATATGAGTAGGGGAGCAGGTATCAGTAAAACCATGCATACTAAATAATAAACTACAGAGAGATGCATGCAGAAGATAGACGCGTCGATATAACGAAGAGTATTGTATGGTATACCAATAGCGTTCGTGATTACTCTCACAACGTGCCACACTGTTTGCGAATTAGCGGGTAAACATAACTGGGTGTCTTTGGCTCATACATTCTTGAACAATTGAATGCTCCCACACTCCCGGGTCACTAATCATTCCTCATCAAATCAATAGGCTTCCACCCACGAATTATGCCATTTTCGCAAATACGCTGGTCATTCTTATCAAACACGGAGTGCTACATAGCCTATTTGTCGCGGCATTTACCGTGCTTATCTTTTAAAAGTGGATCTGATTTGAAATATCATGTACTATCAAGGAGAGGGAAATTAGGGATACCAATGTATACTTTATACCATTCTACTAGAACATCTATCCACGACGACTATCAGTCAAAGCTACGAACGGGATTTCCTCAAATTGTAATATGTATACAAACTACGGAAAAACCAGACGCATATAGAAGATTCAGTTTGGGAGAGTTACTCCGCCAACTCGGCCCCAAATCATACGCCATGGACTTTTTAACCTATTTTGTCCAATCATCTTCCTGCGCTCTCTATCCCTTTAGAATCTCCCGGTTGGAGTCCGCAGGTGGAAGTCCCTCATGACATGACTTTATCCCGCCTTTTCTCTCTTTTCTCCTTTCTTGTTCACGCAACGCTGCCTCGATCTCGTTACCGTTTTATTACCCGCGCTAACCATGGTTTCTCATTCGCAGTGACATCTGCTACCCCGGATTTCGCAGGACTTGCAGCATACCTGCAGCATGCCGCATGATTGCGTTGCCCCACACCGAACTTTAACTGAAAGCTAAATAAGCCAATGGGAAGCACCGGTTGAACCGGTTGCGGCTATTGGAGGGGTAAATCTGGGGCATTCGACGTGGCTCCTGTGCAAACAGTATGCTTTGCATGTGCAGTTGGCCCATCTAAGTACAATTCGAAACATCCCAAACTGTTTCAATATGGCAGCAATAGCCTCAAAGGCCAATTAATTGGAATATAAATAGAGCAATATTTCACCCCTGAGGTAAAACGAATTGACACTTATTTCATCACTGTCACTGATAACCAAAGGTTAGAGATCATTGACACAGATAAACTCCAAGTGAAGCATTAAAGAACACCATGAAGATCGTTCTAGTATTGTACGACGCGCACTCTCACGCTGCTGATGAAGACAAGCTGTATGGCTGCACTGAGAATGAGCTAGGTATCAGAAAGTGGGTTGAAGACCAGGGCCATGAGTTGATCACTACTTCCGATAAAGAGCATCCTAGCTCTGTGCTTGACGACAATCTCCCTGATGCTGATATTGTCATCACTACACCTTTCCACCCTGCTTATATCACCAAGGAGAGAATTGACAAGGCCAAGAAACTGAAGCTGGTCGTTGTTGCTGGTGTTGGTTCGGACCACATCGACTTGGACTACATCAACCAGTCTGGAAAGAAGATCTCTGTTATTGAGGTCACGGGTTCTAATGTCGTTTCTGTCGCTGAGCATGTCGTCATGACAATGCTTGTGCTCGTGAGAAACTTTGTTCCAGCCCATGAGCAAATTATCAACCACCAGTGGGAGGTTGCTGCCATTGCCAAAGATGCCTACGACATTGAGGGCAAAACTATTGCCACGATCGGTGCCGGTAGAATTGGCTACAGAGTGCTTGAAAGGCTTGTTGCTTTCAACCCTAAAGAGCTGCTGTACTACGACTATCAGGCTTTGCCTAAGGAGGCAGAGGAGAAGATTGGTGCCAGAAGGGTTGAAAAGATTGAAGACCTAGTTGCCCAGGCTGACATTGTTACCATCAACTGTCCTCTACATGCTGGAACCAAAGGCTTGGTCAACAAGGAATTGCTTTCCAAGTTCAAGAAGGGCTCTTGGTTGGTGAACACCGCGAGAGGTGCCATTTGTGTAGCTGAGGACGTAGCTGAGGCAGTAAAGAATGGCCAGTTGAGAGGTTACGGTGGTGATGTTTGGAACTACCAGCCTGCTCCTAACGACCACCCATGGAGAGACATGAGAAACAAGTATGGCGCAGGTAACGCCATGACTCCTCACTACTCCGGTACTACTTTAGATGCTCAAGAGAGATACGCCACTGGTGCAAAGAACATCCTGCAGTCTTTCTTGAGCGGCAAGTACGACTATAGACCTCAGGATATTATCCTGCTGGAGGGTCAGTACCAGACAAAGGCTTATGGTCAGCGTAAGTAGACTGATGAGCAATGACATCTATTTAGATTTCCACTTAAGCTTGTTAGCATGCTAGTATGGGTCTGATCTTGAGGCTTTGAGGGCTTTTATGTAGTATGTACTACTTGACAAATATTATGATTTAAGGAATACAATAGCGCAAAAGTAAATGCGTAGTTTTAAAGCCAATTCTCATGAGCTCTACAGTAACGAAATCTGAATTTCAGAAGCCGATGGTCCATATGATACATTCTGTTGTAGTTGCCAATAATCTGCTGCTCTAAGAAGTCCTTCTAGATGTCTACTAATTCAATGTCGTACCTCCCAATCGTCGCCTATATCTATGATTATGTAATTAATTCTTTTGAGACTCGAACTTCCGCCTTTATGCACGATAGTTTTGACAGTTGCTCGAGGTTTATCAAACTGTTCTGCAACAGATAAGCTTCTTCGACAAGACCACTTGATTTTCTTATTAACAGCTTACTGAGCTGTGATTTGAAAACTGCAGGCTACCACGCTCTTTTGTTTGCTTCAATACCTTCATTTCTCGTATCCATTTGAAGCAAATGGTGGCAATAAGCGGATCCTCGCTCTCCTTTTTGGGGTTGGGGCTATTGCTTCAACTACCGCAATTAGCAGCCTCTGACAAGTCACTCGGGCAATCAGGCCTGTTTTCTCGGGTAGCCGATGTGCCAAACCTCGTACCACAACAATTGGAGCCAAAACAACAATTTCCGACTGTGCAACAGTTAGAGCTGCTCCCGCCTTTGGATACTTCTAATTCGCCAGATGCCCCACCCGACACGTGCCCCCCTTGTTTCAACTGTAATTTGGCAAACTTCGAATGTAAACAATTTTCCAAGTGCAACGCCTTCACGGGTCGCTGCGAGTGCATTCCAGGGTATGGTGGCGACGATTGCTCCGAGCCGGTATGCGGCGGCCTCTCTGATGGGTTGAACCGCCCAGTCAGGAACGGTTCGGGCTGTGAGTGCGCTGACGGCTGGGGAGGGGTGAACTGCAACATGTGCTTAGAAGATCACGTTTGCGATGCATTTGTGCCCGGTGATTTACAAGGAACATGCTACAAGTCCGGTATTATCGTGAATAAGTTCCACCAAATGTGCGATGTCACCAACAAAAAGATTGTTGATATATTAAATGGTGATAAACCGCAGGTGACATTCAGCTGCAACAAGACGTCTGAAAGGTGTGACTTTCAGTTTTGGATTGCCGAAGAAGAAAGTTTCTACTGTGGGCTCTCTGAATGTGACTTTGTCTACGATTTACAGGCTAACACTACACTTTATAAATGTGAGCAGGTGGAATGTAAGTGCCTGCCCGAGAAGATGCTATGTGGTAAGGCTGGCTCCATTGATATTTCCGATTTCCTTACTGAGACAATTGCAGGACCAGGAGAGTTTGCCTGTGATTTGAATGACAACTCCTGCACTTTTTCGGAGCCCAGCATGAACGATTTGATCCAAAACGTATTCGGGGACCCTCACATTAGCCTGCATTGTGCCTCAGGTGAGTGCTTGCATGCCAGCGAGATCCCTGGTTTTGATTCGCCGCTGAAGCCGAGGATGTCCTGGCTGCAAATGGCGAAGATAGCTATTGCCTTTGCTGGTGTCTTGGCAGCCATTGGGTTTAGCTTGATAGCGGTGAAGAACTCCAGTATGTTCAAAGACTCCAGTATCAGTTTAGGAGATGATGATGAAGACGCTACTGGTCCTTCGATGATTGATGACTATAAACCTGCGACGTTTGCGTTTGAGAACGTAGGGTACGTTGTTGAAGGCAGGCCTATACTGAGAGGGAGCTACGGCATAGTAAATCCTGGGGAGTGCTTTGCGATTATGGGCGGCTCCGGTGCTGGAAAGACGACTTTATTGGACATCTTAGCAGGTAAGAATAAGTCTGGTGAAGCCAAAGGCTCGTTTTATGTGAATGGAGAAAAGATAGTTACTAAGCAAGATATGGACCATTTCAAAAGAAACATTGGTTTTGTTGATCAGGAAGACTTTCTTATTCCGACGCTAACTGTATATGAGACAGTGCTGAACTCTGCATTGCTAAGGTTGCCGCGTACTATGAGTTTCAATGTTAAAAAGGCAAAAGTTATTCAAATTCTATCTGAATTGAGAATCCTACACATCAAAGATAAGCTGATTGGCTCAGACTTTGAGAGAGGTATCTCCGGAGGTGAGAAACGACGTGTGGCTATCGCATGTGAACTCGTTACCTCTCCCTCTATTCTCTTTTTAGACGAGCCAACATCTGGCCTTGACGCTTATAATGCCCGCAATGTCGTGGAGTGTTTATCCAGGTTAGCCAAAGACTATCAGAGGACGATTGTGTTTACTATCCATCAGCCGCGGAGTAACATTGTAGCTATGTTCGACAAGTTGCTTTTACTGGCTGAAGGTGAGCTGATCTACTCTGGAAATATGATGGAATGCAACGAGTTTTTTGCTCGCAATGGTTACAACTGTCCGCCAGGTTACAATATCGCTGACTACTTGATAGACATCACCTCAGGTGAACAAAAGGCAGGCGGCACCATTGTAATTGCAGCTGGCAACGACGAAGAGATTGAAGCGGGAAATTCTCAAGATGACCTCCATGGTAATTTAGACATGGGTGAGCAAGATGATCCAACCCGCGAGTGGCAGCATTTTGCCCTACACAGAGATGATATCGTTGGGAAACAGCTACGCAGAAAATCAAGTGTTCCGGAGGGCGTATTAAATATATTCAGGAACTCTTTGTTAGCTGAACAGCTACAGCAGGAAATCACAGACATAAAAGATCGTTGGCTGGCCGACCGCCAAAGTAACAGCAGCAGTCCCTCCTTTTTTTCTTCAGACCCCAACAAAATAAAGGCAAGTTTTCTTACTCAGCTGGGAATACTGTGTTCTAGAACGTTTAAGAACTCTTACAGAAACCCTAGACTGCTCACAGGGCATTATGTGCTTTCGGTATTGGTCGGGTTCTTCTGTTCTTACCTGTACTACGACGTGGCAAATAACATCAGCGGCTTTCAAAACAGGCTGGGTCTCTTCTTCTTTTTACTGACCCTCTTTGGATTTTCTACGCTTACAGGCCTGCATTCTTTCAGCGTAGAGAGAATAGTGTTCATTAGAGAGCGCTCAAATAATTACTACCACCCATTGAGTTACTATTTGAGCAAGATTTTGTGCGATGTGATTCCATTACGTCTTTTCCCTCCAGTGGTACTGATGACTATAATTTACCCACTGGTTGGTTTGAATATGGAAGGAAACAAGTTTTGGATCTCGATTCTTATCTTAGTCCTATTCAACCTGGCCACAGCTGTTGAGATTCTTATTATTGGCATCCTAATCAAGGAGCCTGGATCAGCCACTATGATCGGGGTACTTGTGCTACTGTTTTCTCTACTGTTTGCCGGGCTGTTCATCAACAAAGAAACAATTCCTGCTTCTCTTGCATGGTTTGAAAACATCAGCATTTTCCACTACAGTTATGAGGCCCTCAGCGTGAATGAGGTTAACGGATTAGTATTACAGGAAACCAAATATGGTCTAGACATAAAGGTGCCTGGAGCAGTCATTCTAAGCACTTTTGGGTTTGACGTCGGCGCTGTGGGCTTTGATATCTGGTGGCTTTCAGGAATGCTGGGCGCCTTCTTAGTATTGGGATATCTTGGTCTGCACTACTTTGTCTATGAAACACGTTAGATTAGGTAGATAACCGTTGTTGCAAGTTGCAGCTTCCTGATAATTTAAAAGCCATAATGAGTTAGACGAGATATTCATCAGAAAACAATTCAGTTAGAAGATTAAATAAGCTATTACTATAAAACGATCTTATGTCCTACCAAAGCATCTAACTGTTCCATAACAGCGTAAAACCGTGCCACCTTTTACATCTAGTGTAATTACGCATTTTGGCAAAATCATATGTGTCAACTTTATGTGTTCTGTACTTATCGCTTTTGTTTGGCTCACGCTTTTTTTTTCGGTGTTTTCCAAACTGCTCTTTTTTTTCTCTCCTCTTCTCTATTCTTCAATTTTCACTTTTGCGTGCATGAAAAATTAGTACTCCCTGAGGTACAGGCGGAGATCGGTGTCAATAGCAGGGCGAACAGAGATAACAAGTTGCAAATTTGCCGTTTTCGAGAGCTGTACTGATTAAAAACGGCACAAGCATTGCCATTGACCCGCTAAGTCTGTGAGGATACAACATTAGAAGCCGGCAATTCTTGCCTTATCACCGTCACCCATCTTATAGCCGTGGTACTTCTCGCTCCTTGTTATACCAGTATTCCCACAACTCCTGAAGGTGATAGCATGAGCTTCCAGAGTGAACCAGGCAAACATCCTAGGCTTTTGACTGAAACAGAAAGGGCCAAGGCCCTGGAGTTTCAGGACTACATCCACTACTCGGAGCGGTATTCAGATGACAAGTTCGAGTACCGGCACGTGACTTTACCAAAGGCTATGCTTAAGGTAATTCCCAAAGATTATTTCAAAGAGAACGGTGTGTTTCGTATATTACTAGAGGAAGAATGGCGAGGTCTTGGGATTGTGCAATCTTTAGGATGGTATCATTACGGAGGCCATGAGCCAGAGCCTCATATATTACTTTTCAAACGTCCTAAATCTTAGATTTGCGGGCATGGAAAATATCCTACTGAATTTTACTAGGAGAACAGACTAACTTTCTTTTATCTTCCGTCAGATTATTTACGTTCCGGACTTTGTGCCTCACCTTATGGCCCACAACTTGATACCCGCCCCCTTCGAAAAAACGATGCTACCTCAGTAAGCCTGTATTCATAAGAGTACATTTATGCAAAGGCTAATGGGGATTTTTCTTTGTGCTACCCCTTGTATATATTTTTGTAACTTAGAGAATGTTTCTATATCGTAAAGTCATATGCCGTTGTGGTTAAATGTACTATTCTATCTCTGATTTTTTACCTTCTTTTCCCTATTCACACTCTTTCACGGACTCTCGGTATGCACCCTGCATAGCTGCAATATGCACGTAATATGGCGGTGCAAACCCAGTACGCGCAAAAGTGTCTACCGCGCCTTAAAAATACGTGTGTCTATATATATTTTCTAGTCTTGAGAGGCTTAGAAGGAGCGAATAGGGCATTCTACGTTACTTCCAGCAATGACAGAAAATAGCTCAAACCGGAGAAATGTCAATCCGTTTGAATATGAAGCCGCCGAGGACCCATTCGCAGATCGTTTGGGCGCTCGAACCTACGACCAATTTATTCAGGCGACAGATGCACGTCACATTAGAGGTACACGAGAATCACTCAACCCTTTTGAAGACTTTCCCCCCAGCAGGTCAAATCATGAGATGGATGACTTGAATGGCCGTAGTATCAATGCGATTGCAAGTCACTTTGACCATGCAAATCATAGTCGAGCCACGGGCCCTGAATACTTTGACAACAGCCATGCTTTTCTTGATGAACCTGTGGTATTGAAAGACAACAGTTGGAAAAGAGTTGCCTTTAACGAGCAAACAATGGAAACTCCTGGTGGCGGCAAGACTAGTAACATAAAACAACTATTATTTGGCATCCGTAAAAGCAGGTTTGCCTACTTTACTCTTGTTATCACTACAATACAGGTGGCTGTATTTCTTTATGAGCTAATCCAAATGGGTATATATACGGGCAACATTTTCCAAACAAAGCCTTACTTTAACCCGATGCTTGGGCCATCTGTTTATGTTCAAATACACCTTGGATCAAGGTATCTTCCGTGCATGACACCCATACCTGGGATTACTAACTTGGCCTCTTTAGCCTGGCCCTGTCCAAACTCAACATCTACTGATACTAACGTGTGTTCTTTAAGTGAATTGTGTGGGCTTCAAACCATTGGTAAAGACGCCAGTGGTACTCTTGACCCAAATCAATGGTATAGGTTGATAACTCCTATATTCCTGCATGCTGGCTTCATCCACATCTTCTTCAATTTGTTTATGCAGATAGCTTTAGGCACAAAGATAGAGAATTATATTGGCATATTAAGGTACAGCTTGATCTACATAGCCGCTGGAATATCGGGTAACTTATTGGGAGCCAACTTTTCGCCTGCTGGTTTCTCCTCGTCCGGTGCGTCTGGTGCACTATTCGGTATCATAGCTATTAACTTATTGCTACTTATACTCAACAGGAGCGGAGACCACTATGGCTATGCCCGTGGTCATACGCGACAGTTTAAAGTTCTGCTAATCGGCTCCATTGTTGAGATAGTTGTCATGATAGTGTTAGGGTTGCTTCCGGGATTGGATAACTTTGCCCATATAGGTGGCTTTGTGGCTGGGTTGCTGTTGGGAATAGCAATGTTGAATGACCCAATTTTCGTTTACACCGAGGAATATCAGCATTACAGGGCTAGCGGTAAGCTCAATGGTGCGCTCAATATTGGCGGAGTGCTAGAGAACAGGAGAAGAACACATTTTTACGTCTGGTGCGCTGCCAGAGTTGTTGCGTTTGTATTGTTCTTGTGCTATTTTGCATTGCTATGGAATAACTATGCTACCAAAGGATATGAAGCTAGTAGTAGCTGCAAATGGTGTAAGTATATCAATTGTTTGCCGGTGAATGGTTGGTGTGATACTGGCAACCTTTCGGTGTCTTCCTCATAAGCTTGAGGCAATTGGCACTGAAATAATAGCCCTAACCAGGCCAGTCATGTCATTATACCCTGCAGCACTTTTTGCATCTAACACTGGACATATCTTAGTTTCTTATCTCAGCGCTTTTCATGTGTTTCCATTAGTACAACCGTTTTGTAACCAGAAAGTATGACAGGCGCAGCTAAACAAAAGCTGTTTAACAAAGCGGCACATAAACCCTTACATTAATATATAGCTGAATGACCATACTAGCACGGAATATTTTGGTATGCCACACTGATACGGGGGTATAGCATGGGTGCTTCTTCTAGATAACAACTATATTTGCGAAAAGGCAGCTTAAAAGTGTAGTTGGAGTCTAGCGGTCAACATGAAGCACGATCGTTGTCTGACTCGGCAAAGTTACCCAGATTGTTAAAATGCTTAACTTCCCTAGTGGCGTAAGTGTGCAAAAAACGGCAAATTCATCTTCAATAGCAAGACTCGTATACTGCACACCAACTCGTAATATATAACACCTCACACCTCATCATGCATTGGGCCAAACTCCGTAACAATATTTTTCTCTTTGGGGTTGTGTAACGCCGCTACAAGTTCATAACAGCGAGTCTGGCACGTTGAGTGCATTCCTTACCACACTGTCACACTCATGGCATTAGCATACATACAAGAGCATGGGAGAGGCATTGTGCCCCCCTCGCCTTCCACTCCCATTTATAAAGATGACTGCATGTTTTCCTTCAACACGGCTTTTGATGATCTCGGACTAGACATCTGCCTCATTTCTTTCCAGGCGTTCAGTAGAGAGGGGATAAATTATACACAGCTCCACTCAACGTTTTTTGAGCATAAGATATATTTAAACTATAAGAAAGTGTTGAAAGTTAGAGAGGAAAGGGAAGAGCAACAGCCATTAAAAGTAGCCAAACTAGAGATCAAAGAGCAAAGTGAGGATGACCTGTTTGAGACCCAAACCAGTGTCTACTTACCGGAGCTTGATGAATCTTTTCCCTACCCTCATGAGGCACTTCCCAAGAACATAACGGCTACTATAGAAGCGGTATTGAAAGCGACTTCTGGAGACAAAAAGGAGGAGATCAAGGCCTGGGAGCAAGAGATATTACCGTGCCCTCACTGTTTTGATATAGTGCAGACCCCGCTGCCCAATATTGACTTAAGTAAGTGCGCAGACTGTGACTTGAAAGAAAATTTGTGGCTCTGCTTGACATGCGGCAATGTGGGCTGCGGACGGGCTCAATTTGGAGGCATACCAGGTAACTCCCATGCCCTCAAGCATTATGAGGAAAATAACACACATCACATAGCTGTTAAGCTGGGGTCTCTTTCAAGTGACTCGGCTGACTGTTTTTGTTATACGTGCAATGTGGAAGTCAAGGTGCCGAACCTTGCTGAACTCCTTATGACCTTTGGAATCAATATATCTGACCGAGTCAAGACTGAAAAGAACCTGACAGAGCTGCAGATAGAGCAAAATATCAAATGGGATTTCAACATGGAAAGTATAGAAGGGGGTACTCTTCAGCCTGTGTTTGGCAAAGGTCTTACTGGATTCAAGAACCTGGGAAACTCGTGCTACATGGCATCTGTTCTCCAGGCTTTTTTCTCGATCAAAGAGGTGAGTTCTATATTCTACACCGAGGAAGGTGTACCTTTAGAGAAAGTGCTAAATCCAGGGAATCCTGCTAAGGATTTGGAGACTCAACTGTACAAGATTGGAGATGGGCTTCTTTCGGGGCGCTACTCAAAACCAGATCCATGTACTACCGAGACAGTGAAGTATCAACGAGGTATCAAGCCGTCGGGGTTCAAGGCACTGATTGGCGAGGGCCATCAGGAGTTTTGCACTATGAAGCAACAAGATGCACTTGAGTTTTGGACCTATTTTACCGATAAGATAGAGAAAATTGACACCGATGGAAAGGAGCCAGTGACAGACCTGTTCAAGTTTTATATGGAAAACAAAATGACCTGTCTTAATTGTGGTGGAGTCAAGATTAGTGAGGAACTTTCTGAGGTTGTTACTGTACCAGTGGACGACGAGGTTTTGAGTATCAACGAGGCCGGTAAGAAGATATATAAGCAGGTGACGTTTGAACAGTGCTTTGCTAGCTTATTAACTGCTGAGGAATTTGAATACGACTGTCCAAGATGCAAGAGCAAGCAGCGTGCCGTTAGAACTACAGGGATAAAAGCCTTTCCCAAATACTTGGTTGTGAATCCACAGAGAATAAAACTTGAGAACTGGGTTCCTGTCAAAATGGACGTGCCTGTGAAGTTTGAAGATTGTCTAGACGTGTCTTTTGCCAAGGCCGTGGGCATCAAAGATGGAGAGGTGCCCTACACAGAGGAGGAGCTGGGAGAAGATAAGCAAGGTGGTTTTGATTTTAACGAGGCGGCCTTGGAGGCTTTGCAAGCGATGGGTTTTAGTATAAGCGGAGCCAAGAGAGCACTGTTTAACACTGGAAACTCCGACGCCGAGGC
Organism: Wenyingozyma naganishii; assembly: GCA_003706235.2. NCBI lineage: Eukaryota > Fungi > Ascomycota > Pichiomycetes > Pichiales > Pichiaceae > Wenyingozyma > Wenyingozyma naganishii. The sequence goes on along the minus strand of PPKS02000001.1, from coordinate 582,906 downwards.
AGCTACTAATTGGCTTTTTTCTCATTTGGAAGACCCTGACTTGAACGACCCATTTGAGCCAGTTATAGAGAATTCTGGGAGTAGTGACAACTCTGCAAACCCACAAGATGTAGAAACCCTAGTGGGTATGGGTTTCTCTAGTGCCTTAGCCACCAAGGCTTTGGTAGTCAATAAGGGGAACGTAGAGGCGAGTGTAGAATGGTTATTCAGCAATCCTGATGACGATGGAGTCATTGAGGTGGGTGCCACAACTGCAGCAAACGAAAATATCGGGGATAGGCTGGCAAAGACTACGTCAGACAATGGTAATTACGAGCTACACGCCATAATTTGTCATAAGGGTAACTCGATTCACTCTGGCCATTATGTGGTTTTCATCAAGAAAGTGATAGAGGGAGAACTTCATTGGGTGTTATTTAATGACGAAAAAGTGGTGTTGGCAGATGATACCATAAAAGAAGTAGAGACCACCGGGTATCTTTACTTGTTTGCTAGAAAGTTATGAAATGATAAATCAGCATTTGATAGAGCCGTACGTGACTTTATATATAGCAAAGAGTAGCAATTACAATGGCCTACATGCTCAACGTAAGCTCATAAGTATATGAAATGCTGCTTATGGTGAATGGAGGTATAGGAACTCAACTTCTGAGTACCGGCTAAAGAATTCCAAAACATAGCAGTTGGTCTCAAATGTCCAACTATGTCTTAAATTCCAACTTGGACTCAAGCTTTGCAACCTTTTCTTTGAGGTCTTGGTTCTGCTGCTTCAGCAACTGTATGGTAATGTCTTTCTCTTTCGACTTACCGTAGCTGAGCATCTTGGCCATCTCATCATTTTCTTCAGAAAGCATCTGGATCTTTGTGATGATCTTGTGGGCAAACTCTTCCTCGTCATAGCGTCCATTTTTTGACAAGTTCTGACTTGGATTCAGGTACATAGCTGTGAGCAGAGCCTCTAAGCGAGTCTTAGTGTTGTTCAGCTCGTTCTGCGTTGCGATAAGTTTAGCGCTAAGCGACTCGTACAGTTTCTCATGATTAGTTGGTACCTCAAAACTATCCGATTTGATGTCCACTTTGGCATTCATGATGTCACTAATTTTTTGTATGTTTTGTTCTAGGTTGTGAATGATGTTGTCTTTCAGATGGATCTGGAATTTGAGTGACTCGATGTCCTTGTCATCTGCGAAGTTTGAGGCGTCTGCAGAGCTAAGGCTGTCTTGCTTGTATTTGGTGGTGGCACTATTTGCGCTGATAGAGTCTTCGGTTGTCGCGGAGCTTTTAGTCTTATTTGTCTCGTACGCTGACTTGTGCTGTGTGTACTGAGGCTTGAAGTGGGTAGCGTGATCGTTGTAGCTTGATTGTGAGTTTGACTTTAATGCAGCAACGGTGCTGTAAGGTAGGTATTGGGATTGTTGCTGCCCGGATTTTTGTGAGACTTGGGACTGTTGGCTCTGATGAGAATGGCCAGCTTGTTGATTCCGATGAGGTTGGGTCATGTGGTTCATCTGGTTGCTCTGCTGACTGTGCTGGCTTTGTATATTTGCCTCATTCGTGTCGGTATTGGCGTTTGAAGTAGCAGCCTTGTAAGATTCCAATGCAGCATTGCTCATAGGATCAAACGGAATGGCTTGGTTGAACGTCTCGGTGGAATAGTTTGCTAGCTTAGGGGTGCTTGGGTTAGTGTAAGTCGGCTGTTGTTGTTGCTGTTGAACATTGTAACCGAATCCGGTTGACCAGATGTCTCTGCTGTTTTGACCAGACTTGTTCCATTGGTAGTGGGAAGGCTGCTTGTAGCTGGCGATGCTCATTATAGAGCTTCTATTACTAGTGGTGGTATCAGATGAGTTGGAGAAGGAGCTGCGGTTGTTCAGGAGGGTCGACTGGACGGAATCGTCTGAGATGAAGCGAGGGAGCATTTCTGTAGGTCCCTGAACCAATTCGCTGGAGTAGTGGGCTGTGGGCGATTGGGCTTGGGAAGAAGGTTGCGAGGCTTGAGATCCTTGTAAGGACAAGTGGCCCATCTCGTTGTAAAGACTGAGGCCAACATTGAATCCAGAATTGAGCCTAGAGTTAAAACTTTTGTCCGTGTAAGCTTGCGCTGCTGTGGAAGTGTCATTTTGATTGTTTGGGTTATTGTAATTCATTTCGAGGGGATTGGGCTGTATTTATCTTCTTATTTGTTTGCTTGTTGGACGTTATTATTCTTACTTGCTGGCTTTCACCTATTTCCAATTGCAATCAAGTACTGCAAGTATTAGTATGAAGTGTATTCGTCGTACGTTTTCTTGTTTATCAAGACTATTTCAGTAATAGCTGGTGGTCTTAGTCTTAGTCTTAATATTGTTATTGTTGTTGTTGTCTGATTACTGTACAGCACTTTGACTTCTCTTATTCAGTATTGTCAATCTTGATAATTCTGAATACAGTCCAAAAAGTGCGTTGTTTGAGCTTATTAATGAGCTTCTGTTCAATTTTCGTAGTTTTCGATTGTTGGTCCTAACTTTGTAGTATTGTTAGCTTTTGAAGCTGCTGAGTCTTTTTGCCCTTGGTACCGTTCAGCAATGCAATGTTATGACAAAAGAACTGCTGCCTTGGGATGCTTTCAAATTGTAACAAATTGTAAATCTAACAAATTAAAGAATTGAAATGGAAAAGAAAAGCTCTAGTGAAAGAACAACGAAATAGAAGGAAGAAGAACAAAGAGAGCTATTATATATATACAAGGAAAATTGAAAACATCTTGTATTTTTTTCTTTGTCTTATCTTGTCTTGTCTTGTTTACGTCAATCTCGCGTTTTTCCCAACTTGATTGAGTTTCTGACAAGGCAAAATCGAAAAGTCGGTGGACTACAGGATGCGTTTGATTGGTGGGAGAGATGTTGACATTACCAGTAACGTCAAAAGACAAATTATATTTTAAAAAAATAATGGAGAGAGAAAGGGTACGCCATTGGGTCTATCATTCTGTCTATAGCTTTATTAATTTCACTAGTACTTGTAAAACAGTCTTGGATGGTGAGATGGACTTGTCAATTAATCTTAATCAACTGTATAGAAGATACTAAAAAGTTACATGTAATGATACTAAATCTAAGTACTATAGTATTGGGTAACGAAGCTAGATAGTAATTTTCTTTGTACAAACTAAAGCTTGTAAGCTTGAAAAATAGTTTAATCTACTTGGCCTGCACACTCTTTCCAATCTTGCCATTACCCCTAACATATGACTGGTCACAAAGGACATGCTGGACACGTCACGTGATACAATCACGTGACTGTGTTTTCGGTGCGAAGATGTTCCCCACGCCTGCTTATACACACATAAACTAGCTCTAAACTACCTTCTTCTTCTCAGTGTATCCTTTTCTGCAGAACTAGCTAGCGCCTTTGATGAGTGCTCCCAGTGAGTCATCTGGTGCTGTCAATTCACTTGCCACGACCAGCGGGCACCAGGATACCTCCAGCTCTTACAGCGAGCTGCCTCTTAATCTGATCTCCCAATTAACCAAGAAAGATAGGCAGGTTTCAGGGCTAGGAAGAGATTACTGGTTGGACGATTCGTCGGCTACCAAGTGCAGATCCTGTGATAGCAAGTTCACGACATTTAGAAGGAAGCACCATTGTCGCATATGTGGCAAAATCTTCTGCTCTTCGTGCACTACTTTCATGGATGCTGAGAAGTTCAACCACAGCGGCAAGATGCGTGTTTGTCATCCCTGTCTTCAGGTAGCTGATCGCATAGTCGATTATGTCTCCAGTGAAGACGAATCTTTAGCCGATGAAGAAATAACTTCCGACGCTATCAAATACAAGCCTAGCTCAGACACACAATCTTTGGCATCACCTTCGAAAGTAATGGATTCAGATAAGGCCGAGAGTGTTTTATTGTCAGAAACAAATGTCCCCACTCCTCTCCCCCACGACCATTCTTCCGCTCCCACGCCGCCACCAATGATGACAATAGCTGCAACTAGGACAGGTGAAGCTGTGGAGATTGACGTGGGCCGCAATAGCTCGCTTAGCAGGAAGAACAGGTCTAATACCCATAATGCTAGACTGCCTGTACCTGGGGTCAGCGAGGTATTCAGTTACCATAAGCGAGGTATTGTGTCATCCTACGGGAACAATATGGCAGAAGAGACCAGAAAGCATTCGGACTCATTTAACTTCGGCTCGGCAGCCGCTGCGGCCTCCTCTGTCTTCAATTTTTCGAACACATCATCTGCCCAGGTGTCTTCCCCGGGCAACCACCCCAAAAACGGTAGTTTCAGCAAGAATGGGGGCAACAACTACGCTGATAAGCCTACGAGCCTATTAAACAACGTAAAGCCTCTCAGCCTTGTTAGCCATTCAATGTACCTCAGCGCACCCAATCAGTCGGACCAATCAGACCAATTTAAATCACTCTCCCGTTACGCAAGCAATATTTTCCAGCAAAACAACGACAGGGTAGACGAGCGGTCGAGGACGCCTCAGTTCCAAGAGCCAAGCGACAGTTCTACCAGTGACGACGAGGACGAGCAGACTATGCTCGCGTTTGGCACCAGTAGCAGCAGCCCGACAGAGCAATTACATTTCACTTGGGATGCTTCCAAGCGAAATAACAAGTCTTTACGATTTGGGGATCAATCTCGCAGGAGTGGAAGGCAGATTAATAGGCGGCAAGCCCAGTTCAGCAGACTGAGGACTCGTAGGATGAGCAGAAGTGGTTCTACTCGTGTCTTAACGACTGCTTTGCAGTCTGGGAACTTTGGAAACAAGCAGAACAGCAGACAGACGTCAGGATTTAACGAACCATTTGAGTTTCTTGACGACTTTATGAGAGCGGGAGAGTCGCATGCAAAGCAGGTATTGCGGCAGTCTTTACTGGACAAGAACGTGAGCCACATAGACGAATGGGAGACCGTGTTGCTCAAGGCGTTGAAGAAAGTATCCAGCATATCCATTGATCTCAATGGAGGAAACAGTTTTGACATTGTAAATTATTTAAAGATCAAAAAGATTCCTGGCGCAAACATATCCAACACTTCCATTGTTGATGGCTTGGTTTTTTCAAAAGTATTGGCTTTGAAAACCATGCCACGCCAGATCACAAAGCCCAGGATAATGCTTATAACGTTTCCTATTGAGTATGAGCTAGACACAGACAACAGGTTCTCGACGATAGAGCCAATAATTGCACAACAAAACCAGTATCTGCAAAAACTAGTCGCTCGTATAGTTGCCCTGCACCCAGATATCCTCTTGATCACGGCCTCTGTTAATGGGATAGCTCTTAATTTGCTGGACCAAGCGGGTATAGCCGTGGCTTACAATGTGAAACCGAGTGTAGTTTTACGCCTATCCAAGCTGACCGGGGCTGATATAATTCAATCGATAGACAAGCTAGCGAGAAGCCCTAAGCTAGGCTTTTGTAAGAACTTTGAGGTCAGAACTTATCTGTATCAAAATTTGGCAAGATCATATTTCTTCTTCAGTGGATGCGATCCGAATATGGGTTACACGGTGATTCTCAGAGGTGGATCACGCGAGCAGTTGCAACTGATTAAACACTGTGCTACTTCAGTGGTCTACATTTTGTACAACAGTCGTTTGGAGTCAGGACTCATGAGAGATCAATGCCTTCAGGCTTCCGAGTACAAAGCTATTGAAAATCCTCCGGCGTTGCACGACCTGGAGATGTGCCAAACTGTTGACGACTTTCAGGAGATATTTGAAAAGAGGTTACTGTCTTCTTCTCCATGGGTAAAGTATTCGACTCCTTTTGTTGTGCAGAAGATAACAAAATTGCAGAGACTGTTAGATACCAATAATGAGATGTTTCATAAATTTGAGAAACTTTTTGAGCGCTACAAGAGATCTAACAATGATCTTAATGACGAAAAATCACTGGAAGATAGCGAGCTTTCATCGCTTGTAAACTACTGGAATATTCCCCTCAATCCCGAGGCTCTGCCCTTCAAAGTGAACGATCTCAGGGGCATTGTCGAGACCTTTAGAGATTTTTACAGAGATTACCTGCACTCGGAGATGCTTCTTGCTAAAAGGCAGTATGAGCAACTGTGGCTACCTAAAAGGCAAGTGCTCCTAGACCCTATGGCCCATCAGAATATAGTCACTCTGTTCAGCATGGTGTCTACTAAAAACGCTACACCCTGCTCTGGTCCAGATATACAGGTAACAGACTTCTATTGGGAAAGTGACTGTTCACTAGGGCAATATATCGAGCATATTTGTTTGCACGCTGACGATATCTGTGAGAGCTGTGGGTTGTCAATGAAAGACCATTTTCGTTCGTACGTGCATGGTACCGGTAAAGTTGATGTTGTCATTGAAAATCACACTTCTCCTTTGGTGGGTAGAGAGGATATCATTATGGCATGGAGTTATTGCAAGAAATGCTCTAACACAACACCTGTGTTGCCTTTGAGCGACAATGCGTGGAAGTACTCTTTTGGAAAATATCTTGAACTTTCTTTTTGGTGTAGAGGTATGAAAGTGACTGGCTCAACGTGCGATCATGACTTTTACAGGGACCAAATCCACTACTTTAGCTTTCAGAATCTGGCTGTCAGAGTAGAGTATACTGAAATAGAGCTACTGGATTTGGCGCCTCCGAAGTTCAAACTATTTTGGAAGCCAGACATCGACATTAAAATCAAAGTGGATAGCTACCACCAAGTTCTCAATAAAACAAAAGCGTTTTTTGACTCCATAAATGACCGTCTGAATCGAGTGAAGTTGGACAGCGTTCCTTTAGACAGGATTGAGGCCGGTCACAAAAGAATTGAAGAGCTGAAGCAAAAGGCAAACACAGAATATGAGAATACAAAGGAAGTTATCGAAACGCTATACAAATCGACATGTCCAACAGATCATTTAAGTTTGAATAGTGTAGTGAGAACGGTACAAGAGATTTCAGGCGAGTGGAACAACGAGTTTCAAGAGTTTGACAAGGATTTTCTTCCAACAGAGAAGGACATCAAAAAAATCACGGCATTCCAATTGGATAGATTGTTTAAGGCAAATGCTGAGCCAAAAGAAAATCAGGATAATAAAGAAGAGGAAGATTTGGAGAAGGAGATACCGGAAGTTAGCTTTTCCGAGAAACAAGAAGGCGACCAAGAAGTGATGGAGACGTCGCCCCCAAACTCCATGGAGTTCCCAAGAAAACATACTATCCGCAAAAAGAGTCAGCTCGTCTTGGACAAAATTAGTAAGCTAGAGAATTTGCAAAAGAATGAGCTTGCTGTGGCGAGTAGGAAGAAGTCTAAATTCGACGTTGAGAGGAAATTTCCTTATGACTCTCCAAACAAGGAATTGCAGGACCATCTTTTGAAAGTGGAAGATATCAATTTACTTTCGAATGAGAGTAGAGTCAAAAAGCTAACGGAGTTTTTTGACGCTCAAGAATTCTTCAGAGAAAGAGAGAGAGAGAAACAAAAACTGCGCGATAGTGTCTATAGACCACAAGTGATTACCAGCAAGCCCACTGTGGAGGTCTACAAGAGCTTTCAAGATGCAGTCGAAACAGATCCTAAGAGGACCATAGAGGACAAGACAATGGGCGAAAGTCAAATAAGTGTTAGCGAAGATGATGAGAACTATGTAGACAAAGACGCTGACATTTCAAACCAAGGTTCTGTTCCTCCATCCACCGCCCCAGCAAACAAGCAGCAACAGCAAGAAAAGTCTTCAATATTGAAATCGCTGTCACATTTTTGGGCTGATAGATCTGCGTCTCTGTGGGAGCCTTTATCGTATCCTTTAAGCGCATCTGAACATATTTTTGCTGATTCAGACGTTTTGGTGAGAGAGGATGAGCCAAGCTCTATCATAGCCTTCTGTTTGAATACCTCTGATTACAGGTCCAAGATTTACTCTCAAAATCAGCCAGCCAGCGATGCCGCTTCAATGACCACAACGACATCGGCCGCTTTTCCACATGATAATGCATCTTTGTCTTCAAAGGCTGAATTACCTGAGAAAAACGAATCATCTTCTAATTCTCCTAACCTTGAAGAGTACATGCTTAAAAAGGGATTCCACTTGAAATATCAATTTGAGGAGGGCTATTCAACGATTTCTTGTAAGATATTCTTTGCTGAGCAGTTCGATGCCTTTAGGAAGCAATGCGGTATAGACAAAAACTTTATTCAGAGCTTGTCTCGGTGTGTTAAGTGGGACTCAGCCGGTGGAAAGAGTGGCTCCGCTTTTCTGAAGACGCTTGACGACAGGTTTGTAATCAAAGAATTGAGCAGATCTGAGGTTGAGTCTTTTGTGCAGCTGGCTCCTAGTTATTTTGAGTACTTTGCACAGGCCCTGTTCCATGGGTTACCTACCGTTTTGGTTAAATTATTTGGGTTCTATCAAATTCAGGTTAAAAACACAATGATGGGTTCTAAATCCTATACACTAGATGTCTTGATCATGGAGAATCTGTTTTACAACCGCAAGACCTCTAGAATATTTGACCTGAAGGGCTCAATGAGAAACAGGCATGTTGAGCAAACGGGTAAGGAAAATGAGGTTCTCCTTGACGAGAATATGGTCGAGTATATCTATGAGTCGCCCTTGTTTGTAAGGGAGAATGCTAAGCGGCTTTTGCGTGCGTCTCTTTGGAACGACACTTTATTTCTCGCTAAGCTGAACGTGATGGATTATTCTTTAGTGATTGGTATAGACTCGGAAAACAACGAGCTAGTGGTTGGAATTATTGACTGTATTAGGACATTTACCTGGGATAAAAAGCTAGAAAGCTGGGTGAAAGAAAAAGGCTTAGTAGGAGGCACTGGTGTTGGCAAAGAGCCAACGGTGATCACTCCAAAACAGTATAAGACTAGGTTTAGAGAAGCCATGGAGAGGTACGTACTTATGGCCCCTGGGCCATGGCATCATAGTACGTAGCATATAGTGTACATTAGTGTGAAATAAAATGACAGGTTTTTACGGTGTTGTTTTCTGCAGGATGCTGTCGTAGTTCTTTCACCTTTGTTCTTCACAGCGTTCCGGTGGGTAAATCAATGTACTACTTTTTAGGGAAAATGCAACTTTTGAGAGAGCTCGCGCAACGAAAATTTATAGGTGTACGGATGTATCGATAGCCATGATTAGAGAGATGCTTAAGTCGAAGACAGTATATGTGCATGGCACAGCCCGTTATGTTTATCTCATCACCAATTCAACAATTGCAACATGTTTAGAGATAGAACGAACCTCTACATCTCTTATAGGAGGACTTTTCCTCACCATGGGTCCAATGGGATAAGCCGTTTTGATGCCCTAGCAGATGAAGAGCAAGGACTAGTGTACCGAGATAACGCAGAGGCCGAGGCGATAGAAATGAGGGCATTACCTCCGGATCTGCTCAAGCTGGCGAATGATTCGGAGCAGTTTTTGGCGGAAATAGATGCTAGAGTAAAGGAACTGGGACAATTGTACAAAAAGAATCTACTGCCCGGGTTTAGTGACACCACACAGGACGATGCCAAGATAGACAGCTTGACCTACACTATAACGAAAGACTTCCAGACGATATACACTCAAATCAAACAAATTGACGACATAAAGAACATAGCCTCAAGGAATTCCACTTTAAAGCCTAGTGAAATCCAAATGTGCGACAACATTAAGAAAAATCTGGCCATCAAGGTCCAGGAGTTGTCGCAGACGTTTCGTAAGTTGCAGAATAACTACATCAAATACCTGAGGCAGGACAATTTTGAAGTGCCGGTCAGCAAAGAGACTGATTTCAGTGCTAGAGACACGGATATGCTTGCCGAGCTGGAAACTGCAGAAGGGATCGAAAGCTATTCACGGCAGGCAATGCAACAATCGCAGATGCAGTTGCAGCAGCAGCGCCAACAGACCATCTCGGACGAGTTTATACAACAGCGTGAGCAGGAGATCTACAAAATAGCACAAGGTGTGGTGGAGATAAGTACAATTTTCAGAGAACTTGAGAACATGGTGATTGACCAGGGTACGATATTGGATAGGATAGACTACAATCTGACTAACACCGTTACACAGGTGAAACAGGCTGAGACTCAGATGAAGAAAGCTGAAACGTACCAAAAGCAAACGGCGAAGTGTAAAATTGTATTTTTCCTGGTATTGTTGATTTTGCTGGCTTTGATGATTTTGATAGTTAAGCCCAGGAAGGTGGATCACTATTACCATGATAAGGGCGGTGGAGATGAGAAAGGAGACGGCTCTGCCTCTGATGCGAAACCAGACAGCAATATTGAGGTGACCCCTCCTTCGCATGGAAATACCGGAAGCCAGATGAACGATATCATATAGTAAGGGTGTCGATGACTGGAACAAGCGGGGCGGTTGTTAAACCGTCTAATCCAGCGCGTGTAATGAACGATGAATGTAATCTTGTTAAATTTGGGAGCTAGGGAGGCGGACATTTTTATCGCTAGCTAACGTTGCTCAATGGTACTAGGGGATATAAAAATAGTGAAGGAACGGGTTTTATTAACGACCATCGAAGGCATACGTCCTTGAATTGGCTAGTTGTCTTCATTGAATCGAACCTAGCGGACCTTCCCCTAAAAAAAGCTTCAGCCACAATAACTACAAGAGAGATTAAACTCTCAAGGTTCTATGATTCAACACAGACAAAGCAGAATTAAAGTAATATACACTATAAAGTAACCATCCAGCAGTTATCGCAAAAATAAAAGTACGGTGTGCGCAAAATATCACTTATTTGTCACGGTCTATCGGTAATTAGCGTAGGGCCCTTCGTTAGCCATGGAAGGCGGAGGCATAGTCGGTTTAGCTCTGTTTTTGTAGGCACCGTAGGGAGCCACAGGCATTTCGTTCTGGTGTCCGAGCTGTTGATTGGCTCTCGCGTGCAGTCCATACTTTCTAGCGCCCGGTCTCTTTTGAGCAAGGGAAGGGCCGGCTACTGGCGCTGATGATGCCAAAGAAAACTCTGGGTTGTTGTTCAGCAAAACGTCCGTGGTGTTGGGCTTTCTCTGAAACTGGGGCTGGGCAGAAGGATTTGAGTAGCCGAAACTGGTGTATGGATTGGCCGAGTTGGCATGGGGAATTCCCTTGGGGTTACCATGTGGAGGTCCGTAGCCAATATTTGGGTTTCCATAAGGATTAGGAGGAAGGTGGGATATCTGTTGAATAGGGGAAGGTTGTGTTTGGTTAACAAACTGTGGAGGAGCCGAGACAGGGTAATAGGTCCCGCTATTAGGAAATGCCGGCTGGGACATAGGGTTCATTTGGTTGGCTGGCCCCATAGGACCTTTTCTTGGTAATGGAGGATTCTGGTACTGACCGGGTAGACTCGACTTTTGCGATGCACCTTTGTAATACTGGGGATTAATCCCTCTCTGAGAGATGGACGTGAAATCTGATTGTTCGGACTGCTCCGAGTGGGCAGAGTCACGACTATTATCGCTCAATCCGCCTGAAGAGGTGTGGTTCTCGACTTGGAGCCTGTCATCCTTGTAGTCGCCGCCCTCTATAAAGGGATTTGACTTTTCTTTAAGTTCAAATGAGGCGGTCGACCCATGAGAGTGGGCGGACAGAGAGTAGTCATAGGGACTGTCGATAGCAGGGACCTTAGGCTGTGCGTTGAAAAGCAAAACTGAGGACAACGGTTGTGAAAAGTTAGTCGACTTGTTCTCGTTGATGGTCGCCGAGCTATCGGTGTAAGCTTGGATAACGTCGTAAGGTTTGGCGTTATTTTGTGAGGTCAAACTTTTTCCATCATGGCTGTTAAGGCTGTTTGAACCAGCTACCCTCAAAGTGGAAGGGGGAGGCTGGAAATTGAAACTTAACACATTTGCAGTACTGTCTATAGAATAGGCAAGTTGCGACTTAGATTCTTCAATGTCGCTGTTATCGGTTTCGTCTGAGTCGCTCCCAGTGACCATAGAAATTCCTATAAATACAGCTGAGATGAGCGACAAAGCCGCCGCTGGGATGAGCAGCCAGGCTGGGAACGACACATGTGGATAGAACACCAAAAAGACGATCACACACGCAAGCGCCAAAGCCAGGAACGATAGAATGCTCAGCACCAGTGCGATCACCCAAAAAGCAATGGATCTTCTAGCATTTTTGAGATGCCCAAAGAAAGTAGTGATTGAAGCGAACAAAGTTAGACCCCCACCAACAATGACAAGGATGAGTATTTTTGCAAGCTTGTCACGTGCATCTGCCTTCATTGCCCAGTCTTTGTCGTTTGTAAGCTCGGAGACTGCGTAGTTCACCACTGGTTTGGAGCAGTCCCCTTTGAGAGAGCAGTATCCCAAGACTCCATATTTATTATCACCGTCAGAGGCTAAATAGAGCGAGCTCGTGGCGGGTGCAGTGATAGACGCAATGATCGCAAATGCCAGTGCTATTGCCTGACCCAAAAATGCCACGGTCATTGTCCAAAGTGCCATCTCTTCACGGGTATATCAATAGTCTGACGCTTAATTTCAAAAATTCCCAAATTATCGTTTTGAACTATTGTGATTTTCTCGCTATCAGTGTTGAGAGGAGGATAAGGGAGAAGATAAGGGGAATGTTGCTACGAAAGTGGAATGCCTTTGTAGAGGAAAGCACAGCTATGAACTTGGCCAATTTCCAGTGACTCGATAGTTGGTTTGCACAGCTTTTTGTGCTTTGTTGTGGAAGAGATCAAGGGGCCTGCAGGCTATTTACAGATACCAAAAGCGCAGCGATAAAAACTTTGTACAAGCCACACTCGGTAAATTTGGGATGCGTCGTAGAAGCCACGCGATGCACCCCCTCGCGCAAATTCGCGATGAAACGCGGTGTCCGGTGTGGAGTTAATATGAAGGTAGACGAATTCTTTTAGTCAAAGCCTCCCTACATGTACTAGCGTAGTATAGTAGAATAAGAAGTGATGCTAGAGATGACAGATGACTTTAAGCAAGTTACGTTGTCACGCCTCTGCGACCGCGTATAAGCCCTTTATTTTCTGTGGGTTTTTCGTAGGATAGTAATATCTATTCCCACGTTCCAAAGACTTTATGTACGCGGAATGTTTCCTTATCTTTAAAGGAATGTTAACTTCAAGTTTCATCTCATGATCTTGTGTGGAACCTTTCGGGGTTTGGGTTACTAAAATGTTGTCATGTGCCATGTTGCTTGTCGTATCCATAGGTAACAGCATTAGGTGGGCAATGGTCTGTGGTCTGTTCGTATATTGCATCGTGGACCGAAAGGAGGCTGCTATAGCTGTGATATGAATAAAAAACCCTGCATAAGAGCAGAAACGGCAGTTTCTGAATAAAAGTTGGCCGTCCAAATCCTTGAAGTTTACTGTCGCCTAATTTTATGTAAAACAGCTACAGGAGTGAACTCATCTTTCCCAGATGTAAGATACGGTTAATGCTTAGTTCCTTCTGGTTCTCGATTTCGGCGTTAGCTTTCTGTATTAAATGAATTCACAAATTGTGTGCAGTCGAATGAATAGTCCATAGACAAACCTTTGTGCCTTTGCCGGCTACACTAAAAATGTTGCATCAAACAATTCTTCAAATGAACTTGGAAATCTATTTTTAGAGAGTTATAATTAACTTCGTATAAATTGATTCAGCCTTTTTCTGCGAAACTTTGTGCTTTGACCAACATAATAGTACCCACATTGTATGACTTGTGTGAACTTGCTAAGTGAACAGATCAACTCTAGTCAACAGTACCCTTCGTCCAAATTACCTTAAAAACAGTTTCTGCTGTCAGTATTCTATTTGATTAGGACCAGAATATGGCTCTTGACTCTTTTTGAAAGCTCTACTTGTATGTCGCTGAGTACTGTAAGATCTGCTATAAAAATGTACCAGGTCATCTTGCAATGGACGTCCTAAAAAATTGCATAATCAGCTCTGCCTTATTACTTCAATCTGCAATTGGGCTCTCTGGCAACTCATATTTAGTATCGTAGAAGTCCTTTCAATGACTCAAAAGAGAAACTTCACTGAATTTAGTTAATCTCTAGTCCATCAATTACACACGCTGTCTATTCCACATGCGAATTAGAATGACTGTTCGGTATAAAGTATCGGCACAATAATCCTAGCACTCCGATCTTCTGATAGCCAAAACGTTATCGCTGTAAGGTAAGTTAAAAAAAATTAATATTACGCAGGTGCCGAATATCTCAAACGCTCCAGAATATGTTTACGGACGTGGGTTACTTCTGGTCACTTGAGTCGACCATAGGGTATCTATCACGAAGCTCATGCGTCAGGCTTTCGCTGACGGCAGTTCCCCACAGCAGTAATCGTGAAGTACAAACGACACATTATACACCATCATAGATGACCGGTATCACTGGCTTTCGCAAAATACTGCTGTAGAATAATGCAACTGACGCACTATAAAAAGGGAATTTAGTCATAAGCCCCCGCATAATGCCAAAAAAAACCATGCACCCCACATTCGATACCACCCCAAAATGGAAATCTACAGCATTTTGGAGTATGGATGCTGTCGGCGGCAGGTCGCATTGCGCGCATCTTCGAATATTTCTACCGTGGTGAAATAGTTACCCCACGGAGTTTATGCAACTACTCTTATGTATTGCTTAGGTATTATCCCCATATTTGGCAAATTGTCCGAACAAACTCGATTTAAGTTTAAAGCTCAAACTAATACTTGGCGAGAAGGCCGACAGAAAGGCCGATGGTTGGCAAACGCCATAATATAGTAAAATTCTGTAGAAACTCAAATAAAATTTATGCCCCTCATCAACTGAAAGAAACTTGACGAATGTTTAGACGACGACAATGAGCGTTCACAATGCACCGACTACAGAAATCTCAAATGCATCTAGACCGAGTTCTCTCTGAGCAACCGGTCATTGGGAATAATATTGTCCGAGCCGTTGAACCGTTTGTCGGCTGACGCGCCAGCACCCTCTTTTACTGAGACGCAGGGAATAGAGAAGCAGATCTTTGTATTCGATCTAGCGTGGGTACATACCATTGGTCTGCGTTCTGTGCTGGCTAATTCGAAATACGCTTACAAAATGCTTAGCGTTTGCCCAATACGGAAAGGGTGCGCAACCCAAACTTTTTTTAAGCTTTTAACTTCAAGCTACGAAAGTTTGTTTGCTACGCCTGTGCAGAGCGAGTCGAGCGAGAGACAAAACCTCATGTGTTCGGCGACATACAAGATCAGGCCATAATACGTGAGCCTATTAACTGCAAAATATGCTACTAATCGGAGCTCCTGCTGAGAATAATATTATGTTAACCCTTCACGTAGTAGTCATACCATAACCTTTTGTGACGTCACACGTCATAAGATTTCTTTTTATTCACCGAATTTGTATACTACTCCGTTTCAAGGTTCGCGATTGACATGCATGTTGGGTCAGGAATGATTGCTGAATTTGGACAATCTCAGCATCCCCCGTCGCGAAAAAAAACCTGGGGCGTGCAGCTAAGTTAGTACGACGAGCACCTTAATCAATAGTATTGAGCCTGATAAATGCATGTAGGATGCAGCTCCCCTGCGGAAATTTTGCGTGATTACTATTATTACAGACCATGATTCGTACATGAGATATCCTTCCTGATGCATCGGGAATGTGATATATATATGAGTAAAAATTCCACTATTATTTTTTACATGGTAAAGTTCATCAAAGTTTCCCAGATATAGACTAACTAGCAATGTTTATGGATCCATTTTTCGACAAAGTCAAACGATGGAACGTACCTGAGAAGTACCTGTTGGAAAAGAGAGTTGAAAGTAAGCGTCTGACCCAGTTGGTGGTTGGCCTCTCGGCTCTCTCCATTTTCTTCTTTGGTTATGACCAAGGTTTGATGTCGGGGGTCAACTCTTCTCCAGATTATGTCAACCACATGAAATTTGGTTACGTGAACGACGACGCGTCAGTCACAGTCACCAACTCGACTAAGCAGGGTGGTATTGTTGCTATTTACTATTTTGGTACCCTTTGGGGATGCATGTTCGGAGGTTTCATCTCTGACAAGGTTGGAAGAATCAAATCGATTGCCTTCGGTGCCATTTTGGCTGTGTTTGGTGCCGCTCTACAATGTTCTGCAAAGCAGACCAGTTGGATGGTTGGAGCCAGATTTACAAACGGACTTGGTACTGGTATTTTAAATGCAGTGGTGCCCGTGTACTCATCAGAGACTGCCGAAGCCTCGTCCAGAGGTGCATACATTGCCCTTGAGTTCACTCTTAACATTTTTGGTGTCGTTGTAGCCTACTGGTTAGAGTTTGGTCTTTCCTACATCGACGGCGGATACAGTGCTTTCAGATGGAGATTCCCCATTGCCTTCCAGATTATTCCCTTGCTTCTTTTGTTTGCTATCTGTTGGTTCTTCCCTGAGTCTCCTAGATGGCTCATCAAGAACAATGAGAATGAGAGAGCCAAAGAGCTTCTCATTGGAATGCGTGGTGAGGAGAAGGGAGAACAGGAGTACCAGGAAATTATTCTATCGCTTTCCTATGAAGAAAGCTCTG
Organism: Wenyingozyma naganishii; assembly: GCA_003706235.2. Lineage (NCBI taxonomy): Eukaryota > Fungi > Ascomycota > Pichiomycetes > Pichiales > Pichiaceae > Wenyingozyma > Wenyingozyma naganishii. The sequence continues at coordinate 566,421 of PPKS02000001.1, read as the reverse complement.
CCATCTCTTCCAACTACTTCTCTATGTTCTTTGACTGGTACAGAGGAACAGACGAGCAGGTCTCCAACGCTAAGAAATTACACATTGCCAGACGTGTACAACTCGTAATTTGGTTGCAGATATTGCAGGAATGGATTGGTATTGCTGGTATTACCGTGTACCAAATTGATATCTTTGCTCAGGCTGGTTTTGGAACGAAAAAATCCCAGTGGCTGTCTGGATTAAACAACATTTTCTACTGTTTGTCCACTCTGGTGGCTGTGTTTACAATCGACAGTTGGGGAAGAAGATTCACTTGTTTCTGGGGTGCTGTGGGCCAAGGAATTGCTTTGTTTTTAGCCGGTGGTTTCTCTAAAGCGCAGCAGAACCATCCTGAAAACAAGAGCTACGGTGCCGCTTCTGCAGCATTTGTATTCATTTACACTTCTATCTTTGGAGCAACTTGGCTGATGGTGCCCTGGATCATCCCAGCTGAGTACTTCCCTCTGGAGGTTCGTGCCCAGGGTAACGCTTGGGGTGTTTTCGGATGGTCTATTGGTAACGGTTGGCTCACTCTTTTATGTCCAATCATGTTCAACCACATCGCTGAAAAGACTTTGTACATCTTTGGTGCTTGTAATTTCCTTGGTATTATTGTGGTGTACCTATTTTACCCTGAGACCGCAAACAGATCATTGGAGGACATTGATTTCTTATTTGGATCTGACTCTTTACTGGCATCCAAATCTGAGCACGAGTTCCAGAAGTACTTGGCCCAGAAGAAAATCACGATGGAGGATATGAACTCTAAGGCCATTGGTGAGCATATAGAAGCCACCGACGGAGCTGCAACTAAAGAGAAGGATCTTTCTTCGGAAGAGGGCGTCGGTGTATGATCAAATCAAAATCATTTATATATTTATACAGTTGGTCATGTACTATTTTAATGTATCACGCGTACTAAAAAGAAAGCTTTCTTTGGACGAGGACGTAGAAACTTGATCAAATCAAAATCAGTTAAATGTTCTTACAGTTGATCACGTACTTATTGAATATTTTTTTGACTGGCAAAAAGCGAATACACAGATACCAAGTTATACCTTATTATCTAAGTGATATATCTGAAGTGAGGCTGTTGTTTATCGGTCATGTCCAACACTTGCTCCTCTTCAATACCCTCAATATCAATGAGACGGTTCTCGTTATTGTCCTCTGCGTTCTGCTTTCTTCTGTTCATTGCCGTACAAATGAGCCAGTACACAGCAGTGAGTGCCATACAAGCACAGTAAGCAACCAGCATCGAAATAAAACCACCAGTGTACCTTGGTGCCTGGTTAGATCTGAAAGTTTGAGTACCGGTAATGGCACCACCACAGTAGCCAAGGTAGTTGAAACCATAAGCAACGGCCTTCTTAGTGTTACCAGCGGTGTTGGCCTGAACACACGACATCATAACAATATATGACGCGAAATAAAAGTACATCATATAAAGACCAACCAGCTGTGCAGCTGTGTTGGAATGGGGACATGTGTAGCAAACAATAGCACCGACCAGAGGCACGATCAAGGAAATAAACGCAGTAATACATCTGCGGTTGATCCATCTAGCAGCTAACCAAGTGAAGAAAAAAGTTGAAATAGAAGCAAGAACACCAGTGGGAATACCCATGAGAGACGATTTAACGGGAGAGAATCCCAAGTTGTTGATGATGATACTGGAGAATGTAGATAGACCTCCATTAGGAACGTTGATTCCAAAGTTGAACAACATGATGATGTAGGTTCTTGGGTCCAGGAAAGCCTCTTTGACTTGGTCCCACTTCCATTTGCTACTGGACACACCAGTAGCGTTGGTAGTAACTCTCTTCACCATAAAAACCTTCTCACGGGGAGTAAGGAATTTAGCATTGATTGGCGAATCGGGCAGAAAGTAAAGCATACAGACAGACCAAACAAACGAAATAGATCCAACAAGAATGTAGATGTACTTCCAAGTTGGGATCTGGTGTCCAAAAACGGAGGCTAGCGAAGACAGGGCACCGTTAATAACGGATGAAGCAAATGCAAAGACTAAAGCCGTACGATGTGGAGACTCGGACTTGAGATAGAATACCGAGACAAGCAGGGAGCAACCGGGGACTATAACACACTCCGACATACCCATCAAAAATCTTAAAGCAGCGAGTCCAGCAAAATTGTGGCATGCACATTGCAGCAAAGTAATCATGGACCAAAAGGTGGCGGCACAAGCAATCACTTTTCCAGTGGGGAATCTCTGGACAAGGTAAGACATGGGCCACATACCGACCAGAGAACCAATAAATAAAATAGAACTTAACCAAGAGTACTGCTGACCCACTAAGTGCGTGTCAGTTCTCAGCCCGAAAATAGCAGCCGTTCCTAGGGACACTTTATCAACTGCACCCAAAGTGGCAGTGACGAACAGTATAGGAAGCAAAATCCAGTCGGTTTTTCTAATGGCCTTTCTTTCCTCAGCAGGAGTAAGAGGCTCGACGTCTTTAAACTGCAATAAAAAGAGAGCAGCATCGTCTGCACCTTGACTCTTGACAGCCTCTAACAGATTTTGCTCCTTTTCTTGCGAAGCAGTAGCTTCAATCCGGTATATGGAGCCTGAGTCTTTGTTATCGTTTGTCATATTATGGTGAAATGAAAAATTTGTTACAGCACAGAAATATGATAAGAAAGACTGGGAAAGATTGGAAATTCCAATCCTATTATATGCACTGAATTACAGCGCTTGTGGGGTCAAGTCTGGAGATAAGATACGGAAGATGCAATGGTTATTGTCCAACGAGTGACTGCAAATAGATATCGAATAACATGTATAATGTACATGGGTCATGCATCACAGAAGAAAATCTCGTCTATGCCTTCCAGGAAAAGTTACGTGAATTGAACAATACCATCTCAGACGAACGTCTAATTAGGCAATTACATGGATGGATAACGGTTGATTCATTTAGAAGAAGCATGGGTAGACGAGATGCATGGCCGATTACACTTTTCTTTTTCCGGTTCTCGCAGGTCGCATATTAACAGCGCGCGAAAGCCGCATTATGTTAGACGCACTTTTGCGCCGTTTCCGGTCATGAATCATCGTATGGCTAAAGTATACGTGGTCAGGCTACAGGATATACAAATAGCAGCGTCGAAAGACCATGAAGAATGGAAGAGTCACTCTACATATTGACCGATCTTTATTGTAATATGAACAAGCCAAAGTTTTTCTGTCTATAGTCATTAAATAATTTATTTGCTCACGCTATACAAGGCTATAAGTGGAAAATATCATTTCCGGTAGTCCAGTGCGTAATGCTTCTCAAGTCCTTGATCACATTAGATCCGCCGAATCTGCCTTGTAACGCGTAAATATCCCTATTTTTAGCTTGCTCGGGTCTCCATCTCCACGCAGTTCTCTTACTAGCATCTAACGCTTCGCCTCCATGTAGGACAACATCGGAAACATATTTTCCTACTACTGGCATGTACTTAAAACCTTTACCAGAGTCACCGGTGGCCAAAACGACGTTCTTGCGAGTAGGGTGCTCGCAAATTAAGAAGTGACGATCTGTAGTGTCGGTGCACCAGCATATTTTGGCAACGGAGAAAGGCCTGTTGCTGATCGAAGGGAATATCTGCTTTAAAAAGTTCCTCATTTGAACCTCTGCTTCCTTAGGAATCTTGCTCTCGTAGGTGGGAACACTCACAGGTTTAGCATTAGACGCTATTTTTTCTACATTGATATAGCCTGGAAACTCATTACAGAACTTAAGCTCCCCATTTGAGTCAGGTTCAAATAAAAATCCTTCATCTATGTTAAGGACCACGGGCATCTTTTTCATGAGGCTGACTTCAGATTTTGAAAGCTTGATATGACCAACGGTCCAGCACTTAGCAAGCAGCTGGCCTTCAAACTCAAGAAGTCTAACTGAACTTGCACCAGCTGCAATGACAAACTTATCTCCACAAACGACCTTGCCAGAAAATGTCTTGACACCAATGCAACTACCATCCGCGTCGTATAGTAAAGACACAGCGAAATCAGTCACAACCTTGGCTCCCAATCTGATGCACTCATTGGCAACACTACGCAACGCCAAGCTGGCAAATGTCCAACCACATTCTTTCTGCTGGTAGTAGCCTTTCCAGTCAGCAAAACGGCCTAGTGATCTGTTCTCTTCTGAACTATTGGCAACTTTGAACAGCTTAGAAAAGTCATTCGGATGACGAAGAGAAGAAGCTTTCTTGCCCATAGTTTTCAAGACGGCTTCTCTCCTTTCTATCTCGGCAGAAGCTTCACTACCTTTAGCAGCGTAGACAATGCCTGTTTCATTAAAAGCATCTTTGTATAAAGGGTCTGTCCTCCACCTCTCTAATGACTCGAGAGCCAAATCCGAGTAAAAGTCATCTTCGACTGTAGATTGAAAGATTTTGTTGACGTCATTGCCAGCTGATAGTGGAGAAGGAATTGGATAAGGGTCAATAAGCGTAACGTTCTTGTGGCCTTTTCTGAGCAGCTCCAAAGCGGTTGAGAGACCGAATGTGCCGGCACCTATTATGACGACGTGGGAATCAGGATTCATTTTGGCTTTACAATATGTCTTTGCTGTAGTCATTTTCCACGTAAATTATTGCCTACCTGTTACTAGTTACAGCCTTAATATAGTACGCACAGATTCATTAATCACCTGATATAAATAAGTGAACAAATAAACATATGATTGTAATAGAACGATTAACTATTAAGGCTTGTTGGTATATTCCTCTAGTAAACTTTCATGCAGGGTTGGAAAAATATCCGACATGTGCATATCTCGTCTGCAGCTTCCATTTTTATCATATGTGAGTCAGCTACTTACCTCGTCTAGAGTTGCATTGATTATTAAACCAGTGAATTCCCAGTTGCCTATTACTTTTCCTTTGTGGGGTAAAGAGTATAGCCGAGAAGGTGCGGCAGTTGGTATAGTTTTATGGGTAAAATAAAAAAATATACACCCCGTAGTAGGAACGGCTGTGTTACGTGCCGTAAACGTAAGGTGAAATGCGATGGTGAGTGAGCTTTATTTATTAGCTATGTTTGACGAGTATTTACTAATCTAACAATCTCCAGAGGGCCACCCGAAATGTGCAAACTGTGCACGCGGGAACTTTGAATGCGTCTATAAAAAGACAATCTGTTTTCAAGGCGGAGCTCAAAAGCGTTCTGTAGCGGGAAAAAATCATCAGAAGCAAGCTTTGGGCGACAATAATGATCGTCAGCCTGACAGCTTAGTGTTTGACTTAACTCTTCGCAGAGATATCACTGCCAAAAGAAACAGATATCTTTTTGTCAATACAGTTTGCAAAGATTTCAGTCGATTTTATGATCCTGATAAAAATGGGTCGATTAATGAGCCGGGCAATTTGCCTGATAATGTTAAAAGAGATGATACTTATAAACTATCTTCTTTGAAACCAATGATTGATTGGAGTACAGGCTTTGAAGAAAGCGACATACGATGTAACAGCCCCGACTCTCAAGTTATTTTGGTGGAAGAGCATAATTCCTTATTTCCTGATCTTGAGAGAGGTTTCCTCCCGCTGACAGGAGACCATATTCCTAGGCTGTTGTCGAACGCTGAGCCATGGAATTTCAATAAATTAGACATGAACTCGTTGGACTTCTCTGTAGACCACGTCTTCTTGCAGTCATTTTCTTCCCCGCACTTGCCCGAGATATCACCTTATATGTCTCCTATTGATATGAATGAATTCACTTTCGAGTTGGAAAGCAGCCCAAACGATCTCCAAGTTACCTCTTTTAATCAGCCAATGTCACTGTTAGAAAGCAGCCTACTCAACTATTTTGTTGAGAGTATCTGCCCGTTTTGCGTATGCTACCCTCGTGTAAAAACACACTCATACCATAAAGTGAAGGTTTCGCATCTTGACTCTCGACCAGAAACCAACCCATATCTTCATCTTCTTGTCCCACTTGCCTATCAGTCCAAATTGGTTATGAAGGTGTTAGTAGCATCAAGTGCTAAGCAGCTGGTCCTTTTAGGTGAAAAAAGATATGAAGCGGTGGCTAAAAGATATTCCTATGAGGTACTTGAAGAGCTTCCAAAAGTGATACAAATCAAGCAGTTGAAGAACGATCGCAACTGGGATGATGTGCTAACAACTTTAATTATGCTATGTTTTACTGAAATATCTGCCAACTGCAATAATGCATGGTTGGAACATTTAAATGGGGCAAAACAGTTTTTGAAAGACTCGTGTATACGCAACAATCTCAGCGCAATAGGGAAGTTTTTTGTTAGGTACTTTATTTCACACGAAGTAATGGGTGAAACAGCGTGGGTATATGACACAAAATTGCAATCCATGCAACCCATAAGTGATGACCCCTATATAGAAACTTTGAAGCATGACACAGACACGCAAATAGATTGGGTATTAGGCTGCTCACCATATCTGATCAGCATGGTACACAAAATTTCAGTGCTCGGTAAATGTTACGAGGATGTCGAATTAGAGGAAGTGAAGAAAAGAGGTGAGCTGGAGTCGATGATTTTATCGCAAGCGGAGGCGCTTGAGTATTCATTGATGCATTTGAAGCAGTCTCTTCCTGTAATGGACGCGGATGATGAGGACGCCGAGGCAGCATCAACTCACATCGAGACCATCGCAGAGATTAAAAGGCTTGCAGCCCTAATATATCTTTATGCAAGAGTCCAGTTAGAGTACCAGTTTTACCATGGCACTACGCACACCACGGTCAAGAAGTTTGATCAGGCCAAAGTTCACATTAAGAGCATTTTTGAACTCCACAAGAAGCTGCCTGGCCACTACGTGTCTTTACTATGGCCTATTTTTATTGTTGGTATTGTGACTATGGAGGAGGACGAACGTTGGTTTGTGCTGGACTCTATGACTACCATGGAAAAGGACAGAGAGCTAAAAAGTGTCAAGATAGCAAAAGAGGTTGTTCTTACTGTTTGGAAAGAGAAAGATTTAGGCGAGCAACCCATACGTTGGAAGGACATGATTAGAGGGAAAGCTAACACTATCAGTTTGGCTTAATTAATATTGCTGTATATCTATCTAAATAAATGTTGGGATTTTACACCAGGTCCATGGATCATTGAATCTGAGCCCAATGTCTAGTCCGGAGATCGCCTGGATTTCCTCGTAGGTCAAGTCAAAATCATTGATCAGAAAGTTCGCAACAAGCCTTTCCTTTTTGTTGGACTTTGGAATAATGGCAATGTTTCTCTGTGTAACCCATCTCAGAATCACCTTGGCACAGGAGACGCCATGGGCCTTAGCAATGCCTTTGATAGTTTCATGCTCAAATAAAAGCTTCACATCTAAACCTTTTGGATGGTCCAGCTCAATGAAAGACTGAGGGCCAAAAGTGGAGTAGCCCACAACTGCTAATCCTTGAGACTGGGCATACTCCACTAGCCTTTCTTGCACTAGGTAAGGGTGGTGCTCTATCTGCAAAACGGCAGGCCTAATAGTGCATCCCCTGAGAAGATCTTGAAGTAAAGGACCAGTAAAGTTGGAGATTCCAAGAGATCTGACAAGGCCTTTTGCAACTAAGCCCTCCATAGCCTTCCAAGTGTCCAATAAGGGAACATCTTCAAAGTGAAACTTGTCACCATCTCCACAATAAAATCCGGGTGGGTATCTCTCTTCTATGGGCACAAATCTGAATGCAATTGGGAAGTGAATGTAGAAAAGGTCAATATATTCCAACTGAAGATCTGATAGCACCTTCTCAATAGCCTTGTTGACATTCTCAGGTGCATGATAGTTGTTCCATAGCTTTGAGACAATGAATAACTCTTCACGCTTGACGATACCCTCCTTCAAGGCTCTATTAATTCCTTCACCTACCTCCTTCTCATTTCCGTAGTCCATAGCGCCATCGAAAAGCCTATACCCAACGTTGATAGCTTCATAGACTTGTTCTGCACAGGTTGTTTTGTCAACCTTCCAGCAGCCAAAACCGATCTGGGGCATATTCATGCCATTGTTAAGCTTGATTACGGACATTTTGATGGTAAAGAAAGATACGTCAGTTAGTTTTTCGAAAGAAAGCTTGACCTCATAAGACAAAATCGACTTCTATAGAAGTAGCACCAGCTCTCATGAGTTTTATGGCGTGTCTGAGCAACCCACGATTCTTCCATCGCCTGGCATTACTCGCTAATCGTCTAGGCCCGGAAACCAGCGTATACTTTCACCGCTTTTTCCGGACGCACGGTCACAATTTTTTTCAGCTCGTCTAGAGTTTCCTTGCATGATAACCGGTACTTTGTGCATATCTAAAAATCTAGCTCGTCTACAACTGCAAAAGTTGTGCTCCTATAGTCCACATTTGTGGTCTTTAAGCTTCAAAATATAAAGATGACTTTCTTGATGTGTGCTCTCTTCTTCAGTCTGTTAACCTGAGCCGCTTATATCACAGAACAAACATGACGGTGCTGGAGGAAAAGGTCTCAATCGCCATAGACAGAGGTGGAACCTTCACTGACGTAGTTTACAGGGTCGGAAACCATGAGGAGGCTTTTAAGCTCTTGTCTGTTGACCCCAGCAACTATAAAGACGCAAACATTGAAGGTATAAGGAGAGTTTTGGAGAAAACTACTGGACAGAAAATTCCAAGGGGAGTGCCTTTAGACACTTCGACTATTTCCTCTATCCGTTTAGGTACTACTGTTGCGACCAACGCTTTGTTAGAAAGAAAAGGTGCTCCATGTGCTTTGATTACCACCAAGGGTTTCAAAGATTTGCTACATATTGGTGACCAGTCCCGTCCTGACTTGTTTGCCTTGAACATTGTGAAGCCTGGTGTTTTGTACGAGAAAGTAGTCGAGGCTGATGAGAGAGTTACTATGCCAGCATTTTTAGCTGATCCTACCGGCTATGATGCTAAGGATCTGCTTGATGATGAAAAGTATGTGTTAGGTGAGACTAAAGAGGTATTTGAGATCTTGAGACCACTTAATACTGTTCAGTTGGAACGTGACTTGACCGAACTGAAGGCTAGTGGTATTGACTCGGTGGCTATTGTGTTTGTACATGGTTTCAATTTCCAGAGACACGAGAAGCTGGCTGGTGAAATAGCTAGAAAGATTGGGTTTAAGAACATTTCTCTCTCCCATGAGATTCTACCAGTACTAAAAGTTGTCTCTAGAGGCCAGTCGACCGTGGCGGATGCATACTTGACGCCTATAGTAAAAGAGTATATTGCCAATTTCCTGAGTGGATTCAAGGACGATTTTGAGAAACACACAAGAGTGGAATTTATGCAGTCAGACGGTGGGCTGTGCTCTTGGAGAAATTTCTCTGGTTTGAAGTCACTCCTGTCTGGTCCTGCAGGTGGAGTTGTTGGAGAGGCCAAAACTTGTTATGATATCGATAATAAAATCCCAGTAATTGGGTTTGATATGGGTGGTACTTCCACAGATGCTTCTAGGTACGCAGGTGAGTACGAGTTTTCTTTTGGGAGTATTACTGCCGGCATTAAAATTGCCGCTCCCCAGCTGGACATAAACACGGTCGCCGCTGGAGGTGGTTCAATTCTCTTCTATAAGAATGGAGTATTTGTTGTTGGCCCCGAGTCTGCTAGTGCTCACCCTGGTCCAGCTTGTTACAGGAAGGGAGGTCCATTGACTATCACCGATGCCAATCTTTTCACCGGTAGAATTTTACCAGAGTATTTCCCCAAAATCTTTGGTCCAAATGAGGACGAACCTTTGGATTTTGAAGTTACCAAGAGAAAATTTGAAGAGCTGGCAGAAGTAGTTAACAGAGATACGCCAGGCTTTCCAAAGACTCCTTTAGAGATAGCTCTTGGATTCTTGAAGGTTGCTAACTTCCAGATGGCAAAGCCTATCAGAGACCTTACAGAGTCTAAAGGACATGACATCTCAAAGCATGCTCTGGCGTCATTTGGTGGTGCTGGAGGTCAGCACGCTACTTCTATTGCGAAGGTGTTGAAAATCAACAAGGTTCTTATTCACAACTACTCTTCCATTCTTTCTGCATACGGTATCTCGCTGGCCGATTTGGTAGATGAGCAACAAATGCCTGTTTCCGTCGTATACTCCGAGAAAAATAGAGACTCACTTTTGCAAGACTGCTTCAAGCTGAGAGAGAAATCTAGGGCATCGCTAATGTCTCAAGGTGTTAGAGACGACACAATCTCATCGGTTGTTTACTTCAACATGGGATATAAGGGATCTGATACCAGAATCATGATTTCTCAGCCAGCTGATGACGACTTTCTTTCTGTGTTTTACGAAACCCACGAAAGAGAGTTTGCGTTCAACGATAAAGATAGAGATATCTTGGTCTCGGACATCCGTATCAGAAGCGAAGGTAACGTAAAGGATGACTTTGTCGTTCGTTCGCCTTACAAGGATTACGACGCCGTTGAAAAGATACCCGTTGATAAATCCCTGGTCAAGAAGGTTACCCCTATTTATTTCGACGAAGGTTTAGTTGATTCCGACGTATTCTTCTTGCAGGATCTTCCAGTTGGCTCTGTTATCCGTGGCCCAGCTTTGATTCTAGACTCCACTCAAACTCTTTTGGTGACACCTGACTCTGTTGCTACTATTCTCCCTAAGCACGTGGTGTTAGATGTCGAGGTCGAGGCCAAAACAAATGTTTCGACAGAGTACGTTGACCCTGTTCAGCTGGCTATTTTTGCCAACAGGTTTATGTCCATTGCTGATGACATGTCCAGAACTTTGCAAAAAATCTCTGTTTCTGCAAACATAAAGGAGCGTATGGACTACTCATGTGCCTTATTTGATAACCAAGGTAACCTTACTGCAAACGCACCTAACGTTCCTGTCCATTTAGGCTCTATGTCTGCTGCCATTAAATACCAGTTGGACTTTTGGGGAGACGATCTACACGACGGAGATATTCTATGCTCTAATTCACCAAGTGTTGGAGGAACTCATTTACCAGATATTACGATTACTTCTCCTGTCTTCCACAACGGAAAGATTGAGTTCGTCGTAGCTGCTCGTGCCCACCATTCTGAGATTGGTGGTTCGGCTCCTGGCTCATCATCTTCCTACGCCCGTGAAATCCACGAAGAGGGAGTCAACATTGAAACCTGGAAAATTGTGCAAAACGGAGTTTTTGACTACGACGGATTGCAAAAGCACTTTGTTGAGGTACCCAAGTCGCACGGTGTGTCTGGCACCAGAAACATTGATGACAATGTGTCCGACTTGAAAGCTCAAATTGCCTCAAATCAAAGAGGTATCAACTTGCTGAAGGAACTGTTCAACGAATACGGATCTGAGACGGTATTGTTTTACATGAGAAATGTCAAGAGGACCGCCGAGCTCGCTGTGAGAGATTTCCTAAAAGCTTATGCAAAGAAGAACAAGGATAGACTTCCATTGGAGGCTGTTGACTATATGGACGATGGTACAAAAGTACAGGTTAAAATTGACATAGACGAGAAGGATGGTTCCGCTGTGTTCGATTTTACGGGAACCTCTCCAGAGTCTTATAGTAACTTGAACGCACCAAGATCAATCACGTTTTCTGCAGTCATTTACGCTCTTAGATGTCTTGTAGATATGGATATTCCTCTGAATCAGGGCTGTCTTGATCCATGTACCGTGATCATTCCTGAGAACAGTCTTATCAATCCTTCGCCATATGCTGCTGTTTGTGCCGGTAACGGTATGACTTCGCAGAGAATTACAGACTGTTTGTTCAAAGCTTTTGGCGTTACCTCGGCTACCGGAGGATGCATGAACGGTCTCAACTTTGGTACCGGTGGAGAGAACAAAAAGGGTGAGATGATCAAAGGTTTCGGTTACACTGAGACCATTGGCCAAGGTAACTGCGCTGGTATCCTCGAGAAAGACGGTGAACGTTATGGATTCGATGGATTTTCCGGAACACAGACGAATATGACCAATACAAAGATTACCGATCCAGAGGTTCTCGAGCTGAGGTATCCATGCTTGTTGCTTCAGTACTGCATCCGTGAGAACAGTGGAGGCGCTGGTAAATTCAGCGGAGGTAACGGTTTGATCAGAGAGATTCAGTTCAACTCTCCTGTTCACCTTTCGTTGGTGACGCAGAGACGTGTGTTTGAGCCATGGGGAGTCCATGGGGGTGCTAATGGAAAAAAGGGAGAAAATTACTTAGGCAGAAATAGAGGCGATGGTAAGATCCAGTGGATTCAGCTGCCCTCTTTGGCTGAGATCGAGATGAGAAAGGGTGATATTCTTAAGGTGATGACCCCTGGTGGTGGTGGTTTCGGTAGACCTGAGGATACCGACGAGTTTTGGGGATTGACTAAGCCTTCTAACAAACCTCATTTTGTCCCAGTCTCGTCTGGCTCGTTAGGTAACATGCAAGAGCAGGCCAATGCTTCACAGTAAATGTTTATTTAGTCATTTCTATTGGTGTTAGTGTAGGTACAATATTATACAGTAGATTTGGCAAGGATGATTGTTTCATGCATACATCTGCTTGTTTGGAGTACTGAATCTAGAACATTACAACAGGCTATATAGATCGACAAAGGCGAAGGATTGCGAGGGTTAGCTCAATTATAATATACTATTATGATATACTACGAAAGAGCTAGTCAGTCACATTTGAGGTAGTTTTCCTTGACATTTAAAAATTCGGAATTATTTTTATTCTTTCAATCCCCAAATGTAAAGTAATTATATAGTCTATCAATTAATGTTTATATCTGTACATATCCAAGATCATTTGTGCTCTTTCTTATGGAGAAAACTCAAACTAGCAAAACTTCCCGTCTTCTTGGGCATGTGGAAACTCGAGGCACTGCTTCTGGTTATAAGACCAGGCCTTTTCTCTTTGGGAATCAAGACCCCATGAGAACTAGAACTAATGCTCCCTGAGTTAGAATGCCCCACGGTAGTATTATGCAAATGAGCAGGTTTTGGTGATGCAACATATGGATCTCTCTCGTTGGGTTCGCTAGAGGAGCCTGCAACTGATGAAGCCATTGGGTAGTTGAGCAAATTGGCAGAGGACTGATTTCTAGAGTGAGCAGGCGAAGAGGTCTTTGAAGACCCACGCGACATTGCTAAACTAGTGGCAATTGGATGCACTGGGTGCTGATCCACTGAGCTAGTGGTGGGCTTCGATCTACCAAAACCGAGGTGCATGGCGCTATGCGATCTCTGTGGTATTATACGCTCTTTCATGGGAGAAGAAGCAGCTACCTGATTGGACAGATTCGAAGACGACGCGGACTGATTCAGCTGAACAGATCTGAGACGCTTTTCCAATAAGGCTAAACTGATCTGTGAATCTGCCGTTGGAGGCTCATACGCCGGGGTCAGAACTGGCTCGAATGTTTCATTTTTGAGTGCCGTTTCATAAGACGGCACTCTGGAAAGAGACTTTTCCCACTCCACGGCCGCTTGGTCCGGCGAGCCTGCCTCAAGATTCGAAGATGAATTTACTCTAGAGAGATGCTGAACAGGCGACATTATGCCGGGAGAAAGTAAAGGAGCACCAGAAAAAGGGGTCGATGGAGGTAACTGGAGCCCACCAGAAAAGGCAGGTCCCGTTTGATTTATGTTCCCCGCAGTATTAGAAGCGATGTTGGTACCATTTACAATGCCAATGGGTCTGCCTGTGCTGTCAGCAATCTCAGATATGTTGATAGGCCTTGAAGAGGATCCAGCATACGAGAAATAATCGCCGCCATCTACAGCGACAGGAACGTCTCCCTCCAGCCCTTCGAGGCCGTCAACATCACCATCAGCCCTGTCGTCGCCACTTAAGCTGAAGACAGGGCGTCTGGCAGCAGCTACTTCTGCGGCATGTGCGCCACTAATCGTCTGTCTTTGGCCCTGCAATACTCGCAAGTTCTCAAGTAATTGTGAACTAAAACGAGTCTCTGCCGCGGGTGTCATACTGAATTCGTCAACAATATGGTTTGGTTGATTTGCAGGTGCCTGAGCAATCTGACCAGCCTCATCAAACAAAGCCAAGGGTGTGCTAAGGCCAGTCCTGCTTTGCGGCGTCTCAGCTGGCGAAACATTTTCACTGTAAACGCGGTCATACACATGATTCTCGTAGTTGGGTGGAGCCATGATGTCCTGAGTCACGAGTGTACGCGACATAGGAGTTTGAGTGCCACTAGCAGGGCCACTTCCCAATCCGTTACCAACCGGGGTAGGTTCAGTGTCTACAGATCGGCTCAGAGGAGGGGGAGCAGCCACTGAGTTCGACGAAAGTCCAGACCCTACAGAGCCTAAGGAGCCCAAAGATGCGCCAACTCCTTCAAACATATCAGTCTCAAAAAGAACATCGTCTCCGTGGAAATGCACCGACAAGTTCTCTGCATTGGGTTGGCGAAAAAAGTCGTCGAATTCATCGAGCGGCTTCACCTTCACAGGCACAAATGGGCTTATGAAGAGGCCAAGAGGGAGAGTCGCTCTAAGCTCTGAGACGTGCCCATCGGGGTTTACCAAACCGATGGCAAACTTCAGCTTGTGACGCACCTTGATGTAGTGAGATATATCGCAATCTTGTGTTAACTTGGCAAGAGACGCTGGTAATTGGATGGCCGTCCGGATCTCCCACCGGTCCTGTGCCAGTTCTATCTCGTTTGTTCTGAAGAACACTCCCTCTAGGTCGCACTCCAAGTCTTTCCACACGTCTCTGCCGTTGGCGTCCACAGTAATCCTGGGTATAGTCTTTTTGAGCACGGTTTTTTCACCAGTGTGATTGCCTGTGTTGCTGCAATAGCTGTAAAATTCAGCTAGTGAGAGTTTTACAGTACCCAACTTGAGCCCTTTGGCAAGAGGGACCATGATGATCTCGATGTTACACTGAGATCCGATAGCAACTGCTCTGGTCGGCACGCTGATTGAGTAATCAACTTTCTGTGGCCACGTGTTGTCCACTGCAACTGTCTCTGTTAGCTCTGGAGCCTCAGTAGTCAGTGTCCTAATCACGTGCAACTGTTTTTTGGTGACTAGCGGAGCAGTGAACCTACCTCTTTCAATGGTCGACTGCAGTCGGTAGACCAAAGAGCATCCAGGAAGGCCCTGAATTGACTCTGGAATGGAGCCATCAAGAACAGTGCTGAAGGGAAACTCGTAGTTCCCTTCTGGCAGCACTATGGGTTCTGATTTCGAACTACCCATGCCTGCAATATTGAAACTGGATAGATTAGTTGATGAGGTAGAGTGTTTTGAGGACTTCGATAGACTTCCCAGGTTCGTGACCGACTTGTTTTGCGAAAGACTCACCAGAGAAGTGGTTGAATTAGGGTTAGAGCGTGTGGTCTTTCCTGTTGTGAAACCATTTTGAGCACTGGAGGTAGAGCTGGCATGAAGTAACCCAGGAGCCGAGCCGCTGGATCCTCCAAAGCTAGCACTGAGAGGCGTGGAAGAGGAGCTTGACCTTAGAAACTCGTGAAGATTCAAGGTGTCCCACTCAAAGTCAAACACAATCTTACTGTAATTGACAGGCTTATTTATCACACCTTTAGAGGTTTTGTAACCTTCTTCCCAGTGCAAACTAAAAGTGGCATATAATTTTAAAGCCAGTTTCTTCACTGTAAGTGGTTCGATAACTGATAATACAACGACTCCGGACAGCAGTACTGATGCTGCTTCGCCCTCTGCCCCCTTAAGCAAGAGAACATTTCGGTCTGAAGTCCGTAGTCTGATATCGAAAAGGGCTGCTTGAGGGCCGGACTTCTTCTGTCTGACCATGTTATAGAAAAGAGTTGCTAGTCCAAGGACTAGGCAAATGAGGTGATCAAATGACTCAAGTAGTCAAGACGGAATTAAGATGTGATGATGCTGCACCCTAAGTGGCTCAGGAGTGGCTTCAAAGGGACTTCAGAAGTTTCAGCAATGCTCAGTTCCGGCAACTTAGCAAATAAACAACAAGTAAAAGTCTAGCTTGTTTGATCGCTGTGATAACAAACGCTAAATAACTCTGTCGACTGTGAAGACAATAACACAGGCTAATTATACAGGGAGCATTATGCAAAAAAAGCAATTCCGGAAAAACTGCCCTGGGCTTCAATGCGCACCTGTGCAATGCGAGCACAAATGCAAGAGTGATGCAGGTTTTTCCGGGGGACAGGTAGCAGACAACAAACTGGTACGAAATCATCTACATAGAGCACTCCGATAAGGACCATGCAGTGATTGACATTCGTCTCGTCATTAGCTACGTATATTATCTAAATATTTTGAATCTTGTTTCACGGCGCAAAATTCGGCTGGCGCAATGACTGGGCAGATTAGCTTGAGATCGCTCATGAGGTACAATGTATTGCTTATCGCACCACAGTAGGTTTAGCATTGAATGGACTACATTCAACCACTGAGAGTTTACTAGCTAGATGCTAAGCGACAAGGAGGCGTGAGGCATTCTGCAAGCCATAGTAACTGCTAGTAGCTCTTACTATCAACTTCGGAGGCCGTGAAACCATATTTTACTCTATGACCAGCATTGCACAACGCTACTTGCGGCTACTTTCAAGAGACTGCGTCACTACTGGCAGTTCACTTAGCCTTGAGAGCTGACGGTCGAAGAATCTTCATAGCATTTCTTGCCAACAAGAGTCATCGTGACCTCAATGTTTACTGAAGCCACAAGGCTTTAACAGTCCATTGCAATCAAACTCATCAGCTCGTTTCAATTCTCCTGATCATTAACCAGCGAATAATGGCTTAGAGCAACACAGTCGCCGCCACGCTCTGGGTTCAGTCCATACGTGTACAACATTCCGTCACAGGTGATGATCATGATAGGCACAAAATTCTTTCCAGCATTCAGGGAACTACTATCATCAAATACGGAGTTGTTGTCACCACCAGTGTTGACTGTACTACTAATTCCTCCAAGCACACCGCTGCCTACAGCACCACTAATGCCCCCGAAATCTTCCAGCCGACTGCCAATCCCTACAACAGTACGTGTTTCCTTTAAAGTCGGTACCTTCAGCGAGGCAAAGTGCCGGTTAGGCTCCAAGATAGAACTAAACTTTGGTGGCAGATATACGCCCATTTTCTCTGCAGCCTTGCGTCCAAGCGACTGGGACGTTCGTCTCAGCATTCTTGCTACACTTCTGCGGGTGCTGTCCACAAGTGGCTCTAAGGACTCCATTTTGTCAAGCGAGTTGGACTCACCAGAACCGTAAGAACCAACAGAAGACTGTGACTTTCTGCGGCGCAAGTTAGGTAGACGTAGCACGTCTATATCGTCATCCTGCTGGACGTTGTTATCTCTTTCGTAGTCATCCTCGCCTTCATCACCTTCATCGCCTTCGTCGCTTGATCCACTGTCTTTCTTCGCGCTTGCCAATTTTGCCAAATTGGACCCACTACCAGTCGAGGCATGTACATTCAAACCAGAAATATTGGCTATGTTTGCTAAATTAGGACTGCTTCCTGTATTTAAATTTGCTCCACTAGTTCCACTTGTCACACTCGGCCTGACGGTATTACTCAGCTCATCCTCTCCCAATCTAAATACATGTACAGTCTCGGTGGCAGAGCTGGCCACGACAAACCTGTTATCAGGACTGAAGGCAAGAGAGTATATTTTTGTAGGATAAGTGCCTCTGCGGAATTGAAACAACTTTACGCCGGTTTCGACAGAGAAAACACGCACAATTGTTCCCTTATCGGAAGCCGTTGCCAATAAAAGCCCGTCCTTGCTCAGTGCCAGCGCAGCCAGTGGCGACTTGTGAGACTCTATCACGCTTAAAGGTTGTAATGTGCGTGCATTGAAAATAATGACATCACCATGCCTCACATTCTGCGAGTTGGTGGTGGTAGCATGTGATATCCCATTTTTATTGTCGCTATTAGTGTTCGTCAAGATCTTAGGAGGGGAGGGATATGCCAGGTAATTGTTGTCTGTGTTAGGGGATAACGCTAAAAGCCCATTGGGGTTAGCTGGCGTCTCAATTGTGTGCAAAAGCCTCATGTTGTTGATGTCATACACGTATATTGTCGTTTCTAGAAGTACCACCAATCTCTCTCTATTTAACTTCACAGCAAGGATCGCACCGGGAAAAGTGAGCTCACATATTGTTGTATTGCGCTTCGTATTGACTATCTTTAGTCGCCTGGGCGACAAAGCATGTTGGTCCCCCATCCCTACTAATGCTAAAAGGGAGGAGGAGAACAACATCTCCACTATACCCATGCTTCCATCCTGTTTGTTAAAGCAGCGGCCAAAGGGCTCGCAGTTGTACAGCTTGTAACCACCTGGGTGGCCCACAGAAATGCACGAGAAATCTTGGTTGAAATTGGCAAAGTTTATAGACTGTGGAGCCTCATTGGAGGGCATATTTGGAGTAGAGTTGGCGGGCTCTGATTGATCAGAGGGGTCTGACAATGTGTTATCCATTGGTTATTATATGTATCCTTAACGGGTGTAAGTTGCAAATAAACTTCAGAATGGTTGATGATATTATGGAGCACTTATGGTATCCGGTAACGGATGTGCGTGTGAAAGCTATGTTGCTTGATGACTTGGTGTGAAGTCTGTGGGGTCGAGATCAAGTGAATAAACATAGAGGTGGTAGACACGAGGTATTTTGTGGAGCGCGAGGAAATAAAAGTCACGTGACCGAATAAGTTCTGGGGTTGACGTGGGTTTGGGCAGCTAGCAGCGAAGAGGTATTGGTACGCTGGGAGAGATCAACGTACAGGGAGCTGATTAGCCACCAAATATGGTAACTGACTTGGAAAATTTGAATGTCTTAAAGTTAGCGGATGAGGGAGGTAGCACAAAATAAGTAATTGTATTAGACTGATATTTTCCATTATCTTTAGTCAATTGCAGTACTACCGACACCACGACTTTTTCGTACATGATCATGCACAGCACAGTCGTGGTGCTTCAGACCTAGAAGGTCACGGTTTTATCCCTGAGCAATGGTATAGATCACAACATTGTCGACGGCTTGCTCAAAATCTTATTACTATGAACCATCCTCTGAAGATTCACGTTATCACCAAGAATCACCTTATCATTACATATCTATGGAATTATAGTCTCTCTCCAAACAATGTCTCATTAACTAGCCCATGGGTTCTCCTCATCCTCGTTCACATCCCATGTTTTGTGAGCGATCCCCGTTGGAGCCTCTAGATTCTTAAACAGCTCCGTCCCTTTGAACGACGTTTCACGCTGCTCGTCATTCTCTAATTGCTCGTCATCCTCTATGTCTTCATCAAGGTCCAGTTGATTATAATCCTGGGCATGCTGATCGTAGATTTCGTCTATATCATCAACAATATCCATACTGAGGTGTGGCTGATACTTGTAGGCCTTGCGAATGTCGTATTTCGCATCAATGTCAGCTCCATATTGGTGCAATAGCTCCACCAGATTAGGCAGTGTAAGTGGATAAACTGTGAGAGGATTCAGGAAGGTAGATGTGTTGTCGCTGTACTGGATATGCGACTTTTTGTTCCACGAGAGTTCTGAGCGTCTAACCAGCTCATTTTTCAGCTCATTAGGCAGCTTATTTTCCTTTACTTCGTACTTGTAATTCTTTACTGTTTTGAGCAATTGAGAAGCGTTCAGGTTCTCGAATGAGCTGAGCGTAGCTTTCAAAGTCTCAACATCTCCTAAAGAAGACATAACCTGGAGCCATTGCAGAAGCTCAATTATCGTTTTGAGATGGAACTCACCTATGTGATAAAGAGGCTTGTAGTAAAAAGCCGAATCTAATGGAGAGTTGTCGTTGTCTTTAAATTTTGTCACGTTCCTCAGCTTTATCTTATGCTCCACTATGCTATCCGGAAACTCCTCATTTTGCACCGTGATGTCAGTCGTCTTGTAAGGCTTCAAGTTTGTCACACGCAACCAGTCCTCTATAAAAGATAAATTCAGGCGCATTTGCATCGCTTTGGCCCTGGACGTGTACTTTTTGTTGGCTAAAATCCGGTTGAAAATTGTCGCCCCAAGCCAGGAGAAAATGCTGGAAAAACACTGCTGCTTGATAACGTCGTTGATATGGTAAAACTCAGTTATGTAGACAACGGCGCCAAGAATTTGTACAATCTTTATAGGGGACGGCTTCATCTGCTCCTTAGGCGAAGGTGGATAGAGCATCGCAACTATCTCTTCATAGGTAGTCTTTGGATGTGTCTTTTTGTGAAAAATATTCCAGTCTTTTTTGTAGACAATGTTCATGTCGGGAACGCTGTCGTATTTCAGCAGACAGGGCTCAATCAAGAGGTCAATTTTGCTGTCAAAGGCGAAGGCAAATTGCGCTATCAATAATTGCAACAACGATATAAGATCCTGTAGTAAGGTTGGATACTCAATGAAAAACTGGCACACTGCATCCCTATACATAAAGTAGTAGAGGTAGTTTATTGCCGAGATCCAGTAGCCAAGTAACATGACATCCTGCTTGCTGTTCTCCTGGTACTGAGCAACGCCTCCTTTGGTGTCAGTCACACTTCTCACCCTCGTCAAAAAAAGATCTACCAAGTTGGTCACAAGCTCTTTGCTTTCTAGTTTGGCGTGAGAATACCGAAGACACTGGTACACGATCGCAGCGGGAAGTATGGGCTTGTTATGTTTAGTGCTTCTGAGCGTAAACACGTAATCTAGTACTTTGGGCACACTCTGATCATGGAACTTAATGTACTCTTTCGGCTTCAGCACACTAAAATTGAAGTCTTCGCCGCCAAAAAAGCCGTCGGCAACGTCGTCTTCATCATTGTATAGAAATGTCGAACCTTTGTAGATCGCGTCGTCTTTCTTATCGTTGACGCTTAGCCCGCCGATCGTGGCAGTTTGCAAATGCAACTGGGCATTGAAGTCGGAGTCGTCGGTCTGCGGACTGAGAAAGTCCTGCTTGTAAAACCCTGAGTCAGTATCTTTCTCCTCCAGCAATTTGCTGTGGTTCTCGAGCAAGTTATGTGCCCTATAGTAGTCCCACATGGGACTACCACTTTGCACCAGGTCAATTGCACTCTGACCCGTTCGTTCAGACTTCAAACTCACATCAGCACCAGCAGCTACAAGCAAGGTAACCACTTCTTCTCTGTTGAAGTAGGTGGCCCACATAACGGCTGTCCAACCAATCAGCGTGTCTCTCACGTTGGGGTCGGCTTTCAGCCTGAGTAAAATCTGTACGCATTCTTCTTTGTCGAACCCAATGGCGTAGATGAGCGGAGGAATGCCCTGTGAATCACATGCGTCTATCTTGTCCTTGTTCGAGCCAGCAAGCTGTTTGACTAACATGTTGTCGCCCTCTGTCGCCGCTAAACACAGCTTGATCACTGTATCGGAATGATCAGCCAGCATTTCGAGAGCCTTTTTCGCAGCCATCAGCTTCGACATATTGACGTCGTTGCCGATCAGCAGATCGCTTGCGCCTCGTATGGCGCTCCAAGGGTCCATTGAAGGAGATTATGGCCTTATATGAGTACCTACTCCCAGTCTTAGTAGCACAGGTAAGTAAATGCCGGTACTTTCTGAAAATGCCAGTCCCTGGACGCGCAATCGCTCGCACTGGCGGTGGCTTTTCCTTTGTTCGCGATAGGCCTTTCGGTGAGATAGGGAGAGATTGGAAGCCAGAAAGAAGCCGCCCTATTAGGATTCTTTTGAGCAGCTACTGCAATTGGTAGTCCACCACTTACAGCACTTGTTATCACCTGCTGGCCAATATTATTTCTGCTCAGATAATCGTGTCCAATTCTGCAGGACTCTACGTGCTCCCCCATATATTCTTGCGGCCCACAAATTAGGAAAAACCATTGTACCCGTACATGGCATTTTACTGACTGCCACCATCTTACTGATATCGCCATAGACCTACCCCCATATACTCCCAGGAATTGCCTAGTCTCACAAAATCCGATAACACCCATTTGGTGATGCATCCCGGCCGCGATCTGTCTCCCAGCACGTACATCGACAGTGCCCAAGGCTCACCCGATTTGGGAAATGTGCATGTGAACATCGGTTTGGCTACGAGTGTAGATGCCATTGCCTCCAACAATATACCGGAAACGCCGATTTCATCCCCTCCCAGCAAATCAGGTGCATTCGTTGCATCAGGACGTTCCAGTACCGTCTCGACGCCCAACACACCTAGCGCACGAAGACTGCATTTTGACGACCGGCTCCGGTCCCGCATCGCTTCGTCGCCGTCGTTCAGTAGGAGACTCAAGACCGTTGCACCAATTGCCTCACGAAGGCCGACAGATTCCAATAATTATTTGAGTGCCACTGAACATGAAGAGGCTATCCAATGGCTGAAGCTGAAGAAGCTGACATCTACGCTGTATGCGCGTGAATATATTGTCCAATACGGAAACGGTGTTTGTGTGACGGCTGGTAACAACTTAATATGTGTGGGAACTGACAAGGGAGCGGTGCTAATTTTTGATTATCAGCAAACAGTCCTAGCAGTCCTTCCCTATGTAGCTCATCCTGCTCATAACGAAGATCGCACTAATCTGCCCTCGTCATCGCACACCGCCGTCTCCGCTTTGGCTCTTTCTGCCGACTCAACATATCTTGCATCTGGCTACTTTTCGGGACAAGTGTGTATCTGGCAGATCCCGAAGCAGCTCTCGAGGCCTTCTCACGTGGACCCTTTAATACAAATTCCGCCCACACACGAATCCAGCCTCGCAAAAGGCCCAAGCTCACATTCTGGCCACGTGCTAGGCGCAAAGATCATTCAGCTTTCCTTTGTAGCTCAAAGACACACCGCTGTCTTCAGCTCAGATGAAACAGGTGTTATGCTACACCACAATGGCAAGCGCAACTTACTAGGGTACACAGTTAAAACTAGTCTAATGCTTGGCAAGCCAATGCCACTCTCTGAAGTCAACTACTTCAACACAGTTCTAAGCTGGAGCAGCCTTTCTTCTGGATCTTATAACCAGCTGACAGATGATATGGGCGTCCTAGCAATAATAACCCCTGGTGTTCTTATCGTAATCTCAACTTCCCCCACTTTACAGACTCATTTCAAAGTTGGCAAACCCAAGGCCCTGAAAGACGACTTAAAAATCAGTGGCAGTATGAGCTGGCTGCCGGCCATTTACGATAAAGAGGAGAAAGAATACTCCACTCCAGTTCTGGCATACGGTTGGTCCAATGTTGTGACATTTTTTGACCTCCACAGCGAGAAAATCAAGGACAAACGAGGAAACGAGTCAGTGATATTAAAATTTGAGAACAAGCGCAGATGGCTATGCCAGGAGTGCATCGTTTCACTACAGTGGCTTAGTTCAAAAGTAGTAGCTTTGCTCAGCAACTCACAGCGTCTGATACTTCTGAATAAAGATACTATGAAAGCTATCAGCGTCATTGATCTAATGACTAAATATCCTAAACCGATGAACTTGTACCCCAGAGATTGTCATTTGATTGAGACTACATACGCCAATTCCTTCAAAGTGTTCAGAAACAAGATATTCCTTTTGGGAAAGTTTGACTTTTATATTGGCAGTTTGACTAATTGGGCTGACATTTTGTTAGAACTGCTGCAGTCTGGAAAGTATGTCGACGCATTGCAAGCTGCAAAAACGTTCTACGAAGGGGGTGGCAGACTTGAATTAATCAACTTACCTCTCTCCGACAAAATAAGACATGCTCTGTTATTCGAGCATATAATTGAGCTCTTGGAAGCTTCCCTCAGCTACCTGTTTATAGATGAAAACATTCTCACTCTTTCCGACCAAAAAAGAACCAAGTTTTTGATGGCATATCTAGATACAGCATTGGACGTTTGCTCTACTATTGATGTCCCTGATACTGTTTATGATGCTCTATTTGAGAAGTTCGAAATGAATCAGCTCACTTGGATTTTCTTTGACACCTTAGAGGCCTTTTTGTATGATCAACGAATTACAACACTTCCGCCTACAGTACTCAAAGCAATGGTAAAGCATTACATAGATGCGGACAGGGGTTATGTGTTAGAGGAGCTGATTTGTTTGCTTGACATTACACAATTAGACATTGACCTTACCATAACTTTATGCAAGGAGCATCATCTTCAAGAGACTCTCGTATACATCTGGAATACACTATTAGGTGATTTCATATCACCCTTTTTTGACGCTATTGGCCTCATAAAGCAGCTGGTTTACAATCAGGACAAGCTTTCTGAAGACCAAACTAATATCATTAGAAATGATTGCAGCTACATATACCCCTACCTCTCATATGTTCTCACTGGCAGGCAGTTTCCCACAGACAAATTTCTAGATCCCATTGTGGCAGAAAGAGCCAAACTGAACATTTATTTCTTGTTGTTTTCTGGTGTTTCGGTCTCCTGGCCTGAAAATACGGAGAAGATACATATCATGGAGGACTTTCAGGAGAATGAGCCTGCATTCCCCTACCTCTTTTTGCTTTTGAAATATGACTGTGCGCAAACTTTTGCTTGCTTAAATGAGGCGTTTGAAGATGACCTGCTAAATGACGATGAAGTTGTCTACAATACGTCAACAAATAACAGTTACCAGCTAAAGGTGAGCCGCCAATACATTATTGAGGTACTTCTCAGTATTTTTCAATCTAATGAAGACTTGGGTGCTTATGCCACCACGCTTTTAGCTATATTTGTTGCGAGAAACTACCCAAAATACCAACAGTTTATTACTTTGTCTGACTCTACATTGAGGAAAGTTGTCGAAGACCTCTGCAGTTATCCCACTGAAGCCCTGAAAGATGAATGTGAGCTTAGCTTGCAAAGTATGTTGTCAATATACCGTCCGTCTAACTTTGACGAGCTTGTTTCGCTATTCGAAAGTGCAGGGTTTTACAATGCATTGCTTTATGTTTACAGGTCTGACAACCAAGTATTGAAATTACTTGAACTGTGGCTCCTACAGACTGAGTTGGATAACCAAAGTCAGAAGCTCAATGAGCGTAATGTTGATGAGGACGAGTTTAAGAACCAGGCTTCGATAGGTATAGACGATATCTTCAACTCTGTAATGGAGCTGGTGACCAAATGTTTTGAGGTTGCGTCTGCAAGACCTTCGGATGTGGTAGAGGTGGAAAATTTCGTTAGGCACAATTTCCAACGTATCATCCAGCCATATCCTGAGGAAATGGCTAAAGTGTTGACGCGGTACTTTCCAGACGCTCACGGTGAAATTCTACAGGTGAACGACAGTGATGTCAAGTCTAGGTACTTGCGAAAAATAGTAGAGTTGGAGTCTAAAAACTACTATAATTTGAAGCTGAAGCCAGAGGTGAGAATGGCATTTCTGTACCAGTTACTGGATGCAAATGAAAATGAGCTGAAAGAGTATGTGCTCACGCTGACCGATTCAATTGTCAATATGGCTGATGTGTTTCAGCTGCTTGAAAGAAGGGAAAAGGTAGACATTATTGTAGCTCTACATCAGCGTGACGGCCACTTTGAGGATGCTGTAATGGAGATTATCAAAAAAATCAGTGATATGGCGGATGCGCTGAACTTATTTACCAGCAAAACCGAAGATCTGGAGGACCTGAAGAAGAATTTGACCGCGTACTTCTTTTTTGGTTTTCGTATCTGTGAATCTTCTTACCACAGCATCAACAATACCCAGCTGAAATTAGCTGAGCCGATTGATTCTATGAGTAACACGGAGTGTCTCCTTCTATTGCTTTTGGAAGTACCGATAAAAGTTTTTGCTGCAGCCAATAAGCGGGCGAGTCTACCTGAGCAGAACAAAGAGCTGCAAAATGAGATTTTAGATTTCTCCAAAAAATTTATTCAGGACTCTTTCACCAAGCTTCTCACCATATGTGGCAACACCAACTTTGGAAATAACGTGGCCAATTCAGGATCAGGATCATCATTTCTGTCAATTTTCTCCGAGTACTTAAACAGATCCTCGGCGAAGATTACAAATGTTGCAGACGTGCGTGAGCTTTTGGAGGAGATCTTCCTGGCATACACGTTTGAAGATAAAATAAAGACGATCATACTTGAGCTGCTTAACCACGACATTTTCTCTGAGATGATGCAACTCAGGACAATGAATTTGGCGGGCTGGTCCCCTAAAAGTCTCAATTGTGAGATATGCGGTAAGCGAATTTGGGGATCAGAGATAGGCAACGACATTTATGACATGTGGGCAGACCACAAGCTGGACATTCACGCTGAGGTTGCTGACCCAGATGAGAAAGGTAAAAAAATGCGAATAGTCACATTCAGTTGCGGTCACAGTTACTGTCTGAAATGTCTCAAAAACATGGGATTCAACGATGAAAACAATCTCAAATGCATTATATGTAATGGTGACTGAATAGTGTGTAATAGAAACGACAGTGTCGATTTTTTCACGTTTGGCCGTACACTGCTAACTATCCTTTTGAAAAATCGAAGGCCACCTACAACTTTTGGGAGTAGTTTCTGGCGACTTATTTTACAGGAAGAAATAGTTCTGATACTTTACACTTGATAATTTCAAACACTGCGATAAAGTACCTTGGCATATGGCAAACAGGAGTCCAATGCCATAAGAGAAGGGCCGAAATTTATCAAGTGCTGTTTACGAGTGGCAAGTAATGGCAATAGTGACCCTTAAAATTATACCTTTATACCGTATTTTTTTACCCAGTCAACGTATACGGCTACGCAAATCATCTCACCACCCTCAAGTTCATTCAGTGTAATTGGCGTATATAAATACTCTATTAATAACAAGTTATTCCCTCAGTTAACCTCGTTCATCCAGTCAAGCGTATACTTGATTCCCTTCTCCAAGTCAACGTTTGGCCTGTATCCCAGAAGAGTTTTGGCTTTGGTGATGTTGTGATATCTGTATGCACACACAACCCTCACTCTAAATGGCGTAAGGCCAGCTTCTTTACCAGAGAACTTTGCAAAAACTTGCGACAAATGCCCCAATACAATGGCTAGAGGGCGGTTGAGAACAATGTTAAAATTGTCGATGTGTCCATCGGCTTTCCACACTGTACGCGCAAGGGTCCAGAAGTACGTGGGAGCATCATTGGTGATAAAAAAAGCCTCACCACCAATCGAACTAGCACTATTTTCATCTAATAGCTTTTTAGCAGCTAATACGTGAGCATCAGCAACGTTACCAACGTAAGTCCAGTCAAATAAGTTATTATTGTCGCCAATTTGGAACTTCGATTGGCCTGCTCTGGCAACCTGTCTCAGCCCAGGGACAAGCTGCCGGTCACCGGGACCAAAAATTCCTGCTGGCCTTAAAGCTGTAGTTAAAAAGCCCTCATCGGGAGCGTTGGCTTTCAATACCATATCCTCGGCCTTCGCCTTAGTTTCGTTATACGCATCCATTGGAATCTCGGGTATGGGCCACGACTCGTCGGCGTTGTAGATATCCTGTCCGTTGAAAATCACACCAGCTGAAGAGGTGTAGACGAAAGCTTTGATCTTAAGCTTTTTAGCACATTGTAGCAGGTTCTCAGTGCCTGTAACATTCACCTTCTCGTATATCTCTTGAGCCATACCGTGAACGGGTGACGCAGAGTGCACAATGCAATCCGGATTAGCTTTTTTGATGGCATTCTCGACATCTTCTGATGATGTCAGATCACCTATATGCATGTGAATCTTCTTAGGATCAAAGGAGAAGTACTGTGACAATTTTTCAGGCACGGGCCTGATGTCAAAGACATGGATCTCGGGCCTAGGTGACTCCTGCCAGAATTGCTGGATTAGATGAAGGCCCAGAAAGCCAGAACCACCTATCAGTAGTGCAGAATTCAGGGACATTGTAGCACTGCAAAAAATAAAAAAAACGGAGTTATTTAGTCAAGAATTGGTCGCTTGACAGGGTGGTGATATTTGATAGGGTCTCAGTCAATAAGCTGTCGTACAGAAAGCGAAAAATCTATACGAGATGAATAATCACGTGACTTGGGGCGCGCACTTGCGCTTCATTTCAGCAGCATTCCCAATTCGGCAACGCGGAAAATAGCACTGTGACTCAGGAAGTAAAAATTCATCAAGTTAGTGAGTCCTTCTTCTTTCCTACTCTTCTGCTTTCTTTACATTTTCTCTTATATCAGACCAATCAATAATATGACTGAACAAAAGCTATGGGGTGGCAGGTTCACTGGTGCCACAGACCCATTGATGGATCTGTATAATGCTTCCTTGCCTTACGATAAGAAAATGTATGCTGCCGACTTAGAGGGAACTAGGGTGTACACGATGGGTCTGCAGAAGATCGGGCTCATCTCTGAAGAAGAACTTCAGGAGATCCACAGGGGGCTTTCATTGATTCACGACGAGTGGGAAAGTGGCACTTTCCAAGAGAAACCTGGTGATGAAGATATCCACACAGCCAATGAGCGTAGACTAGGAGAGCTGATAGGCCGTCAGATTTCAGGAAAAGTGCACACAGGTCGTTCTAGAAATGACCAAGTTGCCACTGATATGCGTATCTACGTGAGAGAACAGCTTACCAAGCTGTCTACCTTCCTGCAGGAGTTTATCAAGACCATAGTTAAGAGAGCAGAGACAGAGATTGACGTTTTAATGCCTGGATACACCCACTTGCAGAGGGCTCAACCCATCAGGTGGTCTCATTGGTTGAGCATGTATGCGACATATTTCACCGAGGATTACAAAAGGCTACAACAGTTGATTGAGAGAGTAAATGTTTCGCCCTTAGGAGCCGGTGCGCTGGCTGGACATCCCTACGGAATTGACCGTGAGTTTTTAGCTAAGAACCTTGGTTTCAATGGCGTTATTGGCAACTCTTTAGCTGCAGTTTCTGACAGAGATTTCGTCGTAGAGACGATGTTTTGGGGATCTTTGTTCATGAACCACATCTCAAGATTTAGTGAGGATTTGATTATCTATTCCACAGGCGAGTTTGGCTTCATTCAGTTGGCTGATGCCTATTCGACGGGATCGTCTCTGATGCCTCAAAAGAAAAACCCTGACTCTTTGGAGCTGCTAAGAGGCAAATCTGGTCGTGTTTTTGGTTCCCTAGCTGGTTTCATGATGAGCATAAAATCGATCCCATCTACGTACAACAAGGACATGCAGGAAGACAAAGAGCCACTATTTGATTCGCTAGTCACCGTAGAGCATTCAATTTTGATAGCCACAGGTGTGCTGTCTACCTTGGCTATTGATGCTGAGAAGATGAAGAGCGCTTTGACGATGGATATGCTGGCTACTGACCTTGCTGACTACCTCGTTAGAAAAGGTGTTCCTTTTAGGGAAACACACCACATCTCTGGTGAGTGTGTCAGAAAGGCCGAAGTGGACAAGTTATCTGGAATAGACCAACTTACACTTGAGCAATTTAAAGCTATCGACTCCAGATTTGAAGTTGACGTATTTGAGACCTTTGACTTTGAGCAGAGCGTAGAGAGAAGGACTGCCACTGGAGGAACAGCCAAGTGTGCTGTTTTCAAGCAACTGGAGCAGATAAAGCAGCAGGTGGGCTGGGTATAACCGGGCTTCGTCCTTTTGTGAGGACGCCGCTGGTAATTTTATCTAGATGTTGCACTCCCTTTGTATCAACCCGTTCATCATATGTGGTCACTGAGATGACCGTCAAATCTCTAAATGACTATCCCTTTAACTGAAATAATTTACTATCAATAACATATATATCCTATTAAAGGCGTTCATTAGCAATTCGTCACGCTGTCTAAGTCGATTATCACATCTGTCGGGTTGGTAGTATAATATTTAGGTGTCGTTTCCACATTTTTCGCAAGTGGGCTCGAGCAGCTAGCGCCAAAGGCACTTTCTTTTCTTATTACACAATCTTCTAATTTATAGTCTGACATCCGAGAAAGTTCTCTGGGGTTTAATGGTTTATTGTCGAAAACAGACAGTGTTCTTCTAGACGAAATTGTAGGCAAACTGTCCTGGCTGTTGAATAGGACTGCTTTACTTCGTGTATGGTTGATCGCACCACCAACTGGCATGTTTGATTCGGTGGATCCATGCGATGAAAGTGATGCAATAGAGTTCCTATTGGAAAAGGTACTGCTTGAAGGGGACTCTGGAGTAGAAACGTTGGAATTACTGGACCCTAAAGAAACGCAATTATCCCGCTGTCTGGGAGCCTCATTTTTAAGGCCACTCTTATTAAATCCGGGAAATGAAAAGCTGCTGAATCGTCTATACTCGTTATCTCTTTCGCTTCCCAGCTCCCTATTAGGTGCTGAACCCACTATACGTTCCTGCATCTCAACGTTTGGCTATTCAAACGAAGAAAAGAAGCCAATCTTCATTAATATTTGAAACCAGTCAAGAGCAAAACGTATTGAGCACGCTGAAATTTAATGTAAAATTATTGCTACACCGAAGCTGGCCGTCTTATATTCTATTGTTAAAAATATTACTATTGTGATCCGGAAAGCATTGACAGCAAATGTATAAGCTTTGCATAAGCTTTCCGGGTGATTCAGAGTTGTGCGTCAAATGCAGCTAAAGACAATCTAGATGCAGTCATTACAGCGAAGGTTTGTGTTCCATACTGCGACAGAAATGGATTTATGACACTATTCGGCGGTACGACCCGCATTCTGAACAATAAAGCTGCACCAAAAGCTCTTGCAGAACTTGCGCAAGGAAACTCCAGCAATATAATGCATGTCAAACTTTATGCATGAAACCCCAGAAAGAACAGAGAGACTAATAGTTGAGAAGAGACGCTTTTCAGCAAGATCTGAGTTTACGAGCTTGACAAGCAAACCCAAACTGGGCTAGGATTTAGCCTGATGCAGACGAGCATAGTAATAGTTTTCAGTTTCGAAATCGGAGAGTAATACCAGACTTCCAAGGCTTTCCTGGTTTCATTCACAAAGGAAGACTTCCAACTGAAATTTACACCATAGGAAGCCGAAAGATACTTTTTCAGCATCTACCAATTTATTACAGCTACAAGAGCACAGTAAGCCTAAGCAACATTAGCTCCCATGTATCGATTATCACTCGGATAAGTTGAGAGCAATGCCGTATAAAAGCCGATCTGCACGCAGCTTTATCCTGATCAAGAAAAGTACTGAATTAGCAATTACAATACTTTCCATAATTATACATTATTACACCAGGTAAGTCAATCCCCGCAAGTGGAAGCTACGAGCATATTATTCACACCATTCGCAAAGACCCACTCCTACTTAACCAGAAAGCACAAGCTAACAATTGGCTAAGCATGTCAGAAATTTGGGTATACTATGGTCGTCATAATTAAGAGTACATCCGATTGGTGCACAGCATTTTGTCATCACATAGAGTGAGTCCCTTTGAATTGCGAATGAATAATATGCCAAAGCTTACTCACATATATACTACGTATCGGCCACGAAATGTGACAAAACCAATCTCATGACCAACCCCCTGATTGAGTTAGAGATCAGTTTTATCTTTCGTGCTTGTCTACGCCAAGTTAAAAAGAATAGTGTTAAGGCAATGTGAGGAAAATTTTTGAAAAGTGAAAATTTATCTAAAAAAAGAAAAAGCGAGAATCATAAAACTTGGTTGCAGGTGTAGTTATGAAGCAGGGTAATACAAGATTTGGGAAGATTCAAGTTGTATTCAGTAAGGCGTCAAAGTATACGAAATTGAAGAGTTGGCGATGGGTTGGCAGTGGCCGGCCGTACTCACGTTAAAGTGGCATTGTTTTTAGTGAGGTTTAGGGAGATAATAAACATCGGTATTGTGGTCGTTAGTATCGCCTCCATGCAGGTCACTTTGACAGCCATCTCCGAAAAGGCCTACGGTATGTATCAGACGATTCAGACATACAGTTCGTCACTTGGAAGCTTAAGTGGATTTCCTAAACTAAAAGTGTTTGATGATATATTGGTCTATTTGAGTTACATAACAGAAATTGAACGGTGAGACGCCAAAAACTCAAATTTGAAAATATAATTTTAGGGAATGGAAAGAGGTGTGATAATACAATTAAAGTATGTCCAGTATCTGAAAAGTTAATTCTAAATTTACACAGAAATAATGACCGCTATAAACTTGGCTAGTATAAGATAATGAGATATACCTATCCATGGGTTCATTACAATCCAGAGGTCTATGGAACGTTCTATAATATAGTTGACTGTCTCAGAACGATTACAAAAGTATCAGTTCGTTACCAACAGAGTGAGAAAATGAGAGGCTTGGTAGCTGGAATTACTAGAATTTGCGCGCTTGGTTGAACTACATATACTCACCTGTAATCAAATCGATTGAAAGCTCCTCTGAGCTCCTTTGAATCTGTATTTAGTGAAGGCTCATTTTAGCGCAGCACTTCATGAAGATCTAGCCTTGAGCAGATCCACGCCGAAACGCGTTTAACTCAAAATATCACAAATAACGTGCGCCTAGGAGTTCATATGCACGCAATAGACGCGTTGGTTCCAATATGTGCTCTTTGAGTTTTGAGGCTCCTCATCCGTCGTAGTCTCAGAAGGGATAAATTGGTCGCGCAAATCGCGTATTTTTCTTGTGCGACGCGTTAGCGACCCCTGCAGAATCATTGCCAAAGGGACGTAGACACGGCATAAGCTGCATGAACGCGCATAGAATGTGCATTAAGACGCGTCAAACCTGTGACAAATCTGTCGCCAACACGTCTCAGAATTGTCTGGCATCAACAAGCACGCTTCTCTTTGCGCGCCTGCTCCTTTCAGATACTAGAGGGGATGCTAGAGGTGCAGTGCCTGCTACATGAAATAAACACAGTGAACATTTCACTACCTTTACCAAAACTTTTCATATAAATGTTCTGCATATCTTGATCCTTTTCAATTTCAATCTTTTGCTCTTTACTCTCAAGAACTGCAGACTGTAATCCACTTAACAGCTGTTTCAACTTCCATATAATAACGAACACTTTCATAATACTACTACAATGTCGCTCGACGCCCAGGCCATGAAGCTCTTTCTGAGCTCTCCAGTCACTCAAGAAATGATTCACCAGCTGGTGACGGTTGCTTTGCAAGTTCTTCCATGCGAGTCTTCCAAAACTTACCAACAGCAAATGCCCTCCCCACCCGACTCACCCAACTCTGAGCCCATCACCAAAACGAAGCCACTGCCTTCGTTGATGACATTTATCACAAAGTTGGTGCGCTACACCAACGTTTATACCGGTACACTTATGGCCACTATGGTGTACCTTAACAGACTGAAAGCCAGATTGCCCCGAGACTCTCAAGGACTGCCTTGTACCAGGCACAGAATTTTTTTGGCGTGTCTGATCCTCTCCGCTAAATACCACAACGATTCTTCCCCTAAAAACAAGCATTGGAGCAAGTACACCGATGGCCTATTCAAGAGGGAGGACGTCAATCTAATGGAAAGACAGCTGCTCATGCTGTTGGACTGGGACCTCAGAATTTCAAACGCCGAACTCACTCGTGTTTGGAAACGCTTCCTGGAGCCTGTCAAGCTGGACTTGAAGAGAAAACAGGCTATCAGACACAGTGCTTCTCAAAACATGATCGCTCCGCTCGGCCACTGTTCAAAGGAATACGCTACTGCCCCTTCTACGCAAGCACCTGCACTACCATCATACACCCACAATCAGACTTTGCACCAGGGTCCTCACCCAAGCTACATTTCTTACAGCAGATCTTCCTCTAGCAGCTCTCTAGACAGTGCTCACTCTAGAGGCTCTTCCACTTCGAGCGTCAGCTCTTCAAGTTCAATGAGCTCGATCTCTTCGCTTGAGCACCAATCACAGTACAGCAACAAGCCTCGCAATATGAGTCGTATGGCATCAAAAAAGCCAGCCATGTATCAGCACCACAATGCGGTGTATGACAATTATGAACTCAACTCAATCATTGATTCGTTTGCCGCCAAGGAGGAGAAAGAGCTTAAGAGCTTGATCAGCCAGTATGTGCGCGCTTAAACACAAGACTATACCACAAGACGTTTTGCATACCCACTTGATATACTACCAGCTTTTAGGTCATGGGAGATAGACATGACATTTGCATTTTTCTTTCAACGGCTTACTCTCTTCTATTTATTTTCTGCATTTAGCCCACAGCGCAATATATATCTCTTACTGTGTAAGGTATACAAAAACACGATTATATGTGATAATTTACAATTTATTTTCAATTTCAAAATTGCACCAAGCATTGAACACTGTTTAGTTTGAGTGTATTGCCCTATTATTTTACTACCGAAACTATATATTATCCAAGTACACACAAGCTCGTGAGTATCTATTCCCCAAAAAAGATAATGGTAAAAGTCGTGACAGTTCCAGTGTCGCGACGGGACTGCACCCTGCGATCATACCTACTTTTTTCATTGATGCACCAAATTTCCCGTAGCGAGAAGCTTAGCCAAAGTCATCAAACCAATACATCCCTTGTGTGGATAGTAAGAAGTGCACTCCGATTGCCTGCCTGGCTGCTCATTACACAATTCTATGGCAGAAGAAGAAGTCTCCCACCCTCCTGAGTCGCCGTCCCCAGATTTCGTGGCGAAATTGACTCTTCTTGAGAGCGAGGCGCAGACCGTCGATGGCTCTAACAAGGAGGCAGAGCATGAACTGCTCAATTCCGACAATAACAACAACGATGAGGGTGTTTCCGAGGAAATTGGCAACAAAGGGGTCCAGAAGGAGCAAAAGCCGAAGTCTCACTTTAGGGCAGGGTCTACTCCAGAGTCAGACATAGAGTCATCAGAGTTGATTGAGAGATACTCAGACGAAAGCGAGCGACCAGAGTCACCAGCTTCACATCAGGCAGACGTCCACAGAGTTATTTCAAACTCACCGGATGTTGTAGGAACACCAGTTGTTCCCAGTGCTGCTGGACCAAAACCAGCTGGTAAAAAAAGAATGACATTACAAGAAAGACTGGCCCTGGCAGCAGCCAGTAAACGGAAGCTGCCTTCTAAGCAAGAGACTGAGGCAGGCGAGTCCAATGCAGCAACCGACGAAAAGGCAACTAAACAGGCAGATGTCGAAAGAAATAATAATAAAGACCCAAGAGGTAGTCCGACCGCTAGCTCAGTACATGCTCGAAAACCTCTAACGCTGCCTGATGAGTATGAAAAGCTGGACAAGGCCGAATTGTTGGAGTTTCTAAAAGCGTACAGTAAGGAGGTACAGCAATACGTCAACAGTAGGAACGACGAAACTGAAGAGTTGAAGCGCAAAATCAAGGCTACAGCTATCAAGCCCCAGTCCAATACCGGCAATGGTCAGTTGGAGAAGAGGCTGCAAGAGAAAGAAAACCAGATCAAGGAGTTACTCGAAGAAGGGTCTAAGCTGTCTATAAAGGAGGTGAATCTGACGCAACAAATCAAGAAAATGAAGCAGAAGGAACTGTCCATGGAAGATGAGTACGAGAAGCTGCGACAGAAAAACGAGTCATTGAACGACAAGCTGAACAGCATCACGGAGGAGATTGAAAATGCAAAAGAAATGGAGCGAAGTGTTAAAGAAGAACGTTTGCAAACAGAAACGCTGCAAATGAAATATGAGAACCTCGCCAAAGAGCACAACAACGTGTACAACGAGTTGAAAGAGCTGAAGTACAGGCGTTACGATATTCAGTTGAGCAATACGAAGAAGAGTCTTGAGGAAGAATCTAAGCGAGCTCAGGATTTGGCATCGGCACTTGAGAAATTGACAGAGGAATATGAAGACTACAAAGTAAAGACGCGATCTGAGATCTCAGAACTGGAGCTGCAGCTACAGACTGAAAGAAGTAAGTTCAGTGCCACTTTGAAAGAGAA
Source organism: Wenyingozyma naganishii (assembly GCA_003706235.2). Taxonomy (NCBI): domain Eukaryota; kingdom Fungi; phylum Ascomycota; class Pichiomycetes; order Pichiales; family Pichiaceae; genus Wenyingozyma; species Wenyingozyma naganishii. The sequence goes on along the minus strand of PPKS02000001.1, from coordinate 530,711 downwards.
TGTTAATGAAATCAAAAGGCTTGAAACGAAGATGGAATCCTTGCGTATAGAGAGCGAAAGTACGCGTGAGTCCTCTTTCAAAAACACTGGAAATGGCAATAGTGAACAGCAGGCCCTTAGTCTAGGCGGTGTTTCTTCGTTAGACCTTATCCAGGCTCAATACACTCAGGCCCAAGAGAACTGGAAGTTGATCGAGAGTACCTATCTGAAGAAGATTAACAATCTGGAGAGTGATGTGGCAGTGCTGAAGCAGAAAGACATTAACAACACTAAGAAAGTAAAAACCTTGACTAGTGATTTGAAGCAGAAAGAGAAGGAGATTGCCGAAATGATGGAGTCAGATGCTGTGTTATCCTCTCAAGTGCAAGAGCTTACTCAGAGTATACATGATAAGCAAAAGACTATAGAACTGCTTGGGTCTAACTACACTGCCCTGCAGAGAGATTACGATATTGAAAGGGAGAGTTTCCAGAAGCAAATCTCTGCCTTGGAAGACGAAAAGAGTCGTCTTGACAACATAGGCAAACTTCGTTTGGATACCTCTGCGTCTGCCAATGCGGTGAATGCAAACAACCTTTACCTCAATGACCTTAACACGGGTGGAAGTTATAACAATTACGGCTACCCAGCTTACACTAACTATCGCAGCATGCGTTCTACCAGCTCCATATCTGCTGACAATATCGCGATCGGAGAGAGCTCATCTACGCCTCGTCATTCGAACAGAACTTCTTCCGTTGGGTTGGCCAACGGCATGCCTTCTGCACTCTCTGACACGCCCACGCCTATGGGTTATTCACCGTATGGAGTGACACAAGGGCCTCCGCCATTGGAGCCCATAGAAGACACTATTTCTCCTGAGAATAGTGCAAACTTCATTGCTTCTTCGCCTGTGTTCTCGACTAAAAAGCCCTTTGGCTACTCATCTGCATCACATAGCAGGGACGATCTCACTATTCTAGGCACCCCTAACGTTGCTGGTGTCGAAGGAAGCGGATCTACTCGCAATGCGACGGCCAATATTCAAATGATGAACAAGCTATCTTCACATATCCGCCGGTTGGAAGTCGAGATGCTGTCGCTGAAGGACGAAGTTGAGCAACTGAACCAGCAAAAAGCTCAGGCCTCGGAGGAGATCATCAAATTGCAGAAGGAAAACAAGGAGGTTGAGAATTTGAAGAGTGAGTTATCCAGGGCGAAGGAGGAGTACGATGAGCTGAACACTGTGTATGACCGTACGCTGGTACTTCTGGGTGCAAAGTCCGAGAAGGCTGAAGAGCTCAAGGCCGACGTTGAGGATTTGAAGGACTTGTGCAGGCAGCAGGTTCAGCAGATGTTGGAATTGCAAGAGAAGTACAGGACAAATTGAAAGGGCAGAGGCACTCAGACGGTACGGTATGGGATATTCATTAAGTATGAGAAATCGACACGTTACGCCACTCTATCGAAGCAGAAAAAATCCCGACGGTAAATACTATCGTACATAATGTATATTACAATCACGTATCTATGAGCATTAGAATTGGAATTGGAATTAGTTATTGCCCTGAGCGATAGCTTTCTCGGTATGAGTGTCGATATCAATGGCCTCCCATGGGTAAGCAATCCAAGAGTCCGGTACGGTGAGACCAGCAAAATAAGAACCCCCGTTCATCATCGACTCGTCAATATCAGCTCTCTTGGGCTTATCCTTGTTGTGAAGAACAAAAATGGAGAACTTTGTTGTCTCTGCCGATCTCTGTAGCTTCTCTGCAATTTCCACAACATCCTTGTGTAGCTCTTTCAAAGCGTAATGCAGAGTGGTTCTGGTATCATCAACCTCGTCAACAATCAGAACGTTCTTGCCAATGAGCGAGTCAAAGTGCTTGTCCAATGCACCAAAATCCAGCCACTGTGTTCTGATAACTTCCTTTCCAATACTGTCAATTCCTGTGCCCAAATCCTCGTAAAGAGACAAACCAATAGCCTGAATAGGGATGTTCTTCTCACCCTCCTGCTTCAGAAAACTTCTGATGATTCTAGCTGGGATGAATCCTCCTCCTCCTATGGCGATAATGATGTCAATCTTGCCCTCCTTCTCCCTGATTTCAGCGGCAGCTTTTTGGCAAAGCTTGTGAACAGAATTGTAGCCAACGTATACCTTTTCAGTGGACATATTTTTATGGGGATGGGTGGTATACAGAGTTGAGAGAAAACTGTGTTCCACCATTCCCTGAGGAAATTTATGCACTATAAATTCTTTAGTAAATTTTTTTTTAATTTTCTTCCCTCTTAAGATTTTTATCAAATTTTGATTTTTTTCACAAAATTCCTGAGATCTTCCATAGTTAAGACGCTCATTTTCAAGAGTCTTGCGATCGTCGTTTCTTTTTGATGTATTAGTGCGGAATATGACCTTCTTGCAGCATGTGTCGTTGTAGTGTAATCCCTAATACTACTTCGTTATTGTTCTAACAGTCACTGCTACATGATATACAAAGAACGACGCCTTGGTAGCCCTACCCAGAACGTACTTGCTAACAACTATTTTGTATCTCGCATCCCACGCACAAGTCACACGATAATAATATGCTCTGTTCCTTATGTATTACATGGATTTACAGTTCTATTTTCTATTCTGTCCTTATCGACTACTCCTCGCCCAAATCGCTATCCATGTGCTCTTCGTTTGCCTCGCCATCTTCAGCAAACTCGTCGTCATTTTCTCCGTCCAATACTATAGAAGTATGGGCAACACTACCGTTAGCGTCATCATCGTTAGATGCCTCCAACGCGCTTCCCTCTTCTAGTGAAACGGAATTGAATTGATCTCTCAGCTGCAGCTGTGATTGTAGAAGCTGTAATTTTCCTTCCAAAGCTAGCAGATTCGGTACCAGCTTCACGTTCTCAGAGAGCGTAGATTGTACAATCTTAAGAATGTCTACAGCGTCCGTGTCTTTGGTGATGAGGTCTCCTTTAATTATCAGCAACCTCTTGAGCCATTCATTAACGACAACAGAAGATTGTGCCTCAGAAACCAAGAGTCCCAATGTTTTGAATACTTTAACGGCCATCTCGTCAGGTAGAGCATACAAGACACTCTTTATCTTATCCTGGTTTTGCACCAATAGCGGCTCTAGTTTTTCACTGTCTTCAGCACACTCGTTTATCAAGGCAACAACCTCGTGAGCATCAGATTTGCTGAGATCCTCTAGTTCTTCTGCATCACTCTCTTCGCTCTCGCCGTTATCTTCCATCATCGGCACTTCATTCGCGTTCGTCAGTTCTGCTTGCTCACTTTTGTCGCTTTTCTCAAACTCTGCCTCGTCGAGATCGCCCAGTTCTATCACCTTGACGCCTGCTTCTCCCTCTAGATCTAATGATACAGTCTTCAGACGAATCTTATGCCCATCATACCACACAAAGAACCACTTCTGGGAGTCTTTTTGTACCAAATTCACAATTCTGGCTTCATTGTTCCCCGGTTTCAGCACCAGCTGGGCTTCGACCACCTTCCTAGAGCTTCTCTCCACCGTTTTATTAAACACATCAAAAAATACCTCCACATTCCCTTCCTCAGTGAATATTAATAGAGACTCTTCCCCTTCCTGGGTGTACTTAGCGTCGCTTACTTCTATGGAAGCAATTGTCCCGTTGCTTTTTAAATTACTGACAACACTGGAAGAGCTCAGCTGTGCAATGCTAACAAAAGCATGGTCCTTTCTGGCTATGACCACGAATTCGGGATGAGTCTTAGACTGCTTAACGCACACGATCGGCACATGATGCAATTTAGTGGGAGTGACCTTCACACTATCGAGCCCTTCGCTCTGACCAATCACATGCAAGTTAGAAGATGCCAATACTATGCTATTCTGGCCCTTATGTTGGACACTCGTAGTGTAGCTGATCGCCTTATCGTGACGCCAATCTTTAGTCTCCGAAGCCCTATTACTCAGCACCTCGTATCGCTTCAATTTGCCCGCCTCGTATATCCAAAAACTCTTTTCTTCAGGTATATAACAAACACCGGCAACTTTTGGTTCTGTCGTTACTTTATTCACAAACTCCCTCTTGGAAGGCGAATAGACAAGGATGTCACCAGACACTAGGACAATTACCAAGTACAGATCGGAGCTTTGCAAAGCTTCTATAGTTGCACCATTAGCTTTTCGCTTCGTGGTTTTGCGAGAGTCATTTTTCCTAGCCACCTGAATAAACTCAAGACTCTTAACAGTCTCTTCGGGCTCCAGCTTGATCGTAGCAATGGGCTTCTCGTCCTTGTGATATATATCCAATAACTGAATTTCGTTCACTCCAGAACGGTCAATCACAGTCGAAATGAAACGCCTGGTAGAATCAGAAACTGAGTTCAGTAGGTAGTTTCTCATATTTTCAGCGTTTCGGTCGTGCTAGCTTCCCTTTTTGTGAGACGGAGACTGTGTCGAAATGCGTCTACTCCCTCATTATGTACACTTCATAACATATAAAAAAATTTGGGTGAAAAATTATAGGTGCATATTAATGGTGTACGGATGCTTACTATATTTTAGGAAAACTTAGTGGAAACTAATAAGCTTCTAGCTATTACTTTGGTTTCCGTAATGTTTTCCTTTTGCAAATACTTGCTGTAGAACAGAATTGTATTATGTAACATTTACCGTATTTAACAAAACTCTCTCACTCAGGCTTGGGTATCACTGGGACACCACGTCGCAAATATTGGCCAGTAAGGCCTGATCGTCCTCGGTAAGCTTGGAAACTAAAATAGCGTATTTCTCGCTCTCGTTGTCTCTCATCTGGTAAAACGTGTCTCTGAAATGCTTGAACACGTTGATATTGTCTAGTACAGTGTTCGAAAACGGCTCATCGTCAAGGTCATCTTCGTAGTCCTCATCAAGCGCTTCTCCAGCAAGTATCTCCGATTTTTCTTGCAAAAACTGAAGGTAATCTTCAGCAGCGTCGTTGTCATCTCCGAAAGTTTCCTCAAGAGCATCCTCATCACCATCATCATCAGCCCACGCAGAAATACCGTAGACATCAGATCCAAACTTCTCTTCTGGGTTATAAGTCGCTCTTCTTTGTTCCATTTCCTTAAGCGCCTTAGGTAAGACGTTAAACAAAACAGCAAGACCTTTTCCGAAATCTCCTAAAACGCTGTCTAGCGAAGCTGTCCGGAGGTTATCCAGGGATATAGAAGCCAGGCTCAAGATACCCAGCACAGATAGTTTTAAATCAAAAACCTTCTTCATCTTAGGTAGGAGCTCGAACCAACGCTTGAAAAACTCTTCGAAAAACTTCTCGTTGACCAGCACTTGTAAAGAAGTTAACGCGTCAACACTTATAGAAGCAATAACGACGTTCAAATGCGACACTTGGTATGCGACCATGTTGCGATTGAGTTCATTGCTGGTTGCCATAAATGTGATCGCAGTCTTAATGAGCGCAGGTAAATAAGTCTTCGAAGCTGGAAAACCCAATGCTATGATGAAGTTTTGCGCTAAGCTCGAAGCTTGCATTATCTCTAACAAACCGATGTCCTCGTCCTCGGAACCAGCATCCAAAACCTTGTTGATAAGCTGAAACATCGCATTTTGATACGAGGAGTTTTGTTTCAGCTGGTCAGCACCATATATCATGTAATTTTTCAGAGCTGGCACGCAGTCTTCTAAAAACATAGACAAATCACTCTCAATCAAGGCCGTTAAAAAGTACTCAAACATGCGCCACATGGTGGGAGATACAGACCTTGTCATGAAAGTCGTGTTCTCAATCAACTCTGAAACCTCGGAGTAAAAGTCGTCAATCTCATTCACCAGAACGAGCTCAATAACAGGAGCATAGCAACCCTCCAATTGATGGATCATGTCAGCAGAGTTCTCAAAGTACAAAAGCACAGTGATGATGGTATTAAAAACACCAAGTGCAGCTGTATGTTTATCACTAATGTCGTCTGCTGCATCTGCATCGTACTCGTCAGCGTCAATATCTGAGACAGCCAAAATTTCTCTCAGTAGTCTCTGCAATTGCTCACTTAGTTTGTTCATTAAATTGTACCCAAATGGCTGTAACTGTTCAGAGTAATTCTCAACGCATTCCTGAATCACAGCAGAGATAGTATCACTATCAACCTTGTTGGACAAGTCCAGAAGCTTCTCCATAACCTCAACCATGATGGTTCCTAGAGCCTCTTTGAACTGCTCAAACTCTATGAAGGCCTGAATAGCGAGAGCTGCCTCCAGCTGCACGGGAAGATTGTCTGTTTCGTCAAAACAAGTCATCACACCTTGAAACAGGGCACTAAGTGTTTGCGGATCAGAAAATTCAAGCTTGTCGAATTTTGCTGCTACGTCACAGGTCCTGGCCCTTAAAAAGGCATGCTTTGATCCGAAGTTTGGTAGCACATAAATTGTCAGAAATTGTTCCATTTGTGACCTAAACTGTGACTTTTCGCTCGTCAAAGCACCAGCAATCGCACCAACTATACGTAATGCACCTTCTTTCTGTTTGGCAACGTCTAAAGTCTCCTCTACGTGCTGGAGACTATCTAGTTTCTCGTAAGCAAACTTCAGAATAATCTCTAAACAGGACTTCTTCCTCTTAGACACCAGCGTACTGATCAAACTCAAGATTTCTGACTGCACATCACCAGTCTCGGCATAAAAATCAAGAATCATATGAATATATTCGTGTGGATCGTTCTCAAACAACTCAAGTGTGGTGTCACTCGGGCACAAAATAGGGAATGCTATTCCACTAATAATGGCGCCAACGTGTGGCTGTACCAGGGGCCAGCACTGCTTGTGAGTAATACACCTCTCCAAAAAGCAGATCACATAGTATAGACAACTATCACTGATCCACTGCTCACCGTTTCTCCAGGCCTCTATTTTTTTGAAATAAACGTTAAGCAGCTGGGGAACTATGACTTGAACAAGCACTGCCCTAACTGATGGGTAGTCGAACTTAGCTGAAAGGCTTTTAGCTCCATAGCGGTCAAACAGTCTAAAAAAATTAGCAGCTGCCCACTTTTGGGACTTCACCCAGGGACTTAAAAACCTGTCTTCCTCATCCAAGTCCATTACCTCACTAGGAAGAGTCATGTTAATTACTTCCACGTGGAAAGAAGACCACTGTTCGATGATAGCAGGCAGCTGCAATGCCTCTGGCAAATCATAGTACGTCACAAATTTATAGCACTTCACTACCGCTCTGACAATCTCACCAGATTCGTAGTGGGAACTATAAGCCTGAGGATTGGCAACAAACTGCTTACCCATCTCTAAGACAACGGGAAAGAATTCGGCAATGATTGGATCCAATTCTGCGGCTCTCTCGGTGTTAGTTTTCCACCTGTAAGTTCGGCACAACTCCTGAAATGCTATGATACCTGTATAAAGAGAGGCAATCTGAGTTGCGTCTTGGAAGAGGCCTTTTAATATATCTAATAATCCTGGCCATTTGGCAGGGTAGTCGTGTGTGATGATAGTTGTCAATGCTGTCTTTAACTGGATTTTCAAATTTCTGTCCACCTTTACAATCAATGGAATGATCCGTTCACGAACAAAAGGTTTCTCGTCATTGTCGACCTCTTTTTCCCATGATCTGACAACCCTATTCTTAAAGTAAATAACACACGCTTTCTTCACAACAATGTTGACATCATCAGACCCGAGGATCTCTAAGCAGGCTCCAAGGAATCCAACGACGTTCTCTGCACTTTTCAGCTGAGATTCAGCTTGACGCCTGATCTCTTTGTCTGCCTGAAGCGAGGCAAGAAAGCAGTCGTGTAGTGCCTTAACGTCCATGGGGAATAGAGAAGTTGATTAAAAGTACAGTGTCCGAGGGCAAGAGGCTGTATGCAGGAATCGTTAATAAGAGCCTGAAGCGAGAGCTTTATTTGAACAATATGCTCGCTTTGATTGCCCGTGAGTCGGCGAAATAGCACTGTGCAGTTTAGCTGGTCTGCCTTGTTTGACTAGCGCACCTAAAAAATAAGAGTCCTCAAATTTTTTTTACTAGCTAGACCAATTCAGACTTTTACTCCGTAGGTCGATCGACGTGATGAGAAGAAATTTATTAGTAAACTAGTGCATATTCTATACATTTTTCGCTTCAGGATGAGTATTGCCTTCAGTGGTTTACATAGCATACTTATATATACGCCAGCTACCCCCTTCGGACAATATCGACACAATCAAAATGGCACCGGCTACAATTCTCTGCATTGGCATGGCCGGCTCAGGCAAAACAACGTTTATGCAGCGCCTCAACTCCCACTTACACACCAAGAAAGAACCTCCATATGTCATCAATCTTGACCCAGCTGTAATGAAAGTGCCCTTTGGATGCAATATAGACATCAGAGATTCGGTAAAATACAAGAAAGTGATGGAAAACTACAACTTGGGGCCTAACGGAGCGATTGTGACTTCCTTGAATCTGTTCTCCACTAAGATAGATCAGGTAATAGGATTGGTTGAGAAGAGATCTGAAAATTACAAGCATGTGATAATTGACACTCCTGGCCAGATTGAGTGCTTCATATGGAGTGCTTCTGGAGCAGTGATAACAGAGTCATTTGCCTCCACCTTTCCCACTATGATTGCTTATATCATTGATACTCCCCGGTCATCTAGTCCCACGACGTTCATGTCTAACATGCTGTATGCCTGCTCTATCTTATACAAAACAAAGCTGCCGATGATTATAGTGTTCAACAAGACAGATGTTCGTGACGCTAGTTTTGCAAAGGAGTGGATGACCGACTTTGAGGCGTTTCAAGAGGCCATAAGATCGAATCAGGAGCTTAGTGATGAGACCTCGAACGGCTCAGGCTACATGGCATCACTAGTCAACTCTATGAGTCTTGTGCTGGAAGAGTTTTATTCGACTTTGGATGTGGTGGGTGTTTCCGCTTATACGGGCGCAGGTTTTGACGAGTTTTTGAATGTTGTGGACAAGAAAGTGGATGAGTACAACGATTATTATCAGGCAGAAAGACAGAGGATTTTGAAGGAGAAGAAAGACAGAGAAGCCAAAGAAAAGGCAAAGCAATTGTCACACTTAATGAAAGATTTGGGAATCAAAAAAGGCGATCAAGAGTCACAGGATGATAAAGATGAGGGAGTCGATGTTGTTTCTGATGTTGAAAGCGAGCCAGATAACGAAGAAGCCTATCAGCATGGGCTGCTAGAGCCAGATATTGGTGAGCCTGAGCGCGAGTATACGTTTACAGAGGACCGTCTAGCGGGCGAAGTCAATGACAGCACAAAGTCAATTCAGGATCGATACCAGCAGGCATTTGACAGCACTGCTAAAACTGCGTCTTCGAAGACCGCTGAAGATATTGCCAAGTATATTCGTCAAAGTCAAGGTTAGCGGAACGCCATAAATATGCTAGATATGTATGCCAGTGTATATACAAGACATGTTACTAATGCTATTTTGAACGACAGCCAGAAAGCAGTGAGCTCTTATTATCGCTAGCTCTTTGTCAGAAACACAGTACCGTCGCTCTTCTCTTGTGCTTTAACCAGCCCAAAGGACCCAATCTTGACCAGATTGTCCAGCACTTGTTCGCTCTCATTTGCCTCAGCACTATTACCGACTACAGGTGTTTTTAGCTTCAAAAAGGGAAATCTCGGCACGTTCAAAACGCAGTACTCAAACTGCAAAGCGTCAACGTGTTCCTGGGTAATTCGGTTAAATATTCGAAGGTCTCTCTTGAAGCCAGTCTCCGTGATGCCTATCAAATATGAAGCGTTCTTAGAGTTTTGAGGTCCAAACCGCAACTCTGCATCCTGTTCTTTATCGGAAGACTGGAAGGTCGTCATTACCTCCCTGAGAATGCCACTATTCTGCACTACAAAGTGATCGTACAAAAGCTCCATGTTGTTAGGGTCGGTATACCGCCGAGTTTTACCTAGTTCTGTTTCATTGTATGCCAAGTTTTCGCTTTCTATAAAGTAAACGAGTTTCTCCCATTCGTAAGCTATCCTCAAATTCTCAAATACCAACACCACAGGGAACTTGGCCAGCGTGAACTTCAGCTGGAGCTTCCAGTGGTGCAACGCTTTAGTGTGTTTATCGTGTCTCAGCCGGGTCTGACTCAACTGGGTGTCATGTTTTGGGACAGGGTCGTAGCTATCATGCACAACATCTTTCTTGGGGTCGTAGCGGTATCTTTGTGTTGCTTGATTACAGTGCAACAATGGTTTTCGGTCTCTCTTAGCAGACTCAGGGGTGGGAAAAGTTCGGGAAAAATGTCGCACAGAGAGGGTACGGAGCTGGTAATGAGAACTATGTGCAAGAACCTGAAATGGGCTCCTACAATGTCGCAGTAGCATCAATGTGCTGATCAGTAGTTGAAATCTGAAGGAAGTATGGCTCTGGCTTCTCAGGTAATCATATAGTGTAAAAGCGTACATACTAAAAAAATATATCACGGTGTACGGGTGTTTAGATATATAGAGTATATGCTAGGCAGAGAGTGGATAAGGCTCTATTCAATGACTATTATCTCACGTAGACAAGGCCCTCTCTTCTATTCCGTCGAGCACACTACTGAACTCAATTATCTGAATGTATTCAGCCTCGTTTTGAAACAGTTTGTCCGGGGTAGGGCCTCCAGAAAGACCCGAAGGGGGAACTATGCCCTGCTGTCCCTGCTGCTGTTGAGCCATAAGCTGGTCTACCATGGACTGGTCGTCCAGCAACAGGCTGTAAACCGACCTCAATCCCAGCAGATTAACGAAATACCAAGAAATAGAAGAGACCCAAGTAACATCGAGATCCGGAGTCATGATTCCGTTCTGTAGCATTGACTTGAAACGCACCGTCAATGGGAAGGGAAGCTTCATAACTACGAATCCACTGAAGAAGAAGTTAACCCACCACATGATCAGAGTCTGAGGAATGTAATTGAGGATATTGGATTTCGCCATGTTGAGCATGAAATCATTGGTCGACGAATCAGCAAAAGGGTTTACTGGACCATCCTCTTGTCCTTTAGGTTTCTCCTTCAAGTATTTCAGTGAAGCTAAAGAGGATGACAAGTACTGCTGTCGACTGACAAACTCCTCTCTGTATGCAAGGATGTCGTGGTTGGTTTTAAAATTTCTCGCTTTCTGCAACTGCTGTCTTTTCAGAGTGCGTTAGTAATGTGATTCAATGTGTTGATGTAAATGAAATGAAGTACATACTGTTCCCTTAATGCTTTCCATTGGACCAGCTGAGGCCAGGGTCGTAAAAGAAAAGTGATGTACGTCCTAAGGATGCCTGTAACAACCATGATCAACGAGATGGGTAAAAGTACCCAGTATTTGAGACTGGGGTCCAATAGCAGGAGTGGAGCATTCGACATTTTCCGTGTTGATGGAGATCATGGAGAGGGGGGTTTATATCGAGCAGTAAGACGTTTGAATTAATATGCGAAGATAGCAGGTGCGAGGTGTAGTTTGATGTTATGGGGGGAAGGTGACGGATGAGCCATGGCAGCGTGGGTTGTTGACGAGTTGAGATTACAGGGACAGTGTTATCCCGAGGCATCTCTTTGGATATACTGACTGTATTTCATCCATGTGCATTCAATTCAATAGACCACTACAACTGTGACAACTATCAACATATGGGTTTCCAAAAATAGTTTTGAAATATAACATTGTCATTTTGTCGAATAAACAGAGCGCATTTCAGTAAAACAAACCCGAAGTAACTTCACCTTAAATGCAATGTATTAACGTATTCACTTATGTCATTAACGACTTCTTGTCTTCACGTACTCACTTTAGACACAGTCAGGCTCTTCTGAGAAGTCTCTTGTCCTTCGTCTCCGACGGTCACCGTGTCAAATGCTTATCAAACCGATTCGCGCGCCGACCTTATCATAAAAATTTCCTAAAACGTCACTGGTATATTAAGAACGCACGGCCCATAGTATATGGTACGTCTGTTTTCTCAAAGAACCAAATAGCGTTGTGACATTGACTTTAACGCAATGTCAGATAGGGACTATCTCCTACAACTCAAATCGGTCAGAGAAACAAATTCGATCACTAAGGGACTTTTGTTTGCTGATAAACTTCGGAACTTTGACGTCAACTTGAGCAATATTGACGATGTCGTGAGTTATATAGCAGCGACAGTGCTCCAGGTGTACCCAGCCACAAAAGATTTTGCCAAAATTCCCATTCATGGGCGGTATCAACATTTTGAAGCTGGCGGTATTGCCCGACTAACGAATTTCATCAAGCAAGACCTTAACGATGTAGATGATACAGAGATATGTAGAAAGCTGGTCGATTTGTTCATAGTGAGCGTTCTACTAGACGGAGGAGCGGGTAATGAGTGGCATTTTGATGAGGTTAAGTACGGTTTGAGAACTGGTCGATCGGAGGGACTGGCAATTGCCTCGCTATACATGTTTCTAGACGGCGCTTTCAGTGATTGTAGCGACAAGCATATAGTTACCGGCCGTAAGTTGGCCAGCCTGGCCCACTCTTTACTGGAGAAAGGTCTACAGATCAGCGCTAATAATCCGATCACAGGGTTTGATGGCAGACTTGCGCTGCTGAAGAATCTAGGAAGTAGTCTATTAGCTAATACGGAAGTTTTTGGAGAATCTGGAAGACCTGGCAATATGGTGGATTACTTGAAAGGCAAAGTGAACGACGGAAAACTTGATCTTGAGGTGCTGTGGGGCATTCTTCAACAGCTCTTAGTACCTAGTTGGCCCAGAGAGGGCCGCGTAACGCTGGACGGAAAGCCAATAGGCGATTGTTGGTATCTTCAAAGTAAGATAGAAAGAGCAACAAAAGAGTCAGAAAAAATAGTGACATTTCATAAATTGACACAGTGGTTAACTTACTCACTATTGCTTCCTTTAATGGAATACGGCCACTTTGACATAGCCAACACGGGGTACCTGACCGGGTTGCCTGAATATAGGAACGGAGGGCTGTTTGTAGACTTTGAAGTACTGACATTAAAGCCTCACAGATATGAAGACGGACTGAAAAACGCAGAGAAATATGGCACAACTGAGGGCATTCCAGCGTTTACTCCTGAAAGTGATGTCATTGTCGAATGGAGGTCTAGTACTATCATACTGATCGATTACGTGCTAGACTTGGTCAACGAAAAGCTGGGAGTTAAGGAAAGCGAGTCAGAATTGTCGCTATTCCAGCTGATTGAAGCAGGCACCTGGTCATCTGGGAGGAGTATTGCGAAGCTGCAAAGGGCGAGTGGTGGCCCTCCAATCGAGTTGGTAAGCGATGGCACTGTCTTCTAGACAACAGGTCACGTGATAATTGTTAGATAAAATTACATAATTTAGATCACGTGATGTAGCATAAGGGCTCGAACCCTAATAAATGCGCGACACTTGTCTTTGTCGCGCTGGGAAAAACTCTCAGCAGACTCAGACCTCAATGAAAAATTTCCCTGCTCCCACCTGTGCTATACTTAGTCCTTCCTTTTCTTCCTTAACTACGAACGTCTCGTGTTTCTATACTTAAAACCAACCAATAAAAATGTCTGCCGTCGAAGAGAAGAAGGGACTTGAGCAACAGCCAGAGATCCACAAGATCAGAATCACTCTGACCTCCACCAAGGTTAAGCAGCTTGAGAAGGTTTCTGCCTCCATCATTGCTAACGCCAACAACTTCAACTTGTACAAAAAGGGTCCTATCAGATTGCCAACCAAGCGTCTGTCCATCACCACCAGAAAGACCCCTAATGGTGAGGGTTCCAAGACCTGGGAGACCTACGAGATGAGAATTCACAAGAGACTCATTCACTTGCACGCTCCAGCTCCTGTTGTCAAGAAGATCACCCAGATCACTGTTGAGCCTGGTGTAGATGTTGAGGTTACCATCTCTGCTAACTAAGTGGAGGGAAGAAGTACTGAATTTGCACTACTCGATCGATGCTTATAATATGCTTTAGTATATTTTGATCGTTTGAAGTTATTGTGCTACGCTCCATCAACTCACTTTTCTTTCAAGTTTACGTCAGATCGTTCTACTGCCGGTATTTCTGCGCTCAGGGATAGATGCTTGCGAGTTTTGTTCCAATTGCTCTAGGCGTACCGTGTATTTAACAATACCGGTTCACTAACTAAACAAAGTCTTAGTTTAGCTACTTTAGTGTTGGTTTGATACATGAGACGTTACGGTGTTTGCTATCAGGAATTGGAAACTCGTGAGTGTCGTTTAAGCCCTGAGATTGCCGTGGTATCGGTGTTGAATCATGTGCCGTACTTTGGGACTGTGTGATAGGTGGGAGGTGAAGTGCTTTAACCTGTTAGTACATATTCATATATCAATTTCCTAATTCTAAACTTCTTCATATTGTACTAATACGAGAGGACATGAACATCTGTTGTGCTGTACCACTTTCCATCTATGTACGACATAAAACATGTTGTAGCCCAGTAATATTTTTCAGATTTCCCGATTAGGCAAGTTGTAAATAATGCTTTCTATTTATCCTAGAATGACTTTTGAACGTCAAGTAACATCGGTATCAACAGCTTGAAAACTACTGCTTCACTGTTGCTACCACTACGAAGTATAGCGGGCCTCAAAATGGGTCTCAAGAATCTGTACGCCAACTCGTTCTGGTCACCAAAAGACGAGTCGGTGGATCTTCTGCTCAAGCATTTCCACGCCAATGCGAAGACACTCGACACATTATCAGGCTACTACAAAGAGCGTATAGCCATTGAAGAAGAGTACTCCAGGCGATTGGCTTCGTTGTCCAAAAAAGCGTCACATCTCTCGTCAAATGAGACAGGAACAAGCTTTAAAAATGCTTTGGAGCTGCTTGTGCTAGAGACTAAGCAGCTCAGCGTGAGCCACAGCTCCGAAGCTAGCAAAATACTCGAATCGGTGCTTAGGCCGCTTCAGGAATTCAACTCTGACCAGAGAGGAAAGGAAAAGTCGGCAGAGGTAAACATCCAAAAAGTCCTGCGCCACAAACAGCACCTACTTGAGAAGGTGGAGGCCGAGAGGAAAAGATATAAAGCTGCATACCAGAAGATAAATAGTCTAAAGACACAGCAGATCTTGATGGACGATAGTGAGGCTTCTCGAACCGCCGCTAAACTACAAAAACTCACAGCAACTACGACAGAATTCCGTGCACAATATTTCAGATTAATGAAGGAGTACAACAAGTTTGAAGCCACCTTTAGATCAGAGTGGGCCACGGCCTGCGATAACTTACAGAGCTTTGATGAGGCTCGGTACAAGTTTTTAAAGGCAAATGTTTGGGAGTACGCCAATACTGTGAGCACCGCATGTATAGCGGATGACGCCTCTTGCGAGAACATTCGTCTGAGTCTGGAAAAATGTAGTGTATCTAAAGACGTCAGGGAGTTTGTCAACGTGAGTGAGACGGGGAAGAGCGTATTTGCGCCTCTTGAGTTTGTGGATTACGCCAAAGGAGAGACAGATAGGGAGCGCAGTGTTGTCTCAGTAGATGAGTTGGACAGCTTTATTGCCGCGTCAAACGCTAAAGAGGCGAAGAGAAACCCACCACCACAGGCAACAGAGCTACAGGAAGCTGCGTTCGAGTTTCTCGATAGAAGAGAAGAGACATTTAGGGGGCTACAGCAGCAAGCCAAGAGTGAACTGTATGGACGAGATGCTCATAAAGAGGAGAACGTGTCGCTTCCTTCTGAAGCCAGCACCAGAAGCTCTGCACCTTACTCTCAAATAACATCTCCTACTGATTACTCCGATATGAGGTCTCAGAGAACATGGAACCGCAGCAGAAGGTCAACCAACGCTAGCAATTCGAAAGAGTCTGTCTACTCCAACCCACTCCTTCACTCTACGGCTTCAGATAAGCTAGCAACAAGTCTTGATTTTCAACCAAAACCAGAACCAAAAAGGGCTGCAAGTAAGAGTATACTACCGGAGTTCATGAAAGGAAATACCGATTCGAATCTAAAGGATTACTTCAACGAGGAACAGGTGAGTGGCAAATTTAGAGACTCAATGACGGAGGTAAGATCTGCCGGTGCGGTCGGTCCTCAACGAAAGTCTTTGGGGAATATACTGAAGAAGGCGGTGTTGGAGCCTGCCGCCGAGAAGTGGAACAAGAACGATATCCTATCGACTATTCCTCTTCCACATGAACAGTTACTAAAGAAAGAGCAGCAAAGAAAAACCCAGGAAACCCATTTACACGACTCAGACAAACAATTAGATATGCAGTCTCATATGCCCTCCGACATTCAGCGCCACAGTAGCTTTAGTAGCGGAAAGAGATCACAAAGTATACGAAAGTCAAAGTCCACTACAGCAATCAAAAGTAAGAATTTGATCCCCGCAGATCTGCCATCCACATCAAGCGAAGGGTACAAGGTAAAGAAGTACACACAGGCGCAATATAGCTACAAAGCAGACATTGAACAGGAACTGAGCTTTAAAAAGCGCGATATTCTGCTGATTCTACACATGCAACCAGACGGCTGGTGGTTTGCTGAGAACTTCAACAGTGGAGAGAGTGGATTGGCGCCAAGCAACTATCTGGTAGAGCTGTAGTACGAAATAATAATGATCATGAATGCTGTGAGCCAAATTACTCAAGCAGAATGCCGACATTCACTATGACTATTGGATACCAATACATATCTATATATATCACGTTTCAGGCTAATCCACTTACCTTCTTGGCATAGAAATAACAACACACTGCAAAAACCATCATGCCCATGGTTATACAATAAAACCAGGCCAGTCCATCGTAGTCCTGACCCGGCACCAAACAGTTCATTCCCCACAATCCAGTTACAATGTTCATTGGAAGCACTATGGTACCAAGGATCGTGATTTTTCCCAGCACATCGTTCATGTCATTGTTCACTTTGGTCATATCGATGTTGATCTGAGCAAGATAATTGGAGTGTGAGCGAGCGAGCAGCTTCTCGTAGTGATTTAAAGACTGCACCATGGTGATTATATGGTCCTGGATATCGCTTAGGTACATAGCAATCTCTGATCTGGGAGCCGTTTCCCATTGTTCAGAGCACCTTTTCGCAAAACCTTTAATTACATCGGCCTTAAACGAAAGCAGACGTAATATAGACATCACTTTACGGCGGCAATCGCCTATTCTGCGCAGCATATCTCCCTTTCTCCTCCAACTGATCACTTTAGTCCTGGTGGAAGAGCTTGTATTAGTGGAAGATGAGGACTTGGACGATTTAGAGAAAAGCGATCTCTCGTCAAATCCAGCTATACCTGACCCTCTGCGTCTCATACGTAGAAGAACGTGCTCATTTTCAGCGTCTGACTCTTCATCAGAAGAGTCATCGTCAGAATCCTTGCCACTTTGCATGCGAAAAATGGCCTCCTCGATATTATTAACTTCCTCTTCTATGCTCTCAATCATAGGAGCAAAAGCGTCAGTGACATCGTCAATCAAGGCATAACCAATCCAGTCAGAACTTACCGTTAGGTAGTCTCGCAGCAGACGAGCACGCCTCCTGACATTCGCTGGGTGAGGTGTTGGTTTGAAATGGAAAGTAATGACACCATCACGGAAGACAATAATATACATGTTCAGTGGCTCTAGGTCACCGTTTCGCTTACGTTTACGTTTCTTCGACACAACAGACTGAGTGTACTTCTTCTGATTGGATTCCTCGTTGCTCTTGAAACTCTTGGACTTGAAGACTTTTTCTAGTTTACGCTTAAGCCACCCTTTCTTCACTGATTCATCGTCGCTTTCGCTCTGATACGACTTCTCTAGTTCTTTCTTGCGGGTATTATGCTCTAGAACAACGTCAAAAGAAGTGAAACAAACAAGATAGTAGTCTTTGAACAATTCCACCTTTTCACGGGCTTCTCCTAGAAAAATATCTTCGGTTGTGAGCGGATGGATACCAAAGGCCTTGGAGATAACCTTTAATTCTTCTTCTGTGGGATTCAATACGTCGAGCCAAAAGGGGTTGGTCTCGTTTACCGTTGTAGCAGAGGCGGGCTCCGTTAGGGTCGAAGTGTTGTTACTAGGAGCAACAGAAGGCGACTTGAGCCGTGAGATGGAGGGAGCCAAAGTGGCACTTGGGGTTACCGCTTGTGATGAAAGAGGCGGCTGTGGTAGCTGTGATGGTACTTGAGCCTGCGAGTGCCCTACTGCTTGAACTGCTTGAGCTGTTTGGGTCTGACTCTCTCCCTCCACCGTTGGCTCAACGTATCCCGGAACAAAAAGCTCAGCGTAGCTTTTATGCTCGGAGTTTTTGAGGAGTCCGGAGAGATTCAAAGCGTGAATCGTCTTATCAAGGTCCTCTCTGAAATAGGTGAACCTCGATTTGGCCATCTCGATTTGCTTCTCTGAAATGATCGGAGGGTGCCCTTTGTCATGGGACGAGGATTCTCTTAACAGAGGCTGTCTCACGTCCGCTTCGCCATCATCAATCTTCGAAACCATGGGATAGCTGAATGCAACGTTTTTGTTAGCGTCCAACGAAGAAGTACTTAGTCGACTGGCGTTTGTATCCATAACTTGCTGCCTCTCAATTTCTTCCTCCGCAAACTGCTGCAATACAACAACATCTGGCCACACTTTGCGCTGACCTTCCTCCAGCTCGATGTCCAAGGGAAAACAGACGTCGTCTAGAGACGAGGCATTAGAGGATCGCCGGGATGAGGGGTTTGAAGAAATGTAAACTGAGTCGCTGCTTGAATTGGAGGATGAATCGCTTTGATTGCCAGAGTTGTCGTTGTTCTGCCCATTGTTACCATCTACGTTGCTTTGACGGTTGGCTTCACCAGTTCCGAGAGAGTATTTACTGTCAGAGAAAGGATTCTCTTTGGCAGTGTTTCTCCTCCCAGTGCCGTAGCTGTTACCTCTTTCCGTCTTGCCAGCAGCTGACTGGGAGCTATAGGGGCCAGAGGGGAGGCTAGACCCGTAGTTGACACCGTTTTTGTACTCATAAGGTGCACCATAGGCTGCACCATAACCGGCACCAAACGTTTCCAGAGGCTGATCTGACAGTCTGCGAAAGTATTTACGTTCTGATTCGCCAGATCGGCTGCCATGCCTTGCTGTGCTGTTTCTCCGCGTTGATTTCTGCTTACGGTGCTTGGTATTATCAGCATCCAATGGATTCACGGTACTCGTAGTTTTGCGCAACAGCCGACGGGGGTGGTAAATTTGATTTGGGGAAATGCGAGAGATGGAGGCTCTGTGGTCAATGATTACATCAGATTGGCCAGCTAGCGAAGAGCTTTCGGAAGACATTTCATGGTGCAATAAACCCATGGCATCTACTTCTTCCTCTTGGTAATCAGGAGCCGAATGGTATGTTGATGAGCGTCTTGAGGGACCAGACGACACGGAGTGCCTACTTTTACCAGTAGGCGACACTGTTATATCTGTCGCACCAGAGTTCCTAGCATTGCCCGTATTGCTTGTTTCTGCCGTAGTCAAATCCGCCCTCGTAAAGGAACTTGAGAGGGGCGTCTTCTGCTGAATATTTGTTGGTGGAGTGCCCGAAAAGGGGCCACCTGATTGGTCCATTGTGATGCAAAACGATAGTGTGCAAAATAGCTCAAGCCTCGTGTATTGCCTGGAATATAATGAGTGTGTTCAATTGGAGGAAACTGAACATGATACTAGACGCTACAGAATTGCTTTATCAGAAACGCGCACTAGTATTACGAAAAAGTCCTGCGGTAGTAAGAACACAAATAAGCACAGTGTGCAGTAGGCGTAGAAACGAGGATGGTTCAGCAGGACAAAATGGAGATGATGTTTTTAACAGTCATGGCAGCTTTGAGCCATGATAGTAAGGACGATCATATGTACGTAGGCGAATTTCATACTCAACACTCATTACGATCATTATATAGCTACATGATTATTCAGCAACCTCACTCTTGACCTTCTTTCTAGGCTGCTCTTGAGCGTCGTCGCTTTCGGCTTCATCCTCATCTTCCTCGGCTGCCGCATCTTTCTTAGTCTTCTCAGACGCCTCCGACTTTCGTTTGGGTGGCCCATCTAGGGCCTCGAGTGCATCATTGATTTCATCAGCTGAGTCAAGTAGCTTGCGCCATAGATCCTCCGTCAGGGAAATACCCTAGTGGAGACATTAGTAAGAGAGGAGAGACCAAAAATGTCCAGCATTTGCTGATGCTTTATCGTAAATTCATTTACTTACCTTCTTGCCTGGAAGACTGGCCCCATCCTTCTCATAGAACTCTCTGATATCTACGAGAGGAGTGCCATTGTACTTTCTTACAGTAACCTTTTTCTTGCCATTTAGCTACAAAACGTTAGTATATTTGCAATATATTGTGTCTTCAAGTCCACTTACCTCAATTGTTACGTCCGACATGGTTAGTGGTACAGACAAGACAGCTACGTACGGCTGACCTTGCCCAGCTTCTGCGATAAAGCCCCAGACATGCATGAAATGCGGTGCAAGGGTGTAACGAACACTATCAGAGAAGACTGATTGGCCTATAGCTTTCATGGTCCCCCAGAAGTATACGCTAGAGCCTTTCGGTTACTTTCTCACCGTTCTTCTCAAAGCGTACAGCTGTCTTTCTTTTAACCACTTCCCCACGATAGAGTTTCAACTATAGTCAATTTAATAAAACTATTTTGTCTCCGTCACCTTCCTCCGCATAATTTTCACATTACACTTAATATGGAGAGAAGCGACTATCATCGCCATGCTTCGCCAGAACCACAGGGTTCCACATCTGCTCTGCAGTTTAGCGTTTCCAAACGTCAGCCAATTAGCGAACTCGAAATCGAGGACGACAACCTGGAAAGCTCCTCACTTTCTCTTGGAAGTCAATCCAGTCTTGTCAACCATGATGCCGGCGTAGAGTTCCCAGAGGGCAGCAAAAGAGGTTGGATCGTTGTTTTAGGGTCTGGATTTGGGCTTACAACCGTGTTCGGAATCATGACTTCCATAGGTGTTATCCAGCAGTACGTGCAGTCAAATCAATTGGCGGATGTGCATACTTCTTCTGTTGCATGGGTTTTCTCTCTTTATATGTTTTTTACGCTAGTGCTGGGAGTGATATCTGGAGCTCTATTCGATGCTTTTGGGGCAAAGAAGGTTCTTGTACCAGGAATGGTGCTTAATATCTTGGGGCTCGCTACTCTTGGTAGTTGTAGCAAGCTGTGGCATTTCATTCTAGCCTTTGGTGTATCTTGCGGGATTGGAGCTTCCCTAATGATGACACCTCTAATCGGAGTGGTGTCGCATTGGTTTCTCAAAAAAAGAGGGCTCGCTATAGGTGTAGCACAGATGGGTAGTGTAGGTGGAGTAATATTTCCTTTGATGCTGAACTGGCTGTTTCCCAAGATTGGCTACGGCTGGTCGATGAGGGTAATGGCTCTCATATGCCTCGTGCTGTGTGTAGCA
Source organism: Wenyingozyma naganishii (assembly GCA_003706235.2). Classification (NCBI taxonomy): domain Eukaryota; kingdom Fungi; phylum Ascomycota; class Pichiomycetes; order Pichiales; family Pichiaceae; genus Wenyingozyma; species Wenyingozyma naganishii. Next base: position 509,338 of record PPKS02000001.1, on the reverse strand, counting down.
TCGTTTTTCATGGTGAAGGATAGATTAGATGAGCTAAACAAAGACAGAATTACCGACAACAAGCCATTGTACAACAAGGTGATAGACTCCATTGACTTCAAGGCACTGAAGGACAAACGATTCAGTCTCTTGACTGCCGCTCTTTTTATGAACGAGTTTTCTATCCTCATTGTTATTACATATGTTTCATCCTACGCAGTTGCTAGAGGCGCATCCGAGTCTACCGGTTACATTCTGCTTACAGTCATGAACGGGTTCGGCACAGTAGGCAAGTGGATTCCTGCCCACGTTGCCGACCATTTTGGCAGGTTCAACATGATGTGCTTGGTAAGTTTCACCATGTCACTGAGCATCTTTGTGTTGTGGTTACCGTACTACAACAAGACTGTACTTTACGTGTTTGTCTCTGTTTACGGCTTTGCGTCTGCTGCATCTTATAGTTTGACAGCTACATGTGTGGGCCAGATCTCAAAAACTTCGTCCTTCGGAGTTCGCTACGGAACCGCTTACTTTTTTGTTTCTTTTGGTAATCTGATCTCTATACCATTAGGCGGAGCATTCATCAGCAATGGAGCAATCGGTAACTACAACCACGCAATCATATTTGCGGGAGCTACGTCATTGCTGGCTACAGTGTTATTTTTGGCAGCAAGGTACAGCATTGTGGGGCGGAAAGTAGTAGTGTTTGTGTAGAAGTCCGGGCTAAGGTGAAATGTAGGATGCAGTATAATGCATAGAATGTTCCAGTGGTTCACTATACCAGAGTTCTGTATCTCCAATCAAGACAAATTTACATAAAGACTGTCACACATTACCGTTAATAATTGTTTACTGGTGCAAGTACGAAGACGTCACAGTTTTTGCTGTTCTAAGCGTTGTCATAATAGCAATCGTCAGTTTTAGCGACTGTTAGCGAAATATTCTATGCATATCATCATTTCTCACTTCCCTTGCAATTGGTTACTGCGGTTGCTGTGTCAACAGCAACGCATTCTGAGTTTTTAAAATAGCAAGCGTCATATTTAAGCGAGGCATATATAAGGAAGCGACTTTCGCCCTCTATTTCATCTTCTTCCATTCTTTTTGTAATAAATAAAAATGTCAGACACAGGTAGAAAAGATTTCAGCGATAAAGTTTCCGAGGCCGTTAACCCAGAGCAAAACAAAAGCGGGTTAGAGAAGGTTAAGGAGGGCGCCACCAACGCTTACGACAAGGTTGCTAAGCAGGCTCAGCCCAATGAGGAGAAGGGCATTGGCCAGAAGATCTCCGATGCCTTTAGCAGTGACAAATAGGTTACTATGATGTACGATTCATTTAGTCATGATAAATATTTGATGTAATAACCGGATAGTTGTCATAAGAATTGAAAATTAAGCCATTTACGTCAAGGCACGTATGTCTTCACTCAGATAACGTGCAAGGATGTTGAATTGGGGAACGTTGCAAGAATTATACATCCGTGCACCATGTAACAACGCCACATCCGATGTTACATTTCTTCCAATGTCACATTACCTGCAGATAAGCACCTGCATAGTGAACCTATTTAGCTTCTATATAACAACGGAGAATTCTTTCCACACTTGTCTTTGATGTCTTTCGCCTACCAAGTTATAATTAAATATGAGACTTATCAAATATACAAATTGCACACTTTGCGATAAAGGCGTTTTGACGCCAAGAGCAAACCTTTTTATGGATCTTGACTCCGGTAAGATCGTTAACCCTGGAAAGGCAGTCACCGACTATGAGGTGATAGATCTTCAAGGGCTTATCTTAGCACCGGGTTTCATCGATATCCAAATCAATGGATGCTACGGATTTGACTTTACTCATTTTGAGGATGCCGAAACGTACGCTGAGGGCTTCGAGAAGTGTATGACCAAGTTGGTGAAGACGGGTACCACTTCCATATGTCCTACTATGATCACTTCTACACCAACGAACTACGAGATTATCCTGCCCTTGCTCGGTCCCAAGAGAGTAAACAACATGTGTGAAAGTCTAGGTGCCCACTGCGAGGGCCCATTCATCTCACCCAAGAAGAAAGGGTGCCACGAGCCCAGGAATTTGCAAACTATTAAGGAGGGTATGACGTCATTTGAAAACGTGTATGGTACTAAGAATTACTACAAGTACATGAAGATTGTGACGGCTGCTCCGGAAGTTGATGGAGTTTTAGACATAATCCCAGAGATAGTGAAAAAGGGAGTTGTGTATTCGATTGGGCACACAAGCGCTACTTACGATATCAGCAGTAAGGCTGTAGAAAAGGGTGCTACCATGATAACGCACATGTATAACGCGATGCCACAACATCACCACCGTGAGCCTGGTGTAATAGGACTTGTTGGATATCCTATGACCCCATATTACGGATTGGTGGTTGATGGAGTGCACGTGCACCCCGCCTCAGTCGCACTGGTGTATCATAGCAATCCAGAGAAATGCTGTCTGGTCACTGACGCTATGAATCTGATTGGTCTTCCTGATGGCACTTACGCATGGGAGGACAGATTTGTGGTAAAGAAGGGAAACACTTTGAAGCTAAAGGGTACTGACACGATTGCTGGCAGCGCTACTGACCTGCCTACCTGTATGAGGAATCTGATGAAGTGGGCCAAAATACCTTTAGAAGTCGCTGTTGCCACAGTTACAAATCATCCCGCCAGATCTATTAATGTTGAAAAAACCAAGGGGTTTTTGGATGTAGGATGTGATGCCGATTTGACTGTCCTCACGCCTGATGGGTATGTTCAACAGGTATACAAGCTGGGTCGCAAGGTATTTGATTCCAACGTTGAGGTGAAAGCCCATTTGTAAGTTAGATGACTATATTATATAGAGAACCGAGATAGCAAGGATATCAAAGACTTGTGAACTGAGAATGGGGTCATTACGCAGCTGATGACTGTATTTTACCTAAAACTAATGCCAACTAAATAAGTGCGCTGAATATGAGAAGCTGATGTGAGGTTACTGAATACATAGACGCCCTCCAGATATAGAATCTTCACTAAACACTATGACCTAATTTAATAGTTTGTACAAAGCCTAGTCACCTACTGCCCGTGGAACCGGGTGCAGTTTTTATTGCCCTAATCATGCGACATAGTAAGAAGCAAGTTAAGCTTGATTTCATAGCCTCCAAAACTAGCTTTAATAAGAACTACAGGACCCGCCTAGTTCTTATAATTATACAAAGCAGAGACCCCTAAAATAAAGTACTCAGCGACACTAGGCTACGATGTCTCTACACGCAGTAGTTCAGTGAACCACTATCTTCTAGAAGACTAAACGGCTGCGGAGAGACGCACAATTACATAATCATCCTTATCGCTTATCAGGGCAAGCAGCCTTCTATCGCGACCGGTCACCGTCGGCTTTGCTTCCTTCTCAACCAATTGTTTCTATGTAGACCATGTTGTTCAGTATTATGGAAAGCACGGGTTATACAGATAAGACTGGAAGTTATAAATGAATACCTAGAAGAAAGAGTATATAAATAGGGGAACGTCCTGCGGTTTTGTTTCCACCTTTGATGGACTCTTGCTTATCAATTGTTTATCCGCTTAGTGGTTACCTCAAATCATTGGTTTCCTCAATCTAGCAGCCTTTCAGTTCACCTTCACATTCACATACTCAGCTATTAAATTGGCATTTCTCGAGATGGCACCCACAGCAGCTGTACACCAACACATCCATCACCATCATTGTAGTCATGCACACCATGTGAAGGAGATGGGTGCTGCGACAATACACACCCACATCCATGAGCCTCTCCATCTGGCCAATGAGAAGGACATCTCTGTTGCTTGTAAAGATCTGTTTGGCTCTAAGATAACTTTGACTACCTACACTAACGATCCAGAGATGGACCCCATTCCATTAAAGTGGGGCGAGTCTGATCCTACAATTAGAGGTCCTGTGGTAGCTACAAGGTACGGTAGAGGGCTAGCGAAGCACAACACCATTGGCGCTCATTCTGGACCCTATTCTGTGTATCATGCCTTAGCTACCGGTGCAAGACAGTTGGATGTAAATCACGTTCCTGACTACACCAACGCTGAACCCCCAGTACAGTTTTCCCAACAAAAGCAGTGGTCCGAGCCGGGGAAGATTGTGTCCATGGATCCACTTGGCCATTTGGCACCTTGGCTGTTTAGCGAGGTGGGAGGAAAGAATGGTGTTAATATCAAACCTACCATTTCTATAACGAAGGCCCATTTGCAGCTCACTGAGTTTAAGGAAGAGGTTGCAAACAAAAATTTGACGGTCGACGGAGATGTGGTAATTAATGCTAATGGAGACATGAACATCACCAAGCTCGCCGTAGATCCGGTATGGTTTCTCCCCGGAGTAGCTCAGAGGTTTGGGATAACAGAGATGGAGCTACGTAGGGCTCTGTTTGAGGACACAAACGGTATGTACCCTGAGCTCATAACAAGACCAGATATCAAGACCTTCTTGCCTCCCATTGGTGGGCTTACTGTTTATCTTTTTGGCGACCCTCAAAATGTGTCTGATCCAGAGAAAAGACTGGCTCTCAGGATCCACGACGAGTGTTCCGGGTCTGACGTATTTGGCTCGGATATTTGCACGTGCCGTCCATATCTGATTTTCGGACTCATTGAGGCTGCAAAGGAGGCTCAAAATGGCGGCTCTGGAGTTGTCATTTATTTCAGAAAGGAGGGTAGAGCTCTCGGTGAGGTCACCAAGTATTTAGTGTACAATGCGAGGAAGAGGTCTGGCGATTTGGCCAGTGATTATTTCCACCGTACAGAATGTATTGCTGGTGTAAAAGACATGAGATTCCAGGAGCTGATGCCGGACATTTTGCATTTCCTGGGCATCACAAAAATAGACCGTATGCTGTCCATGTCCAATATGAAGTACGATGCCATAGTTGGTCAGGGAATCAAAATTTTGGAAAGAGTTGAGCTGCCAGAAGATATGATTCCGGATGATTCGAGGGTCGAGATTGACGCAAAGATTGCGGCAGGGTATTTTACTAACGGTAAGGTCATGAACGACGATGAGTTGAAAAAGGTTCAAGGAAGGTCTTGGTAAGGCGGCAAGGCTGGGATTAGCTAAGAAGCTGGGTTCTATTCTCGCTACTTTGATCACATAATTAAAAGTTTATACATGATTACTATTAAAAAAAAAATTGTAGCACTTGTTTAACTTTTGGTCAGTAACCAGCAACAGACAGAGAGGATATAACTTTCTGTTTCCTCCTCCAATGGCATTCTCTATGCTCCAAACACCCTAGCACACCCAAGACATTAAAGCCAAGCATGCTAATCAGGGTAACACTCGCACCCTCCGCGGCCTCTTTGCTGTTCGCTCGAATTTGCTTTTCCCAAAGGAGCGAGGGATTTCACGCGAGCGAGGAGGCTTGAGGCCTGGTGTGCAACAAACAGTGGCCAGGAAAAAGGGTTTGGCCAGTTTGGCGAAATTGTTTGGCATACCTTTAAAATAGCATAATTGTGCTACACTCGAGCCATTGACAACGTTGCGGGACTTTAACGGGCGAAAACTTCATTGCAACAGCACACAACAACAGATAGAAGCCAGTAAAGGGACCCCGGAATTCCAATAACCCCCTAAAAGGATAGAGAGAGGTTTTTTTACCGCTATAACATATAGAATATATCGACATGACCGAACCCATAGGTGATACCGTGGAGAAATCGCAATCTGTTGATCAACATAAGCAGAATGGGCACTACGAGCAGCATGAGCGGAATGAGCAGAACAACCATAGCGAACAGAATGAACATAGTAAGGAGCTTGAACGATCTGACCAAACTGAAAGATTAGAAGGGCAGGATTCCACGAAGCAGTCCGATCTGACTAATGGTAGTGTGGAGTCAAACGAATCTACGCCGACTGAACCAGATCCAGCAAAATTGACGGTGACAACGGAACCAAGTGAATCAAACAATGTTACCTCATCAGATCCTCTCCCATCTGTTTCCCCCTCGGTGAAAGGCTCGCCTTTGAAAGCACGCAGAGCTAGTACCACAGTCAACGAGACTGCGTCGATTGGATTTATTAAGACGTCGTTAGGGAGAATCGCCGGAATCAAAGAGATTACTAAAAAGCACCAAGACCTTGTTGCCGCTTGTACTGGCTGTGTCGATATACTCAAGAGTGGCGAGATGCCCCAGGAAGATGTGCTCTTTGACACGTTGAGATTAGCTTGTGAGCAGAGCAATGTGGAATGTAAGATCTTGGCTTTAGACTGTCTGAGTAAGATATTCACCTTCAATGTGTTCTACGAGTCCGCCATGGTTACATACAAGAAGAGCAAGCCTGAGCTGACCACCGACGCCGACATGTATACTCCTCCATTAGGCCCTGCAAGCGCGAACGCTCGAGAGAAAGTCCCCCTGATTGAAGCAGCGATTCAAACAATTAGCCAATGCTTTGATGGCGAGGGAACTGATGAGAAACTGGAGTTGCAAGTGATACGAGTGCTCACAGCTGTAATTTTGAACGAGACTATGCCAATACATGGCAAGCTTCTTTTGCAGGCTGTGCGCCAAATATATAACATATTCTTGCTTTCGCTGTCATCGATTAACCAGGATATTGCGCAAGCCACTCTGACCCAGATAATGGACACTATATTTGAGAAAGTGCGGAGTACAAAGGGAAAGCTGTCCAAGAGCAACTCCTTTGACCTAGCTATTAACCCCTCGCCAGTGCCAGAGAACGAGGAATCTGGCAGTGATAAGAACACGAGCAATGAGAACAAATTGACACTGGAAACTATGCAAAACATGACAGTCGATGAGAACCAATTTTTCGGCGACGAAGCTCAAGGCAATGAGAGTGAGCTAGCAATAAAAGATGCATTTCTTCTCTTTAGGACCATGAGCAACTTGGCGATTAAGGTTGTCGAGAACGAATCGATTGACATGCGCTCACACGCAATCAGGTCAAAGTTGCTCTCTCTCCACATTATCCACAGGATCTTGGAGAACTATCTGGAGTGTTTCCTAGATGGAGAGTCTTATATTGTCAATTCTAGCACTAAAGAGAAAACTAGACTTGTTGATGCTGTTAGAAAATACCTGTGCTTGATATTGTCTAGGAATGCAGCTTCACCTTTAGCCCCAGTATATGAGATCAGTTTGGAGATATATTGGATTTTGTTATCAAAACTGAGATCCCAGTTTAAAGTGGAGGTTCCAGTCTTTTTAGACGAAATTTATTTCCCCATCGCTGAGATCAAGACGGCCACGTTGCACCAGAAACGGTACCTACTAGAAATAGTGTACCGCATTTGTTCTGATCCTAGAGCCATTATCGAGCTGTATCTAAACTACGACTGCGATAATGATATGCCTAATCTGTGCGAAGCAATTGTGGACTACCTTACCAAGTACTCTCTTGCAAGAATTGACGCTTCTCCCCAGCAGAAAATTGCCTACCGTGAAAGCCTTACGAGAAAATTGTCAATCTATGACCTTACCCAGGTGCCCTCTTTTGCTGTGAACAAACTAGGTGGGCATCCTCCTAACCCGGATGCTGGGATGAACTTTCCGGGTGACTATGCTTTGAAGATGAGAGCTATTGATGCGATTGTGAAGTTTTTACAATCCCTTCAATCTTGGGGAGGTATGCCAGCAGGATCAGGATCGTTTTCGGCCTCTCAACACAAGTCCTCTTTTGTTGAAACTCCTGCACTTGACTCTCCGTCATCGAGGGAACGCACTTTGACGATCAATTCTGTTAATTCCAGTGTACCTCTATCTCCGGATACATCCTTTACCAATCTTCCTATTACAGAGTCAGACGATCCTACACAGAACAAACAAAGAAAGACCGCTTTCTTGGAAGGCGTAAAGCTATTCAACTACTCTCCCAAGAGAGGACTTGCTTCATTGCTTAAGAACCATTTCATACCGAATGATGACCCAGTTTCGATTGCGAAGTTCTTACTGAGCACCGATACCCTGGATAAAAGTACCATTGGCGAATTTCTCGGTGATGGAGACAAAAAGAACATTGACATCATGCATGCCTTTGTCGAGCAGCTTGACTTTTCCAAAATGTCATTCTTAGATGCCCTCAGGGAGTTTCTGCAAACGTTTAGACTGCCCGGTGAATCTCAGAAGATTGACCGTTTTGTGTTAAAATTCGCTGAGAGATACTTTGAAGGCAATCCTACCGTGTTTGCTAACGCCGACACGGCGTATATTCTTGCATACTCCGTTATTATGTTGAATACTGATCAACATTCTCCTCAAGTGAAGCGCAGGATGACGTTAGATGACTTTGTGAACAATAACAGAGGTATTGACGACGGAAACGACATTCCGAAGCAATTTTTAGAAGAGATCTACAATGATATTCAGAACAATGAGATCAAACTGAAGAGTGAACAGCATGCTGCTCTTATATCGAACGACGTGCAGTTGGTACAGCCTTCTGGTTTCTTCAATTCCAGAGACGTGGCCAAGGAGGCGTATATGAAGGCCTCTAAAGAGCTGTCTTCAAAGACCGAGCAGGTTGTCAAATCCCTAAGGGATAGTTTGAAGCGGACGTCCACCAGCGTGTTCTATGCAGCCTCTGTAAACAACACAGAGTACGTTAGGTCTATATTTGAGACTCTATGGATGTCTATCCTTGCGGGGTTAACTCCTCCGTTTAAGGACTATGATGATGAAGAGACCGCAAAAACACTACTTGCAGGTATGAAGATGGCTATTGTCATTTCTTGCAATTTCGAGCTCGACTATGCCAGGACATCCTTTATTAGAGCGCTCGTCCAATTTTGTAACTTGAACAATATTGAAGAGCTCAAGGACAAGAATATTGATGCCATTTACGCATTACTGGATTTAGCTGTTAGCCATAACTCGAACCTTGGGTCATCCTGGAAGAATGTATTGATCGCCATCAGTCAGGTTGAAAGATTACAACTGTTGGCCCAAGGCATCAACTCAGATAGTGTGCCTGACATAATGACAGCTAGAATGGCTAGTAGGTCTTCTATTGAAAGCTCCAGATCCCAAAATACTGGTTTCTTTGCATCACTGACGAAGAAGCCCACAGCTTCAGAACAGGCATCTCTGCATCACTTCAATCAAAAGCTTCCTCCTGAGATTATCTCTAAGATCTCTTCTACTGAGTTAGAGGTGGCCATTGACAAGGTGTTCTCCAAAAGCGGAACGATTGAAGGTAAAGGAATTTTTGACTTTATAGCCGCCCTCACGGAGGTAGCCTGGGAGGAGATTGAGTCCTCTGGACAAAGTGAGCATCCTCGTATGTTTTCTCTTCAGAAAATGGTAGATGTTTGTTACTACAACATGGGCAGAATCAGGGTCGAATGGTCTGCATTGTGGGCAGTCATGAACGAAAAGTTCAACGAATTTGGATGCCATTCAAATACGCACATTGCGTTCTTTGCAATAGACTCTCTCAGACAACTGTCTGAAAGGTTCTTGGAAATTGAAGAGTTGGCCCATTTCAAGTTCCAGAAGGAGTTTTTGAAGCCATTTGACTACATCCTTATCAACAATGCAAACATCGCCGTCAAGACGATGGTACTAGATTGCGTGCAATATATGGTACAGAAGAAGGGATCGTTGATTAAGTCTGGATGGGTTACGCTCTTGGAGATACTAGGCCACGCATCTTACATTAGTGACGAAGTTTTAGTAGCTAAGGCTTTTTCCTATGCTAGCGCCATTTCCCGCAAACATTTTGCCGAGGTGTTCAGCCACAATGGGTTCAATACACTCGCAGTATGCTTGACCTCGTTTGCAAAGAACGAGCAGTACCAAAAGAGTAGTTTGCAGGCTTTGCAGGAGCTAAGGAGACTGATCAAAACTGTCAACGAAATGAGCGGTCCAGAGACTAAAGCACAAACGGTCGAGCAGCTTTGGTTCCCCATCCTATTTGGATTTCACGATGTCATTATGACAGGAGAAGACTTGGAGGTGAGGTCACGAGCGCTCAGTATCCTGTTTGATACTTTGACGGAGTACGGTGAGGGATTCAATAATAGTCTTTGGGATAAAATTTGTGACGAGTTGCTGTTCCCAATATTTAGTGTGCTAAGAAACCATTGGGAGATTGACAGCAATCAAGATGAATTGTCAGTGTGGTTATCGACTACACTGATTCAGGCTTTGCGCAACATGATTGCACTTTTTGGACATTATTTTGATAGGCTGGGACGGAGACTGGACGGATACTTGAAATTGCTGATATCGTGCGTGTGTCAGGAAAATGATACAATCTCAAAGATCGGAATCTCCTGCCTAAAAGAGCTGATAGTTAATAACTCAGACTCTTTCCAGTCGGAGCATTGGGACAAAGTTAACGGCGCCTTTGAAGAGCTTTTTGAACTGACAACGGCTAAAGAGCTCTTCAGTGCAGATCCACTGAAACATGCCATGGAGGAAGACGTAAATTCTCCTGCTGTGCACGAAATGGATGATCAAGAATACGATGATGAAGAAGTGGTTGAAGAAGCTGTTGAGACGGTTGCCCACGATCAGAAATCAAGCAGCCTCAAGGAAAAATCAGTGATTGTGATCAAATGTGTATTTCAACTGCACATGATACAAACGCTCTTTGATCTTTTTGACGAGGACAAGTTTTACGAAACAATTCCTGTGTCGAATCTGCTGAGGCTAGCTGAACTCCTTGAGCAGAGCTACCGTTTTGCCAGAAGATTCAACGAGGACTACAACTTGAGAGTAAGGCTTTGGAACGCAGGTGTCATTGATAAGTTGCCGAACTTGCTAAAGCAGGAAACTGCTAGCGCGGGTGTATACATCAGCATCATGTTTAGGCTCTACTGTGACACTAAGAAGGTTGATCAAGGCACGAAATCGCACATTGTTTCGACCTTAATCCCTATGGGTGTGAGCATTTTAGAACGCTACAACGCTTTGGATGAGCAGGAACAATCGAGAAACGTTAACACTTGGAGGCCTGTAGTGGTTGAGATTTTGCAAGATTATAGTCAGCTAGACGAGGAAGATTTTTTGAAATGCTGCCCTGTGGTATATGACCTCGTGACGCAATTGTTTGAGAAGAATATCATGAATGACCTAAGGCTGGCAATGAAGGATTTTTTTATCAGGGTGAATGAAAGTTTTATTTCTGAGGACGTGGATGCTGCTGGACGTGGTGTCAATGGAGCTGAATTGTCAGAAAATGGCACCAATGGCTCGAATACACCGAATGGCGCAGTTACTCGTTAGTAAGTAAAGATACGGGAATAGCATATGTAGTGGATAGATTTATGTAAGTTGACTAAAGTAGTATAAGGATATATTTGTCGCAAACTAAATGCACGAGAAGCTCTTGCACCTATGCCCTATAGCATGCAGTTTTTACGTGCTACATAAAGATCCTTCGTATACGGGCCGATTTGCCACGATTTACAAAACTGACTCCATAATGTGCCCTATGTGCAAGATCTGGTTTGCTGGCACTCAAATTGCCTCTCCTCCAACGCGTAGTAAGCCAAGAGCCCTTTCTACATTTTCCCCAACAAGTATCCGTGCAGCCTTTAGTCCACGTATGTCGCAATTACTTTAACATTTCAGCCTTAGTAAAATTGTAAAGCATGTAGGCAATAAACTATCTTTCCAAGATATTCATTGTCCCACTGACAGGGTGAAACCGGATAAATAATTTTTGGCAAGCGATCAATATCGCTGTCCTCCAACAGTCCCTACGCCAAAAGGTGTGCGAATCTGTGGCAGCGACTTCCCCACAGTACAACTCTACACCAGGTGTTCCAACATTTACCCGGCGCGTGCCGCCGGCTACGCCGAGAACTCGCGAAAATTTTTTTTTTCACAGCGTGAAAAATTCCCAAAATCCGTCGAGAATTTGGAGGAGCGAGCAAACTGAAAGCACTGAAAAGGCAGTACCCACAAGCATTTATTCCACATTTCTGTTCCGCCCGAACTTGTATAATCCAGATGTCTAACAACAAGGTAAGTGATTGTTGTTTGCAGTATATACACTGCGATTGCACGATGACAGCAACCGATTGGGGATCTTCAGCTTGGTATTGAGTTTAATTGTCGATAAGCGACGGTTCAATGACATTGGAGAGTTTAGTGGTTATTGTGAAACTACTTTGACGAAAGGGGTTTAATTGGAGTTGGCAATGACGACTTGTGATAATATCATTTGTTGCGATGCTGCTTAAGCCAATTGAGCAAAGACAAACTGAAATGTGCATTTCATGGATGGAGTGGTCAATGCCTTTCGTCCAACATTAAGCCAATTTTAGACATGATTTTTCATTGGTTACAATTGATGACGAAGCTTTGATCATTCCTCAATTAGCCTAAAGTACCCTAGGTCATTGAATTGTTGGTTGCGGTAGCTCAACATAGCTGGTCATCGTCTGGTCACTTCCCCAATTTGCATACTAACTCAGTAGAACCTATACGCCCTGTTGGGCAACGACGTTTCGGACGACGAAGAAGTTGCCGTTCCTGTCCCTAAGGAGATTGTTAAGAAGAACACTTCTTCCAAGAAGGCTGATGTGCCCCCACCTTCTGCCGACAAGTCTAAAGCTAGAAAGAACAGACCCACTGCCAGCGGTAACGAGGCCGGTGTCAAACTGAAGAACACTAACCGTGATGTTGATGGTCCTTCTTCCACTGCCAGAAAGGCTGCCAAGAGACCCTTTGACCGCCTGTCGAGAACCGGCAAGCCTTCTACCCCTAAGAGCGAGAAGTCCAAACTCGGAGATGAGGCTGAGTCCCAGATTGAGGGTGAGGCTGATGCCGAGGAAGAGATTGCCGAGGACGAGGTGGAAGAGGAGCAGGAGAAGATTGTTCTGAAGTCCTACGAAGACTACTTGAAGGAGAGCTCATTTGGTCCAAAGAAGACTACCGTTGCTCAGCCAGTCGAGATTGACGAGTCTGAGCTGCTGGTCAAGGAGAAGGAGGTCTTTTCCGTTCCTACTTCTCAAAAGAAGGTTAGATCCAAGGCTCCAAAGGAGAAGAACATCTTGGAGTTCCAGGCAACTTTCGCTGACTCTCTGCCCAAGCCAGCTCCTAGAGGAAACCCTGGTGCCAGAGATGGTGCTAGAGATGGTTCCAGAGGCGGCAGAGGCGGTCCTAGAGGTGGCAGAGGTGGCCCTAGAGGCGGTGCCAGAGGCGGCAAGGGTGAGAGATCTGAGAGATCTAGCCAGAAGGGCAGTTCCCAGAAGGTCGAGTTCCCAGCCTTGGCTTAGAGCCTTGGCTCAAGCCTTTTTGGTGTAGCCGGGTTGCGAGCTGCACTGTTAGCTGTACACAGCTAACATAGCCAATCATGCACGTAATGATGCAAAGACTCGAACTTCACTGTAGAAAAGAGCAGCGTGTGCGTCCTTGTGGCACACAAACCGCTGCGGTCCATTGCAAGCGTCATATAATTTATACTTAGCCATCTAATGAAAAGTAATCTATATGCTGAGATTGAGGCGTTTCCTCAAATGTAAATTGGTCTGACTTACTGACTTGACGAAATAGAAGTATTGACACAATGAGAGATTGACACATGCGGAATGTAAATCTGCCTGTGAATCACCTTGACGCAGTCCAAGGCTTTCCACATATATTGGCATTTTCCGGGGAACAATTCGTAACTACATTGTGTATATTACTGATAAATGCAGTAGAAACACAGAAATTGGCTCATTTGTCTTGCAATGACTCTAACTTCCCATATCTACAGCGATTGGCCACATAGGTGGTCGATAGATCCAGAACCTGGCTACTTCGTTTCATTCGCCGAGTATCCCGCGGTCTTCCGCATTTAAGCGATGACTCTCGAGACAGATTTCGCGGAAAAATGCACCCCAATACTGCCTCGCCTTGCTCTGCGCGTCTGTCATCCTCTTATTTTTCACTTTTCAATTTAATAAGCACCCATACGGTCTTTAACCCATCTCTTCTCTCTTTCTCACGTTCTTTCAACCACGCCAACCTATTATTAAGCCAATCAACACAATCCATTTTTTTCACGCCCAACAATTAATTCGCCGCAGAATACACAACAAAATTAGCCACTGAAACAACGAGTAACCGCAGCTGCTACGAGGCTTCGCTCCCACTATGTCCAGTCCTTATGCCTCAGATACTTACAGTAGCAGCCATGGCAGCCATCTACACAGTTCGAACGCGTCTGTCGAACCAAATGTGACACTAAGTCTAAAGAGGGAGCCTACTTCTGACACTCATGAGTATCAATACAATGAGCCTCTGTCTCCTAACAGCGTCGGCGACTCCACTCGCGGTAATGTCTATGTCAAGCAGTCAATGAGTCCACCTACCTATAGTGAAGACGAAATGGCCGTTGATGATGTTGTGGCGAATCCACGCGATTCAGCTGTCAAACCAAATATAAGCGCCAGTGGCAGTGTTGGCGCTGGCACCAATGCTATTTACTCTCATGATGTCACTGATAAGTCTACAAACTTGTATACAGGCAATGCTGCGGCGACCATAAGCGATACGAATACCGCTAACACTACAAACGCTACCACCTTATCTGATGGCCATAGCGAAAATCAGACCGACCATCGTAAGCCGCGTCGTTCAAAGAAGACTGCGACCGCTACATCCAACTCAGTTCACTCGGTCGACACATCTAATCGCTCGAACCCTATTGACCCTGATGAGCTTACTTTTGTCAACAAGACTTTGCTGTCCACTTCGTCTCCGGAAGGGATAGCTGCTGCTTCTGAGGTAACTCCCCACAGAATTGCAACTCTACTTCTGAAGCAAGGTCCACTTCCAATTCGCCATATCACAAGCCATCTAGCTGCAGAAATACCGGGGTTTGGCAGCCTTTCCTTGTCTAAGCAGCGCCGCCTAATCATGGCAGCGCTAGAATCTGCTGACTTGGAGACTTGTTGTGTTTTCGAAAAAATTGGATGGGGGCAATGGGAGGCCCGCCAATCGACGTTTGAAGAGGTTCAGGCCCGTGTATCTTTTGCTGCTACAAATCATACAAAGGAAAAGAGTGAAAAGCTGGAAAAGCCCGAGAAAACTGATAGACTAGAGAGAAGTGATAAACACAAAGGCTCACTAAGCAGTGCGATGGGTATCTCGCAGTCCGCTTACTCACTTGGTAGTTCATTGCCTCATTCCTTCAGTAACACGGTCAACCACCCCGTCGGTTATTCGCACTCGCTGAACCCCTCAGTCAATGACCTGATGCTTGGTACGTCACCTGGCTCTGTCGCATCTCCACCCACAGCCATGCGCTCGAGGAGAAGGTCGTCGAACTCGGAATATAAGCTTAGCGTCTCTCCTCGCTCACGCCCATCGCGTTCTCCTCGCCCCAAAGGCTCTGTGTATCGCAGGGAATCTATCACCAGTTCGACTAACGACCTACACAACGTAAAGTTGCCAACGTCTCCAACTCTGCTGCCATTGCAGAGCCTCAGAGCATCTTTCAAAAACAGACAAGTGTCGCTAGATGAAGCTTTTGCTTCATCTTCAGAGTCACCCTCTGAAGATGAGCTGGACTTGAACGAACATGCTGTAGTTGATGATGAAGACGATGTGTTTAGTTTTGACTCGGACGGTTCCCAGTCTAGTGGTATTGCTATTGGTTCCAACGCTGGTAGCAGCAATGCGAGCGCCACCATTCATGGTACCTCCAAAAAGCCCATTAGAAGCATGTCGAACTCGCGAGCCCCACGCAAGTCGTTTGGTTCAGTTGCAGGCACCATGGCAGGGATAAGTAAACCTCGCAAACCTAGAAACTCGTTCAACGCTCACAGTGGAATAGAGGTCGCCATTGACGAAGCTGGTAGTATTGATACAGGCATGGTCACGGACGAACTTCTAGTTAGAAGGAGGCCTAGAGTTTCTTTTTCCGGCTCTTCTTCACTTTCGAGGCAAAGTTTTATGAGAACGAACTTGTCACCCAATTCCAACCCACTGGTAGTACATGATTCTATGAGCCACGTTTCTATTGACAAGATAGATAGGGAAGACAAAAGCTCGCCTGAAGCTGATCAGAGATGTCCAAGTCACAGAGATGGACAAGGCTCTCAAGATAATCCCCAAGAAAAGGACCAGAAGTATGATACAGACGAAGAAGACTGGGCGAGCATGGGACCCACATCACTCAGAAAGAGCAACCAACCTTCTCCCAGTATACTTCCTCAAATGCAGTCGCCTAGGTACGTTGATGAAAGCAGCACTAGTTTATCTGGTGCTAAAAATAGTGCCAGAGATATTAATGATACAAGAGCAAAGGCTGCAGATGCTCCACTGCGGTCGCTTATGTCCGACTCGGATTCGCCTCCCCCAAGTTCGAACGACGAACAACTTGCTGCTATGGCATTGATGGGCCTGAAATCTGTATGACACAGCTAATTCTGTTGATTGCTGAGCTTTCCCTGTCGCCTCACTCTCCGACCAACGTTTCTTCTCTGGAGTATCGCATCACAGGCTTCTGTCTTGGCAATATACTCCACATATTGGAACTATTGTAATTTTGCTCAGATTTGATAGCGCAGATGGTTTGCTGAACTTCGCTGTAGCTGGTCTACTAGTTTGGTTTGGTTATTTAACGCAATGAATTTGTAGCAAGAGTAATGTTTTTTTTTGTAGAGCTCTCATTCCCTTGTTGGCTCAGGCAGATTATAGACCAACTCATTTTAAAATACAGATTTATGGTATAATAATATAATTATTAGAAGTCTTTAGAGTGAAGAATACAAGATATATAACACCAGCTGAGTTGTATCATTTCAATTGCGGCTTTTTATGCTCTTGATGTGACTGAGATGCATATATAGAGAAGTCAGGCCATTAAATTGTAATCGAATCGCTGTATATCAAGACACTCATTTCGCACAAGATCAGTTGACTTTCATATGTATGATACTATGATACTGTCAGCGGGTGCTGGACAGCATTTAGGAAGAACTTACTTAGAAATAAGACTCTCTGTTAAATTGAGATTAAACTTTATCTACATAGTAGTTACAATATGTCTATTGTTTTAAAATTCACTAATAGCGACAGCAACCGACTGCACGTCATCATGAGAAATAGAAACCTTGACAGCTTTGACTCCCGACTTGGCAGCAGCCGTTTTAGCGGCACCGCTCAGCACAACCTGAGGAGCGCCGTTAGCGTCTCTAAGGATCTCAATATCCTTCAACGAAGCACCAGCTCCCTTGCTCTCAACCTGAAGAGACTTAAAAACGGCCTCCTTTGCAGACCAAGTGCCGGCAAACGAAGACTTAGGGCTAGGCGACTTTTGACAGTAAGAAATCTCAGCATCAGTGAAGTTACGAGAGATGAATGTCTCGTTGTCAACATTAATCGCTTCAATGAGCTCGACGTCGACACCGACTCCCTTAGAAGACGAGGAAGCATTTTGAGTCAAGGAGCTCAGAATGGTAGCAGTGTCAGTAGAAGACTTGGAGACGTAGTTGTCAGATCTCTGGATGCCCTTGTTAGAAAACACATAGTTGTTCTCCTTATTAACTTCAACTCTTGCGAGAGGGTCTAGGTAGACAGGCTGCTCAAGCTCATCAGAGTATGGAGCGTGCTCCTTAGCAACAAACATGCTGTTGTGAATAATAGCATTGTGCATATATCTATAAGAACGTTTGTAACGGGCCTCCACCTTCGTCTTATAGTCCTCGTACTCCTTCTTAGACAGCACAGAGAAGAGGTAATCAGAGTGAACAGCGACAGCCTGAGCTCCCTTCTGACCGAAACCGAAAGAGGTAACGGAAACAGCCTTTATACCGTCAGTCTGAATGCTTCTCGAAGGGAACAAGACGTACTCGTAGTTCTCCAACAGCTTGTCAACGTTATCAGCATTTCTGTTACCGGGAACAAGACCAGTTTGTAAAATTTGAATTGCTCCATTCAGCATCCAAGCGCCGGCAGCACCCTTAGGGTGACCGGTGAGAAACTTCTGGAACACACCCATAACTGGATTACCCTTAGTTCTGCCCAAGTGCTGCATCATCATGTCAATTGTCGCAGACTCATTCTTATCGTTTGCCTTAGTGGAGGTACCGTGGAAAGAACATACGTCTAGATCGTCGACAGTCAGGTTGAAAGTAGCTAAGGCACCTCTCAGTGGTGCAATTCTGGGGTCGTTCTTCCAAAATTCGTTACCAAACTGGCGCTTGGCGTCTTTAATTTGCTTAGCAGCCTCTCTCTGAATCTCCTCAGATCTCTCGGCGAGGAAGACAGATTCGTCAAAATCCTCCTGGCTCTCTTTCAAGGCCGCAACCTCTTCCTTCACGTACTCAAGCTCGGACTCAACCCACTGTTTCACCTGCTCTGTTCTCGCCTTGATTTGTCTGGATCTATACTTAATGTCAAGTTTGGACGAGTTGTAAGACAGGGAGCCGTGGTGCTCTCTAGCAGTGGTCAGAATACCCTTACCTGGAGCTGGCACAGATCTGCCGATCTTGTCAGTAGCGGTTGCACACAAAGCCAGGACGGCGTAAATAGGCACACCCATCTTCAGAGCCAAATCGGCTGACATAATAACCTGGATACCGGCACCTTGTGCCTCCATAAATCCATTTCTGGTAGTGGTAGTTGGTCTAGACATCTCAGAAGGAGTTCTGCCATGGGCAAACTCGTCAACGGCATTCGATGTAGCGTTCATGTTGGCGAACTCGTAAGAACCTTCCTCCTGGAAGTCATCGTATCCACCGACAATAACGATCTTGGCTTTACCAGACAAAATAACGTCGATACCATTGTCAACCGACTCAATAGCGGTAGCACAAGCACCAACAGGGGTCTTAATAGGACCAGAAGACGAGAGCAAAAGCATGTTCACCCAAGCAGACATCGTGTTAATGAAAGACTCTTGCAAGACATCATTCTGCACAGGCATGTCCTTGTATCTGTCTTTAAACATACCACGCAGAGCGGTAACACCTCCCATACCGGAACCAGAACAGTTACCAACCTCAGAAACGTGCACATATTTGTAGAACTCGTAAGGGTCAGTGACACCTGCAGCCAACAGAGCTTCAACAGTGGAAACCAATACATAAAGAGTGATAGGGTCCACTTGAGAGATAATGTCGTCACTGATACCATAAGTCTTAGCGTTCCAACCGGTAGGAATCTGACCAGCTACCAGACGGTCAAACCTAAGAGCCTTGGGTACGTAAAGGATGGCACCTTTAAGGATCTTAACAGAATATTCGCTGGCACCTTCAATAGGGAAGACTTCAACAAACTCACCATGCTGCAGTTTGAACGATTCAGCAGTAGGCTTGTCGGTCTCAAAAGCCTCCAAGTCGTGCTGAACAACAACTTCTTGGATCAGCTCCTTTTTATTAGGATCATAGCCATGGAAAAGTTCGGGCTCGACCAGTCTGATACCAGCGTGAGCCAAAATTTCCTCTTCATACTTCTTCTTCACGTCCTTGTCATCAACTGGCTCATTAGTCTTTGCGTCCACCCAGCCAGTGTACTGCTCTCCTTTGATTTTACCGTTGAAATATTTGATGTAGCCCATAATCCAAGCCATCTCGATACATCCCTCCAAGGAAAATTCTCCGTACGCCTCCATTTCCCATCTGGTTCTGGAACTTCCCCAAGGTCCCACCTCAGAGAAACCGGTCACAACAATAACGCTCTCCAAGTCTAACACGCCTTCAAGATCAGGAGAGATTAGCTTGATTTCCTCGTAGCTCTTAAGCTCGGGGAAGTCAAACTTCAAGTTGGCCCTTGGTTGAATCTCCACCTTGTTGAAAGGAGCATCAGCACCATCACCCTCAACAATCTTGTGATCAATGGAAGACTCCAAGGACACTGCTCTGCGGATCTCTGAGGTCTCAGTAATTTCACTTCTCAGTTTAGCAGTGAACTCACGAAGGTTCTCAATGAATTGTAAACCTCCGTTCAAGTCAGCCATAACAGGGGCCTCCTCACACATCTGCGACACATCGTGGGTCATCAGGCCAAGAATGTTAAAAGCCATCTCCTTTTGGGAGAATGTTCTGACACCTAGCTTCTCGATGCCCTCAGCGATGATGTTGTTACCAGACATTAAGCCAGTACCTCTAGTCCATCCAATAATAGCTCCGCAGATGGTAAGTTGGGCAGCCCACGATTCAGAGTACCATCTGTTAAACAGAGTCTCCAGACCAAGCTTAGACTCGGAGTACAAACCGTCGGAACCAAAAGTACCGTGATTAGGAGAAAGAGGGAGGATAACCTGAGCAGGTCTAGTCTGGATGTTTCTCGCAGATTTTTGCTTCTTCACCTCACCAAGGAGTCTCAGCAAGTTCGTTAGCATAATTCTGTGAGCAAGCTCAGACTTAGATTCAATGCTGTCAATCTCAATGCCCTGCTCGGGAATAGCAGCAAATGGGATTATCACATCAAGATCCCACTCTAGTCCACCTTGCTTAGCATCGTCGTAAATGTACTTCACTAAGGCCTCAACATCCTGCTTGGAACCTTGGTTGAATGGGACAACTACCAAAGTAGAGCCAGCGGCACCGTAACGGGCGTACATGTCCTGGTAGTACTCAGTGACCTTCTTGCTAAATCTGGAAGTGGTAACAATACATTTGGCACCTCCGGAAAGCAGACCTTGGAGAACTTCGGCGCCAATAGAGCCCGCACCGGCACCAGTGATCAGGACATACTTACCCTTGTAAGAAATACCGTTGACGGCACCCTGCTCCAGACCATCCAAAAATTTGGCAGAAGCGGCTCTGTCGTAGACCCAGTCACCCATCTTAGTCTTTCTCTTAAGATGGAGGAAAGGAATAGTCTCTGGAGGAATAGTTGAAGAAACAGGTTCTTTGATTAAAGAGGTATCCTTCAGAGATGCAATTTCATCAGTTTCACTGTCAGAAGTTGAATCATCTGTACTTTCGCTAAGAATAGCGTTAGTTGACCTGGTGATCTCGATTTCTGAGGTGTTTTCAACAAATTGAACCAACTTTTTGTACAATTTTTCAAACTCCAGCTTAGACTCAGAGGATGCCTGCTTCGAGATGGCCTTGTACACTCTCGCCAGGTCCTCCTGGATAGAGGGCTGTACCTCTTTAGTGAGCTCACCACCAGCAGCCATCTCTTTCACGTACTGCTCCAATCTAGTGACAGCAGGTCTGTGGACTTCTTCGTACACAACGTTACCCTTAGCTTCAACAATGGTCTTAGGACCAGTAGGGTAGGAAACGTCTTTGTAGACAGGGTCGTGGTCCAATACTTCGATACAGTTATCGATCAGCTGCTGTCCCAATTTCTTAGCAAGTTCGTAAGTAGGACCCTTGCTGGAAGGAGTGTGATCAATATGGTACTGCATGAACTTGATAACAGTAGGGTTGGCACGGTTCATCAATTGTAAACACTGGGTGACGGTCTCTCTATCGACGCTGGTGAGCTTACCAAATATGATGTCAAAGTACATAGAAAGCGCATCTTGTCTTGCCCAGTTCCAGTAAGAATCGTAAGTTCTGGCCTTCAGAGATGAAAACACAGGTTTGATACCCTGCGCATAAAACTCTCCGTGCTCTTCAGCCCAGAGATCAAGTTCTTGCTGTAGAGCCTCGGTAGCTTCCTTCTCTTTGACTAGTAGCTTCTCACCCTTAGTAAGGTCCAATCTCAGGTAGCGAGCCAAAGTCTCAAGTTGCTGGCGAGCAACCTCCTTCTGCTCCTTCTGCAGAGCATCCAAGGCAGCACTGTCGACAACGGCACCACCAGCACCACCGGCACCACCAGCGCTAGCCGCAGCAGACGCTAACGAAATACCCTCTTTGCCAGCGTATTTCTGGGCACACGTGTCCAAAAAGGCCTTAGCATCGGCCTCAGAGCCTAGACGAGAAGCAGGCTCATTAGTCAGAGTGTACAATAGTACAGAGTCCTGTCTGCCAGCACCTAATCCCCATCTGGACTGGAGGTACTTTTTAGCGGAACCTACAGAAAACCCACCGGGCATCTTAGAGGACATCAGTCTAGCAATCAAAGAATTCGTCTGCTTACCCAATTGGCCAGAGAAAGTGTCCTGGAACTGGTCAGCCAATTCTTGCAAAGGTGTGTCCTCAGGCTTCTCAGGAGTAGAACCGAATTCTTTGCCTAGATCACCCAAGATCTCATTCTGGACGGTGGACTTACCACCAACAAGGTCTTTGATAGCCTTGGAGAGCGGAACGTCGTCTAAAGATTTCTTCAGCTTGTGAGCTACGAGGGTATGAATAATAAGAGATGCCTTAACGGGGACATCAGGAACGTCGGCGACAGGACCAGCAGCAGGAGCAGCAGCAACGGGCGCAGCAACAGGAGGTGCGTCAGCAACTGAAGCTGGAGCTGGAGTAGCAGAAGCAGGTTCAGCAGGGGCCGATGATGGAATTACAATATCAGCTGGATCGGGAGTATAGTAAATCTCCTTCTGGTCCTTGGAATAACACAGAACCTGTCTCTGCAAAGACAAAGCAGCATCATAAGACTCGTATTTGGCTTTAATGGTTCTGGCAGCCATACCAGCCAAGGTGGGAGAAGGTCCAATCTCAACAACTCTCTCCGTATTGTAATCTTTCAGAAAGACATCTTGGGTCTCAATCCATCTGACGGGAGAGGCAAATTGGTACGCTAGCAGCTCTGTGAGCAGCACGTGCGAAAGCTCCTGTTCGATTTCAGGACGCATGACAGGAATATAGTGCTGAATTCACAAAGTGAGTAGTTGTCTTGTAATTGTGAAACGAATTTATCGAATATTCATAAAATGCATGCAGCTTTTCGAAAAAAAAACGCCAAAAAAGGTTTGCAGTACAGGATTCAGATGGTGCACACTGCCTTGTTGAGCTCGCGTTGTTGTGGTGCAAAAAAACTGGAAGTTAAAAGTTGTTGGATTTAATTTTTGGTGGTGCAGGGGTGGGACGTTTGTTCGTGTAACGAAAATTTTTACTGCGAGTATATAAGGCACTATTTTTTCCTGCGAGAGCTTGCAAGTGTCTTATTGTCAGATAAAGAAAAGCACAGCTGGTTCTGTTGCAGTGCTGGTAGCATACGTATGGCTACATACGTACATAATAACACGCTAGTTTGACAAAAACATATACTGCACTTGCTTGATTTCAATGCAAGTAATTATCCAACTCGTATGCCTTCTTACTGATCAACAGCGGAGCTCTGCTCTACTGTTCCATGAGCTTTAAGAATACTTTCGAGGTGGAAGAAGAATTTTCGGGCACTGGACTTCCACAGTCTGACTGTGTTGGCTCATTGTCTAGAATTAGGATTACTCCACTCTGTTTGACTGTCTCCAAGGTCTTATAGTACTAAATCACCTTCCTAAATTTGTAGTACAACGGCACTTCGCGTGCTCTCGGGCACTCCACGTAATTTCTAGTCTGCAGGAGTGTTTCAAAAATTACATATTATAGAAAAGAGTAGTGAAGCGGTAGTTTAGGGCTGTTTGAGTCGGGGAGATGCACGGAATGTGTCACATTTCAGGCAGCTCTTCAATCTAATCATCAATCCCGAAACGACAGCTATCCTCGGCCATTAACAACGCCACCTAGTGCTTCACTGCACCGACCACCACACCGACAACAACTCCAACGATAATACAGATTAATATAACAACGACCCAAAAGATGATCCATCTCAGCTTACGGCCCTTCTTGGCGTGGTCACGTGCCTTGATGATGTTGGCGTCTCCCCTTTCAACATGCTTCTGAGCAGCAGCAATGTTTTCCTGGGCAGCGTCAAACTGTACGTCCTGCTCAAACACCAAGTTCTGGAGATCATTGAAAAGCTGATGCAACTCTAACGCCAACTTCTCTGTTCTCTCCACCTCCAAGTGTCTGGCCTGAACCTCTTGCAATACGGTCATCGCCTCACCCTTCCTGTTGGACTTTCTGATTGCCTCATCAAAGATCTGCTGATCCCCAACGTTATAGACAAAATCAGAGGCCTCCGCATCTGTAGCCTGTGGGTTCACAATCTTGTACTGATTGACTGCTTTCTGCTGAGATTGTTGCTTGTAGTTATCCTCAGCAAGCGCCAATTTTTGAATAGACGACCTGAATTGAAGAGTCAAATTCTCGGCTTGCTTCTGCTTGTCTGTGTCGGTGCCGCACAGCTTGTATAGCTCCTGGAGCTTTGGCTTGATGTGCGATTGCTGCAACGTAGAAATGTTTGTACTGGTGGCATCGAGCTGTCTCTTGTAACTCTCAATCTCCTGGAAACCAATGGCGTTGAGGAGCTCGTTCTGCAAAGTTGACATCCTGTCAATCAGTCCATTGTAGTCCGTGAGGTCGTCTTTGATACTTGCAACTTTGGCAAAGAAGGGATCTTGCGTTGCTTGCAGCTCGTAATCATCGCCCGACGCGTACGGGTTGCCTGTAGCGTACGGGTTGTCGTACTGAAAAAAGTTAGTATGAAGAAGTTGAAAGGAAATAACCAAAGGACGGCTGCTTGTATGACACTGAATACTGTAGCCGAAGATATGATCATATGGGCCTACTTCGGAGGTCAAAACACCTTGACAATTCCGCTATTCTGAAGCATCCAGTGACACGCTTCCCGTCTGCTCTTGAGGACAATTTATGGGGCGCCAGAGAAAAGGCCATTATGGTTCTAGGAGCCGAATCCGACGCTATAATCTTCTCCGGAGCCATCATGAAACCATCAACTCGGTTCAACGCTACTCCGCTACCCGGCAGCAAGACAGTCTCTCGCGTAACACCGCTCACAAATCATTGTGACAGCATTAAACTGGACTGAACTAGCGCCCGCTGTGTCTCTCCATCACTGAACGGCTTCGCCTCAAAAGTGTCACACTAGGCGCAACGATAGCGCTAAACGAAGTGTGTCAAGGACGGCTGCTAACAATTAAACAGTCTCCCGGACCTGTTGCAACTCAGAGTCAGCGCTCAGGTGCGAATCATCAAATATACTTACGTTGGTATTGCTCATGCTGCTCACTCTACTGACTTTGTTCGCTGGCGCTTAGTTCTTCACCTTTCTCGTATTCTTCTCCTGAATCCGAAGGAAAAAAAGCCACTTAGCTAAAATCACAAGCCTTGCACGAAAAACAGCGAACATTCCCGCATCCCAGTGAAACCTCTATGCACCAGACCGTTTGTTGACTGCTACAGAACAGGCGCAGTCTATATATGCAAAGCTTGCCAGTAGTCGCTTAGTAAATGAGACGATGTCATGCTAGGGCTGTATTCAGTTAAATAGGTAGTGCCATTTTGACGAGATTATTTTTCGACTTAACTGGTCTAAACTCCAAATCTGAAATGTATCTTGTTGTGAGTGATGATATAGATTTAATTAGACCTTCCTCTTGAACAATTTACAAAACTGGTTTGTTGTTAAGCGTAGAATCGGTAGACTTTAACGTTCATGCCCGATTAAAAGAGATACTATAAGAACTAGGATTTAACTAGTAAAATTTGATATGACGGTGAATTTGCACTTGCGGTAATGTAAGTGACATTTGATTCCGTAAAAGATGACAATCTTTAATTCCTAATACGGGCCATCATACTTACGCCGTTCACTTCGTATTCAAATACTCTCCCTGGCCGTCATACACGCTTTGCTAGATAAGCTCACCTACACTTGCTATGCTAAATTGCGCAAACCAATGAAAAGTTATACACACACTACTATACAATCATATAACTATGTCCAATCACTTAGCAGCAAACCAATTGCTGTCGACATTTTTATATTGCTCCAGAAACGCCACGATGTCAAAGTTTTTACACATTTCCTCTGGCGCAACCCCATGCTCAAGAACCTGCTCCTTGACAAAACACACCAGTAGAAACATGTACTTGTACATCGCATAGAACGTGTAGACACTCGCAATAGACGATTTCTGGGTGTTGTAAAAGAACCCGTTTAAAAAAGGAATCAAAGACTTAGCGTCATGAAACGGCAAATTCATCTTCTCTTTGGTAGTTATCAAGTCCTGCAGCGTCACTTTCGAGTCCAGATTCTGCGTGAGATGAGGGAACATCAATGCCTCGGCGCAGTTGATATCAATGTCGTCAATGAGGAGTGACTTGCAGCCACTGTAAGCGGGAGGCGTTGTTTCTGGCCTAGACGAACGTTGGCACAACACGTCTTCCAAAATAAACGACGTTAAAAAGGGAAGGATTCTCAAAAACAAAAACCTGATATCCAAAGAAACCAAAGAAATCTCTTTTCTGCCTTCACAGCCACTCAAGTTTCGTGTGATTAGATAGTTGATGATGGTCAGCACGATAATTGCCGTGGAAAGTAGCCTTTTCCGGTACCTGGACTCAAGTTCTACCAACTCATCTTGTATTTCCTTTTTCAGTCCAGAAAACTCATCTGACGCTATATGCTTTCTCACGACATTAAAGGTGACCGAGTAGAGACAGAAGAGCAACTCGCAAATCCTTAATTTAATAGCAAATGACACAAACTGTAGGTTTATCATTTTGTCCAGCTTCAAGTTTTCTCGAGTCAAGTTGCTCAAGCAGTACGCATGATATTTTTCAAGCTTCAAAATCAGCTTCTCCGTTTCTACTAGGGTAGTAGGGCCAACGTTGTCAAAGTTGAGAAGCTTGTTAGTCTCTCTGAAATAATCAGTTGTCTTTTCAAAATGTCCAGCAAAAGCGGCCGACGCCTTGGTAGTATACGCTTCTTCAGCAATCAGATGAGGCACCCCAGAGCTAAATGCCATTTGTGAATCAATGAACCGGACATACGCCCAAATGTTCCTCCATTCCTCGTCGGAAATCATATCAATGAAATCACTGCTTTCATATCCATCCGATTTGATCGTCACAAGAACGTCACCCTTTTCTCTGTGCAAGCCAAGGCAGAGCGCCAATCGCACGGCTTCGATCGCAAATTTCGAGCTTTCCTTTAGATCTCCACATTCATAGATCCAAAGATTCCTCGATCTAATGAAGTAAAGAAGTAATTGCGTCAAGAAAGCCGGTACTGTTGCCTTCGATCGTGATTCACCCTCTTCTAACAACCGGTCAATAAACCAGTAGGCCAGGTCGTCTTCATCAACCCATTCATCAGGGTAAAAAAATTGGCGAATCTTTAGACACGCTATGACAAGGGCCATCTTAACGAAGTCCTGTTTCTCGCCTGTTAGTCTAACTTGCACGGAGTCGTTGGGGCCCTTCACAAATAATTGAGCAAAACATGATTTTACGACTTTTTCAGGAACAAAAAACAGATACTGCTGGACATCAACGAACAACATGTTGAGCATTCTGACCATGACTGAGTAGGCCGGAAGCAAATCACAAAGAAGACTGATCAGTTTTTCACGTCTCTCTTTTATGAAATCATCTTCCTCAGATGGTGCCGGCAGCTTGAGGTCATAGGTATGGTGAAGAGTATGTATTCTGTCCTGAAACCTTCCCCTCCACTGCTTC
Source organism: Wenyingozyma naganishii (assembly GCA_003706235.2). Taxonomy (NCBI): domain Eukaryota; kingdom Fungi; phylum Ascomycota; class Pichiomycetes; order Pichiales; family Pichiaceae; genus Wenyingozyma; species Wenyingozyma naganishii. The sequence continues at coordinate 481,952 of PPKS02000001.1, read as the reverse complement.
CTCTCGGCCTTCAAACATTGGTCGAACTTGCTCATCACTAAGCGCAAAATCTTGTCTGAAACAACAAAAGACCTCCAGCAAGAAGTGCCGAAGTATTGTATGGAAGATGATTTGAGTGCACGATAAGTCATCTGAATGCTGGGAAACTGGATCAAATATGTGTGCTTCTGGTTCTCAAACACGTGAAGAAACTTTATTTCGTCTAAAGTCGTCACCTCCCTCAGTTGCTTAATCTGTTCCTCGTAAAAGCGGATCAGTCCTTGGCGCTCAGTTTTGATCATTTTAGACTCTGCAGTCTCTTCAGAGAATGATAAAGGGGGCGAGAGAGAGTTGGGAGGATGGCCATGTAGCACACGCGAGGCCTGTGGGATGCATGGCGTTTGCATGTGCTGTAGCGAATATAGCGACGGTGCAACAATAGGTCCTGCCATCGAACAGCCATTAAGGCCATTACGGCCATTGGGGCCATTAGGGGTATTAACGATGGATGCAACGGAAGGAACCATTCCCGGCATCTGCTGAGTTTGAGGCGGCCGAGTCATTACCGGGTAGGGCATGACGTTGCCACCATCGAATGATCGATGGTCGCCAGTATATAAGTTAAAACCATTAGAACCGTTAAAGTTGAACGAGGGCTGAGAATTTACCTGTGGCTCTAACTTAACATCGTCTGGTGTTTCGCTAGCTATCTGGCTTGTTCCATTTGGTGAGCCTTTCTGCGACCTTCCTTCCATCATAATGCCACGTTCTTCCTCTGGGACGAAGTAGACGTTAGGGTGCCTATGCGGATGGAGCATCGGCGGCGGTGGGCCATGCTGTGCCACTTGCGGTTGTATATGCTGCGGATGGTGATGGTGGTCGTGATTTGCAAGGGGATGTGAGGTCAGGTGATAGGAAGTAGTACCACCATCATCAGTACGACTGTCGGGGTTATGGACAGATGCAGCTTCTTCTGTGTCCGAAGTCCTACGAATATCATAGGTTCCAGTTACTCCATTGGTGTAAATACAAGCACCCATAGGCATGTTGTTGCGTATACAAGCGGTACAAGCAGGACGCTTTCTATCGCACTTGATCTTGCGCTTTTTGCAACTAAGACATGACACCGATGGTCTATTTCGCTTTCTTTTGGTCTGTTGCGTGCCCGTCTCCGCCGACAGCTGCACCAGTTGGTTGGCTCTGTCCACACTAGTTGTGTAGAATGGGGTCTCTTTAGTAGTCGCCATGTGTTAGACGTATGTAAAGAGAACCCCACAAAGATAAGCTATAATACTCAAAAAAAACCCACCCGATGGGCAGCTTAGACCTAATGCAAAAAGGTTCGAACTCAAAGATATCGCTTAAACCAAAAATACTCCCTAACAAAAGAAAAGAAGCTGCATGAAAAAATATTTGAAATGTCGGCAAAATGCAGAATTGGAGAGGGAACGTTTTGGCACCGGAGATTACAGGAGTATGAGGTGTGATCGAAAAATGGGGAGATAAAGAAGAACTAAAGGCCAGGACTATTCTATAGAGCTCCAATGGAAACCATGAATGTACAACTACCTTGGCTCATGACTATTCAGATTGGAGGAACGAAAATAGAGATGTACAAAAATGTTGAGAAACCGTTTGTTATTTCCGTTGACACGGCAGTTGCCGAAAACTGCATATTGCGTTAAAATCTTTACGAATACAATAATAGCTGACTTGAGCATTTATTGAAGTACAGAGCTATATGGAATGTCTTGGGCTATGGATTCAACATGGTATAACAGACACTGACTATCAAAGTAGGCAAATAGCTTATCTGTCAATTAATGTTGCTCTCTCGTCGCACCTGGCTGGATCATTCGACACAGTCGTCACCGCGCGTCTGAATTAGGCATTTTCAAAAAACGCACCTAAGCATGCCGTAATACGCAGGTGTTTCGCCTCAGGCATAAAAACCCAAGAGGCACGGCTAACCTTTTGAAGTCATGTTGGCTCTTAGCGGGCATCAGCTTGTCCAAAATAGCCCCCTGTCGCTATATGCTGGTTAAAAAAAGTAACCTTCCCGACGAAGGCATCTTCGGCCATCGGAGAAACCAACGCCTGCATATTGAAGAGACTACGAAAGTCATTACAAACTCATGCTAATAGATGACGCTTGACTTGCTAGCTGCTTAGTATAACAGCGCCGAGACGGCTGATACCTACGCATGCCGTACAGACTAAACCCCTTCTGCGGCCTTAACTCCAGTGGAACACTGAAGGCTTAGTTTCCCGAAAAGTCGTTACGAGCAGCATGAAAGATTTCCGAATTTGGCAAGGAATTCCACTCGGCTGGGAATAAATAAGAATTTATCAAGGACATGAGTAAGATCACATCAGAGAGGCTAGACTTTAATCTAATCTTTCATTATATGGACACACCAAGCTTATGCCACTGAAATTTGTTGTTACAATGCTCTGATTTTTGCCCTTTTACCCCTTTCATCATTTTTATTTAGCCACATTTAAAAATATTACAAACAATAGAGCCACTTTTCCTGCCGAGAACTTGCCGCCTTTTAATCGAGCAGGATCATGCGTCTGGCATTTTTGCTCGCGTTTTGGCTGGGCCATTAAGAATCGCAAAATGCACAACAGTGAGAAAATATACCTTTGGCATGACGTCAAGATCTAGGTGTTAAGTGTGACTGAAATTTACAAGGGTCCCAACAGCAAGATGCTGAAATCCAGCAGCTACAACTCGTCGATCGATGCGTTTTTATGCATATAGACTACTGCACCCCAGACTCTTTATTAGCCCCGATGGCTAGGTAAATCGTTGAATAGTCTGTCGATGACAGACGGGTATTCAAGATGGCGACTGGCATTATGTGTTCTAGCCCTATTTCTAGTAATGTTTCTCTCGGCCCTTGACCAAACCATCATAATCACAATCATACCCAAATTGCAGCTTGTGTTTGCTACTAGCGACTCGGGCTGGATCATTGCCGGATATATGCTTCCCATTTCAGTGCTATCGCTAGTGTGGGGCCGAGTTGCATTGGTAGTCGGTAATAAGCCGTGCATGTGTGCATCGATTGCCATTTTTGAAATAGGTTCCCTCGTCACAGGCTTGTCACATTCTTATGTTCAGTTGATTTTAGGCAGAGTGATAGCCGGTGTAGGTGGGTCGGGTATCATGACCATAGTTTATCTTATCATCAACGAAATCTCAACAATAAGGTACAGAAGCTGGTTTTTCAACATAGTCTCGCTGGCATTTGCCGTCTCCTCCGTTGCCGGGCCGCTTTTTGGTGGCTTATTCAGCCATTCGGTGACATGGCGATGGTGTTTTTACATCAATCTACCCATTGGTGGAGTTGCTTTCTTGATGCTGGTATTTACTTATAAGTCCAGCAGCAGTGAAAAGAGAAGTTGCCAAGAAGTTTGGAATCTACTGGACCCGGTAGGGCTTGCACTAATTTGCATAGCCTTAGTGTTTCTACTCCTCGCGCTCTCCTACGGAAATGACAAACGCTATGGCTGGAGCCACGCAATTACTATCTCCTTTCTTGTAGTTGGAAGTATTTTTTGCATCGTGTCCCTAACTTTTGAGCTAGCTGTCCATGATGATAAAACAAATTACGCTCTGTTACCGAGAAAAATGTTTATCATAGGGAACTACTCAGCGCTGACGTGTGGACTATTTCTGTTTTTCGCTGAGTTTGTATTCATCATATCATGCGTATATCTCTCGAACTACTTTCAGTACATCCAGAGACGGAATGAATGGCAAGCAGGTGTGGATTTGCTACCTATGATTATCACTGCTACATTTTTTTCTACGTTTACGTCCTATTTGATTACCCAATTCCGATACGTCAAGTTGTTCGGAATACTTGGAGCAATAGTGGCACCATTATCTAGTGGATTACTATCTCTGTTTGACACTGCAACCCCCAAACCTCAACAACTCGGGCTACAAATATTCGTAGGCATTGCATTCGGTCTAGCAATTCAACCCGGTATGATGTGCGGTCAAATACCGATCGAGAAATACTGTGAGACTTCTCCAGAGGAGGAAGACAAAGCTCTAGTGGATATCACCACTAGCTATCTCGCTTTTTTGCGTGGCCTTGGAGCTAGTTTAGGCTCAATCATTGGTGCTATCATATTTGATACAGTGATACTTAATAACGCTAAACAGTTCAGTGGCCTAGGCGTATCCCACATTCTTGATGTTTCGAAAGATGGCAGCTTAAATGAAAGTGAGTTAGCAGACATCAAGGTTGCTCTCACGATGGGCTACAGGACAGTTATGTATACCGGAATTGGGATTGGCGGTCTTGAATTGATCTTCGCTCTTTTCCTAACTAATTCGAAATTACCCCATTGATGTATTTTGCTATGTAAATTAAAAAGCATTATATTTCATTGAAGAATTGTTGTGCCGTTTGTCTTCTGACTTCCATAGCAGGGCTATAGCTCAACCTGTATACTGTTTCCCCACAGACATTTTTCTAAATTCAGAGGCCTTAGTTAAAAAGCGAGAATGAAAATTATCATTCTGCCTACATAATCTGACGCATCTACTAGACTTCCCAAACTCTGAACACCTTAGTCCAAAAGCTTTGCCTTCAATTATGGAAGACTACATGCCGCTGGCACACCAAGCAGCTGGGCATGCTGGTGTACTTCAAAGCAAAGATGGTCTCCTGTTTTGCAAACCTACAGGAGAGAAAGAACTGCAATTTTATCTAGAATCCCAAAGACGCTTGATGAACGAGACTGAGGTGGTACCATTGGGGTCGAGGCTGCACCACTGGATGCCAGATTACGTTGGAGCGCTGGAGCAAGGGATCAGTGCTGAACTAGAAAAGACGGAAAAAGTGGCTGACGACATGCGAACTGTAGTTACAAAACAGCAGAAGGAAGGCCTGATTTCAGACCAACGATTTATAGTACTGAGCAATGCTCTTTATGGGTTCAAAAAACCAGCCGTTTTGGATGTCAAACTGGGAAAGGTACTGACAGACGATGATGCATGTGACGAAAAAAAGGAAAGATTGCAAACGGTTAGTAGAAGCACAACAAGCGGGTCTCTTCATTACCGAATCTGCGGGATGAGGATACCGAGCGGTGTCTCATTAGAGAGTGTAAGTTTAGACTTGCGGCAGACTGGGAATATAAAGGAGACGGTATCAAGAGATGATAATTATTACGTGTTCAACAAGTATTTTGGTAGAGGGCTCGATGATGAAACCGTTAAGTCGGCTCTGTCTCTCTACTTTAGGCACAACAAACTGTCGAAAGACATACAGGACGAGATTATTGTCAAGTTTGTACATCGGTTGCAGTTGTTGTACAATTGCCTATTAGATGAAGAGGTGCGTATCCTTTCTGGAAGCCTGTTATTTGTGTTTGAAACGGACGAGGATAGAGCAAAAGAAGTGTACGATGACCCGATCGTTTACGAGAGCGTCGCACTAGACGACGAGGAAAGCGACGACGAGGCCGCTGCCGCACCTGTTAGCTTGCTACAGTTGATTGACTTTGCTCATTCGAGATACACACCAGGAAAAGGACATGACGAAAACATCATTATTGGAGTGGAAAACATTACAAATGCATTGGAATCTTTAATTACGTGAAATTATTTGATATCAGCAAAAATGAATATTGCAACATAGGCAGTGGCTTGGCCATTTTGCTGGAACCTGTTTCTCAGTGGTACTTAAGCGTTGTTTTTCAACTGCCTCAAAGCACCCATAACTTCAAGTGGGCTTTGTTTGCCAGTAGCCTGAAGTACCGCGGGATCGTCCAAACGCATGAACGGATTGAACTGCTTCTCTGACCCAATTGTGGAAGCACCCGCAGTGTATTCGTTGTTACGGCAAAACTCTTCAAGTTTCTGCAGGGCGGCATTATCAGGAAGCACGGTCTTGGAAAACTTCACGTTGCTCCTGGTATACTCATGGCCTGAATAAACCACGGTATCATCAGGCAGGCTACCGAGCACTTTGTTCAATGCAGTGTCCATATCTTTGGGTGTACCTTCAAAAAATCTGCCGCAACCAGACACAAACAGCGTGTCGCCAGTAAAGACAGCCTTCTGGTTGGTCTTAGTATCGCGTGCGTAATAACAGATAGAGTCCTGAGTGTGACAAGGAGTGTACAAAGCAGTAATCTCAATGTTCTCTCCTAGATTTAGCACCTCACCGTTCTTAGGAGTGTATGTCACGCATGGTGAGTCCCTACCTGCTATCACTGGCAGGCCAGGATAGTGATGTAGCATTTCCTTATTGCCACCGGCATGGTCAGGGTGGTAATGTGTGTTAACAATGGCGTCGAGATTGATGTCCAGCTTAGACAGCTTGGGCAAGACCTCTTGTGGTTCAGCAGGATCAATGATCCATGACTTCTTAGTAGGGTCATCTGTAAGGAGATAACAGTAGTTATCTCCCCTGCCCCATCTCATGGTAAAAAATTGGACGTGCATGTTGCTGGTGGATATAAAGCTAACAGCGCTTGGATTACGCTGACTGATTGGCCTGATTGGTATGGCTGACTTGATTGTGCACGTTCTACCTAGAATTGCAAGAAGAGAGCACATCAACTATGACCAGAGCAAAGAGGATTTAGCTCGCAACTAATATGCAGTTTATGGGATCTTCAAAATTTCGCTTATTTAATCATGCGTGGGATAGGCGCGGGATGAATGCGGGGTGGACTACTTACCCGTTAACTGTTACACATTAATGGTGCTGAACAAATGACTGCCTAGGACTGCAGCCTAGCAGGGCTCTGATGTAGTGCAATATGCGAGCACTATGGTTGTAGCTTGAAAATGATGTGATACGCTCAGTGTCTTGTACGACGTCATTAATTAGGTAAATAACTTTGGTAGTTTGGAAAACTGTAAAAAACTGCTAGATACCTTGAAGTTGTCAACCAACGCATGGAATACCATTCACATACGTTATTCGGTGTACGTGATAGTTTTGTTATTAAGTACTTTCTACTTAGTGCACCAGAGTAGTTTTGCACGAAAAGGCGGCAGCTACGATGAATAACGGGATGTGATATAATATTCAGAAATGGAGTCATATTGTTGGAGGGACATTATCGTAGGAAGAGTTAGTAAGCAAAAAGCCAGAACCTTCCTCGTATTTACTCGGGCAAGCCAATGAGCCACTATGTTGTGTTGTAGCTAAGGATACACCAGTACCTTTTCGTTGTGTGACAACCATCACGTTCTATATAACAGTGTAACCCGGCTTCCCGTCTCTCCTTTCGCATCCTCAAGCCGAGAGATCAAATTCAGCTCAAACTTATTGCCAGTTTACCATATGTAAGCTGGCTCCGTTACTTGTCTTACAGACCAAAAGGTCTCTGCGGCTAACGATCAACTTCCTCTATTTTCTCCGCGTAACCTCCGTTATCGTCCTTTCCACACTTTACACCCTTTTCTTGCAGTTCCAACATCAGCTTATTCCTTTGCAGTATCCTCCACCTGGTCAGTTTTGCGTGCTCATGCATCTGGAATCCAAAAATTCTTGGAGTGTAAATCTCGACTGAGTGCCTGGGGATTAACTCCGGGTATGTTTGTAGCAACATAGCAGGGAAAGATGTACCAAAAAACGCACCGTCTATAGCAGCATGCCTTGAAGATTTTGGATTGTACAAGTCTTCACAATTTGGGCAGTACAACTTCACAGAGGCAACACGAGGCACATCGCTTAATCCAACAGGAATCAGCTGTGCTACGTTACAGTTGACCCGCGGACAATAGCCAAAATCGCCGTTCTTATATTTCTCCAGCATCTTCTGCAAGCCCTTCGCTGTTATGATGTACCTAGCATGAATCAAAGCATACAAGAACTTGGCGCTCTCTTCCATTTTCTGCTTCACCGCCTCGGGCTGGTTCTCATCTATCGTCAGAGTGTCCGTGAGAATGTCCACCAATACGCTAACTCTATCGACGTACCTACTAAGCCCCGTTAAATTGAACCTGTCCTTGATATACTCGATGTCCACATCGCAGAAGTACTCGTTTCCTCGGCTTTCTAAGAACCAGTCGATCCAGCATTCTGTTGAGTCAGAGCCAGAGTCTTCGATATAGTCCTCTTCCTGAGCCATGTTTGTGTATGATTATGTGTATATGTGTGATTCTGTCAGTAGAGTGCGTGTATGAGTCAGAATGTGCGACTATAAAGGGAAGGCGAATGTAGGTGGTGATAGGTGTGGATTTTTTGATGCGCTTATAGGCGGATCAGTATATAGCTGTGGTAAAATTAAAGCAATAAATAGCGCAATTTTGGGATCTAGTGATATCTCTGTGCCACCTTTCGATCCCGTTGATTCTTTTCCGACCCTTAGTTGCTTAGAGGTCTTGCCTTGTGCTGCTCCTTAGTTCTTCGTTCTTCCTTAACTCTCTTGTTCTTTGCCAACTATGAGAAAAGTTTTTTTTGCTGCAATCTGTGAGAAATTATGACGGCGCGAGCGATATTTGAGCATTGAAGAGAGAGCCAGAGTCTCCTTAACTTTCTCTGGAAGTTAGGTGATTGTAGGGAAGGATTTCTACATTTATGCTTTGCCAAGGCCACAGCAGCCAATATAGAGTGATTGGCCTTTAACATTACCAATAAGGCAGCGACGGATATCCAGAATTATCCCGTACAAAAATATTTATACTCGACTTTTCCAACTAGAAGCTACCGCGACTGAAAATTCGTTCCCCTATTCATTACGCTCACTTGTTTGTCTCACTCGTTTCTCTTAAACTGGCATAATAAGACAAGACCAATTGGCGTCGCTTGCACAAGCGAAGAGCTTATTCATATCAATCGAACACAAATCATCACGTCACTACCTACTCATCCACTTGCCTCGTCTTGATATCCAATGTACTTCATTAGTGCCTCATTAGAGGAGCAAGGCACTTACTTTGTCACGGTCAACGCGTCCAATAGCTATTTGGCCACGGCGGCTTCCGATGGCAACATAGTTCTGCGGTCAATGGACAAGTTTAGAAACTTGATAACCTCGTCGCCTCTACCCAGTAGCAGTGAATTAGATGGTGACAACGATACAGAATTTCATCAAGACAAGAACGTCTCAAAACCGTCCAATGCTTTGAACGGCCAGCCATCACAAGGTGCTAGTCGCCCACCTCAGCCAACTAAACCGCTATCGAAGATGCAATCGCCACCAACTATAGACAAAGGAAAGCTGCAAGAAGCACAGGTCCCTGACAATGTGGTAGGTGTGCGGAGCAGGTCAAAAATTATTGCATTGAGATACGCTAACACTACTTACAACGACAACTTACTGGTGGCTGTATATAACAACGGCGAGGTGTACCTTATAGACAATCCTGAGGATTCAAAGAAGTGCAAAGTTCAGCTTATATTCAAACACGATTCACACACTTTGATTGACGTGTCGTGGTCTGGTGATGACCAGCTCCTCGCTTTTTCCAGTGTAAACAACGAAGTGATCATCTTTGATGTCGTCTACAGGCACATTATTCGCACACTTCACGTGCACAACAAAGATGGTAAGGAAGATCCTGCCGTCAAAGGTATTTCCTTTGACAGAAATTTGTGCAAGTACCTTCTCACGTTAGGTGACGACCGCGTCATCAACATCATAGAATACTCCTTAGAGAGGTCTGAGGAGAAGGGTAGGGACTTCAAATACTCGATCACACAGCCAATAACGAACTTAATAAATCGTTCGAAATTCAACAAGGCGACCATCCGCAGAGTATCGTGGTCCATGGACGGTAGGGCAATCTCAATTCCAAACTCTGCTAAGGGCAAGACAGCACTAATATCTGTACTTCACAACTCTACACCGGATGATACTCAGTCAAACAGCCAATGGAAGACGTGGTGCTCACTTGTTGGACATGGATTCAAATGTACGATGACCCAATTTTCACCAATAGTTTACAATAATCCCAATCACAGTGACAATACTCAGCTCCCTAACAAAAACAAATACTATTACATCATGGCTACAGCATCCCAGGACTCGAGCGTTGCGATATGGAACACAGCAGCAGAGGCTCCAATGTTAATAGCCAATGAGGTTAGTATAAGTCCTATTCAAGACATGCAATGGAGTAGTGACGGACGGTATCTGTTCATTACGTCTACCGCTGGTGAACTGATGATCGGTGTTTTTGTAGACGGTGAGTTGGGAACACCTATTAGGGAGGAGGGTCATGCAGGGATCAAGAATATGGCTAAGTTAGTGCAAGCCAAGGTTGAGACAGAGCTGAAATTGAAGATTGAGTGGCAAAAGAGGCAAGAGGTACCAGCTGGAGATGGAGATGTGCCTGAAGAGGAAAAAAAGCCAGTTAAAATATCGAAAGTAGCTCAGAAAGTTGATGAGAAACCAAAGCTGGAGGCAAAGCAGAAACAGAAGGATCCTGTAAAGACTCAACCCGTAGTAGTGAAGGATGGCAAAAAACGTATACAGCCAACTCTTTTGACATCAGGCAATTCTACGGCCCCGATTTCATCCATTTCGGGATCAAAGTCAAACACTCGCTCAACTCCACCTGTATCAAACGAGAAATACGATTCTTTGGTTCTTCCAGCTAAGCGCAATTTCACATCTATGGAGTTTGATGCTCCCTCCTATGCTGTATCGAAGGAATTGTCTACGAAGGTGGCTAAGATGAACAAGGCCGCAGAAGAGGAACCTAAAGCTAACGGAAGCTCTAATGGCACCAGTAACGCCAAAAAAGTAAAACGGGAAGCGGAACCTTTTGAATTCATAGGATCTGTGGTGATAAATCCAATGACCGCCTTCAGTAACGTGCGCATATCGACTCCCAAGGTCCGCTCTCTGATACGTCATAGTGTGTCGGGTGACAGCAGTTTGTACCTAGAAGTTGTCAATGGCAGTGGCAATGAGGCTGCTCCCACTAAGGTTTCTCTGATCAAGCAGCTGCCGAAAGCAAGTGGTTCCGAAGAGTCGCCTGCCACCAGGCAAATATTTGCCGACTTTCTTCTCTCTCGTGTTCACCTTACGGCCTATGGTGAAAGTAAATTTTGGGCCGTATCTACAGTGAACGGACAGGTGATTGTGTATAGCGACTTCGGCAAAAGGCTGTTGCCACCTCTGGTTTTAGGAAATCCTTTGTCCTTTTTAGAAGCCAAGGGACAATACTTGATGGCAGTAACTACCACCGGCGAAATATTTGTATGGGATGTCGAAAAGAAGACCAGTATGTTTCAGCCTGCTTCTTTATTCCCATTGCTTCAGCCCATTTACAAAGTTAATACTTCACAAAACAGCACCACTTCAATGGGCGGAGTAGTTTTCTTCAACGGTGATATACTAGCAAGATCGGAAAATCTGACATTATGTTCCATTACTACTACCGGTGTACCGGTGGTGACACTTTCCAACGGAAATGGCTACCTATTCAATTCCAACATGAATGCATGGACGCTGATTAGTGATTCTTGGTGGGCGTTCGGATCGCAGTATTGGGGTGTCACTAGTAACGACTCATCGTCTTTGGAATCGGCAAGTGTAGTTGGTGTCGCTGAACGCCACACGAATGAGGAGATATTGCGTAAAGGAAAAGGTAGATTTTTCTCCAAGATTTCCAAAGTAATGATGATGAAAGAGGGTTACGAAAATTTAGAAACCATCATTTCCCTGAGCCATCTAGAGAATAAAATCATGATATATGAACTACTGGGCGACACTAAGAACTTCAAGAACGTGTTTCTCACCTACGCAGAGCGTCTTTGTGAGATTCCAATGAAGGGCAGACTAAACGAAGTGTGCAAAGATCTGCTGTATTACAGTGAAGATGACTCAAAACTTTGTGCTATTTCAAGGGAAAAACTGCTCAAGGAACTTATCTTGACCTGTGCCAAATACAGAGAGGTGCAGCGCATTTTGCTGCAATACGCCACAGCTGTTGGCATTTTAGAAAGCGACATTTTGGCATAGCTTGGATGCTCTAAGCTCCGATCGGCATGGAGGTTCATCGTTCAGTTTAACGTTTACTCATAGTTTATAAATTGTATCTTTAATATTATATGTACATTACATGTAACTTAACGGAAGCAACAAATTACTCTCCGAATATGCGGGTGTTAATAGTCGACAGCATGAGTTTACTGCCGGCTGACCCTGGTCACCTTCCGGTCTAAGGAGCAAGTGCTCGTTTCAGTGCATCACCGAGACCACATAAGTCAATTCAGGCCCACTGCTTTATAAATATGCTTCATCATCGGGGTGGCCAACGACCTAGCCTCATCCGCGCCCCTTTCCGCGTAGCGTAAAAGCTTTTCAGGATCGCTCATCAGGTCATTGTATCTCTTTCTGGGTGCCTCCAACTCCTCTATCACTAAAGAGCTCACCAGCTGTTTCAATTCACCTTTGCTGAAATGCTTAACCTCTTCCACAAAATCTAATACAGGCTTTCTCTGTATAGCACTAGCTATTGTCAAGAGATTTGATACACCAGGTCTGTTCACAGGATCAAAGGTTAGATCTCCCTCAATGGAATCGGTAGTAGCACTCCTGATCTTTTTCGCAATGGCACTATCGCTCTCGGTCAACGAAATCTTCGACAGCTTTTCGGGATCAGACTTCGACATCTTCTTCTCTGGCTCTCTCAAAGAGGCAATCTTATTGGTTGGGGCTAGCAAGGTTTGAGGCAAGTTAAAGTGCTTGGTGCCCAAAGCTCTGTTAAAACTCTGAGCCAGATCTCGCGTCAGCTCCAGATGTTGGGCCTGGTCAAGGCCTACAGGACAGTGTGTCGTATTATACAGTAATACATCAGCAGCCATAAGAACAGGATAGGTAAAAAGGCCCAACTTCACCGAGCCTGCTACATGAGATATGCTGCTGTCAATGTTTAAGCTTGCCTTGCTTTTCCACTGGGTCATACGGTTGAGATACCCCATATTGGCAAAGCATGAAAGAACCCAGCTCAACTGGGTGTGTTCTGGAACATCCGACTGGAAAAAAAGCGTTGCCTTCTCCGGGTCTACCCCGCAGGCGATTATGCTAGCTAACGCTTCTAGCCTTTGGGCACGCAAAAGATTGTAGTCCTGTGGAACAGTGAGCGAGTGTAAATCGGCCACAAAGAAAATTAGCTTAGCATCTAGACAATCAGATTCGACTCTATATGAAAGATCACTCCATAACCGTGTTGCACCAAAGTAGTTACCCAGATGGAAAGCACCCGTAGGCTGAATGCCGCTTACAATGATAGAGTTATTGGGGATGACGTACTTAGAATCGCGGACAGACGCAACTTCTTCGACGGTTCCTGTGACTACGTTGGATATGCTGTAATTTCGAACGAGCTTAATAAATCGAGCGAGTCTTCTCATTCCTATGGGAGGTATAAAGTGTTATATAGTTGCGTATGGAGAGAGAAGAGGAATTTGGAAAAACCGAAAAATGGGACTCGGTATGCGAGTTGGATTTGTGTCGATCGACGCGCGAGAGTAGCAGTGAGTACTCACTAGCCACAGTCCCCTTTGGTTCTGGTAACAGGATAGCTACTGCCAAATATCCCATCAGCAAGTTTGCAATATCATCATAAATTTTAGTGGTATTCCTTCTGAATGAGACTGGTAGACGAATTCCAACGACAGCCACTTAAACAATCTCCGGACCAGGAATAGCATTCTTCAGTGAGGAATAGATCTCCGGGTGAAAGCTAAGCAACTTGTTGAACTGCTCTGGGTGATCGCGCTCAAATATTTCAGGATCAATAGCCAGCGCCACCATCAGTGTAATATAGCCGCTCTTTATCGTGGCAAGGGTAACTTTACAAACAAAGTAAGAGACCAGAAGCTCTAAAATGACACCAAAAACAACGTACTCTTGTTTCTCAGGGTAACGACCATTGAGATAGATGCCGGCACTCACACTACTGAGAAGAGACACTAAAATAGAGCAAAAGGCTAAAGTGTTCTCTAGCAGCGAATCCGAAATCAGAATCATAATTCCCCTATATGACATGATTGTGAATGTGTCCTTAGCTGACTGGATGTAGTTCTTTCCGTAAAGTGCAAGGTAGGAGTACGCATACTGGTTGAAGAACCGGACCCAGTACTCGATCTCCACTGCAAACCATTCAAGAATGCTCACTATTACCAAAAGAAAGCAGATGAGCATCTGGTTTGAGCCCTCAGAATCGCTGTTTCTAGAATAGCGTCTGTTCTTCAATTTCTCTTTGAACAAAGAAAGAGTAACACGCACAGTTCTTATCAATGACACGAGTAAAGAGCCATAACAAATGGATCCAAATGAATAGGTCATAGCTCTCTTGAATGAACCCCAAACCGGAAACTTAGGAGCCTTGCTACTATTTCCAAAGTAGTACCACGTGCCAAAAACTCCGCTTGTAATCACGTGGGAAGAGTTGGCGATTACTTCAAAAAGGAAGTACCCGACGAAAAGAGTATAGATTTCCATGACAGCGGAAGTCTTCGACAAGCAGATATCTTGGTTACCCTGAGAGTCAGCCGGGCATGTTAGCTGGTCTTTCGTTGACCTGTCGTAAAATATGATGAGCGCTATACCTGAATATAACACGCCTACTATGCCTGAGATCACTGTAGAAGTTAGAGCAACGCCGAGAGTGGATGGGTACTTCCACATCACATTGATCACGATCTTGAGCAATTCTGCCGTAAATCTCAATCTGTTCATGTTCCATACAAGAAACAGGACTGACAACCCGCCCATGAGAAGCATGAACATAGCACCAAACGCAGATGTTCGCATCAAAGCTATAGCCACTGCAAAAATAGCCGCAATCATCAGCACGTAGCCCAAGAAAACAAATACCAATGGGAACAAATACGCCAATAGTAAAAAGGCAGCGGAGAAAAACACTGGCACACTTAGAAGAGAAGCAACCGTGGCAATGTTTGACGATTGGGAGGGATCACTTTTGTAATTTACTAACTCATAGAAAGAAAGTCTTGACGTCGCATCTCCAGAGCTGCCAGTTGCAGCGGTTATTCCGCTATTCACTAAATTATCAAAGCAGTAGCCGCCCAATATCACAAACAAAATGCATGATACAATGAATACCAACGTAAAGGCCACATCGTTGTAACGGGGTCTGTCAATCTTGAATGATTCCTCAAATGTATCTTTCTCCAAAGGAGGTGGAGGCTTCTCGAATGTGTAAGGCGGAGGGCTTTCCAAGTCCTCTGAGTATGAGGGTGGCTCAATATCGCTATATCTGGGCGCTGACATTGGCAAACAAACAATGGAACTAGGGGATGAGATAGGGAGGCAAAAACGCAATTGCCCCTAGGTTTATAAATGAATGTCAAATTTAAATAGCTGCTGGCACAGCGGCAAAGTAGCGCGAGCAATCTGAGTGCCACTGCGTCATAATTTTTCTACCGCGGTGATCTGAAATGCTACAGACATACGCATACCTAAAATGCTGCGGGGAGATGCATATATAGCTAGTTGCTGAGCACACAGAGTATTTGAGCAACAGACGAGGCTGATAGTACCTTACCAATTGAGCAAAGGGATTGTTCAAGTCAGAGGCGTCAATCTTGGTCTTCCAGGCTCCACGAATATGCATTTACATAGTAGACCTACGAGGACCATAGCGCTTCACTCCCTCAGACGCTTTGTGTCACACGCTAAGGTTGCCCACTCACCGGATCCCGGTATCTCTAACCAGTTAAGTGATTCCCTCACTAAGTCCCGAACAGACTGTCTTACCAATGTACAGAAATACGATTTCTCATCTTATCTCATTTCTCGCTTCTATCCTCCCCAACTACAGGACGCTTTTATAGCACTAAGGGCCCTGAACATTGAGCTTTCTAAGGTTGCAAACGGTGGCAGTAGTGGAAATGCGGACTCTGTCTCCCGATATGGCAATTTTAGATCAAGTGGAATGGACTTTTCTGACCTCAAGTTTGACTTCTGGGCGGATCAAATTAGCAAGGTGTTCAGTCGTGACAGCTCGAGTGGTGTAAGATTGGGTGAGCCCAGTACCACTATTTTGAGACACCACTACCAGAACGGTGTCCTCCTTGATGAAAGTATTCTGCAGCAACTGATTGCAGCTCACAAAACCTTTCACCATAACGAGCGCCTCAAGGGTTATGCTGACATAGAGGCTCTCAGCAGCTACGGAGAAGGCACTTATTCACAGCTCAACTACCTTAATCAGATAATGCTGCTCTCCCCAGGCATAGGTTTACCTTCATTTACTATGGAATTATTGGAAATGTCGGAGACAGATGAGATCAAGACTCTCATGACAGACATAGCGGCCCATCTGGGCCAGGCTACAGCGATAAGCAGCTGCATATTGGGACTGCAGTATTTTGCCACAGCTAAGAACTCTGTCATGTTACCAGTGAATGTAATGACACAGCATAAATTATCCCAGGAAGATGTGCTCAGGCTTTCACAGGGCCATAAAGACGGCGATAGCCAGACCCTCGCTAAGTTAGCAGACGTTGTGTTTGACGTGTCCACGGCTGCTAACGACCACATAATCACAGCACGATACAAGCTACAGCAATTGAAGGACGCTGTTCCCCTTGTTGTAGAGAAGCACCCAACTGAGCTCCTACAAGACTACAAAGAGCTCAGAAAGGGTTTGTCGGACTCCATTTTTTTACCTTTCATGAACGGCATTCCGACGATACTGTATCTGGAACGGTTAGAGCGGTTTAACTTTGATGTCGTCCACCCGAAGATGAATTCCAAGGAGTGGAAACTTGCCTGGCGCACGTACTATAGCTACACCAAGAGGGCTTTCTGAATTTCTTTAATTCCAGAGTAATACACGACGACATTGTGTCCTTTCTTTGAGTGGTTGAAGAAGTAAACTAGAAACAAGGCCCCTCACTATCTCTTTCCTGCTGAACTATACATTGTACATATGACTATACTATATTTCCATAGCAAAACTCAATTCCACGGTTCAATTTTATTATTAGCTCAGATATAATCTCACGCCCACGTCAGTCCCTATGAAATCTGCTTTTCCGCAAGCAGTGCTAATGCTAAACAATCTTTCGCGACGCTTATTGTCAACAGCGACTGCGAAAAAGGACAGTTTTTAGCTGGCTACTACACAAGGCGTCTGCTGACGACAAGTCGTAAGGCGTGTGTTATTTAGAGTTTCAGTAGCACTATCAACGACCTGTTCACCTAATTGTGGTACACTGACCTTTTTTAATACTACCAGGTTTCTTTTACTTACGCATTCAAGTTACTGTGACATTAGGACATCATCCCTGTTTCTTTAACTTCCCATCGCTTATACACTTGCCCCATATCACAACATGGCGGATTCACCTGATGGTATTGCTGTCACCAGCAATGATAGCCAAAATGTTGCTACGGTGAACCCGTTGGCTTTTGTGATACAGGAATGCACCTTCATTACATCCACAATGCGGAAGACTTCGAAGTGGTCGCAGTCTAACACCAATCCCCTCTCTGTTTTGTTGGGCACTCAATCGCCCAGAGAGGGAACTCCTTTCCCAGATGACGACTATCCCAGGCTGTCTAACATTCTGAAGTTTAGCCAACCCAAGGGCAAGGACGATGACCATTTTTTGAGCGGTTTCGTTGAGTTGCGATCGATCTTGAGTGAGGTCAAATCGCTGGACGACGTGGATATCTTGACCGTGTTGCAACCGTTTTTGCTCTTGATCAGGTCGCCCAACACTACTGGACACATTACAGGAGTATCGTTAAATTCGTTACTTAAATTTCTCAAATACGGCATCATCAATAAAGACCAGCCTAATATTTTGCAATGCCTGCCACAAGTAATCTCTGCCCTGTCACACTGCAAGTTTGAAGGTTCAGACCAAACACAGGACGATATATTGCTGATCAAAATCCTACAGGTACTAGAGACTATTGTGTTGTCTGATCTAGGTGGCCTACTGAGCGATGACTCGATGTATGAAGCTGTCTCTACTTGTTTTTCTCTTTCTATCAACAACAGGAGGAGAGAGATATTGCGTAGTTCCGCAGAGACGACATTGATCTCGATAACAGAGAAGATATTCGGAAAGCTGAAGACTATGAAGACAGAGATAGAGGTAGATCATAATAAAAAGAATGAGCAGGAGGTGCAGCTCTCGCAAGCTAACGAGCTGCACGAACTACCGAGTGACGATATTGGTGCAGGTGGTGGTATTGATGAGGCTGATCAGGGTACTCATGACATTCACGATGACCAAAGTCAAAATGAGCCCGCTGAAACGACTCCCACTGATATTGTTGATCATGTTGATGCCCTGCAGAGTGTCCAGGGTGCCAGGCTTGAAGGTAAGACCCTTGTTAACGCAGAGGAACTCAAGGTTGAGGATGAGCAAAGCACACCTGAGGGATCAATTACCATTGTAATCCCTGTTCAAAGCTCTGAAGGGTACGTCTCATACGGCCTTCCCTGTATGAAGGAGTATCTTAATCACACGGTAGATATTCTTTCCCCAGATAACCAGCTCAGATTTACTGAAAGCTCCCGTGTTTTGGCTCTCAATATTCTTAATACTGTAGTAGAAGTTGGTGGTTCTTTCATTGTCAAGCACCCCTCCCTCTTCACACTAATATCTGACAACCTGTGCCACCATCTGGTGCAGATCGTGCAGACAACAGACTCGCCGCTAGTATTATCGCCAGCAATGCAGCTCTTCCTCAATTTGACATCCACAATGAATAGCAGCTTGAAAATCCAGATAGAGCTCATTCTCACAACTATGATACGCTCTATTATTGTAGAACCCTCTCAGTTGGACATTTCACTGAAGAAGTACAACGACAAGGTTCTAAACATGAGCCAGAATGGTTCCTTTGAGACGGAGCCACTAACAGAATCGCAAATTGACGAGCTGAGCAAGGAATTTGCCACAGACCGCCACCAGTCATCAAAAGAGATTTTTATCGAGACTTTTTCGGTTCTTTGGATAAGGTCGCCTACGTTTTTTGTTGACTTGTTCAAGTCCTACGATTGTGATTTTGACAGGACCGACCTGTGTGAGACAATCTTGAAACTTCTCTGTCGACTCTCGTTTTCTGACACGTCATTGCTCATCACTGGATCGATTCCGCCCATTTGCATGGAGGGTATCCTCTTGTTTGTTGATAGTGTATACCAGAGAGTGAAAGAGGCTAGTAAAGCAGGATTTGACTACATTAAGAAAGAACCCAATCAGCTCGTGCTACAGCAAATTAAGAAATCTGATTTCATAGAATGTGTGAAGCAGTGGAATAAAAAGCCTAGCAAGGGCCTTGATCTCTTGCAGCAAAAGGGATTTATCAGGAACAAGGACGATGTTTCTGAGGTTGCAAAGTTTCTCTTTGAGAAATCGGGCAGGATTGATAAGAAGATTTTGGGTGAAGTTCTTGCTAAGCCTTCGAATATGGACTTATTGAGGGAATTCATGAACTTGTTAGACTTCAAAAACCTGAGAGTGGACGAGGCTTTGAGAATGTTGCTGAGCAATTTTAGGCTTCCGGGTGAAGCTCAGCAAATTGAGCGTATAGTTGAAGTGTTTGGAGACCGGTATGTTGCTTGCCAGGAGCAAGAGGCGTCTACTGCTGAACAGAATAGCTCTGAAGAAATTGTGTCTCCTGATAAAGATGCGGTTTTTGTGTTGTCCTACTCTATCATCATGCTAAACACTGATTTATACAACCCCAACGTTAAAAATCCCATGACCATTGAACAGTATCAGAGAAATCTGAGAGGCGTCTATTATGGGAAAGATTTCCCGTCTTGGTATCTCGAAAAGATATATTACAGCATCAAAGAGAAAGAAATAATTATGCCCGAGGAACACAAGAACACGAGTAAATGGTTTGACACAATCTGGCACACCGTTGTGGCTGAACAGGAATCTAAGATACTAAGTACGCCTGATACATTGCACGAGACTTCTCAATCGCTTGAAGATTTTGTATTGTTCGACAAAATTATATTTGGCAAGATCTGGCAGTCTCTTATTGGCACCTTTGTCACTATATTTGACGACACTGCACACGATAGCATCGTCACTAGAATGATGAGTACAATAGAAAAGTGCTCTACTATTGCTTCATATTTCAACAGAGACGATATTGTCGACAAGATAGTAGAGATCACGGCCCATTTAACTACTCTTACCGGTGTCAAAAAATCTGATTTCATACCTGAGAACCATGAGGCTATCCCTGTCATTGCATTGCGTCTTGAAAAGGAGAACGAAACCATTACGGTGAGTGAAAAAGCTGTTTTATTTGGTAGGGATTTCAGAGCTCAATTGAGTACTGTTGTTTTGTTGAGAATAGTCAAGAAGACAAATTTTAAAGCTTCTGATAACTGGAAGTATTTGGTGAAAATTGTGCTGGTGTTGTTTGAAAACGGGTTGGTAGACCCAAACATGTTCCCTGAATTTCAGGAGAAATTGGCATTACCTAAGCTTGCAAAGCCTAAGCCTGAGTATGAACTCAAGCGGACCAACGCTTTGAAAGACAACGGTATTCTGTCTACATTTTCGTCGTATTTAAAAGGACTCTCCGACGATACACCCGAACCTACAGATGAAGAGATCGAACTGACTCTCTCTACCATCGATTGCCTTAAATCCAGTCGTTTTCTGACCTTATTTAGGGGAGTGAGCAAGACCAGTCCTGCAAACATTGCTAAAGTGGTGAGGATTCTGTTGGCTTCATTGCCGCAGAGAAGCGAGACCTCGCTTAGGTATTTTGCCGAGGAATCACTGTTTATCTTCGAGACTGCAGTATGCTTGTTGCTGTTGGTAGAAGACGAGGCATTAACTGAAGAGACCCTCGAAAAAATGGGCACCGTATTTGTACCTATTGAGGATTTCAAAGTGAGCACTTTGGCTCGTGTCTACGCTTATAAACTACTGTTAATCCAGCACTCGCCCGAGGAGAACGCAGCTAGACTGAACGAGTTTATCAATGAGCTTAGCGAGTTTGCTGTCCAGTTCAAAGACTGGTTGGCTAAGTATGGAGGGTCTATCCTGCACCCACTTGAAGTTCTTTCAATCAATGGTAAATGGACTGCTAAAGCAGTTAGCCAAAACAGTAGATACTGGTCCATTTTGCGAATTTTTGCTGCAAATCCAAAGAACACTGACAGTGTGTACAGGTTTATGGAAAAGCTGGTTAATGAGCATCCTAGTGTCGTTACCTATAATAACTTCATGGAGATACTTGGGCTTTTAGATGAAATATCTGCTGTCGGAGCGTACGGAGCTCAGTGGGAACAGGAGTATGAGAAGCTGACCCTATCTGGACACGAAGTCGAGAAGAATAACAATCCATTTCAGGAGTTGATTAAGACAGCTTCCAAGTCGCTCAGTTTGACAACTGGTCTAGTGAAATTGATTGACACAAAGCAGTTTTGCAGCACTATGCCTGCGAACGCCGTCCAGCCATGGTTACCTTTGATAGAAGCAATAGCTCACCAGTGTTACAACCCGTGTAGGGAAGTGCGCGCTAATGCCCTTAAAGCTTTACAGTCAATCTTGGCTGCTTCCGAGGATGTGCCATCTTCAGTTACACCTGAAGTGTTGTTAGATACGGGCTGCATTAGGCTATTATTCGAGCTTTTGAAGCCAGATGTGGAGAATACAGATCCTAGAGGCATGGTAAAGACGCAACAAGACGTGCTGAACCTAACGTGCAAGATCATTTTGATATACAACTACAAGGACTTTACGGTTACTGTGTCTAAGTTGCTCACCGTGGCAAGTAAGTATCTTTCAAAGCACAAGAAGAGTGACAACTTCGCAGATGAGGTGCTCGAAATGGTTAAGAGTGTGTTAGTGGTTGTGAAGGGTAAGGCTGATCTTAATTTCGATACGCTGATCAAGCTTAATATTGAGATGAGTTTAAAAAGAGTCATTAAGGAAGTTGGAACTCAGCCAAGTGTGACTAGCTCCGATGCTTCGGGACCAGACTCTACCGTCGCTAAAATTGATCGCGATACTAAGAGCGACTCTGGCCATGTAGACGCAAATGCCACGGAGGGAACCGATGCAAATGAGGCCCCTACTGCTCAAGGAGAGGTCACACCAAACCCTGACGAAGTCGACTAGCTTAACACCGAAATTTGTTACGCTTATCGTGACGCGCGTGCAGAGCGACCCACATAATTCTCGCTAACATTTCTCGCTGCAACGCCATGATTTACGCTATTTATCTGTGTATAACCGTAAGGAGAGTAAAATTTTCAACTCAACAGGTTGAACGCCGTCTGTCACGCGTGGGTTTGTAGCTGATTTTTCATAAGTGGCGACTACAAACATCAAGAGCTCATTTACAAGGCGTCCTTACCCAAAATTGATCAGATTGTACATCCTATTTTTTTATTTTTCATCGATTGACTTATGAACAGAGATAGACAATAGCATGAATGATACTGAGGTGCGAAGGTCGTACACCTTTGTGCCCCCACCGACCTCTTCTGCGGATGACCTGTCCTCCTTATATCTTCTCAATGCCTACCTAATAGAGACAGACATTGAGCGTCGTAAACAGGAAAAGCAGAATAAAGAGACTCGAAATTATAACAGCCAGCAGCTTACTACGACCGGAACCCAGGTAGTCTCGGCATCTTCTGCTGGTATCCGAGCCATAATTTTTCAGATATCGTCGCTGTACCTCAGAACACCAGCAAAGTTGTTTCGCCCGTCACGGTTTGACTATCTAGCTACCGCCAGGGCTCTCCTACATGGAGAGCTTGCAGCTAAGCCCTGGAACTTCTTCTCTCACTCAAGTGTAGCTGTGTTGATTAGTGCCGTGAGAAAAGAAGGGTGGAAGTTTATCCCTGCAAAGGTATTGCCGCCCATTATCATGAACTCTGCGACCGGTGTGGTACTCTACACTACCTACCTTACATCTTTGCAATATTTCAATGGGTTTACCATGAAGACGCTCGAGGACCCACACCCGTTTGACACTTTCAGAGCTGGGTTTTTGGCCGGTGCAGCCCAGTCTTTGGTGGCTGCTCCAATTGACGCTCTATATGCAAGATCGACGTATGCCGAGCTTATCAACGGTAAACACGAGAACCTGTGGCAGTATGGCCTTCATAAACTTAAGCAGATCGGGATCTTTGGCGTGTTTGCAGGGTATACCTCAAACTTCATCAAAGAAAGCTTTGGATTTGCCTTCTACTTCTCTATTTTTGAGATGGTCAAGAACCAGGGGTATCATCGCACGCAGGACGTGATCAACTGGTTTAGTTACTACAAGAATAAACTGCTGTTGAAAGATCAAAGCGCAGAGGTAAAACATAGGAAATCAGAAATTGCGCTACAATTGACATTTGTGCTGTTTGCTGGTGCCAGTGCAGCGACGGCGTTGCTAGCTATCCAATACCCACTAGACAAAGTGCAGAAGATTCACTACTCCCGCTTAGAAGCGCTCGATATGTATAATGAGGCTACTTTCAAAGAAAGACGGAGGTTCATCAAGCTGTACTACAACTCCTATGTCCAGACTATGGAACAGATAGTGCATATGAAGAACCGGTCAAAACTGTCGTGGCCTCGTTTTGCTTACAAAGGATTTGTGCGAAATGGAATGACGATGATTCCGGCTACCTCGATTGGACTGTTGGTATTTGAGATTTCGAGGCAGAAGTTAAGCTACGACTTGGATGAGTATGTCGGGTCGGCTATGCAACCGTAGATTGAGCGCTGAAATTTTACATCTTGCTAATATGATATTTGCTAATTGTACATAGAAATTAATGTTATGTCTGGAACCATTGCAGGCTTTGGTGTCTATATCAGGTGTCTATTTACATTTGTAACGCGTGGACGCTATAGGGGAAGTTAGTTCTTGCCCACGCGCTTGAGATAGGCCTCCCATCCGGCCTTTCTGTATCTCTCGCCTTCCAACACGGGATCTCTGCCCTTACCGAATAGCCCTCTACCCACAATAATGATATCTGTGCCAGTCTCCATGACCTGGTCTACAGTACGATATTGCTGGCCCAAGCTATCGCCCTTATCGTCTAAGCCCACACCTGGAGTCATTATTAGCCAGTCGAAACCTTCATCTGAGCCACCCATTGCGTTCTGTGCAATGAACCCCACGACAAAGCTCTTATCGCACTTAGCTATTTCAACAGTCTGCTTCGTATACTCTCCTTTCGCTAACGACCCTTTCGAAGATAGTTCAGCCAGCATGAGCAACCCTCTAGGATCACTAGTTGTCTCCTCAGCAGCCTGCTTCAAGCCCTCAACAATACCAGCACCAGTGACTCCGTGTGCATTTGTTATATCGGCCCACTGTGCAATCTTGTATACTCCACTCTTGTACTGCAGCTTCACAGTGTTACCAATATCTGCAAACTTCCTGTCTTCGAAAATCATAAAGTTGTGTTTGTTGGCGAGAGCTAGCAAAGGTACAATGGTACCCTCGTATGTAAAGTCTTCAACAATATCGATATGTGTCTTGACGAGGCAGATGTATGGGCCAAGCCTGTCCACAAGTTCTAAAATCTCTTTAGTCGTAGGCAGATCGACAGACGCGCACAAATTCGTCTGTTTCTGCTCCATCAAGTTCAGAAGCCTAGCTGCCACCAAAGACGCATGATTCTGCGCTCTCTCCGCAAACGTCTTCGTCTTCATTTCGGCAGAGGACACACTCCTAGAGATCTTAACTAGGGTGAAGCATGAGATAAGAGGACCAGTGAATTCTGAAATTTCAAAAATTCGGTTACCCTCTTGTTAATTTTTTCACTGAGCAACTGCCTAACAATTATTGAAAACGGGCAAGACAAGATCAGAGTATAGAGGTTTACTCCTATACAACAAACTTCTACCAAAATGGATCAGCTTAACTACAAGGAACAGCAGGAGTTTCAAAAGATCGTCGAGCAAAAGCAGATGAACGACTTTATGAGGGTATGTGGTTGCTTTTAGTGTGCAGGATCATAAATTGTCAGTTATTCATAGTGATAGCATAGCTGATAATGATATAGTGATAGGCACCTTTAATGCACTGTTTCCGATGGTACAGTTAACCATCTAGTGCAGTCTAGCAGTGGCCATCTTTTTTAACATTACTAACAGAATAGTTGTACACTAACCTCGTCGACAGATGTTTCAACGACTGCGTCAACGACTTCACCTCAGACAAGCTGACCAACAAGGAGGGCGCATGCCTGAACAGATGTGCCGAGAAGTTCCTCAAGCACAGTGAGCGTGTAGGTACCAGATTCCAGGAGCAGAACCAGGCTTTGATGAACCAGATGAGAAAATAGGCAAATTACACGTTGACGCTTATCTAGACCAATGACATTGTACATATAACGTATCTAATAAGATATCAAACATAGTGGTTATCGATGTAGAAAGTCGGTGACTGAGGTTCAATAGCGATTGCTATAAAGAGAATATTAATATACAGGGAATCTAGGTCAAGCGACACTAGCATTGTTAAGCTCATGAATAGTAGTCCCTTAATCGTTAATCGTCTCAATAAACAGCTTCACCAGCTCTTCCGTCTCGTTCATCATTGTAGTCGTCCAAGTATACATCTCGCTCTCAATGTCATTGTACATAACCGCATTGGCAAACATGAGCTGGATTCTAAAATGCAACTCCTCAAAAGTTGTCAGTTTTCCCTGTCTTACCTCCCGTTGGATGGACTTGAGATCCTGTGGAACCTTTATGAGCTTGTAGTACTCGGGTTCATCATGCTCGCTCACAGGCTGAAGAAACATAGAGGCGTACTTGTTGGTGCAGATCTGTGATATAAGCTGACTAGCCAGCAGCTGAAACCGTTTGGGCGTGAGTGTTGGTGGTTCTGTCTTTCTGCGCTTCGTTGGAGACTCGTTGTCGCCTTCCTGTTCGTCCTGCTCTTGCTTATCACTTTCTGCACCTTCTCCATTCTCTTTGGTGTCTTTGGAGTGGTCGACAGCAGCCTCTTCTGCTTCCGCCTTTTCCATAGTCTCAGAAACAGGAGGAGATGTAGTATCCGCTTCCTTAGTTCCAGGTTCGTTTGGCTTCAAATCAGCATGAGCGGCTTCGCTTTCGCTAGGTTTCTTGCCCTCAATCGTTTCGTTTCGGCTCTCTGTCGGCTGAATGTCCTTTTCAATCTCGTCTGTTGCCTCTTTCAGTCCCGCCTTCTCAGTAGTCTGTTCCGGTTCATCATTCTTTTCATCTATTGGCTCGTTACTATTGGCTCCGGCGACCTGGGGCTCACTATTCTCGTGCTCTGAACTCTTCCCCATAGGCCCGTTGGGCACAGTAGCAAAGTTGGGGACAGCATCTTTGCCCATACTCTTTACAAATTCCTGATACAAAGCTTTGTCGTCCACCTTGCCATTCTCAATTTGCTCAATCTCTTGCTTCTTGCTCTTGTAGCTGATCTCCAATGCAGATATTTCTTTTAGTGTAGCATTTTTATAGTTGTTCAGTATTCGTATAAGCCTCTCCTTCACTAAGTTGATATCAACTCTGCTAGAGATTTTGAATATTGTGCTCTTCGGCACTTGCGAGATAATCTGCTCTGGCTTTTTGTTATCCTGGGTCCGCTCCAAGGCTAGTGTTTCTGCTATAATTTGCACTATCTGGATCGGCGACAGCGCACTCTTCGTAGGTGCTACGCCCAGTTTCTTTTTTTCTTTGATGCTGTTTAATGACCCATTGATATCAAGTAAGTCAAAGTCCACATTTATTAGCGGGTTGTTGTTGATCATACTTTGTAGTTGCAGAATGTTGAACGAGATCTCTTTGCGAGGAGGGTTCGCCTGTTGAGCTGCAAGGTACAGAGAGTGAATGTGCTGCAAGGTGACAATTTTTTGCAACATCGTCACCTGTGAGTACATATGAAAGAGCTCTTGCTGAGTAGGCGTCTTCGACATGGGTGGATGGGTCATGGGGAGCCTATGTGCCACCTTCACTATGAGCTAACAGTGCTTGGTAGCGGAGTTGTTATGGGTGAAATAAAAACGCATAGTTGATGGTGGACGGGTGCTAACGAAAAGTAAATTCTGATGTAACTCTGCGTAAGCGCGGGTCTTAGAAACGTCTAGTTAGGCAAGGTGCATTACTGTCTGATCTTACAAGCTCCGACCTCTGTGGCCACAAAAATGGCCGGTAGTGATGTCAGCGTGAAGCCTGAGTTTGAAAATAGCCTTCAGAGTCATGATATAATAGAAAATACAGCCGTGCAGCCCGATCAACTCACTTTGCCAGAGTCTTTCCCTATACACAGATCCACTAAAGACCGTTTAATGCTGCTTTCTGTTCACTCCGTGAGTGAAGTTGACATGCTACAAGAGTACGTAGAGCGCGAGCTGAATAGTAGTTTGCTAAAGTATGTGGATTTGCAAGTGGAACTGGAGAATGAGGCCATAATAAAGGGAGCAAAATCTGAAGAGCAAGTGGCGTATGAGAAGCGGGCTTTAGCAGAATCTGACGAAACGATTTTGCAGGCACAAGCATTGGTCGAGCAGGTCTCGGATGTCAAGAGCAGAAAGAAACAGTTTGGCCATGTGTTCAGCAAATTGAAAAGCGAACTACTGGTCAGCACGGCCAGCTCTTTGCCTCCTTTATCGCTTCAAACTCTTGCTGAATATGAAAGAGAATTTGGTACCATGGATAACGAAACGCCGATGCAGCTCCTGAGTCGACTAGAGGAAGAAGAAGAGAGATCTTGTGTAGAGAAACACAATTCTGAGAAAAAAAATGCTGTTAGGGAGCTCCGCAACACCATATTTGTTGCAATGCAACCTTTGGAGCCTTTGCCTGATGAAAATGACGAAGATGATGTCGCCGTCGCCGGTGGACGCGTCGATCTGACTTGTCCAATCTCACGTGAGCTGATGAAGGAGCCCGTGAGGGCCCCCTGTGGTCATGTTTTTGACAAGGCTGCGGCTAGGGAGTACTTTGCACAGCCGTCTATATGTCCTGAATGCAGGAGAGTGACGAGATTCAGTGAGTTAGTGCCTGATGAGATGATGAAGCTTAGGGTGGTGGCATATGAAAGAGATTTGCGTTTGGAAGATGTCAGGAAAAGCAGGATGGGGGCCATGGAGGCACTCTAGTGACGTACTAAATGAGCGAAACAAGTGGAATGGTCGATTATGAGTATTGGGAATTAGGTTAAAGGAATTACGTGAATTACTTCAGTGTGGCTTGACTAGAGTTGGTTAGTTGTTGGGGTTTAGACGAAAGGACCTGGATCTGTAAAGGTTTAATTGAGTCGACTGATTATGTTCACTCAATTTGGAACGCCAGATCAGTGGCCTACAAGCCTAATGGTTCATCATATACGATAACAATAATGAGGATAGAAATACCACACCCCACAGGGAGTGCGTTGTAGATAAGCTAAACTAATCAATGGAAATGTTGTAACAAGTCAATTTCGTGTGTTTACGAGATAACGCTGGTCTCCCAAGTCACATCTCGCCAAATGAATCCACTAGCACGCCCTTATAGGTCCCTGAGTAAAAATCCTGCTGTTGTTTGACCTCCTCATGGTCTGGCTTTAGCAGCTTAATTGGGTCTTTGAAATCAATGTAGCCCAAAAATGGGTCGCTCACCGTAAGGCCAAGCAGTTTTAATGTCTCTATTGGAAGCGATTTAAAGTATTCTATGGGGGTACCCAAGAAAAGGTTCTCCTCTTGTCGCAAAGTCCCAAGAGTCATGAAAAGTATCAGCACTGTTCTGTATTCGTCGGTGGTAAAATTGGCGGAACCTCCATGGTAGCAAGAAGCCAACATGAAAAAACAGTCACCCTTCTCGAGTTCAGCGTATACAACCTCGTTCTCATCAGGCTTTCTGAAGTGATCCCATAAATGGGACCCAGGGATAAAACGGGTAGCTCCATTTTGCTTAGTCGTCCGCGTCAGACCTAACACAGATCCTAACGCAGAGTCTCTGTACTCGTAAGTGTTGCAATGTGGATGAACATTGTAGTGAATCACGTCATCCCGGTGCAAAGGCTGGTTTTTTCCTTCCTTACCCGCAGGTCCAATACGAAAGCAGATGGTCGAGTTATGCTGTGGAGGGGAGTAGCCCTTCACAATCTCATCTCCAATCCAGGACGCTATTTGTCTCCCAAGAAATTTTTCTGATAATTTGACGTTAAGAAGGTGGGAAAGGTACCTTTCAGCTACAGTCCTAGACTTGATGCACATTCCTGTGACTCGGCGATATGTCTCTGGGAAAAATGTACCGTCCCATGATGTGTCTTTATCCAGATAGGGAGTTGCGTCTTCAAGAATTTGGTCAACGATTTCTTCCGGTAGGTAGTTTTTGATAATGCAGCCTCCATACTTCTCTAACTTCGCAACTATAGCATCAAAATCCTCGTCACTGTCAACTGTGAGATCTTCCTTGGTGATGTTGCAAGCCTTATCTATATTGTTGCGTAAGACTTTGGCATACTGAACACCGTTTTCCTCTTCAACTTTAATTTGAGTTAGCGTGTTATTGTTAAACATTCGTAGACAGACTTCAGCTGAAGAAAGAGGCTCATATTATCGCCCTTCTAGTGTCTGGCGCATGCAGATGCATATATACTTTGAGCGATAAGAAAGATAAGATTTTAAATATTACTTAATTAGGCAGTTTCGGGGATAGGCGGGAGACCCTTTCGTATGTTGGTCGTGGTTGAAGAGCAGGTTAAAACCATTACCATGACCACTTAAACTCATTGAAAATTACTAATTTTCGATACTATGTGTCTTATTAAGGCTATGCAATCATCAGAGTACTTTAACTCTGGTCACTCCTAGTCCTATCAATATTCCAAATCTATTTTTTGATATTCTGAAATGAAGAAAGACAGAAAATGTAATTAATTCAATGCCTTTTTGGAATCTCATGTCGAAATTATATATACAAATTAGAAGTTCATTGACTAATAGTTATCCGATCTACTCCATAAATTACATTGTTCAGCATTGTCTTTACTATAAAGTATGATAAGGGGTTACTTCAGACCACCGTGACTTCAGCAAAATCCGCGCGAATTCAAGTGAAATTCATCGCGCTTTCTGGCGCGCAAATTATCTTAGGTGCCAGGTGTCTTGAATCATCCCTGTCACTTTTTCATCACCATCTTTGTTCATCACCATTACCTCTCATACACCCCACTTACCGCCAACGCTTTCTGCCATTTCTCTCTCTACTCATGTACACTCGCAACTCCCATGCCCCTGCACCGTCGCGTGCTTCTCTCAACGAAAAAAACCAGCAGATACTGAAGGCACTCATGAAAGACCCTGCTAACAGAACCTGTGCAGACTGTAAAGCAAAGAATCCAAGATGGGCGTCATGGAACCTTGGCATCTTCATTTGTATCAGGTGTTCGGGTGTGCACAGATCGATGGGTACTCATATATCGCGTGTGAAATCAGTGGATCTAGACTCCTGGACAGACGAACAGGTAAAGTCGATGGTATTATGGGGAAACGACAAGGCGAACCAGTACTGGGAAGCCAAGCTCCCTGATAACTACGTGCCAGACGATTCCAAGCTGGAAAATTTTATAAGGACAAAATACGATCTGAAGAAGTGGGTGGCGAGTGAACAGGTGCCTGATCCTCGTACTATTCAGCCACGTGCAGGCCGCAATAGCATGGTTGCTGACCCCCTCATCAATAACATAAGTGGAAGTTCCATAGGTTCAACGGCATCCGACGCTAGACAGTCAAAGCCTTCGGCCAACTCGCAGCCCCATCCGTCTCAACAACCACAGCCTGTAGGCTCTTTTAATTTACTAGATGATCTTGACTTTGCGAAGCCCAAACAACCTCAAGCAAAGCCACCTCACCTCCAATCTGGCCAGCGTGTCCAGTCAACTCCACCAGCTCAATCACAGTCCAGTCTCCCTCTGCAGCAGTCAACGTCGTCATTTTCTTACCTTAATTCACAGCCACAGAACGATTCTAGACCTGATTTGAAAAAGTCCATTTTGTCGCTCTACTCTTCCTCCACTTCAAGCCTGAACGTCTCAGCCAGCTCTGTGAACTCGTATAGTCAACAAAGGGTTGTGCAGAATACTCAGAATTTGCAGTCAACTCCATCTATCAATCCCTCTATGACCACGCCAGCGAACTCATTTAATACTCCCACAGCAGCACCTTACGACAATCCTTGGACGCAGCGAGCGCAAAAGACTCCGTCTACGAATGGCTATATCAATGACCCCTTCAGAAACGTTTGGAACTAGTGTATAGCAAAAGGTATATAATGATAGAATTATCGCTTCATAATTTTAGTTAATCGAGGGCTTCGAACAGAGCGGAACGATTGGTCTTGATACCAGGTTACGCATTCCTTTTCCAACTGAGTGCTATTTACTTCGTGTATTTAATCAGTCCCCAAATTTAACACGTTCAGGGAAACTCAGCGTGGAAAGCGAGGACATGCCCTACTCATCATACAGATGTTACGGTTAATTATTCTTTTCAGTACATCACTTAGCTTTAAATATTTGAATGAGAATAGCTATATCCACTTAAAGTAAACCTGACTGCAAACAATTAAAATCGCAATTTAAAGCACTGAGCCAGCTTTAGCTATGTATCACCTGGCTCGCTTCACTAACTAAATTACTCAATTCTGTGGGACGCAGGCCACTTAGAGGCATTCTCGAAAGGCTGCAACAGTGGGGTATACAGTTGCTTTCCCTTAAAGAACTCAACGGTCTTCTCACCTCTGTTGGCCACACCCTCTGGGGTGAACTCAAAGAAGTCAAAGATATCGCTGGCCTTACCAGAAATACCAAATCTGTTGATACCAAAGTGAGCGTGAGAGTACTTCGACCAACCAAAGGTCGACATCACCTCAACGGAAAGAATAGGGACTCCGTCTGGCAAGACTGACTTGCGGTAGTCAAATGGTTGCTCGTCAAAAGTGTGGAAGTCTGGAAGAGAAACAACAGAGGTTGGAATACCCTTCTCTCCTAGAATCTTAGCGGCATCGATAGAGGTAGCAACCTCAGATCCAGAAGCAACCAAAATCAACTTAGGTGACTGAGCTTCCAAGACGGTATAACCACCCTTGGCAGCCTTCTCCACAGAAGAGTTAGCCAACTGAGGCAAGTTCTGTCTGGTCAGCGCAATGATAGATGGGGTGTGCGTGGCCTCAATAGCCTTCTTGTAAGCGGCAGACGTCTCGTTACCGTCAGCTGGTCTCCACACCATAAGATTAGGGATAGCTCTTAAGTGAGCAAGAGTCTCGATAGGCTGGTGAGTGGGTCCATCTTCTCCCAGGCCAATAGAGTCATGGGTAGCAACCCAGATGACAGGGTGGCCAGAAAGCGCCGAAAGTCTCACGGCACCAGATGCGTAACTGACAAAGTTCAAGAAAGTGCCACCGTAGGCCTTGAAGTTCAGGCCGTAAGCAGAGATACCATTGATGATGGCACCCATACCGTGCTCTCTGACACCAAAACGAATGTATCTACCAGTGTAGTCACCCAACTTGGTGCTGGGGGGCTGAAAGTCGACAGCATCTTTCCATCTCGTCAAATTAGAAGGGGTCAAGTCGGCAGAACCACCAATCAGCTCTGGCAATACCGACTGAATCTTGGTGAGAACAGTCTCAGATAGCTTACGGGTGGCGATAGCAGGGTCCTCAGGGGTGTAGGCAGGCAAAGCCTTCTCCCAGTTAGCAGGCAGCTCAAATTTCTGTCTTCTTGTTAGCTCGGCAGCTAATTCAGGATACTCCTTAGCATAAGCCTCAAATAATTTGTTCCACTCGGCCTCAACCTCAGCGTTTTTCGCGGCAATAGAGTGGTAGTAGTCGTATACATCCTGGTCAACATTGAAAAACTTCTCTGGGTCAAAACCAAACTTCTGCTTTAACTGCTTGACATCATCTGGCTTCAGAGGGGAACCGTGCACAGAGTGGGAGCCTGCATTCAATGAACCGTAACCAATGGTGGTGGTGATCCTGATACAAGATGGCTTGCCAGTCTTCTTGGCAGCCTCAATAGCTTTGGAGATAGCCTCAACGTTGGTGTCAGCATCAGGAACCTCAAAGATGTCCCAGCCATAAGCCTCCAGACGGGCACAGACGTCCTCAGTGAAAGCAGCTTCGGTGCTACCGTCAATGGAGATCTTGTTATCGTCGTAGAAGGCAATCAAGTTGCCCAGCTGCAGGTGGCCGGCCAAAGAGCAAGCCTCAGAGGCAACACCCTCCATCATACAACCATCACCAAAAAACACGTAGGTGAAGTTGTCAGATAAAGTGTAGTTGGGTTTGTTGAAGGTGGCAGCAACGTGAGCTTGAGCAATGGCTAGACCAACAGCGTTGGAGACACCTTGACCCAAAGGACCAGTGGTGACGTCAATGCCGGGCAACTCAGCCTCAGGGTGACCTGGGGTCTTGGAGTTGATCTGTCTAAATCTTTGCAGGTCTTCAATGGAGTAGTCGTAGCCAAAAAGGTGCAACAAGACGTACAGCAAGGCACAAGCGTGACCGTTGGATAGCACGAATCTGTCCCTGTTCAACCAGTCAGGATTCTTGGGGTTGAACTTCATTTGA
This sequence comes from Wenyingozyma naganishii, assembly GCA_003706235.2. Classification (NCBI taxonomy): domain Eukaryota; kingdom Fungi; phylum Ascomycota; class Pichiomycetes; order Pichiales; family Pichiaceae; genus Wenyingozyma; species Wenyingozyma naganishii. Next base: position 448,461 of record PPKS02000001.1, on the reverse strand, counting down.
GACCAGACAGCGTGAGCAGCTGGAGCCATACCCATAGGAGCACCTGGGTGGCCGGAATTGGCCTTGGAGACAGTGTCTACCGAGAGAACACGAATAGTGTTAATAGCTTTTGTAACTAAGTCTGAGGAAGCCATTTTGAAGTGAGAAATTGTTCGCAATTGGTTTCTTCTAGTGCTAGTAATGTAGTTCAACTGTATTGCTAGTGTAATACAATCAAATACTATAGAAACAAGACTAGAGAGAAGAAGACGGAGAGAAGGCAAGGAAACTTTAACGGTAAAATGAATGCAATTTATTCTGGCCACAACTGAGCCAAAAAGAAAAATCGCCAAACATCCTTGCATGCTACCAACTCCTGCATTTCTCCGGGACCCATTCGCGAAATGGGTGGGTGAGAATCGTCCGTAAAAATAGTTAAGGTGGAAGGAAATTTCTACGGGTGTGTTACTTTTTTGGGAAGAATTATGGTGAAAGAGTGAGCGAGACGAATAGAAAGTCTGTCATGGTTGTTTAATGAGGTAGATTTCAGCAAAGAGATGCACTTCTCAACTTTTAGTGTCAGGCGTTACCTTGCTTAAATCTAGACCAACATCAGCTGATGGTCACCTCTCAATCGTCTGATTGCACCAGATTGGTGCTGCTCCCCCACCTACAGCAATCGCGGATAAACTCTTGAAGCGATTGCCGAGGACCGGTAGTCGGTGTTTGCTGTTCGAGCATCGGCTTGCCTGCAAATTCTCGCATTTATCTGGGGGAACATTTTTTCTTATGACGTCGATCGACGCCTTGGTACAGCGGACATTTTTAAAAGAGACAGCGCCACTACAGCCCTGCAGCGAACGTGTCAGTGCTTCAACACCCCATGTTTTAGCTGACACCCCTGCACCGCTATATTCTAACGGTTTTCCATATAGCAGTGCATTCTCTTGTGGAGGAAGATAGATTGGTGCTGTAGTCCTATTTAAACAATTACGCACTGTAGTACTATACTATCTTCACTGAGGTGTTGCAACGACTACTATCCCATGAAGTGTCACTTCATGCAAATGCCATAGGCCTCTTGTTCAACCCCTTGGCCTCCCTCTTCCCCGGTTTATTGTGTCACACCCTCACACCATTTCCCCACCTTTCAGAATTTTTTTCTCTCACAGACGGTAGCTGAAAAATAAAAATTATCCCCATATTTTCTAGCCTGTTTTTTAGTTTACTTTTTTTTCCCTCACAGCAGAAATTCAGAGCACTCCTATAGTTACACACAACAGAACCGCCGGCCGTGACACGGACGAGACACCGATTCTGTGCCTAAAGTTTTATTTCCCTCACCGCTCACCTGCTTGGATTCATCGTTATGTCCACAAAGGTGCCGGTGGAAGCAACAACTACCTTTAGGATGGCCACGATGTTACCAAGCGAGATGCAAAAGATACAAACAACTCCGGGCGACTTAACAATAGAGAGGGGCAATAAGAAGGCAGAAGCTGCGAACCTTGGGGCAGATATCTCTGCTGCTTTAAAGTTCGAATCTAACGAGAACGCAAGCAATTCGTCAAAAAAAAAGAATACCCCAAGCTCTGATCAACCGCGTCCATACAAGTGCCCCTTATGTGACAAGGCGTTCCACCGCTTGGAGCACCAGACAAGGCATATACGAACTCACACGGGTGAGAAACCCCATCAGTGCCATTTTCCCGGATGTTTCAAGAGGTTTTCGCGTTCAGATGAGCTGACAAGGCATCTACGCATTCATGCCAATCCTAACTCGCGTAAGAAAAATGGCGATACCCAGGCATTAGGGTTGACTAAGAAGATGAAGAAGAAAGAAAAGAGGAAAGATGTTCATGAAACAACGAATTTTGGCGAGGCAAGAATAGCTGAAATGGCTCCCAGCGGTGTATCTAACATGGCCGAATCTGTGAACTCTAACCTAGTTCAAATTAAGGGCGAACAACTGCAAAAAGGTTCTGACATACCCTGCGAAAAGTCGCACGTTACGCCCCACGAAGAAGACGTCAACCCACAGAAACCCGTATTGCACTCGGCAAAGTCTCTGCTGGATATCAATGTACTTGCGACGGCAGCATCCCAGGAGTTGTACAATCTACAGCAGGAGCAGCAGAGTGATCAAAAGCATCATTTAAATGGAATTCCTACTCCCCATCACGCTCAGCATACCCAGAACAGGCTCACGCCGACAAATAGCTCATTAATCAAGCAGGAGAAAGAGATCCAGTATGTCAAATCCCTGCCTTCATTGACTCACTACTTCCAGAGCACGCGTGCTTTTCCAAGGCTGACTCCATTAACGGGACAGAGCAGCCAAGAATCTAGCCAGTTTAATAACCAGCGGAACAATCAGCCGGCAAAGCAGATGCTTGACCCTGCGCGTTCGAGCCAGACTAGTCCCAGAAATCATATCAACCACCACCTTACCCAAATTAATCGCATCAGTAGCCTCAGCAACCTTAGCAGCGTCAATCAATCGCCTTCGGCCCTTAACCCGGCCTCGCAAACTCCTTTTTCACCATCATCCTCCAAGATTGGTTCACCTTCTTCCCTCCACCATCCGATAGCCCGCTCGTTCTCACACACAGACTTACAAGGCCACTCTGACTTCTTACCGCCCAACATTAAGAAGTCCAGACCCAACTCTCCTAGTTTGGTACAGCCTCTCCTATCACAGTCGCCAAAGTCTCCCGTGATCACATCAAGAGAGTCTTTTGCTGCATTGCAGTTGCTGGGACTTACCAACAACTCACTCCCCACGGCTTCTCACGTTAATTCTGTCTATCAGACACCGGAGGCTACTCCTTTACAGACGCCTTGCATCTCTCCAAAATTAGGACCCAGCCAGTTGCCCTCTTTGAGGAGCCTGAAGCTCGATTTGCCTGAAGACTTGACTGGGTTACCATCCCAATCACAGCACTCACATCAGCAACCACAACTCAAACACTCTACGTCAAATGCCTCATTCAACTCGCTGCTGCTTACGACAACGGGGAACAGTGTCCCAAACTCGTCTCCAACGTCACCCTCGAACAGCTATTCCAACCTGCATAATCTACAACAGCCTTCTGCTAGACCGAGCTTCCGTTCCTCAATTAGCACGGGTGCTATCCGGAAGGTCAGCAGTTTGAGTAGTGTTAACTCAAAGATCAGCAACATGAACAGCAACACTAATATCAGCAGCATCACACACAGCAACAGCACGCTTCCAGAGTCGGACCTCAAAGGTACCTCCACGAACGACATCTCTAGCATCAACATCACTGGCGTCAACTACCTCAGGTAGGGGGCAGAGGCAACACGAGCAATAATCGACGCCAGCTAATTACGATTTACATCTTACGGTTTCTTGGTATATATATAGAACGCTACATACACTCACGTAGTAGAGGCAATCAGTCCATAAATGCTTGTACTATGATGTCATCATACCTATCTACTACTTCCTCATACACAGGTATGCTTTCAACAGCACCCTGCTTTTGAATTGCAATGGCACTGGCAGCACTAGCAAACCTCACTGCTTCGGTAAGTGTCTTTCCCCTATGCAACTGAGACACAACCCCGCCCATGAATGTGTCTCCTGCACCTGTAGTATCGACTACGCTACTAACTTTTACGCTCTCAACAAAGCTTACTTTTTCCTCTTCATTGAACACACAGCCATGTACTCCTAGAGTCGTTACGAAAGAGGTGGCACTGAACAACTCACGCAGCTTCTTACAGACAAGAGTAGCAGCCTCTTTGGGGTCCATGTCGCCGCCCAAACTCTTGCCAGTGACAGCCTTGTAGACAGCCAAGGCCTCGCCCAAGTTTACAAAGAAATAACTCACGTGCTGAAGCACCTGTTTCTGCAGAAGCTCAGGTTTGAATGGTGACGGATTATATGCAATCTTGACATTTGTGTTTCTACCAAGCCATTCAATTGTTTCGAGCGAGACAGGGTATTCGTTTTGTAATACGACATAGTCATTTTCTGTAACATTAGCAAAATTTCTTTCGTACTCTTCAGCTGTGGGTTTTAAATACCCATTGGCACCACTGACAATGACTATACGGTTCTCTCCATTATCCGTTTCCACTAATATAGTTGCAATTCCTGAGCTGACGCCGTCTTCTTTCACAGTCTCCACCAAAGAGTGATTAACACCCGCCTCCTCAAGCGCATCTACCATTTTTTTCCCGTACATGTCATTGCCCACTTTCCCCCACATGCGAACACTAGACCCACGAGTCTCTTTAGGTAGAAGTCTTGAGCAGGCAATAGCTTCATTTAATCCTTTTCCGCCCAAATGAAATTCAAATTGACTACCTTGAATAGTCTCACCTGCATCAGGCACCCTATTCACGTAAGTAACAAAGTCACAGTTCAACGAGCCGACAATGGTTATCATATCTCTGATAATTGACGGAAGAAGACCAATTCGTGGAAAATTGAATAAAAAATAATTAAAGTAATCGCGATGTCATGATGTATAATTAACTATGCTACATGGTACGTACTGTACTTTATCAAAAATTTTGCCAGTACCATTCGATTCTCTCCAGAGTCCACCTCTATACTCCATAAAACCATTTTAACTCGAAAAATCAGCTTAAACACCTCACAGACGCCGATTTCCGTAGTATTTATATCCCAATCGTCATGCAAATGCGTTAATTAAATAATACCTTATTCATACTATCCTGCTCCTCATTTCAGCAACCCTCTTGTCTATCTCTTTTGGTAGAAGATCCATTTTCGAAGCTATCGTCACCCTAGTCTCACCGTTCATACTAAAATAGGACTCCATTAAGTCTCCGTCAATAACGTTTCTAATGGGTGTATAGTAGCTTCTGTACTTTAACACTTCACGCGTAGTTAGGCTTTCCATGTTCTCACTGATATGCTTTTGTAATGCTTTGAAAAAAGCAACTTCAGATTTCGTCACGAGAGGGCACAAACAGCCGACTGTGCCTTGAAGCCCTGTGTATACAACACATTCCATTCCACCAATAGAAAGAGTTCCTTTCGTAAAACTGGTGGGAATATCCTGTAGGTAAAAATTCACGAGTTGATTAAACCTGAAGGCACTCCCGTTTAGAAGTGGTGGTTTGTTCTTCAAAATCATACCATAATTATCCTCGTCACTAAGATCATTCACATTTTCAGGAACGCGCAAAGCAAAGACATTTCCAAATTTGTCTCCACCTAGAATGGTGTCATAATCTAAAAAGATGCATTTGGTCATATGTCTCGGGATGATATCGTCGACTAAAGGAACAAAGTCGTTCAACAGCGGCTTGTAAACTACGCCTTTGACAGAATCTCTAATGTCTGAAATCATTATACGAAATCCTTGGGATTGTAAGTCAACAATTTCGTTAACATCAAGAAGCGCCGATGCTTTCTTGAGAAGCTGTTTCTGTCCAATATCGTATAGTATCAATTGGTTCTTACATCCTGCCAACAGCTTTCCCTGGAACTGTGTAATTGCCAAACATAAACTGCCTGTTTTGGTTTTGTGTTTAAACTTTAAGCTACCGTCACTATTCACCTCATATAGTCGCAAATATGATCCTGAGTTGATGTTGGGGTTAAGTTCCTGATTTACAGCTGTAGAAACAATCACAAAACTTTTGTCATCTGCGCTTCGAAACGAAACATCGCAAATACGAAATGCCGCTTCGTTCTCGAGAAGCTCAATCGTTTGCTCCACAGATTTATCTTTAGCACCGACAACTTGCAAACACGAGCCCCAAGAGTCTTTCGACTGAATATACCCAAACTGCTGATAGTATTCATGTTGCTCCTCATCTACTTCAGTAAATACAATCTCGTTATTCTCTTGGGAGCCCTCTTGATAGGGCGATACAATTCCAGTCTCTGCTTCAGCAACGTAGAATTTCCCAGTAGATTCAGAGCAGTCTGCAATGTCCCTAGGGGTATACCTCAGAAGTACGTTTTCGTAGTTTCTATCATTATCTAGCTCGTCTATAGTCATGATCTTCAAAACTTTATCATGAATCCCTAGAACACCATTTTCGGGGCAGTCCTCACTACTGAATGAACAGACGTCCTTAAAGGCAGGCAAAGTGAAACTTGTGATTTCAAAGTTTGAGAGCGAAATATGACCCAAGTAAGTTCTTGTTGACAAGATAGCAGCCGCAATTTGACCATGTATGCTCAAGGGAGTCAGTCCAACAGCGGCAGGCCCTGTATATTTATTCATTGGATTACTCAAGTCAGCTCGTGTAAGATCAAGTTGCAGACGTGCATACACTCCATTTCGCATTCCTATATGCAGATACCACGCAGATGAGTCGACTGTCGTAGCCTCATCCTTGCTACCACCGTTTGTTCTCACAGTTATTTGAGTTCCTTTCATAGGAATAGCCAGTAGAGAGGAGGCAACCTCGCTGAGAACTTGCTCTGCCTTCTGCTCTAATGTCGAATCAGGGTCTGTGCTAAGTATGCTGATTGTTTTATCAGAGCAACCAACAAAAATGTAGGGGAACCGTATTCTACCTTTAGGGATCGGGCCCATACAGATAGAAGTGACCTGTGAGCTCATTTCTTTCCTCGATCCATACTCAATCAGATCACCCAACTCGTTCACTTCAAAGTATACCAGATCTCTATTAGACAATGCCACGGCTACCTGTTTACTGGTACAGGAAGAGTGAATTACTTTGATACCAGCAGGCGGAAGCCACTCCACAATCTTTGACTTCTTACTGTCCTCGTAGAAAATGTGTCTTATACCATTAGAGTGAATTTGAACTACTGAGTCTCTTCCTACCTGATGCACATCAATCGTTGCAACATCTGATGCAAAGCCCGATATTTCGTGATCAACTTCTTCTACAGTGTCACCAATGCCGAGTACCAGCGTGGCATCCACGAAGGTGAGCACTATATACTGGTCAAACTGGTCTTCGTCGCAAAGTTTGGTAGTGAAAACGCGCTGGGCAACCGAAGGAAGCTCAGAAGAAACTACCTCTGTCATCTTGAGTTCGTGGGAGAGAAATCTTACGGCAGACCTGCTACTAGCTCCAGACAGACTAAGTACCTTTGGTATATCCGAGGCATCTGCTGAATCCAAAAGCTTAGCATTCACAATGGGATTCAAGCACTCAATGATATCCACCAAAGCGATGTTGTCGAAAGGCTTCAGCTCAAAGACCAGGTTCTCAACGGTTTCCTCCAAAGCAGCGATATCATCAGGATAATCACTCGAGTTCCATACTTTTTCCTCAGGATCATCCCCCAGCTTTTCAAATTGATACACGTATTGATCGCCAGTCTCACAATTGGCATACAAAAACCCACTTTTGAAAATAACCAGAGAAGTGCACACGGGAAGACTATCAAAGTACTTGATCTCTACATTATTCACTCTACCACCTTCCCCTTGTGACGCATCAGAGTCCTGTGCATCGTAGTCAAGTGTAACTTTGAACAAATCACCAACGTCATTCTGCAGCAGTACAAAGAATCTGTCTTTCATTCTATGCACCACTCCACATACTATCTGTGACAGGTGATCAGGGTCGCTGGACCGTCTCGGTATAGGCAATGTGTGTGTCATCTTGGAAAGATATTTATATTGGATCATGTTTTCAGAGCAAACAAGAACACCAGAAGGTCCGTCTATGCCTCCAGGTAATGCAATCAGATAACTACAGCTATCTCGCACCTCCTCACTGTGCTTTCTCACTACATGGTTGAGCCCCAGATCCAGTTCATAGGTCGTGAGATGCTTTTGACGCTGACCATACTCACACTCAATAGAAACAAACAGTGGGTTTTCAAATCCCACATCAAGAGCACACAGATCAAATGTTATTAGCCTACTACGATTGGCTTCTAAAGGCGATGATGCTGCTATTTTGTTACCGTCTCTCCTCAACGTGTACACAAACTTGTTCTTCTCTACTGCGCCTATCATCACCGCTCGGCTTTCGCCGTCCACAGCTATGTACTCTCCCGGAGATAGTCGTCTAATCCCTGTCTTGAAATAAATGTCATTGTAGATAATTTCAAAGCTGCAGCGCTGTGTGTCGTACTGACAAAGAGACAATGCACCTGAATCTGACGTGATGATAAGGGTGTCTTGCATTGATCCGGTGATCCTAAACTTATCAATATTTCGTATCACACTAAATGTGTTTTGACTTGAGATTCTGCGTAGCTTTCCGGTATCAGGATCTAGAAGCCATACCTCTATGTAGGAGTTAGTCGCCCTAACCACCTCCTGCCTCCTAGTTCCGGAGAAATTGCCAATTGCGGCCTTCACAGAGGAGGCTGGTGCTTGCAGCGTCAAATTGTATAAATATAGTTGTGTATCAGAGTCCATTTCCAAGTGGCCACAAAGAATTCTAGAGGTGATTGTCTATTACTACTTCTGAGTGGTAACTGGGGTGACTATGTAGGGTGAAAAATTCAAACAAAATCTATGCGTCGATCGGCCTGCGATAACACTGTGGAAGCTGCTAACGCGCGCGCGCGTGTACTTGTATGACGCTCTGTTTGCTTTTCTCTTGTCTGATTTTGTTTATGCGATAACAAGGCAGAAACAAACAACAAGGGCAAAGAGCGGGGCATTGACAACAGCCCATTTGATACGCCATCATCATGCCTGATTCGTCCAAGCCCAACAAGGCGAACTCCACCTTAGCCCTTGACCAGATCAATTCTCCAGAGGAAGTCCACTATGCCATAGGAACCGTGTTTCAAGACTGCCAGCGTAACTTGAACACCCACAAGAGACAAGTTGTGATTTTGCGATCGGTCCAGCAGAAGTCTCATGAGCTTGGGATTGGTGCCGACTTCAACAGAAGCTTCTGCTCTTATGTGAACAAAATTTTGGTCATGAAGAGAGGAGATAAGAACGCTGACAGAGTAGTCATTTTCATTGGCAGTTATGCTGAAGCACTTAGCAGGGCGTCCAACGATGAAGACAATGACGTCAGCATGTCCGACGATGAAGCCATTTTCACAGAGTTTATTGATCATTTGGCACGCCATTTAATGCGGGGGCTAGAGGCCCAGAATAAGACTGTGCGTTACAGAGTGTGTCACATCCTGTCAAAGTTGATGAACAAGATGTCATCAATTGATACTCACTTGTACGAGATGCTAAGCGATTCTGTAGTAAGCAGGCTATATGATAAGGAGGCTCAGGTGAGGCTTATGGCGGTCAGTGCACTTGCTCCCTTTCAGGAAGAGGATAACAACGATGATATTGACGATATGAGTGCCACTGCCTCTAAGATAATTGTTGCGTTACAGAACGATGCCAATCCTGAAGTAAGAAGAATAGCACTGAAAAACATTGAGAAGAACAAGTATACATGGCCAATGATATTTGAAAGAGGTCGTGACGTAAGTTCTGTCAACAGGAAGATCCTGTACACCAAGATCTTGCCTGCTATCCCTGATTTCAGGACGATTGATTTCGATGACAGAGAGAAACTACTTCTCTGGGGATTAAGGGATAGAGACGAGGGCGTGCGTATTGCCGCAACAAAATGGATTACCCACGTGTGGATGAAAAACCTGGGCGATAACGTGATTGAACTGTTGGAGAGACTTAGGGTTATGGAGAGCGAAATAGCGGAGGAAGCTGTGCAGGCATTTGTACATGCACGAAAAGACATCTTGGATAAATTCAACTTTGAGGCACAAGGTTGGAAAGGCTTGACACCTGAAATAGCTTTCTTTTTGCGCATATTCCACGGACACTGTATGGAGAACAATCTGCTGGAGAAGCTGGATGCTATTTTTCCCGAAGCAGCAGATCTTTCCGAGCTGATAACTCTTTATTTAGAGAGAAGAAAGACTAATTTGAACCGGATCGAGGTGCATCTTAAAAACATTGAGGAGGTAGAGAACTTGGAGCAGTCTAAACAGCCAGAAATTAATAAGCAGATAGCTCAACAAGAGGCAGAGCTAGAGGACCCCAAAGAGTATGACTTCATAATATGCCAGCTTTTGAAAATAGCTGTAAATTTTGACTATAGCGATGACTATGGCAGAAGACAGATGCTAAATGTGCTTAGAACGACACTATCAAGTGATAACCTTAATGACTCTATAATAGAAGTTCTTTTGCAAGTTATTCGCAAGTTGTCAATTAATGAGAGAGATTTTTGCCAAATGATTGTGGAAATTGTGACTGATCTTAGAGATGCTGGTATTGACGCTGCTAAAGTAATTGAGAGGCAAATGAACGGTGAAGAGGAAGACGACGTAAGCGGGGTCGACACTTCAAAAACGACTGCTAACGTGGGTGAGCAGGAGGAAGAAGGTGACGATGACGATGATGACGACGATGATGATATTGACAGCGAGTATAGTGAGCAGTATCATTCAGCTTTGGCAGAAGAGAACTACGAGGAAGCATCGAATATATCGAAGCTCTCTACTATCAAGAAAGCTGCCAAGTCCAAGGAGGCCGAAGAGAGAGCACTGCAGGTGATGCCATCGAGGATGCTTATGCAATGCCTGGTTATATGTCATAGGATGTTACAGCTAGTTCACGAGCCATTGACGAATCACATTTTGCTGCTTCCGCTGATCGAAAATCTGTTTAAACCTGGTATCCGCCGTAAGGAAAACGCAATTAGAGAGCTAGGTGCAGTTTGTCTAGCACTAATGGGACTGCTGGATATTAATATCGCTCGAGATTCCTTGCATGCTTTTGATATGTTCATCAACAACGGTGACCAATACTCGTTTAAAATTATTATGGTGAAAGCTGTGAGCGATTTGCTGGCTGTTCATGGACCAGAGATTTTCAAACCTAGCCCAGACAGGGTGATAGATCCTACGAAAGTGGTTGACGATACTAGATTAGGTAAAACGTTCTTCAACGCTCTCAAAGACCACTCGAGTAAAGAGCTGCAAGCTGTCACTGGCGAAGCATTGTACAAGTTGCTGTTAAGTGGTGCTATCCACAATGTGGAATTACTTGAACTTACTTTGCTTGCTTACTTTGACCCTCTGATCAACGAGAATGAGGCCTTGAAGCAATGCTTTTCATTTTGTATACCCGTCTACGCATTTTCTCACGTCACGCACCAAGAGAATATTTGCAAAATAACCAGCGATTTGCTCATCAGGTTGGCAGGTCGCTGGCAGAAAGCACAAGAGGGGGACGAAAACGTACAGGTTCTAAAAGCTGCTACGGTGATACAGCAGCTACTGTACTGGACAGATCCTTATAGAATAGCGCACAGAGACCCAGAAGATGCCGCTGGGAGCTCTAGTCACATAGATTTGGCACTTGCTCTTCTCAAGGTCGTGGAGTTTGTTGAGCTCAATAAGAACAACAAAGACTTTTTCAAGAGTATAATTACTTCGCTCCCAAAAGTTACATTCACAGAAGAAGCAGAAATCGAAAAACTTGAAAGTTTAGTGAAATACTTGCGGTATTTTAAAGCAGTAGTAGAAGCCGAAGATGTAGAAGACGAGGAAGTAGAGCCCTGGTTTGACGAGTTTGATCCTTTAAAGCCTGGTGAAGATGAAACTGCCAAGGTAAAGGAGAGAAGAGATTTTCAATTGAAACTCAATTCTTTGTTCCACGACAATTATATAGCCAACTCATATGAGAGGTTCATGTTGTATGCAGCAGACTGCCTGTCGTCAGCTCGAGAGGCTAAAGAAGAGAAGCTGCGGACGAAGGAGGAGGCTACGAGCCAAGAAGATGAGGTAGAGGAGGATGATGAGGCCAATCAAAGCATGCAGTTTATGAAAAAGTATAATGAGACGCATCTGAAAAAGGAAGGCCAATCTGAGGCTATCACAGTTGCCATGGAAAATTCGCTTAAAGTGTTCGATGACTCATTTAACCTTAAGGAGAAGGGATTTGAGAACAGTGATGAGCACAGAAAAGCAAGCGAAAGTAGAGAATACGAAGATGCCACACAGGGCAGCGAAATTAATTTGCCTACTGACAAGACCTCCCTTTTGGCCGAACTTGACTTAGAAAAATCAGATGAATCAGATGATTCAGAACTTGACCTCGACAGATCTGCAGCAAAAAAAAGTCAAGAAACCTCAGGCAAAAATTCCCAAAGTAGAAGGGTTAAACAGCCGACAACCGAGACGATTGAGACTGGCAGCGAGGATTCGATTGCGTCTTTGCCTAAAAAGGATCAGTCACTTTTGGAGTCGTCGACTATAATGGACTCCTCTACGCCAGTTAAGGCTGGGCGCCGGGCAAGAGCCTCGAAAAAACGTAGAACCTAGATAGTATTTTACCTTTCTAATTAAAAACTTTAATTTAACTCTTCGGTTTGGTACGCCCCGCCAATTTTTTGCGATTTGAGATATTAAGAATTTTTTAGCAATTTCCATTTGCAGTATATTTAGTCGCATATTTCCCCAGAAGATCAAATTTTTTCTTATTTTTTTTCTCTTTGTTATAATATTGAGATTTGGTTTAAATAGCCAGTTTTTTCACTTGTGTTTTCGGACTTCGACTTTATTTAACCTCTGCAACTCAAGATGGCCTTATCATTCCAAGCTTCAAATGCCATTATCTATCTCACCTATGGTGCGATGCTAGTCTCCGGAATAGCCGTTGCGCTGTACAAGACAGACAAGTCGACGTTTTTGTCGAATAATGGCGCGCGTACTGGAATCCCGTTGGCTTTGAATTTCATTGCGAGTGGTTAGTATTTCTGCTCTTATAGGTGGAGATGGTTAAATATTATTGGGTTCAACAATGAAACAACTTTCAAAATACACAAAAATATCAGCTCAACAATATTGCAATATACGGGTGCTTTTGCCAGTCTTTTTCATTTCTGGCCTTAGCTGAGATTATACCGTTCAACTCGATCAAGTTAATACTTGCGTGAGGACTATTTTGATATTGTTGGAACTTTTGATATTTAATTTCTTGTCTTTTTGCTTGGATATGTTCTGTTTGCAATCGCTCTTGGTGACAATGTTTTAGGGTAATGCTGGTTTGCACGTGAAAGCGTCAGAGTTAAAAAATTCTGTACGCTATCTGTAGCTGCCATAACAGTTCACTCTGTGTTTCCAATAGAACGGCTGCCAAACACAACATGCTTCGAGCAACCACTTTTGATTTCATTATATAAAAATACTAACTGGTTCAGCTATGGGTTGTGGTATCCTTACAACCTACGCCCAGATTGCCAACATAGCTGGTCTTCACGGACTTTTAGTGTACGGCATCGTGGGGGCAATACCAATATTCCTTTTTTCTTTCTTTGGCCCAATCATTCGCAGGAAATGCCCTGATGGGTTCGTCCTGACTGAGTGGGTATTCCACAGGTTCGGACGTATTGCAGCTCTTTACCTGTCTGGATTCACCATCCTGACGATGTTCCTCTTTATGGTTTCCGAACTGGTTGCGGTGGAGTACGCAATTGAAGCTTTGACAGGTCTTAATGCTTTGCCTTGTATCATCATTGAGTGCGTATTCACCTCTATCTACACTGCTCTTGGTGGATTCAAAGTATCGTTTGTCACTGATTCGTTCCAGGCTGGCTTTGTTCTCATTGTTATGGTTGTGGGTATCATTGGTTATGCGACAAATGTTCACATCGACATGGACTTGAAGCGTGCTACAGAGGGCTATCTATTAGGTGCAAATAAACTTGGTTGGATGCTGCTGTATATTTTGTTTGTTGCAATTGTTACAAACGACTGTTTTATGGCAGGATTCTGGCTACGTACATTTGCTGCCAAGACAGACAAGGATTTGAAGGTTGGAACTGGAATAGCCTGCGTGGTTTGTGCGATCATTTGTGTGTTGGCCGGTCTACCTGGAATCATTGGCGTATGGACAGGCGACTTGGTGGTAAACGACGAGAACGGAGCCAATGCGTTTTTTATTCTGGTGAGCAATATGCACAATTGGGTGATTGCCATTATCTTAATTTTTGCCGTTGCCATCTCCACATGCACATTCGACTCGCTTCAAAGCGCAACTGCTTCATCTATTTCTAACGATATTTTTAGGAACAAGCTGCCAATTATATACGTCCGCATCATTGTGCTGTTGATTATGGTTCCTTGCATAGCCGTTGCAGTGAAGGCTTCGACGAGCGTTTTGCAAATTTACTTAATTGTTGACCTGGTCTCTTCTTCAATAATCCCTGTGATTTTCCTTGGCTTGAGTAGGAAGTTTGACTTTTTGAGATCGTTTGATATCATTTGCGGTGGTTTAGGTGCGCTCTTAGCGGTGTTCATCTTTGGTGCAGTGTACTACGATAGTGCCGAGGAAGGTGGAAGATTACTTCTGATTTGGAATGGTATGTATGACAGCTCTGATTGGGGTCCTTTCGGTGCCTTTGTGATTGCTCCTTTTGGAGGTATGACCATCGGTCTCTTGGCTGCTGGCCTGCGTATTTCTGCTCTTTACGTGTATTCCAGATATACTGGTAAGGAATTCACTGCTTTGGACCCTTTGCCCAAATATGGAGAAAGCAGTGCTGATGCAGATTCTGTTTCGGCTGACTCTGATTCTGAATCTGATGCTCATGGTGTGGAAACTACACGCATGACGTCTTATGCGGGGGTGAAGGATCTAGACGTTTAGTGCGTTTTTATTTTGTTGTTCTTGCCCGCAGCCTAAGTAAATCGTATTTATTGAAGTAATTATATTGGTACTTTTTATATACCCATGTGGAGGAGGAATTTTTTGATACTTGTCGTCTTCTACAAGTGGTCGTTGTGAGCTTTGAGAGCGGCTTCAATATGCAACTGTTACGGGAATGAAAAAAATCAGTGCACCGCCTAACTCCAAGTTAAACGTTTTTAGTTTGGTTTTCAAGACTAGCAGTATACTCAAACTCTAAGACTAGTCTCGTTGTCTTAAGCTACCATGATCGACCTTGATACAAATAGAAAGGAAGGAAAAGATTGCTACCTCGCTATTGGTCTTGAGGGATCCGCAAATAAGCTTGGCGTGGGCATCATTAAACACCCTTTGGGGCCCCTTACCCCTACCAACAAAGCCGATGTACTAGCTAATATTCGAGATACATACAATGCTCCTCTAGGGGAAGGATTCCTCCCGCGCGATACTGCCAGGCATCACAGAAATTGGGTGGTTCGTCTGATCAAAGAAGCTCTTAAAACTGCACATGTAGCTGGAAGCGATCTAGACGTTATTTGTTTCACACAGGGCCCAGGAATGGGGGCACCTTTGCAGAGTGTAGTGATAGCAGCAAGGACCCTAAGCCAGATGTGGGATATTCCCCTTGTGGGCGTAAATCATTGTGTAGGTCACATTGAGATGGGAAGAGAGATCACTGATGCTGCTAATCCCGTTGTGTTGTACGTGAGTGGAGGTAACACACAGATTATAGCTTATAGCAGGCAATGCTACCGCATCTTCGGGGAGACACTAGATATTGCAATTGGGAACTGTCTTGACCGGTTTGCCAGGACGCTTAAGATACCGAATGACCCGTCACCGGGTTATAATATTGAACAGTTGGCCAAGAAGGGAAAGAATCTGGTTGAGCTGCCCTACACAGTTAAGGGGATGGACTTGAGTATGAGTGGCATTTTGGAGTACATTGATAATCTTGCCAATGATTTATTTAAGGGGAGGAACAACAAGCTCTTAAAGTCGGTGTCTGGAGAGAAGATCACAATAGAGGATCTTTGCTTTTCGTTACAAGAGTGTTTGTTCGCCATGTTGGTTGAGATTACCGAGAGAGCCATGGCACATGTTAACTCGCAACAAGTTTTGATAGTAGGTGGCGTTGGCTGTAACGAGAGGCTACAGGAGATGATGGAGATTATGGTGCGGGATCGCAATGGGTCAATCTATGCCACGGATGAGCGGTTCTGTATAGATAACGGAATTATGATAGCTCATGCTGGTCTGCTGCAGTATCGTATGGGCGATACCACTCCTGTAGAGGAGACTGTCTGTTCACAGAGATTTAGAACGGACGAGGTGCACGTCAGATGGAGAGATGATTAGTGCTTGTAATTTAGCATTGGCTAACCCACGCTTATAGAAGCTTATCAGAGGGTTGGGATATGATTCTTAATGAGAATTAAAGTTATACATATGTGAAATACTAAGCATAAATTCCAGTCATGAGAACAAGAAGTAGCTCTTTTGGGACGAATGTGCAATAAGGACTGTCGAAGACACCATTAGTAATTGGTAGTCAGCGGTATACAAAACTGCTCATTCTTAGTAACTAACCGTTCATCTGTTAAGGTCCGGCAGAGAAATCGCGAAATCAATAACTGCATATGTATACGCGTACACAAGGGCTATTCCCTACTTCCTATTTATGGGCGCTCTTATGCTACGTATATAACACAAGTGACACCGTATTACCAGAATGGACCCCAGCCTTGCCCATCTCACTCGAACAGCTGCGGATCTGGAACAACTTAAATTCAAAAAGCCGGGCTGTTTTTCCAACGCGCTATTAAAACAAGACCTCAAGATCTCAGACCTGTTGATAGACGTGCACGATGCCTGTAACGTTTACCGAGGTAAGACACTGGAGGAAATAGACAATGACGAGTTTGAGCCTCATGATTTTTTAAGAGAAGCATTTGCGCAACGAGAGGTGTCCATCACTCTGAGCGACGGACAAACCACGATCAGCTCGTGGCAGGACTTGAACCGTGTACTCAACAGATTCAACGCACATGGATTTGATCTACTGCACCCAATTTCAAGCAAAGAGAAACATATAAATGCTGATATCGTCAAGCCATTGGACTATATACACCTCCTACGCTATAAAATTCAGACATTATTTGACATATATCCCATAGAAGGTGCTGATGTAGTCGACGAGCAACTTGATCAGGCACAACAGCTGATTGAGCAGTGCTTGCAGTTAGAGCAGCAAATAGAGTATTCCTCGCAGCCCCCTTCGTCTGCTACCGACTTAGTTGATCTTATCGAGATGGAGGAGATGGAGATCAGGGCATTGGAGCGGGAGATTGCTGCGTTAGAGGAAGTTGATGGCTAGTGGGAGACTACGGGCAACGAATCTAGTAAAGTGTATAATATTTATTTAATTGGTCATATCATGTACTGTCAGAACATCTGGCATTCCAATTGTAACAAGGATATCTAATTCGATCCCCGTACTTGCGCCTCCGTTGTACTTCGGGGTTAAAATTCAGATCGGATCGCATAGCGAAATTTCAATCTGCAAAGAATAGACATGCATGGGCGTGAGGAAATGAATGTATGTCTTACTTGCTAACAAGAGACTGTCGCCACAGCTCTGCCATCAGTGCCCATATTTACGCTCTCGTGAGCTCATATCAATTCCCAATAGCAGTCCTAGCTCTATACCCTAAAGGCAAGTTGCTAAGCCAATTAACACACTCATCCTGCTTGCTTTCCCACCCGCTCGCATATGAGCAATAACTTCTTCGGTAGAGCTGGCAGCGATCGCAGCGATCGCAACGATCTCAGTGATCTCACAAGGGCTGTAGCCAGCACAGCATCTGTGCTTGTAAACTCAGGATCAAATGGAACACACCATGCCCTCATTCGAAACAAGACCTTCAATAGGGCACTGGGGACCACTTTACGCCAGGAAAAACAGCAGGGCATTATAGAGAGACAGACGACCAATGTAGATTACCTAGCGTTAGTTAGAAGGAGCAGAAAGAGCGCCAAGAACTCGGCGAAGCATAAGTTAGAACCAAAGGACTTTGCCCAACTGCCGCAGGAGCTTCTGGAGGATATACCAAAAGTGTCGTATGACGAGAACCATCGCGATGTTAGCGACCAATCAGAGGCCGAGACTTCAGGTTATTTTGGCAGCTTTTCCTTATTTCAGGGCTTCAATGCCGCCCTTCCACAGGTAGACGAGACATTAGAGGAGCTAAGGAGTGGTAAAAGTAACTTGCTGACGTACGAAAGTGTCGGCGGAAGTGGTAGTGCCACTTTAAAGAAGAGCCCGCAGTCGCTAGCTTCGCTATTACCGAAAGACGCTACCCCAGAAAAGATTAAAACGTCACAGAGTAAAAAGCAACTGTCTCGGTTCAAGGATGACATAAACTATAAGCTTGATTTATTGGAGATCAAAAAAGGTCTCGTGTCTAACGAAATCCGGGCTATAGACGAAAAGATTAGCAGGCTATATTCTATGAGGGAGGCTTTGTTTGGAAGAATCACAGAATATGAACAGGACGAGTCATACTTAGAAGGCCAGCTTGACAAAATTCAAGAAAGACTTGATTTTGTGGTGGAGTTTGACATTGTCGATGTCGAAGAGCCTGTTTCTGACGGGAGTGCAGTCGAGGGAAGTAGTGCCAACTCAAAAGATAAACAAGAAGAAGGTTTTGAAGATATAAGCTTAAATGAGACTGATTTTGACCACACGAATACCACAACAGATTCAAAAGGTTCACCCGTTCTCACGCAGTCAATGTATGGCAAGCTCCAGAATGGTGTCAAGATGAAAAAGCGAATGGTCTCCCGAAGACACAAACCCACACTCCAACAATACTACAAGCCAGGCAGCCTCATGAATCAATTCAGTGCTCATGACGATGGAATCACTTGTTTCGCTTTTGACGCTCCATTTGGTACGATGGTGTCTGCCGCTTGGGATAATACATTGAGAGTATGGGACATGACGCGCTACCAATGCGTAGGACTTCTAGAGGGCCACCTTTCTTGCGTCAAGGCTATCCAAATGCAAGAAAACCTTGTGATGACCGGTTCTCTGGACGCGACAGTAAAGCTCTGGGACGTCTCCAGGCTTGAAGGAGGAAATTACGAAGCTGATGGGCCATTAGTTCACTCTTTTGAAAGCCATTTAGAGGAGGTGACGGCCATTAGTTTCAGTGACAGAGAGCTTGTATCTGGGTCAAATGATAGAACAATACGCCAATGGGACTTGAACACGGGCCAATGTGTACAGACTATTGATGTTTTATGGGCAAGCAGCATGCTTAACTCCCAGATTTTGAGTAGCTCGGGCGAAGGTCGCAGGGTCGTCACACCTGGGGCTATGAACTCGTGGACCCGCTCTCAGTCAGGAGGTGAGTATTCTTTCATTGGTGCACTACAATGCTACGACGCGGCTTTGGCTTCAGGAACATCGGACGGAGTTGTCAGGTTATGGGACCTACGTAGTGGTGAGGTAATTAGGCAGCTTGTCGGCCATACTGGGGCTGTGACTAGTCTTCAATTTGACGAGACCAATCTGGCTACAGGCTCAGCTGATCATTCTATTAGAGTGTGGGATCTACGCACAGGTGGAATCACTGACTCTTTTGCTTACAATCAGCCCATAAAATCTTTGCAGTTTGATTCCCGCAACATTGTGTGCGCTGTGGGAGATAATAGCGTGAAAGTGTACGACAGGGTTGACCAGAAACACACGGCATACGGAGAGGATTTGGATATAAAGGGTGGTGTTACATTTGCTCGGTTCCAAGAGGGATACTTGGTTGACGCTCGTGACAACGGTACAGTTGGCGTTTGGGCGATTTGAAAAAATGGAAGATCAAGCAAAAGAAGAAATACTGATTTAGATATATTCAGTGCATTGTTCAAATGCACACTCATATACACATATTCAAGGCATGTACATATACATAAGATACATAGCTAGACAATAGCGCATAAGTCCATTGAAGTGGATTCCTGCTGTCTGCAGACCATAGTACTGTGAGATGTCGTGATTCCAAAGAATGTCGCACACGCGCGCACCGTTGATTTTTCCACCGTTTTGCCTCAAAATTTTTGGGCGCGTCCACCACCAAGTAACCATTACATCGTTTACCTATTCTGCTATACTCCTCTCCTCCACTCAATTACCACACTACAACACGTTTAGTAATGAGTTTTGGTAACCAGACTCCCACTATTGTAGTGCTCAAAGAGGGCACCGACACATCGCAAGGCCGCGGGCAAATCGTCTCGAACATTAACGCCTGCCTAGCCATCCAAGATACACTTAGGCCTACGTTAGGACCGCTTGGATCAGACATTTTGTTGGTCAATGGACGTGGACAGACCACCGTTTCGAATGATGGTGCAACAATTTTAAAGCTTTTGGATGTCGTCCACCCAGCAGCTAAGATTCTTGTTGATGTCTCTAGAGCACAGGACGCGGAAGTAGGAGACGGTACCACGTCAGTCACGCTGCTAGCAGCTGAGTTTCTCAAAGAGGCTAAGCCTTTTGTCGAGGAGGGTATGTCGTCTCACGTGATAAATAAGGGATACCGTAAGGCTCTGTCATTAGCTGTCAATAAAGTAAGAGAGCTTGCCGTAGAGATCAAAAAGGACAAAGATAACACAAGAGATTTGTTAGAAAAGTGTGCAAAGACCGCTATGTCGTCAAAGTTGATTTATCAAAATGCAGACTTTTTTACGAAGATGGTTGTGGACGCCGTGCAGATTCTTGACCAGGATGACTTGGATGAGAACTTGATTGGCATCAAGCGTATCTCTGGTGGATCCATGGAAGAGTCTAGGCTCGTTAATGGTGTAGCTTTCAAGAAGACGTTTTCTTACGCTGGGTTTGAGCAGCAGCCAAAGACTTTCAAAAACCCTAAAATTTTGTGCCTCAATGTAGAGCTTGAGCTAAAGGCCGAGAAGGACAATGCAGAGGTACGCATTGAGCACGTGAGGGACTACCAGAAGATTGTCGATGCCGAGTGGAAAATCATATTTGACAAACTTGAGCAGATTGAAAATACAGGAGCCAACATTGTGCTATCGAAGCTGCCTATTGGTGATCTTGCCACACAGTTCTTTGCTGACAGAAACATCTTCTGTGCAGGTAGAGTTGCCGCTGAAGACATGGAGCGTGTGATATACGCGGTAGGAGGTGCTGTGCAATCTACCTGCTCCGATATCAAGCCTGAGCACCTGGGTACCTGTGAATTATTCCAAGAGGTCCAAATTGGTGGCGAAAGATATAATCTTTTTGAAGGTTGTCCCGAAAGCAAGACCTGCACTTTGCTTCTCAGAGGTGGTGCCCAGCAGGTGATTGCTGAAGTGGAAAGATCTCTTCACGACGCCATCATGATAGTGAAGCGTGCAGTCAAGAATAACGGTGTTGTTGCTGGAGGTGGTGCTATCGAGATGGAGCTTTCGAAGCATCTCCGCGACTACTCTCATACTGTAGCGGGCAAGCAACAGCTAATTATAGCTGCCTTTGCTAAAGCCTTAGAAATTATTCCACGTCAATTGTGTGAAAACGCTGGTTTTGACGGTACTACTCTGCTGAATAGGTTAAGATCTGCACATGCCAAGGGTGAAATATGGGCCGGTATTGACTTTGAGAACGAGAGCATTGCTAACAATATGGATGCTTTCGTGTGGGAGCCTTCCCTCATCAAGATAAATGCACTACAGAGTGCTGTGGAGGCTGCAATGCTAATTTTGAGTGTTGATGAAACAATCAAGCAGGGCGATGATGAAGGTCAGCCGCAACAGATACCTGGAGGGCCTAGAGGTAGAGGCATGCCAGCCCATTAGTTGTAGTAGACTGTAGAGTATTTGCATAGCGATGACCTTGAGCTGAAATAGCGAATGAGCTTGCAGGGTTATCACCTAGGCATAGCAACTAACTAATAAACCAATTACCGTTACTTTTTAGTGTACATATTATATTGTTTGTTACGTGATTTCGTACATTGGACTGACGGCAGCCAAAAGGGTTACCTTCCCCGCGTCGTAGCACGTAAAAGTGGGAAAGCTTAATGAATCTAAGCTTGCAAACACAAAATAAGCTGCCGCTACTCTTTCCTGGACTGAAGCGAGCTTCTGCTACGCCTTGAGCGCGGTTCGTCTAAACGGATAGTTGAGGGGACTGTGTCAGAATCTGTTTCTTTAACAAACGTAGCAGCGGAAGGAGACACTGGTGCGGAAACAGTAGTGTTTGTGTCTGAAAGGCGTGAGTAAAAGACTCTATCGCTCAATTGTGGATTATAAGAATTGTTGTGACTGTGAGGTAAATGATAAGAATGTGAGCCGTGCCCAGTTTGAGGAGAATGAAGCGTACCACTAGCCGTCTGTGGAGTTGTTTGAGCAACATCGACATAGCTCGATTGGCGGGTGTTTGCGGAGCTTTGCGATTCCTTACATGTTTGCTCGGAAGACGAACCACTCAGCGATACAGCATTCCATGAAAATTTGGAGCTCCTCCTAGCGTTGACAAGGTCATCGGTCGATTTATTCTGTTGCATCGGGGCCTGTTTCACCGGGATGGTTTTTAAAAGATCAGGCCCCAATTGGAGCATGTCGGAAAGCGACATCTCCGCTTCGTCATCAAAAGTTTCAGCCACAGAGGACTTGTGAGCAGTCAGGGCTGGTCGTACAAAATCGGGTACTTTGTCGCCTGAAATATCATCAAACTTGAAATTGTTTAGGGAGGAGAAAGTAGTATCATGTGTGTCTTGAGTAGTGTTGGCCTGATTCACTTGACTCACATAACCTGGTTGGATAGGTTGAGTGCCAGCATAAGTTTGCCCGGTCACTAAACCCTCATTCAATTGCGGTAGAGAGTAACCTGGTAATCCTTGCAGCTTGCGTCTCCACCAGGGATACTGTGAACTGTCAATATAACTAGTACATAAGGGTACCCCTGACCGCGAAGAGTGTTCTGCGGCCTGAGCAATTGTGTGATTCCATGGCTGCTCTCTGATAAGAAACACGATTGTATCGACAGTGCAATTGAAAGCCTGGAAAAAGCCAGTTGTACAGCTCAGCCAAAAATGTTTATGGAATTGAGTGCCATGTTTGAACTGGATGCACTGGGTAATAAAAGGGAATAACCATAGCAACATGTACGCCAATGGATAAATAAAAATCATCTTCATCTGTTTCATAATCTGCATTCTTCGCAAATGAAATTTTTCCATTGCTTCTTTGTGCAAACTTCGCTGAATATCCAGTCCAACTTCGTTTTGTATTCTTCTGATTCTTTCCTCCTGGGAAAGTTCATTGTCATCTCCGTCTTCTTCGTCATCGGCATGGTGGTCTTCCTGGTAGCTTACAAACGGGTTTCTATCAAGAGCAACCGATCTCTCATTATTACTAGCATCCCCCTCTTCACCTTCTTCCACTAAAGTATCCAATCTCATTCTTCTTGAAGCGTCGTTCTGCTTTTGAATGATATCATTCAAATCGTCGACATTCATTTTCTCTAAGTTGTCGAGGTTTTCCAAGTCAGCTTCTGTATCCAGACCTCGGCCGTATAGCTTTGCGTTAATCTGGACGTCAGGAAACACAAGCAACATCAGAACCTTTCCCAGCTTATACAGCCAGGAATCGCCCCATATCTCTGGCATAGCGCTTTTCTTGCTCGTACTCATAACGTCCATGTTGCCGCTTACCTTCCTATACTCCCTAAGCACGTGCCAGTATATAGACCCGTATATCGCCAAGATGGAAACAAAGATGCAAAAGCGAGGCATCCAGCTTAAAACTATCGCATACCAAGGTGGATCTATAGGCAGATAGGCCCAAGAAACTGTAGCCTGATAGCCAACGTTGTTGATAAAAGCAAGAGCCGCAAGTAAAATCGGCAGAATCAAAGTAAGAATATAAATGTACAGCCGCACAAAATAGAGGCCACCTTCCACTGTGCCGTTGCTGTTTTTCATTGTCTTGTTGGGTTTGAATATAAGAAACCAGATGTGGAGTGCAAAGCAAATAATGATAAAGTCAGCTCCTTCGATGCTTAGAGCGGTGAAGAACCCCATGGCATTGACAAAGGGTCGATTGTCGAACCAGCTACGATTGTGGAAGGACACTAAGGGGTACACTAAAAGCATGACAGCCTTGACAAAATCGTATGCTATGAGTATCATAATCATCTTGTGTCGAAACACTAATCGCTTGGGATTCATCATGCCGAAGAAGTACACTGCCACTATTCCAAAGAAAATAGACGTCGCAGACGCCGCAATCGAAGTGACTTTGATCACAAATTCTTGGTGCTCCGTGTAATTGACTTCATCAGATATGCCTCTCTCTGTTATGCCAACAGAGTCTGCTGTGGCAGTGACAGCAGACCTGATTGAACTAACGAAGCTATACGAGCCAGCAGAACTAAGTGAGCTGAGAGCACATGCTGAGTCGCTCGTGGGATGTGGATCCCACCAGAGAAACATCATGGCAAAGTCTAGCTACTTGTAGAGCAAATAAATTGGTCTTAACGCGATATAACGGACGATGTGGAATGAGTGAATTGCTCCGTGTTCTTGCTCTTCTTTCACCTTGCAGAATTCCTTTCTATTAATAGAGGAATGTGAGTTTGAAAAAAAATGTCCGCGATTTCAGCATATGCGGTGATGCCAGTTACCAGTTAGCTGATGTGCAGTGAGTGTTGGCCTGAAGGAGGTTTCTCAGATTGTGTGTCATCGACGATTTTCAGTCATATGGGATATATATATGCAAATTATTTATAGGTTGTAGACACTTGTTTCGTCGTAAGTGCGACTACGTAAGTGCTTATGCTAGCGCCCCAGTCCCTTATGGACATGAAAGCATTTCCTGCTCTAAAATGGTTAATTAAACAGTAGCTGCAGAGAGGGACGGTCAACTATGTCGCTTAGGGAGAAGATTTTGGTAGAAGCCGCCGACCTGCTTCAGACTCTTAAGAAGTCGTAGATATACTGGATTTCCCCTGTTTGATTGTCTTCGTAGAGAGACATGATGGGAAACCTAAACCTATGTCACTGATCTGTCACAGTCAACCGATATTCCGGTTCTAGGCCGTTGGTCGAATGAATGTGCAAAGTAAATGAAGACATGTTTGCCTCCAAACGCACAACCTAAGAGTCAAGGACAAAACTCTCTTCGCCAATGCAAAACTCTCCTACTACAGGATTCTTCGAGTGCATGAATTTACCGTGTAGAATGAATACAAAGTCCTCTGTTGAATGTAGATAAAACTGGGTAACCAACCGACCTAGTTTGACACATCCTATGCAACCGACATAAGTACCACCTTCCGCAAATTTGATGTTGAGATTAGGGCTTCGAAGAGTTAGATTATACCTTAGCTTCACCTGCTTGGCAGCCTTGGTCACAGCAGCTGCTGCAATCTTCGATACAGGCTCTCCTGAGTCTATCTTAGCAGCAATGGCATTGCATATAGTTCTTGCCATGTCCATCTGAATGATATCCTCACCGCTTCCAGAGCAGCAACATGCTGCATATCCGCCCTCTGGACCCCCCAGCCGTACTATGTAATTGCCAGCGCCAACCACTCCTGCGCAGCCTACTCTGCTGGGGTGTTTGAGAAAGCAACCACCAGAGCTGATACCAACGGCCACGTTCTCTAGTTCATCCGCTACAATAACGCCGATGGTGTCGAAAACGCCAAAGTCCTCGGGTTCCAACAATTTCTGACTTTTTTCTAACGCACTATTCATAGCCGGACTTACTAGCTCATCATCTGGCCTCTTTTGGAACTCGTTAACAACGACCGGCTTTATCAAGAAGGACCTCGGGCTGTCAGAGTATTGCTCCTTTAAGTTATCCAATGTCTCAGATATTGGGTATCTACTTGAGTTGCATAGCAGTGAGCTTTGATAGCGTGTCATTGGGGTGCTCAACATCACAGTAGAGTCGCACAGCACAGTCTTCTCATTTGTAAGACAGCTTCCGTAACCAGTGTTCGTGTATTGGTTAGCCTCTAACAATCGACTCACCTTATACAACGTATAACTCACCGTCTCCAATGTTTCTTCTACATTGGTGTTAGTGTATGAGACACTGTGGCACTCATCTGCAAAACAACTCTTTTCCTTTCGGGAATTGTCCTTTTTAGTTGGCTCGTCAAGATGATCGGGGTTTGCCAAATCCTCACACCGTCGTAAAAGACGTTTGAAATGAGGGATATACCGCTGATTGTGCTTACCCGCACCAACATGGGCAAGCAGGATCATTGTACGCACGTTTACCCTATTTAGTACGTATAACTTCTATAAAGGCACACTCCTGAGCTTCGAAAAATAGGCATCTAAAATTGACTTATCCGAGATCTCGGATTTCAGAAGCTCATATATCTGAGCCCATTTGGCCTCACTAACACTGACCTGTTGAGGCAATTGTTGCACCTCTGGGTCTTCTGTAGCAGTCGTGCCGTGTAACCCTTTGGCCTCACCCTTTGCTCCAGTCTGTGGTAGCTCTTCTGCACTCAGCTCCCTGAACATCACATTCACCTTCAGTTCTCTGTCCTTTGTGTGATCAAACACCTGTTCTTCGTCGTGCATTGTCTTCGTCTTGTTCAGTAATTTCACCTGCCTAGCATCGTATTTGAGCCCATCCTGGGCGAGACTTGCAACCAGGAGTTGCTTCAGTTGTAAAATACGTTCCGTGCTCTCGACAGATAATTCCTTGGTAAATTTGGGAGCCCTGAGAGATTTCAATGTCACCTTCACATGTACACGGTCGGTAACCGAGTTGAACACCAACCGCTTCCTGCACTCAGGCATAGCATACTGCCCTGTTAGTAATCACTTCAAGTTAGAAATATCCTCAGTTCACTTACAGGCAATGGCCCTTCTGGTAGGCGATTGTAGTTATCATCCAGCACCTTCTCGGGCACCATTAAGGTAATGAGTTCAAGATATTGCCTTGCAAATGCTGTTTCGTCGCTCATGGTTGTCGGTGTTTCAATTGTCAGGTATCACTACCGGTAACAGTCTGTAGCGGTTGCTCTAAACCGACTTTCAAAATTTGAATTTTTGTTAACGAAAAGAGTGAGAAAAGGTAATTGAGTAGGTCCTAGGAGCTTATTCCATCCCATCGTCCTTCTTGTCATAGCTTCTCACCGAATATGATACCACAATGCTAAAATTCTTCAACTACCATGAAGTCTCTATTCCAGACGTGGCTCCCTACAAGTTGACCATGACACATTTCCCAGACGTGTACACTCATAGTGAAGATAAACGAGTCGTCAGAGTTCCGCTAATGCATGCTACAGACTACCCACAATTCTCCACTTATCTTCCGGGCCACGAGCCAGCCGCAGTGCTGAATCCCCTTGACGTGAACGATTTCAGTTTCACCCCGGTAGCAGAGTATAAGGGACAAGTTTACGGGTACAGTTCGGTAAGTCCACTATCCTTATACCTGACAGAAGAGCGTTTTGAGACAATAGTGTCGCAGATCAATGCCCTGATCGAAACCGCATTTCACGGTAATTGGATTATCTTTTGGAACATTTTCGATTTGCTATCATTAGGGGTGTTTCGTTGGTTGCTCAGGCTACGAGTCGACAAATGGAAGTTCGACAGTGTTGACAGGTTCGTAATGACAGTAAACAACAAATTTGAGACTGAATATATGCCCATCAGTATAGTGCCCCCATCCCAAAACGGATATCTATCCCTGGATTTCTTGGTCCCCAAGCCTAAGTAAAGCTATTATATCAATGATGTGATTTACATGAAATGAGTAAATGGTATATAAACCTGTAGCATGCGTGTTATTCTTGTCAACTAATTTGTCAACTTGTACTGGATTCGCCTCACTCTGTTGTTCAACCTGCTATTCCAGTTCATCGTTTTCAGGCCCACTGACTTTTTGAACTGCTGTGACTCCCGCAAAAGCTTTCTCCTGTCGTCTTCATTCAAAGTCTTCGACCGGCGCTGGATCAGCTCGTGGTACCTCTTTCTACTGTCGATAACATAGTTCTTGCAGCTGTTGACCTCGTCTTGGGACAACTTCTGGAATACGCTGTATTTGAAACATCTCTCCAATAAACTGTTCACATCCAAGATACGTTTCGGTCCGTTTTGAACGATCTGGAACAGCTCTGCTGACAACAGTGCATTTTCCTCTTCCTCTTCGTCGAGGCTGAGATCCAGTCTTGACATTGAGAAAATTTTGCCGCGTCGGGGCCTCTCACGGTCTTCGTTCACACTCACAAGTTGTAGCATTTGTTGAGTAAGCGAGTCAAAGATCGTCAGAGATATTTGAAACACCGTCTTGGAGTTCTCATAAAACAGGCAGTCCCACACTCTCAGCGTCGTTTCAATCGGAAGGACACCAACAAAAATGCTCATAAACCAGCTAGTTGTGCAGAAAGAAAGGGGAGGAAGGTCGTACAAAAATGCATCTTTGGACGTGTTGATGTACGGCCAAATAGCAGGCAAATACTGCCGTAAACACAGCAATAAAACTCCCTGATGCACGCTCACACCTTCCAGGTTGAACTCGTGTACTCCTGGTAAGTACCTTTCAGTAATAATCACCAGCATCCAGAATGCCTTCTCCTCGTCCATGAACATTAGCAATAGTCCTGCTATAAAATTCAACGACTGGCAGTAGCCAATGGTGGGTTTGTATTCTGAAAAACAGCGCAAGACTCTCCGAAGCGTCTTCAGAAGCGCGCTCTCCTCCTTATGTTTCTTACCGTTTTCATCTATCACTTCAATGTTGGCAAAGTGGATGTTTTCGGGGAAGGTCCTGTGCAAATCTTTTTCTATAGCGTCTGTATTCACATTCTTCAAGTTCAGTGTTTTCTGTATTAAATCTTCATAAACTCCCTTATTATCTCGTAACCTCTCGTGTCCCTTGGCAAAGTAAAACCAAGCAGATCCTCTCCATTCAGCTGGAATACCTTTACGAACAAACCTACGCAGATCATCGGAGCGCGTCGGAAATCTCGTTGGCGGATGATCTTTGCTCGTTTGAAACCCGTTTTTACTTAGGAACTTGACCCATTTGCCCTTTCTTCTAATCAAGTACGGCGAATATTCCTTCCACCAAGCATCATATTGCTCTCTAGTGATGTAATGATTTGCCTTTCTGAATCCGTAGCGGTCCCTATCCGATGCCAGTATGCTATTTGATTTTGATGACTTTCTGCGATCCATGTGGCTGTGTCGCTCGCCCTCGGCTAATATAATTGAGTGGCTGATCTTCTTTCGCAGTATCGCAGCCGACTCTTTTGATTCTTCAACAGAACCTACTTCTGGTATGCGGTCAATTAGTGTGAATCCTTCGTCTGTTTCTTGTGTTGGAGGCTTATGTGTGTCACCTGGTTCGGCAGAATTATTTGCGTCTGGCTTTCCATGTCGCTCATTAGTGGGGGACACAAACTGCCTACTCTTGCCATCGGCATACAGGTCTACTACACTGTACCCGGCATCTGACGGTTGCCTGCTATGTGTGCATGATTGGTTGTCCTGCTCTACATTTAGGCCTCTTCTAGATTTATTCATGCCCTGACCCGAGCCATTGGCCGCATCTACATGCCCATTGGCCTTACCAATCAAAGTCGGATTGTTGAAATCAGGCTTGGACGTGTCAATCATTGCCATCCCACTAAGCTTTGAAAACCATGTTCGGCCATCCCATTCATACGTATGCTGCAGAGGCTTATGGGCAAGGTCAGGCATCGAGTGCGACATGGGAAAAGACGAGGCCTTCGGCATGCTCATAGAGTGAAAAAGAGCAAGCAAATCGTCAATACGTAGCCTGGTACTTCCCCTTGTGTCCTAAGTGGATAACAGATCTCACACTCGTTTAACGGTATGAGAACCGAGTACTTAGCCGAACAAGGTGATGATTCGAAACAGCGAATCCCCTGCGAAAATCGGCAAAATGTCAATTAGTCGCGCAAAAGCCACGCGCGGTCTTTCCCCGTAGGAAGTGCGTGCGGCAAAATAGGACAAGCTAAAAATTGTCTATTACTAGGTACCGGACTACACTCTGTTTGCTAGTTCCAGTCTTTAATACTGGTTGCCTGCCTCATGAGTGGACCCTTGCGAAATACAGAACAGGGCAAACGCACCATTTTGTGGCGTAATTCTGTGAGCGCAAACACCATTTTTGACATATGTGAGCCAGTACTGCTGAATGAGGGCATCTTTATATCAAAAGACATGAGAACTCCAGTGTTGATGCAAGCAGACTCGTGGATTTATGAGGCCACATGCTATGAAGGCAGCCCTATATTGCTTGCAACCAACAAGGAGCTACAGAGGAATGGTGCTACACGGCTGCCATTGGAGGTAGAATCTTGGCAACGTTTCCTCTCAGTAGCTAACGCTGGGGCTTTGGGCAACAACTACAAGTTCTCCATCTTTCCTATCCTATATTGTCTCTGTTCTGCCACTGTGATAACTGTGTTTCTGACACTTATGATATTCACCAAGAGATATCTTTCTAGCCAGCGACCGTCCGTATTGCTCAAACTATCGTCTGCCGTTTCCTCAATACAAGTGTTTGCCATTTACGTCTTTACACTCTGCAACTTATCGTCACAAAACAACAGAGCTGAAGCAAACGCAGACCTTTTGGTTGATACTCTGAGCGAGAGTATTGGATTCAATGTAGTGTTCATTATTTGTTTTATCCTGCTCCAACAGACACAAGTGCAGATCATTATGAGGCTGTTTCCTAGGACGAAGGAGAAAAGGTTAATATTTCTTCTGGGGACTCTGCTGTCAATAGTTACTCAGGTCGTGTGGGCCTGCTCTACCTTTTCTGTGTTTTCTGTGGAAGATGCGTCTGACGATAGCGGCGATGTGGACGATGCCTTGGCAATCCTACCAGCTTTCATTTACCTGCTGCGAATATCCCTCTCGGTGCTTTATTCGTGTCTATTTCTGGTGTTTTGTTTCGCCAAGAAGTCTTATATTTTCCAGAAGGAAATGCGGGCACTCACTCTGGCAATGTTTATTGGCATCAACATTCCGATTGGGTTTTTCGTTGCGGATATCTCCAACGTTTGGGTGGCTGAGCTGTCGGAGGTATTCAATATAGCATGTTATGTTGTGTCTAACATTGTGAGCTGGGAGTGGGTCAACAGGGTAATGCAGCTTGAGAGGTTCAAGCAAAAGGATGGAATCCTTGGTAGGCGCTGTTATGAGGAGGATCTGACTTTTGAGCCACGGCTGTACTACGATGACGTTTCTTTTCGGAGCGAGTCATTTGTACCAAGCGATTCTGAGGGATCAGGAAAGTCAAACAAGGGTGCATCTTTGAAGCCAGCTGGTCTGGCTTCTTCTGTACATGATGCATCACAAAATCGCTTCAAAAGGAGTCTACAAAAAGCCAAGTCTACCAAATCAGCGTATGTCGATAAGTTTCTAGAATACACTGATAAACTGATTGAACTCAGTGTATCTATTCCCAGATCTGTTTCACAAAACAGCCAGAGGCTGTCGCCATCTCACATGTTGGCGATGAGAAGAAACCATATGTATTCTGCTTCTTCATTTGTGAATAATGACGTGTACGTGTACGCTCCAAAACAAGTGGTGGTTATTCCTGATGATGTTGCCATATCGAAACCAGAATCTACTTATGAGCTGCACCCTGGCACAGCAAATGCTGTGGTAGCTGAAGCAAGTGTTGCTGTTAGTGGTTCAAAGATTGGTCGGATATTTAAGCATCCAAGATCTAAACCAAAGCCTTTGGTGGTACATGCGCACACCATCATTAACAATATAGAGAGAGATGAGGGTGAGCAAGGGAATTTGTACGAAGGAGCTTACGACGGCAACGATCGAGACGACGACCGCGACGACGACGATATTAGCTCTATACAGAGCCTCATTCCAAGTGATAGCCAGGAGGTCGAAGGATATCTGGATTGGTCTGACAACAGTGTGTCGTACGTTGAAAGTGAGGAGCAGTAGCATGTAACGCCAAATTAAAATAAACACTAACGATTTACGATTAATGAAAAAAACTGGTGGTGGAGACCTGGTAGCAGAAACTATTGTACGTATCATTATATGGGTATATATTTCACGAACTTCACTTCTCAGCAACAACAACAAGGAAGTAAGCGAGGCCTTCGTTGCGGTAGTTGAGACCCAGTGCAGTCTCGTCGCGTGCCATAGTCAATGACCTTTCCCTGAGTTTTCTGGTTAGTAGTTTCTGCTTCACTAATTGCCCCTGAGACCCGCTCAGCTTGTAGTCAATGAATAGTTTTACAAATTCAAGGTCCTCCTTGAGCTCGTCATAGTTCTTGTCACTTTGTATCAGCTTTGTCGTGTTGAGACCGCCAAATTTGTAAAAATATGAGAACTCTAAATAGTTCGAGTACAGCTCAAAGAAATCATTGACTCTGTTATCTTTGTACCCTACAGTATTGACTGAGCTGAGGGAGCCAAAGGCGCTTGATATTTTAGTATGCGGAGAATTGGAGCTTGTGTGTTGAGAGTCTGATTGAACGCTGGATGAAACAGAATGTCCACGAGATTCGCTCTCCATTGGAAACGATGCATAACTGTTAGGAGGCTGTGTGGTTTGGCTTTGTGCTCCTTGACTACCACTTTCATGAACAACAGCCGCACTGCTGCTCTGATGTCTTGATGGAATGGTCGAATCGCTACCGATAGAGTCCCTAGCGGCCATCTGAGTATCCTCGCACATTGAGGTTATTTGCGGATAAGCCACTAAAGAATACTTCACGTTAGAAAAGCCTGCTTGATACAGTGAAGGTACAAAGTCCTGTGACAGCTGAGAAAGATAGCCCTGTTTCTCCACTTTTTTGCCCAAAATACTCCACAGCTTATGAGCTACAAACTCGTCACTTTCCACGTCCTGGTGATGCATATGGGACTGGTTCAAAACACCAACGTCGAATATGAAAAATTGCGCTGCTCCCTTGGGCTTCAACACACGGTGAATCTCTTTGAGAGAGTCCTGATATTCTGATCGTGGCAAACACACCTGAATATTAGGGCAATAAACCGCCCACTGGGACTCGGAACTAAGAGGAATGTGAGCTGTTGAATCTGACGTGAACAGCGAATACTGGGACAGTAGCTCTTGCTCAGATTTGCTCAGGTAATTGGAGTTCGTGCTATCCTCAAGTTTCTCAAATGCACTGTCAAAGAACTGTGGGTATTGCTCCAACTGCTCATCTGTAATGTACCCGTGCTTCTTAGGATCGTAGAGAGTCTTCAGTTCACCTAATACATTGACTGCATTGATGTAGTAATTTGGTTCTCTGTGCCTTAACTCCAGTCCTCTCAAACAGTTCAGGTTCAGAAGGGGAGCAACATCGTTAGAGTCAAATGCTGTAGGGCTTGCGATTATGCAGACTTCTGGCTGTTCGAGTGGCTTGTTCGGGTCACTATTCTCCTGTATGCTAGTCTGTACAGCATCAATGGCCTTTTTTGTAGCGTTGCAAAGCGAAGATTGAGAGCCAATCAGCTTCTGGACAATCTGACTGATCCACAAAAGTACCAGAAAGGCCTGTTGCTCCTGTGCCATAATCCGCTTGCTCTCGGACGTGGTCTCTCTTAGCTGAGTCAATCTGCCCAGTTCGTCAAGCATCTTCGATTTGGCTAATTGCACTTTCTGAATGTAAGAAGAACTCGTAGGCTGCAGAGGCACTGAAGAGACAGCGTGCGCCTGAGCGAGTGATGCCTCAATTTGCGACACTTCGGAAAGAATCTCGTGCAAAAGCTTCTTGTACCAGTACGTCCAAATGTCCTTCCGGGAGTTGGCGTACTCTACTGGGTCATTTAACTCTGTGCTTTCTGAAAATTTGAGGAAAAATCGGAGTTGCTCAAGGAAGTGATTTAGTGACTGATCGATAATTGAGCTAGGATCTGTGTCAGTACTCGATGTCTTTCTATCTGCATTCATGTTTGCATTAGAAGCACTAAGCTTTTGCTGGTAGAACTGTCTTGCTTTTCGGTCAATGTCCGCCTCAATTACACTATAAGTAGAGTTTGCGCTGCCAAAAGCGATGTCACCAGCCAAGGACACAGCCTTCTTGCCAATTTTTTTGAACGTAGCCGACGCCTTGTGCTTAGATGTAGGCACATGTGGGTGGTGATGGGAATAGGAATAAGAGCCGAGTGTGCTATGCTTCTCATTATACTGAGATTGCTGAGTGTGACCATGACTGTGCTGATTGTATCTACCATCCTGATCCTCACGGCCAGCTAAGGTGTCCTCTCTATTGCTTTCATCGAAACTCTCACCAGGAGCCATTGTCCCTGTAATAGTGTGTGCTTGAGAGAAGTGGCGCCCTTTATATGTGCTTGCATTCAAGTTGACGCTAGAGTATGAGGGTTCGGGAACCAATGATTTCGGCGAGTTCGACATAGCTACCGACGAGAGAAAAGGGCTGTCCTGTTTTACCTGACCCTTGTTCCTGAATTTTGCTAGACCCTTGAACGTGTGCTTCTTCTCTCGCTCTCCCTGAGAGAGGGCGCTGGATACGCTAGTTGTGCTTCCAGTGCGTTTAATTTGTGATTCTGCAAAGGCCTGCGTTATACTGGTAGACGAAGACGACTTCTTGAGCGGAGTGTTCGTATTTGTGTTTCGGGGATGCTCGTTAGGTTGGTCATTGTCACGACTGGTTGCATCAATCATACCAGTGTCTGTCCGCAACTTCTCTGGGCTGGGCGGCGAAACCTTGATAGCTGGAGAGCTGTTTCTGGCCGTGTTCGTCCCCTCTTGGCTCATTGTCCAAGGATACTAGTGGAGCTTATGTAAGTTATCGCGCGAGTAGCAATAGTGATAGCAAGGACAGTAGCGACCGCTAGAGTATGGTATACACGGCTACACGACTGTACCGTGATGATAACAGTATTTCAAAAGTACCTGACGCAACAGTATTGTCCCACTGGCACTTCAGCCAACCAAACGTAAATAGATAGAAGAAATCCAATACGAACCGGCTGAGCAGCAAGAATGATTCGAAGATCGATGAGCGCAGACTAGTGCAAAGTGCAGCAGACTATTAATCGGATTGGTGACGCTGACTAGTTGCGATGAACTATGAAATCAATTGAGTTTCCAATCGAGTGATCAAGCTCCAAAGCGATGTGGTTGCAAGCAAAATCTGCACACTCAAAAAAACTCCATATTAAACGGGCCGTGTATCTCGTTCATAATTAAGCATGCTTACTTAGGCAGCAGGCCTAAGCACGATAGGCGATCGTCTGTTTAGCTCTCCTAATGCATAACTTACACGCGGGGTGCGAATCGCGCAGGAGCGGCAGATTAGGTAGCTGCGCTCGGCGCGATGGAAGGCATAGGGCACGCGGTGCTTTTTGTCATTATTTCGAAGTCTATACAGTTATGACACTGTAAGATGTCGTATGTTGATAATGCTATTAGAACGGTACTGTAGTCTCAGTGTAATTGTGCTCTCAATTATACTAATTACAGTCTTTGGGCGGGCGTACATTATCTCTATTATGCTTGATAATATGCTATACGATTATGACCCTAACTCTTACTTAAACGACGGCTCGATGGAACCACAGATCTGCTCGTACATTTGTAGATCCAACTGTGTAAGCCTCCTACTTCCGGAAAAGAAACATTTCCATTGCGTCCCAGAGAGGTCCATGTTCCCCAAACTCCTTTCAAAGTACCACTTATTGACAGGATTATTCTTGCGTGATCTCCATAGAAGTTCTTCACTGAACTGGGTTTGTATGCTCTTGAATACTACGTCTGCAATACCTGGGATCCCTTGCAGTTTTCTAAGCACTGCAAATTTGTCCAAGTAGGGGACTGTGCGAGTGACAGAAGCCTTGGGAGCCGCTTGTGAGTGCCCCTCAAGGGTACATGTCTCGTAAGTTATGATTGCTCCTCCTTCGTATTCGCCAGCAATAATGATTGCGGCCACCTTGTCATTCACCCGCTTAAGGTACCGATCAAAATCTAGCTCCTTTTGAAAAGAGTCCTCCATCAGATGTTTTAGCCTCTCCAAGTCTACCACCCCGTTCTCTGCCATCTCCACCAAGTTCAACCCTCTCGTCAAGCCCCCGGAGTTATCCCAGAAATCCTCTGCGCTAAAGATCTCTATAGGCATACCCTTTCGCAATACTGTTGTGTTCAGTTGAGGAGTTTTCTTCAAATTAACTGGCAATGAAGACGAAATGGTAGGTCTGTTGGTCAAAATGTTGTATATGATTGGGTTTGTTAATCTTCTTTCCTTCTTCAAAGTGGCAATCTCTGGTGTGGTAATCAGCCCCGTGGCTGAAGGAACCAATGTTAACAACCTATTCATTTCAGAGAGGTTTTTCAAGTGAAGATCTCTCACTTTCGGCTGCAGAAATCCAATATGGAGCTCCGCCTCCAGGTCTTGCAGCTCCTGTAATAGGTTTATGTACACGTGCGAGCTCTTGAAGCGTTCTAATGAGGGTATTCCGCCAAGAGCATCTATGTAAATGATCTTTTCTATCGTCGCCAGCTCGCTTTTTTTCCTTTTGAGATAGCTGTCGTTCAAAGCAATGAGATTCTTTGTGATCGATTCGATCACTTCGTACACCTTCATGAATCTCAACGAAGAATCCCTCGGGTCAACCGCAATCGGAAGCACCACAGGGATCATGCCTTGCGCCAATGGAACCAATATCTGCTCCGGAAGAAGAAAAGCGTACCCGTCTTTAGAAAATTCAAATAAACCTCTTACCTCTCTGACTTCAAGGTCAAACTCGGCTTTTCTCTCCAATACGTCGACCAGCGATGTCACACATTCCGTGACAGAATTAGCCAATAGCATTGACGCATTTTCTGGCTGCTTTTCGCCTTCTCTCAGGGCAATATCCTCGTCCAAGTCTAGCACCAGTACGGGACTTACTCCCAACTGAATCATCTTGTGCAATGTGCGACCTATACCGGTCAAAGTACCCAGTTGAAGAACCTTTACATCTCTTATCTTGATAATCGCAAGCCTAAGCACATTCGAAAGGTGTATTTCATTTGGTTTGTGAGCATTGAGGTCGAAAGACGCAGTATCGAGGCTCTCGGAGTTCAACTGCAGCAGGTTATCGACAATGGCATCAAACTTGCCACCGGTTTTGCTGTACGTGTTGCCCTTTGATATCAATTCCTCAGTGAAATCGTAAATGTTCCCTTGTGGTAATAGTGGGTATTTTTGAAGATAGTTTCTAACCTCTCTCTTCGTAGCCGTGGAGTTTAGAATAGTAAGGATCAGCTCTTTCTTATCTTGAGCCAGCTGTTGATGGGTCTTGATATTCGAGGTGAAGCTTTTGAGATCGCGGTTAGTGCTGACAGAACGGTGGTGTGAGTATGCTGTCCCACGCCATAGCGCAGGCCTCACCTTAGAAAACAGCATACAATGGAGATGTTGAACGGGACTAGTGCTTGGGCTGAGTCATACAGACTGAATAATTCAGCTCGCTTTTTCTGCGCGCCCGATCCATACTACATAATCTATTGTGAGCGACTGTAAGTTTAATTAGTCTACGCTATACTTATTTACATACATTATAGAACACTAGAGCTCGTCATCATCGTCGTCCTCATAAGTCCCGTAGTCCTGAACTTGCTGCGATTCGTCGGCAGTCTTGTTCTTCACGCTATTATTTAACTTCCTTAACTGGTCCATGACTGACACGATGAAAGGTCGCAATTCGTTGATCTCCATGAGACTGAGCCCATCTAATTGAAGGTAAGCTTCATTCAGCTCGCGGATACCTTTACGGGCTTTGATCTGCCGCACCTCCCTCAGATCCTGTATGAGAGAGCGTATTTGATGGGGTGGGTCTATCATATCGTCTGAAGCTCTATAATTGGTTAGTATAGTTGTGTGGTGCCATGTTTGCAGCTGTGGTCACAAAGAAAGGTTACTGACTACCTTGCGGCTAGAAAGTCAGCTCAGAAATCTATAATCACTTACTTGTCTAATAGTATCTTGGATATCTCGAGCCAGTGCCACGGCAGTTGGCTAAACTTCTGTGGTATGTTGATCTCTTCGTCGTATCTTGCCTGCAAGAACTTCAAAGTCAACCATTCTGGAATGACTATGTTGCATTTGTTTTGTGCCTTGAGAATAAGACCCATCCAAAGAGGGACTTGCTCTCTCTGGAAAACTTTTAGGTCGGGGAGTTTAGACTGTTAGTTAGTATGTTGATGATCCCCTAAAAGCAATGAGAGTTGTTTCATGAAGGCACGGCACTAATTGAGCGCTACTGCTTTGAAGTGTGCTTTCCGAGCTCAACTTTGGGTTTTAAACTCTTACTGTGCATCCAAACTCCAACTCTATCCCTGTTTTAACTATACTCACGCCAATAAGCTGCGACCCACTCATAGTGTATCGCGGAAGAATGGTGATGCTCTCATTTTCAGCGATGAAGTTGATCTCGGCAGGAGTAAATGTATGCTGCAAATCCTGAGGCAGAGACATCGTTCATGTGGGAAATTAGGGCTATTGACTCTTGCTACCTTCGTCCTGGCTTTGACGCGTGGAAACCGAAATTTTAATTTACGCGAGTGAAATTTATCATGCAGTGCTGGAACGCTCACGGAGTTCGTAGTGACTTGACTGAAACCCGGTATGGATAACGAATTTGACCCTTTGTCGTTCCTTTCGCCAATACCGGTCAGAGAGTATGAGACAGCTCATATAGTGCACAAGGCTACTGGTGAAAAGGACGCAAAATTCAATGCCGAGGCTGGAGCTGATTATGCAGAGGACGATTATAGTAATGAGACTACAGATATACCACCTTGTCATGTGCTGGACCTTCCATCTGTCTCCTCAAAACCCCCTTTTGAAGTTTTGATTGTGATGCTAAAGCTTCTTACCGGAGATG
Organism: Wenyingozyma naganishii; assembly: GCA_003706235.2. Classification (NCBI taxonomy): domain Eukaryota; kingdom Fungi; phylum Ascomycota; class Pichiomycetes; order Pichiales; family Pichiaceae; genus Wenyingozyma; species Wenyingozyma naganishii. Next base: position 409,961 of record PPKS02000001.1, on the reverse strand, counting down.
ACGTCTACAATTTTGGAGGAGTGATAAAGGCAGATGAAAATATTAGACCAGACGAGCAGCTGCTGAAGAAAAATATAAGCTCCCAAGAAGTGGCCTCTGCTTTGCTGTGGCTGACTCAGCATTCCTTAATCAACACAGTCGAGAGGCTCAGCAACGCTGGATTACAGTTTAGGGGTAACCCTGAAGTCGTACCATATCTGACAACTCTTGTTTCGTCGCCTTTAGAGTGGATAGAGGATGTTGACGCAAGAGAAGAGATTTGGAAGCATGCCAGTTCTAGGATAGCTGAAGCGTCAGGCCGGCTTTCCCGACCTGATTTTGTGCGAAAAATCTTAATACGTGGTTTATGTGAAGAAATCATGTTGAGGGAGCCGTCAGTGACAAATGATAACATTGGTCTTAAAACTTGGGGTTCCTCATTAATGCTGTCTCAGAGACTGGTAGATGGGCATAAAAAATACTTAAGGGAGCCTATTATAGAGCTAGGCGCTGGAACTGGTTTAATTGGGATATCATGTGCAAAATTAGGCTATTGTGACGTTTTGCTGACGGATCTTGAGCAAATTGTTGGCAATTTGAAAGACAACATTACATTGAATTGTGCCACTTTAGTAAGAGCAGAAGCCCTAGATTGGTCTCGTCCGAAAGATTTCCTTCAAAAGTACCCCAGCCAACCGTATTACAGAACAATTGTCCTTAGCGACCCCATATACTCTCCTCAGCACCCAATATGGGTAGATAACATGGTGGACTTACTTCTCACTAAAGAAAAAGAGAGCCGTCTTCTTTTACAGATACCGGTGAGGGCCAGGTATGAGGCAGAGAGGGAATTATTGTATAGATTATTGGAGAAAAGGGGTTTATACGAAGAGGAATGTGTCCGAGAAGATGGTTATGACGATTTCGGTAAGGAGAGCTTCCTTTTCAAGGTATATAGATGGAGGTCTTTTAAAGGTGAAAATTAATAATTTTTCAAAATTAAAAACTGATTTTTAAAATTAATTAATGAAAAACTCTATTGTCTTCGTCATCTTCCTACAAGCTAGACAAGCTAGACAAGATTGTGAGGACAGAACTATTCTCAAAGCTCTTTTTATATACATTTACATACCTCTAATTTTGTAAGGCTCTTCTCGCCTTCACGGCGTCAGCTAGCTCTTTCAACATGAGCACAGTTGTTTCCCAAGAGACACAGCCATCGGTAACGGAAACACCGTACTTGAGTTCACTTTTATCAGCGGGGATGGACTGCTTGCCCTCATTAATATGCGACTCAATCATCACACCAATAATCTTGTCTTCTCCCTTTGAGACCTGTCTGGCGACCTCTGCAGAGACTTTGGGTTGATTTCTGTAATCCTTGTTTGAGTTACCGTGCGAGCAGTCGACCATCAGTCTACCAGTAGGTGGTAATTTTTTCTTGGCTTCAGCCACAGATGCCTCGTCGTAGTTTGTACCCTTTTTACCTCCTCTCAGGATCACAAAGCAGCAATCGTTACCTTTGGTAGTTGTGATTGCAGCAACACCGTGCTTCGTGACACCCATGAAATGGTGCGAAGAGGCTGCGGCCTGAATGGCATCAATAGCAACATCTAGCGAGCCGTCTGTACCGTTTTTGAAACCAATGGGAAAGGAACTACCTGAGGCAAGCTCTCTGTGGAGCTGAGATTCGGTAGTTCTAGCACCAATAGCGCCGAAGGAAAGCAAGTCTCCCAGAAACTGAGGGGAAATGGTATCCAGGAGTTCAGAGCCAATGGGCATACCCTGGGACGTGAGGTCTACGAACAACTTTCTCGAGATTTTTAGTCCCTTATTGATGTTGAAAGTAGTGTCAAGGTCAGGATCGTTGATGAGTCCTTTCCAACCAACAGTGGTTCTGGGCTTTTCAAGGTAAGCCCTCATGATTATAACAAGTTCATTCTCAAGTTCATCGGCCAGTTTCCTCAATCTAGAAACGTAGTCCATGGCCGCTTCAGCGTCATGGAGCGAGCATGGGCCTACTATCACCAGCAATCTGTCGTCCTGACCTCTGATGATGGCGGAAGCCTCCTTCCTACCCTTGACAACAGTAGCCAAACTTACTTTCGATGCTTTGATTTCATTCAATAAGAGAGCAGGGGAGATAAGAGGTTCGTACCCAAGAATACGTACGTCATCGTACTCTTCCGGAGTAGGTGTCATTGTGTCTCTCTCAAATTTCTGTGGATGTTAGTTGCGAAATGCAAAATGTATATTTGAGGCATACTAAAAGCCAAAACCCAACTTACGCTCATCTTGAATACGGTCTCTTGTTATAGGAAACTTGCGACTCTTGTAATTATTGTACGATCACTATTCACAGAAAGAAGTAGTAGAGCCAAATTCAGTCATAGAGAAAATTTCACGGGCATACGTTTGCAGTGCGTCAGTGCGTCAGTGCGTCAATCCGCATGCGTCATAGGTGAAAAATCCACGCGAAACTAATTCTATGTAGAGAAGTAGATCCAAAAAAGCATATGAAAAATTATTGAATTGGACTAGTCTCAATTGGAGTCATCGAAGAAAGACAGTGAGGCTGCCCAATCTGACTATTAAATTAGCCTCAATCAGAGATTTAACCCCCTCACCCCTCCACTAATATCAAAAGAATGTCCAATATTGTCCACGTGATAGACGTTGAGAGTGGCAATCTCCGCTCTTTGCAAAATGCTATAGAGTACTTAGGCTTCAAAGTCCACTTTGTCAAGAACAGCAGCGAGGATCTGCTAGTTGCTGAGAAGCTCATACTTCCGGGAGTAGGCAATTTTGGACATTTTGTTAAAAATTTTGTAGAGAGAGGCTTTGTTGAGCCCGTTAAGGAGTACATCAACTCGGGGAAACGCATTATGGGTATATGCGTCGGTTTACAGACATTTTTTGAAGGCAGCACGGAGTCTCCCGGAGTTCCAGGGCTTGGATTCTTACCCTTACAGCTCACTCAATTTGATAAAGCCGATCTGGGTGGCAAATCTGTTCCTCACATTGGCTGGAATTCCTTATCTGTGCCTGAGTTGAACTCAGAGGAGAAGACCTACTATAGCATGAATCCTCAGTCCAAGTACTACTTTGTTCACTCATATGCTGCTATAGTGAACGACTCTGACTTGCAAAGCATAAAGGCCCTTGGATGGGATGCTGCACTGGGATCATATGGTAACGAGAAGTTTATTGCTGCCATTGTGAAGGACAATGTATTTGCTACACAGTTCCACCCTGAGAAATCCGGTGTTGCAGGCCTCAAGATAATCCAAAGCTTTCTTAAACATCAGAAAGTCACACAAATACCGCCATCTCCTACTAAAGACAAGGCCGCTTCTGTTGAAAAGACTCCGACGGGGCTTACTAGAAGAGTTATTGCCTGTCTAGACGTGCGGACCAATGATGCTGGTGATTTAGTGGTTACCAAAGGAGACCAGTATGATGTCAGAGAAAAATCTGAAGCTGGAGATGTAAGGAACCTTGGTAAGCCTGTGGAAATGGCCGAGAAATACTACCGTCAGGGAGCTGACGAGGTGACTTTCCTGAACATTACATCGTTCAGAAACTCACCCATAAAAGATGCGCCAATGTTGGAGGTGCTGAGGCTGGCGGCAGAGACTTGTTTCGTCCCTCTGACTGTAGGAGGGGGTATCAAAGACTTAGTTGATCCAGATGGAACAGCAGTTCCTGCCTTAGAGGTTGCAACTCTTTATTTTAGAGCAGGCGCCGATAAGGTGTCCATCGGTTCAGATGCGGTAGTAGCGGCGGAAGATTATATACAGAGCGGCAAGGCAACTGGATCCACCCCTATAGAGACTATTTCACGTGCTTATGGTGCTCAGGCCGTTGTGATATCAGTGGATCCGAAGCGTTTTTACGTAAGCGACCCTAAGAGCGTGCCATACGAAACCATAAAGACTGAAATCAAAGGCCCTAATGGGGAAGAGTACTGCTATTATCAAGTGACCTCTCAAGGAGGTCGTAAAGTTCACGATCTAGGAGCTGTCGAACTTGTGCGTGCTTGCGAGGCTCTGGGTGCTGGTGAAATTTTACTCAACTGTATTGATAAAGATGGCTCAAACTCTGGCTACGATTTTGAACTTGTTGACCAAATAAAAAATGCAGTGAATATCCCTGTAATTGCCTCAAGCGGAGCAGGCAAACCTGTTCATTTTGAGCAGGTCTTTAAGCATACGAGGGCCGATGCGGCGTTAGGTGCAGGAATGTTCCACAGAGGAGAGTACACGGTAAGTGATGTGAAAGAGTACATGAGAGACCATGGACTGCTAGTTAGAATTGACGACGTGAAACTTGATTAGGTAAGCTGTAGGTGTGTTTGTGTAGATGCAGAGTGCCTTGAGAGGGTTCTCGTTTTGTCAATTAATACAAGCTGTCCAGTGATCTTCATTATCAAACTGAATACTGAATAACGCCCAGATGGTAATATTGCATTAGCCATTCTAACTAAAGCTGTTGAAATCCATAAAAGCATCTAATAGTACAGTAATAACTTTTATCTACTATAAAACTCATGAAGACTCGTCAAACTCCTCAAGCTTGTCGTTTCTATCCTCAGCTTCGTCTTCATCTATTTTTGTCCCGGCACTTACACTAAATTGGCCTCCGCAGCCCAAGAGTTTTATATCATGGTGCTTAGTAGCGGTGTTGACAATTCTTGTAGGTTTAGCCACGTCATCGTCCAAATTACCGAGCCCTAAAGCGTAAGTATCTGCGAAGCCCCAAGAGTAAACAGCTCCGTTTTCGGTGGCAGCAAGCGAATGGTGCGATCCAGCAGCGAGAGCTTTAATCTTGGGAAGTGTAGGAATCCTTGTAGGAACGGGAAGCGATCTGACATGCCCGTGATTGTCCAAGATGGCATCGTCCTTGTTTATCTTTGATTCTTCTAATCCAATCTCCTTCATGTCAAACCTACCAAAGGTGTACACATCACCAGTAGCAGAAAGGGCTAGGGAGTGATGTTCACCCCCGGTGATGTACACGACGTCCTTACCAGTTAGCTCCTCAATCACCGTGGGTGATGTCACCAAAGCTCCGTCTTCAACGTCTATGTGGATACCACATTGTCCAAATTGGTTAAGTCCCCAGCTGTACACTTTACCGTCTGTGGAGATGGCAAAGCTGTGGAACTCACCAGATCCAATAAATTTGATGTTTTTGAGGCCAAAGGCACGGGGTTCCAGGGATGTCATTCTAGTTCTCTCAAGAACTTTGCGTCCCAGTTGAAACTGCTGCCCGTTACCCCAAGCATAAACAACACCTTTAGTGTCTAAACCAAGCAAGTGGTCCTTTCCTGAGGCCAACTGAACAATGTTTTCAAAGTTCTCGACCTTTGTAGGCTCTTTCTCAATCAATGTAGTCTTACTAAACCCTAAAAATCCCTCGTTACACCTAAAGGTACCCCAAGCGTAAACTTCTCCTGTGGACAGTAAGACAGCTGAAATATTATCAGTAGCAGCCAAAGAAACAATGGTCTTGCCTTCAGGGAGACCCTCTACAAGTCCAGGAGTTGACTCTAGCTCATTCAAATTAGCATCTTCATCTTCGTCATCGTCATCCATGTTTCTGACGGGCTCAGCTCCTGCTGCACTGGTATCTCTTCCCAACACTCCTGAATCGTTGCCTCCCCAGGACCAGAGCTGGTTCTTTTGGTCCAAAGCAATCACATGCATGCCTCCCACGGCAAAATCAACTATTCCCACAGTGTCCTTTGCAAGGAAAGGGTTGAGTCTAGGCCTTTTAACTTCCTTTGTTTTAGCATCTGGGCCCAAACCTAGCTCACACATAGACCCTGTACCCCAAACAAACACGTCCAGCTGTTCTTTCTTCGCAGACTGAGGGATCTCATTAATACTCGCAAGTCTTGAAGCTCTGAGGTAATCTAAACTGTGGTTTTTCCTAGCTTTCTTAGCAGGGGAGGGCACGACGTTTCCCTCAGACGCCAGGCCTGATGCCTGTCTTTTGGCTTTGGTGGAAGGGACAGAACCATTGGATTTGGCTTTGGCAGCCTTTGGCTCTCTTTTCAGGGCAACCATTTGATTATACTAAAGCGACTTTATGTACAGTTAGTAATTACTAATACTGGTTAGTAAAATCTGTAGTAATTGGGTTGGGTTAGCTGATTCCTTGTTCCAGCACCTTGAATCAAGGTGATTTTTCACTGTCAGAGGAAAGGGCGGTAAGCAAAAGGAGAAAGAGAAGTCGATCGACGTAAATCCGAGCCCTTTTTAAAATTTTCAAATACTTTTTTAACTTTCTGTTAACAAATATTTTTTCTAATTTTTTTTTATAAATTTTTTTATCTGCAGGCGATAAGTATAGATTCTCCCTCCTAATAACTTGTTCAACACGTCAACCAGACTAGCAAAGCCGACAGCTATCAATAGTCACTGCCACCAAAAAATGGGGAAAATCACAACTGCTGATTCAAAGACGAAGGAACGTCACGCGCCCTTGTACAAAGACCTTACAACTATGGGAGGTAATCTGCGAACGAAGCCTAGAGATGCCAAAAACAACAAGAAGAAACTGTACAATGACCGTGAGACAAACGAGGAAGATTCAGATGGAGAGGGTGAGGAGGATACCGTATTAGATGCTGCTGCCTCGAGAAGAGTGCTGAAGCTGGCAAAGGAGCAACAGGAGGAAATTGAAGAAGAGGAGAATAAAGTCGATAGAGTGACAAGGCCCAGGTTCACGTACATACAACACGAGTCCGACGACTCCGATGATGATGTACAGTACGAGGAGATGTCTGAGAGCGAAATGGAATATTATGGTGAAGAAGATGACGACGATGATCAGCTAGAAGAGGATGATTTGGCGATGTATGAGAAGTATTTTCAAAAATCGTCAAACCCGGAACAGAGCTATAATTTGGCCGACAAGGTGATGGCAAAGATTTATGAATCGAAGATCCAGGCGGCAGAGGAAGCCCACCCCTCAGAAAGACCAGAAGGTAAAGTTGTGCTACCACCAAGAGTCATTGAAGCGTACGAGAAGGTTGGCGAGAGTTTAGCATACTGGAAGAGTGGTAAGCTGCCTAAACTGTTCAAAGTATTGCCTAGTATAAGAAACTGGGAAGATCTTATTTTTGTGACAAACCCAGAAACTTGGACACCTAACGTTGTCTATGAGGCCACCAAGCTCTTTGTCTCTGCTCTAACGGCTTCTAAGGCTGAGAGGTTTGTCAACCTTGTACTGTATCCTCGCTTTCGTGATGATATCCAGTACAACGAGGAGCACAAGTTGAACTACCACTTATATCGTGCAATCAAGAAGTCGCTTTATAAACCCGCTGCATTTTTTAAGGGGTTTTTATTTCCCCTGATTGAAGAGGAGTGTAATGTGAGAGAGGCCATGATTGTTGGTTCAGTTTTACAGAAATGCTCGATACCCGTTCAGCATTCTTCTGTTGCTCTTAGTTGGCTTTTAGAGAGAGAGTTCCACCCTGCTACTACTGTATTTATCCGCATCTTGGTAGAGAAGAAGTATGCTCTGCCATACCAGACGATCGACGACCTGGTATTTTACTTTATGCGTTTCAGAGTCGTCACAGATGATTCGTATAAGGAGGACATGATGATTGACGGAAATATTGATGAAGAGGCAGCCAGAAAAAAGAAGGCTGATGCTCCGCCTATGCCACTAGTATGGCATAAGGCTTTTCTGGCCTTTGCTCAACGCTACAAAAATGATATAACTGAAGATCAAAGAGACTTTTTAATGGAGACTGTGAGACAGAGGGGCCACAAAGAGATTGGGCAGGAGATTAGAAGAGAGCTGAGTGCAGGCCACGAGAGAGAGCTGACAACAGCCAGTGAGCCAAGGGACGACGCCATGTCATACTTCTAGATGATTTAGGTAGTTGCTTGATCGATTATCAAGCGCATAAGAAGGTTCGACGGGAACCGAAAGTCAGTCATAATTGTCGTTAGCATCGATCTAGTGATCGCATATATACAATAGTGAAGCATAGTTATGTACAGTATTATCATTCCACTTCAATTCGGACAAAAAGAGTCGAGAAAATGTATTCCTCTCCCTGTAAATCATAAAGGGGTAGATGCCTATAGCCCATCTTGAGGTGGTCTAGCTTGCAACAAAATACGCCAATTACATTGTCATTGGCCGGAGAAGTGCCGCCTGGGTCGGAGGCCTTCACTAAAAATCGTAAAAATACCAAGTGGTTGTCATTGGACTTGAGGCTGGTCTTGAAAGTTTGATTCCATATTGGATTGAATCCGTTCTTACTCACCTTGGGAGTTCTGAAGACAACGGATGGTGCCCTGTCCGAAGTGTTAAACATCATGGAACTCAAGTCGTTTGAATTGGAGGCCACAGGCGCATCAAGGTCATCAAAAAGAGTAGCCTGATCAAGAAGTACATCATCTGAATGCTCCCCGCTGAGCAGCTTAACAGTTCCACTTAAGTTGTCGAAAGTTGACGTTGTTTCCGCATTTTCGGCATACGCCCCGTATACCTCGAGTTCAACCGAAGCATCAAAAACATCTTGCTTCATTCCTTTACGCTTGGGCAACTGTTGTCCTGAAATAATGGTTATCGACAGACTTGAAACATTGTGGTATTGAGTTATTCCTCGCATTAAGTTCTTTTTAAAAAGCTGTTTATCGAGCCTTAGTATCGCAGGTTTCAGTACATACCCGGAGTGGGATACAGACGCAAAAAGAGCCTCATTGAGCTGCATTCCTATATCGTATACCTGCCAATTGAGAGCAGCCATTTGAGTGCCTGTTTCCCAAAAAGATAGTGGTATGAAATTGTCAGAGTTTATGCGGTAAGTATGTGGATAAACCCGGAGAAGAAACTTTCTGTTATGCTTCAAAAGTGACCTCAGTTTCTCTTCGTCTTTCATCATTTTCGTCAGAGACTTATCGTTGAAGGAGAAAATATGATTGTATGTCTTAGAAGCTGGTAAAGAGAAGTTAATGAACTTCAGTCCAATAATATATATCCCAAGGGAACTGAGTTCAGGTGTCAGTTTTGGAGTCTTAGATTTTGTTCTTATCAGTTTTCCATGAGAAGAACTGATACTGCTGTTGGACGAAGACGTGGCAGCTGAGCTGTCTTCACTAAGAGAGGATGACACAGTAGAATGCGAACCGCTATGAAAGGCCTCATTGACAGAGGAGTGAAGTTCCTGATTCACGGCTTTTTTGACCTTTATCAGTATCTTATGCTTGAGCTCTTCAGGGCTGGGAAGAACATTTTTCTCTGAAAGGGGGGCGGCAAGAAGCATTTGTCCAAGAATATCAATGATTATTTTAACTAGTTTCTTTTGATTTTCCAGATTGCACTTGATTTCCAAAGAAAGTATGACAGGATAAGGGGAAGTAATAAAGGAGTATTTTCGTATTGCTACAATAACCTGCTCCAGCTCGATAGATGTTGTCAAAGTCCTACCGTGCGTGACTACAGGACCTTTATCACCGTCCCAAACATCGATCTCAACGCATCTGCAACCTCTTTGCAGTGCTCTTATGTATCCTTCAATTGAAGAATTACCATTAACCTGTTTGCCAAGCAGGTAAGTATTGTGCGAAGATGATATATAGTACTCGTTCAAAGGTCGAGTATAATCTTCCACTTTCTTTCGAAGGGGTGCTGTGTATGATGAGGTAAGAAAGTCACTAAAGCCTTCATAGTTCAGGGTTCTTTGCCCCTTTGCAAATTTCTCAAAAATGTTATTGAGATGATCCTCACTGAAGGTCTCATGTTGTACACCTTCCAAAAAGCTTCTTAATTCGTCGACGCTCATATTTACATGGTCTGTACAATTCTGTTGAAAGACCTGTTTGATTTCTGAGCGAACGCGCAGGATATCAACAAACACCTTGAACTCCTGAAATGTCAAGTAGCCCTTGTTGCCCTTGTCTGCGCGGACAAAATAGCTCTGCAAAATGGATTGATCAACATGGACATGTAATTGGGTAGCCAGCTTGACGACCCCATCAAAGGTAAGGGTATCGTCATTCTGCGAGGTGCCCGTATGGTTGTTCCAGTGCAAAGTCGTGAAGAGATCGTTGTTCACACTACTCCCAAGACTCCGATGCACCTCTTTCTTGAAGAACATCAGATTCCTAATTGTGTTTAGAAACATTTCGTAGTCCTCTTTTCTATTAGCCATTAGGTGCAACGCCTTAATGTTATTCATCTTGGCCTCATTGTAGTATATAATGGTAATCCATAAGTCGCCGTAATCCGCTGACACCTTGAATTCCTCTCTATAGTTCTTAGCATCGTCTCCTGTTCGTATGTGTCTTATCTTATCTATCATCAAGTAGGAGGAGGCTTTGTTATTCCAATACAGTAAGTTTTTGTCAATGTCAATTTTGAAGTTGCGTTTAACCTTCTTACGGTGTGTGATACGCAGAAGTTCCATGCCTGGGTCGGTGACAAATACCGGGGGTATTGATTTCCTGTCAAGGGGTTTTGAAAAGTTGTACTCTTCCACATGGGGCAATGTTGAAAGCGACGAAGAGGACTTTGTCTTTTGACCATTGGCTATATGAGTAGGTGACGCATTGTCTTGTTTCCTACGTGAAAATACGGAGGTCAAAATAGTGTGCTTCTCCAGCGGATCAGAGCCCTTACCCTCAGAAAGACTTTCGAGGTTTGACTCGCCAGACAGCTTCTGAAGCAATCTTTTTCCCGACTTTATAAGCAAGTTGCCGGTTAGTAGGGTGTCATCAGAGGAGGGCGATCTGTGTAAGGGAGAACTCGATACAGCTGTCAGTGTAGGCGAGATTTCCGACTCATTTGACGGTCTTCTGTGCGTACTACCGCCGTGATTCAGGTTTGTATACGAGGCGTTGCTCTGCCGCAACATTGTTAGGTGGTTTGACAGACTTGCCGATCGCACAGGAGCTCTAGAGCTAGCCTGTGGTATCGGGACGCCCTTAGATAGCGGGACATCATCAATGCTTGTTTGGTGCGCAAAACTTTGCTCAATGACAGAGTCTTTGGCAGCAGAAGCGTCCACCATTGTGGAGTGTAATGAATTAGCAATTTCTTGCTGGGCCAATGGTCGATCGAAGAGTATCAGTCGGAGTTAATATTGACAGAGACTTGGATTCGGGGTTTAATGTGGGGGATTTTGGTCTTTTTAATATTCGCGATAAAATAGGCGCATTATGCATTGGCGTATATATGCAGTTATGTAGATACAACGGACTTGATCAGATGCAAAGATGAGTCAAAAGACGTGTGCTAGTAGCTGGAGTTGGAGATGGAGCTCAAATTAGTCAATCCGGTCGCTATACACAGTGAAGTCTAGATTTCTTTTTATGCTGTGCAGATCGCCAGACACGGTGGCACTGCGTGATCTTTTGTGTTGACGGTTAGAGGGAGACTCTGCAAGCGAAGCAACGTACTTATATCCCGTGCGGTTTTTTGGTGGTGTAACAAAGGAAGGAACATTGAGCGGCTTTTGCGATTCAAAGTTCACCATCCAGGATGTGTTCAGCTGGTGCTTTGGTGCCAGTACTTCAGAGCTTGAGTCGTACTGAACAAATCCCGGGAACATCCTAATGTCAAGGTCTCTGAGAGGGGCCCTGGAATCATTAAGTGCTCTCTTCATTGGCGGATGTCTATCCTCCTTCGATGGCGAGTAGCCTCTCTTGTTGGGGTTCTCGTTCTCGTTCTCGTTTTGCAATATGTCTAACTGGCCAATGGCAACGTGTTTCATCTCAGACACCAGATCGGTGCGATAGTCAGTTGAGTCGTTGTATATATTAAAGGTGAGACTGCTGTTGGTGTTCGATATCCTTGCCCGCTTAGGAGACTCTGGTGTTTTGATAGGAGAATGCGACGGAGACTTTGATGGTGAACTACTCAGCCTTGGGATATGCGTGTTTGCTAGTATATTTTCATGGAGAGACGTGGATGACTGTGTAGCTAACTTAGAAGCCGAAGTGTTTCGCTGAGTGTATATTTCGTGCCTGAGTAAAGATTTTGAAGGGGAGACTGAACGTGACCTTGACAAACTAGGCTTTAATAGTTCTCCACTTTTCTGGCTGTACATGGAGTGTGTGGAATTTGAGCGGCTCAAAACATTGCTGTCTTTGACCTGTAAGGGAAGACGCCCCCTGGCTGGGGATGAGTTTTGTGAGTTTTGCATGGTATGGAAGTAATGTATAGATCAGGAAATCGGGAGAAGACACACAAACATTAGAATGTGAGCCTTTAGACTTATGCGCCCTAGCGCGTCTCTCAGGTCGCGGTGTGAGGTGTAGTAAACATAGGGTTGCACCTATTAGTTGGAGAGGGATGTGAAGTTAAGGACAACGCTGGAATGCAGTAGAGGAAGTGCAGACTCTGGGATAGACGTGATGCTGGATGTATAGTAACAATGCTCTCAGGTGCACAGTTCTTTCTTGAAGCCATAAATTCGTGAAGCAAATTTTATTGCTAAATTATAAGTAATAGTCTAAACACTAATATTAGTATACATCTATTTACCGTTAAGCTGCTCAATCATCTTTTTGCGCTGCTCTATCCACAGCTTTGTAGATCCCACAAGACCAGAACCTAGTTGAAAAGAAAGGTGCAGCGGCGCACTCACAGAGAGACCCCAATAGCTAATGGAGCAGAAGGAGAAGTCGCACAGCGATTTTAATACATCCAGTTGCGCCATTAATTTCTCGTGCTGAACCTGTTTCAACTCCTGCGTGATTGGCAGCAAGCTACTAGACATAGAAATTGGCTTCGTTGCAGGGGAAGCAAGAGAGGCTGCCCCATTATACAGTTGTGACCTCGTAGGGGAAGACTGTGCGCTCACTGAGATGGAACTCATCATTGCCCTGGCTCGCTGTTTCACTTGGTAGTTTATCTTGATGGAGCTCTCTTTAGCTGAGATCTCAGCTACCTTCTTTATTTGATTGCGTAAACCAAACATAATATTAAGGTACCAAGCCTGAAGTTCGTGTTTGGTAGCGATGGGTCTATACCGTTTGGACGTTAAAGCGCCGAGCTTATACAGTAAAAGCGACTCATCATTCCAGCTGTAGTAAAGGGCGAGGAGTTCTCCCACACGCTTATTGCTGCACCAAGTTTTCTGCAATGATGATATGCGGTTACTCAATGGTCTTTTGTCATTCATAAGAGTACGCAGCCCGTCTTTGCAGTGAGCCAATAGATCAATCACCCTAAAAGGAGTCTTACCCGCTCTTAGTAACTGCCTGAACAGTGAAAGCGCATTTACTGTGCCCACAGATCGCAGCTCAAACTGCTTCAGCACCAGTAACAACAGCAGCTCTGGTCTCCTGAATAACTGGATGATTACGCTGCTAGTGCTGGCGTTAAAGTCAATGTCAGCAACATTGTACTGCGACAAATAATCAGAGTTTCTAGCCTGGGCCGAGAATAGTACAAGAATTCGAAGTCCGTACTGTACAACCTTACCGAGCCTGTCTTTACCGCCCATCTGGTCTATTAAGGCGAACAATATATCCTTAGTGCTCGGCTGTAAAGGCGGCCTGCCCACCATGTCAAGATCAAATTCACTGGGGTTTGCCTCTGCTATTGGATCTAGTAGCTGGAGCTTGGAAGGGAGCAGAGGGGTGTTGGCCACAGAGTGCGAGGGGGTCACATCACCATGAAGATGGACTTGGCCATTGTACCGTCTCATATCTTTGGAATTTCTCCTTGGTGTCGACATCGCAGAGCTGTATAAAGTGGTACTATTTGGCGAAAATAGCTTTGAATCAAGTGAGTAGTCGTAATGTAAATTCGAAGTATCTTTGTAATAAGAGGATGTTGCAAATACGCCTAAAGCCCCTGCTTCCTTTGCTAGGTCCGGCTGTTGTGAGCGCGGTGGTTTGCTAGGCCTGACGCTAACTGTACTTCGCCTGCGTGTCGCAGTGTTCTCCTTGTTGTCTGTATCAGAAACAGTCGAACGCATCAATATGTCGCATTAATTCTCTCACACACTGTACTATTGCCGCTGGCAACTAGCAAACAGTTGAAAAGACGTGCGTTAGACTAATGCTCACCAAAAACAGATTTTCCAGGCGGCTGGCTATTGCAGACGAGATTTTAGACTATTTGAGGCTAAGGGAAGTAACAGTAAGAGTTCACTAGTCGAGGGGTGGTATTTAAGGAGTTTCGATGTGTAACGGATAAGTGACAAAAACTGACTGGCTGTGGAATTCCAGCTTGCTGTGGCCATATATGTAATCAGTCTTTCACGCTGGCTCGCTCTACTCCTCCCGAAATCCTATATCTGCATGTGCTCGGTACGGTTCGTGGGGGAAAATTTTATCGGGTAGAATATCTTCTCGATTGGGAAGTCTTGCTACTCTACGGCAATTGAGGCTCTGTTGATAGGTGGTAGGTTCTGTAATGAGTTTGAAGGTGAGTGATAGCTGAGCGCTTCACCTCATTTTATCCAGTTCAAACGCCCGTTGCCACATGCATAGTACCTGCAGCTACTGTTACACTTTTCGCTGGTGTTACATCAGCGGTCCACTACCCACCCAGAAACCAGTACTCTACATCGCAGTTTATTCGCAAAAGCTCTACCTTAGCATTTGGTCAACCAAATGACCTTTAGTTTTCTATAGTCACTACACTACACGCCAGATCGGTCCGAAATATAGCATAAAACGTAACGCATGTTGCGGTACAATGAGTAACCCCGCAAACGTGATCACCAAAATGAAAACCGCGCTTAGCCACGCTGTCATTGCGCTCTAGGCTCGGCTATTCGGTTACTCTTTGCTAATCAGCTTTAGTCCATATCCATCTGCGCCTAAGATATCACCGTCTTCCCTGTCTAATATATACACTACTTACCCTCTAAAATAGCACACCCTTTGTGCTTGGAACCTCGTTGGTCCCGTTACTGCTGATCGCCTCTTTTATGGCCACGGCAAGTGCCTTGAATGCCGACTCCGCTCTGTGGTGATCGTTGAACCCTCTAATACAATCAATGTGCATAGTAATATGAGCAGCAGTGGCAAAGCTCTCCAACACATGGGGGATCATCTCACAGCTCAAGTCACCAATCTTCTCTCTTTTCAGGCCCAACTCAACAACAGCGTATGGTCTGTTAGATAAATCCACAACGGCCCTACTCAATGCTTCGTCGAGGGGAGCGTAAGCAGAACCAAAGCGCTTAACTCCTTTCACGTGCCCTAATGCTTTTTGGAATGCCGCCCCGAGCGCTATACCAACGTCTTCTGCGGTGTGGTGATCGTCAATGTGGATATCACCTATGCATTCAACAATAAGCGACCAGCCAGAGTGTTTCGCTAGCGCGTGCAGCATGTGATCAAGAAATCCGATACCAGTGTTGACGCAGATGAACTGACTGGAAGTGGATTGTGAGGCGTGTGAGTCTTTGTCGTAGCTCTTGTCCTTGAACAGTGAGCTTTCGATCGTCACGTGCCCACCATCAAGGCTAAGGGCAATTTGGATATTGGTCTCGTTAGTTAGGCGCTTAATGAAGCACTCTCTTTTCTCTGTGGATTCCACCATGGTTGGTTGATAAGAAGGATGTTACTGTGAATCTGACTCTTAATTTTTACTTTTTTTATCTGAGAAATTCGTGTTTCCTTTTTAGGCACTTTTTCTTACAATCTGAAATGTAAACCGGAGTTTGGCTTGGAGAACTCATGCTTCTTGGGGATGACATAGTAAGAGCGTTCTGGATGGAATCCTAACATGGGGTTACTGGTATTATGATGCCATAGAACTGTCAGACAAGGTCCAAATATATGATGACTAAGTAAATTAAATAACAAAGTAGTTTTTTCACTGCACTGCTTAGAAATGTTACCATTCCCGGTTCGTTGGTTAGCAGAAAGATCAGTCAAACCAAATGAATTTAGTAATACTCAGTGACTACTAGCAGTATAAACATAGATATTAAGCACCCATTCGCTTTCTAGTTGCCGTCCAGTAGTAATCTGCTTACACCATTACATTCCTTAGCTTCAACGACTACAATCAAGATTGTGATTATATCAGAAGCTTTTCTCAGGTCCCCGGTGAGATGTAGTTACAAATACCCTTACTTACTTTAAGAACAGTACGGTACAGCCGATAGTCTTCACTCCAACTGGCCCTCATGAACTCCCTTCGAACTGAATGTAGAGCAACACCTCCATAAGCAGTGTACGGATGTTGCCTTTTGCGATCGGCTAAAATGTTCATTTAAGCGGATTGATTGGCTTGCCATCTAAAACTTCTTCTTCCAAGCAAACTACTCAAAATGCTCAGACTTCCCAGGTTAGCGTGCTCAGCATTTTCATCTCACACTGCTGCGTTTAGAAGATTCTCTGTTTCCCGTGCCGCTCTGACAAAGAACTTCGAAGTTGCCGATGATGGTGAAGTCACAATTAAGGTCCAGCCAATAGTCAGGCGTGATGAGCCAGTAGAAAATAAACGTCGTCGTATCCAATACCAGAGCCGTAAGCGTGGAATCCTCGAGTCTGATCTGTTATTAAGCAGATTCTCGGACAAGTACCTTGCCACAATGACGCCCGCAGAGTTGGATGAGTACGACAAGTTACTGGATGAACCAGACTGGGATATCTATTACTGGGCTACCGGCAACTACGATGTCACCCCTCTACCCGAGAAATGGAAAGACAGTAAGATACTAGCTTTGTTGAGGCAAGAGAGTGCAAATGAAGAAAGTGTAATTTTGCGTATGCCAAATTTGAAAGTGCTTGATTAAAGTGGATTGGGCTGCAGGTTGAGGCCTGCATTTCAATTACGTGCCAAGGTATTTGGTGCATTGGTCTACTAGTAGACTAGTATACTGATGACAGCCAATCTTTCGTTTAGGATTAATAGTTGTATATAGCTAATCGACGATTTCATTGGTATTGAGGGGATTTGAGACTGGTGTTACCCCAGACTGTACCGGGGGGTTATGATGAACAACATCATCGTCTTGCAGATCCAGTTCTTCCAATTTATCCAAATTTTCACCCTGTTCTCCCTCCTCGCGCTCGATTTCAGCCAGGTGGCCCTTGATCTCGTTAAACTCCTCTTCATTTTCTAGCAGAGCCTGAATAGTGATCACACCACATTTGTCAAACAGTTCAAGCACCTCTTCAGCCTCTGGCACAGACATGGTAGCAAAAACTTTGTTGATCTCATCGAGCGAGTGAGTATAAATCGCTTCCTGCATTTGCTTGGGTATAGTCTCAAAAATTTTGTATTCCTCACTATTTGGTGAGGGAATATTCACCACCAGCTCGCTGTTTGGGTCCATTGACCTTAATTGAATCTGTTCTACGCCTTCTGGTTCTTCAGTTTGCTCCTGCTGTATCACTTCACACCTTTTCTTAATATGTATGAATGTGTTTTTCATATCCTGCTCAAAAGCGACACGAGCGGGCGACTTCGGATCTACCATTTTGTTGAAAAAGAGACCAACTGTTTGATGTTTCTGAGCTTCAGTCGCACGTGCTCCGGCAGCTTTAAACAGATCATTCAGATACTGTAGCAACAAAGCCTGATGAACGATCTGCTCGGCCCTGTCGGATTTTCCGTCTAGCTGAAAGTCAAAAGACTTCATCAACAGGGCGTCCTTCTGTTGATCGCAGACAATGTGCAAGTGTGACTCAATGAATCTGGCTGATTCTAACAATTTATTCTTGCTGATTTTAGAGAACTGTAGTGTTTCATCTAAACATTCAAGGTCTCCTAATTGGTCCAGCGGCTTTGAAGGCCCTTTCTTTTGCGCCTCCGGAGTATTGATAGTTTCAACATCTGTAGCGGTGGTCCTTGCAGTTTTGGCGGTAGTAGCGCTACTGACACTTGACTTCGCATCGCTGACTGCACTGGCATCTTCCTTGTTGATGATACTGCTATTCCAGCCATCGTGAATATCCTCCGATGATATATGGTGCTTTTTCTCTTCCAAAAGTTCTGCCAGTTTTGGATCAATCTGCACTAGCACAGACTCTATTTTTGCACGGTGCTCCCGTATCTTCTGAATAACAAGATCACCATCATTAGGACTGCCACCTTCTTTTTGTATGTCTTCTGTTACCTGCGTGAATAAGTCTTCGACCATCTCATTGTAGGGAGGAGAGTCTGGGTTTTCCTCTAGTACACACTTCTCTGTGGGGTCAAAATGATCAGATAAATACTTGTTCCGATACTGTTCATCAACTATTTGGCTCTTCGTTAATTTGGCCAGCATTTTATCAACTCTCTTGTTTAGCTGTATATACATCTCCTTCTGAATACGCAGACCTTTGATCTCGTTGTTGCGCTGTTGACGTTTCTCATGAATGTCTCTCTGCTTCCATCTGATGAACGAGTTCTTGTCAACGTTTGGGTGTACCTCAATATCGCTATCATCAGACAGTTCAATCTTGTCCCACTTGGAGTAGTCAATTGGCATGATGTGCCGATTTATTTCTGTGAAGATATTAAACTTTTACAGATCAACGCTGATGCTTAGGCTAAGGAAATTAGATCAAGAGAAGTTGTGTTACCAGTTGAACCTTTCCTCTAATGCAAAACTTTGGATTGACCTTTACTGATAAGTTATAATTCAAAACAGTCAATGAAGAAATAGTAATAAAGGAGAATTACTAGAACCTGAATTATAAGTATTCAACAGACAGCACGACTTTAGAAATTGTTAGAACCTTCTGCGCCAGGCAATCGCGCGCTTACCCGCCCAAACTTGACAGCTCGCGACGGCCGTGCTTCTCGCAGAAGAGATGGCGCGAGCGCCGCGAATTTTATCCTCCCGCTGTTCAGTCATATACACCTTATCTTTTTCCGGAGCCACGAAATTCTGTATAAATCTTGAAAGGCCTCAACTTTTACTCCCATATTAATACACCTCCTACTAATCTAAGCAGTCATTGCTACAAATTGTGAAGTGGGAGGCTTCTTTCAGACTGACATACTGATAAAAATTTCCTCTTGCAGCTATTCGCTCACTTAGCTCCCCTTCAATGGACTTCATCAACTGGAACGATTCCGGCAATAGTCCCGGGAACCCCAACAATATAATTACTAATAGCACAGAGATTACGCCAAACGGTGCATCAACAGACTCTCCTGGTAGTGCTCTCAATAGTGAGAGGCAAAGCCGACAACATCAAGCTAGTCTGCGCTCTGCTTCAGGTTCAGTGTCAGAGTCAATTGCAGGCTCACTAGGCTCCGCTTCTGGTCCACCTGGTCAGACAACCGCGCAGAACCCTGTTTCTAATTCGAACTCCACTGGTAGAACGTCGCACTCACCTTCAGCTAGTGGGGTAAGATCCTCTTTATCGAAGGCATTTCCTGCCCAAGAGATCTTTCAATCTGGTGTAGCAGCAAATGCCACTGCTGCCAGCAGCGAAAATGCACCCACCTCCATCAACTTCCCCATACCAGAGGAGGACGAATATTATGATGACGATGATGACGAATTTCAGTCATCTTCGTACCAGAGCCAGCCTCAGCCATTGCTATCCACCTCAGCGAAGAGCAATCCCAATAGATCGAGACGCAATACGCTCAACAACATGAATAGCCCTTCCAGTGGCAACACGCCTATAGATCGTAAAAGAAGGGATAATATCAACGACAAGATTCAGGAGCTGCTGCATCTGATTCCCCGGGAATTTTTTGAGGACAAAAAGGACCGCTCTTCAGGGACTCGGGACGGCAAGCCGAACAAAGGTCAAATACTGTCCAAATCAGTTGACTACATCTCGCATCTGCAGGCACAGATAGACGAGAGGAATAGGAAAGAGGTAGAACTGTCGATAAATTTGCGAAACCTAGAGATTGAGAACAACATACCTGTTTCGGAGCGTATGAATTTGTTGCACACGAGTGCTGAGATTGGTCTGGCAAAGATTGGAGTGGGCCCTCTTGCTGAAGAACAGGAGGCAATGCAAAACCAGTCAAATGATTCTAGTTTTTCCGGTTCAAACGTTGTTTCTCCAGAGAAGCCGATGTGATAGACTCTGAGGTTGGACAAAATTACTGAGCACTGGTAGCCAGTTACGATATTGCCAAGGACGGAATTGGTTCCTCCAAAGGTACGAAATCACTGCATATAGTTCACCAACCCTTTCCTGGCCTTTCGCCGAATTAATTTGAACACTTGGCTGTATGCTACGCCTAACCATCATGACACTTGACTTTCGGATCATATTCCATTACCTACACCACCCTATTGTATACTATGTACTCATTAGTTAAGCAGTGTATTGCGCGAAAAATGACTTTCCATTTATGCAACAATATTCAGTATGCAATGAATGTAAGGTACACTTACCTATCTATTCCATCACCACCTCAGCAAGATGTCATTCCTGTTTGGTTTCAACAATCCCAGCGTTAGCTTACCAAGTGATGACCTTCCCCCGCCGGTAACTGCATCAACTTCTGACAACTTCTTTACTCGTCTTAACCCATTCAGGAATGGCACCGAGGGAACCGTTCAGTTAGGAAGGGCTAAGACAGTCCAATTGCAATCAGAAGATTCCATGTTTAATCTGTCCAAGTTTGAAAGGATTGTAGTATTTCTTATCACTCTTGCAGGGTCATATATATGCTACACCACATGCTTTGTTTTGCTACCAATACTGTCTTGGAAACCAAGGAAATTTGCTGTGATATGGACGCTAGGATCCGTGCTGTTCATCATTTCATTTGGCGTACTCCAGGGATGGCGCAATTACTATGCTCATCTTGTCTCCCAAGACCGTATTTGGTTCACGCTGTCGTTCTTTTCGTTAATTGCAGCCACGCTGGTGTTTTCAACCGTATACAAGTCGACTATACTTGTGATCGCTAGCTGTGTGCTACAGGCCATTGCTTCTGTGTGGTACACCGTTAGTTATTTTCCCTATGGAAGAAGGGGTCTGGATTTTACCGCTGGGATAGCAAGGAACCAAGTTGAGAGCTGGATAAACTCTTGATAGAGAATCAGGAAACGGAGTGATTGGTGATTGGCTCACGAATAAGATTTAGGTGTTATCTGAGTCTAAGTACCTGCGGAGTACTATCCAGATTTTGGGAGCCCATATGATTGGGAAGGCCCAAAGTACATGCCCGCTTATGTATAATAGTCTAAATAGGAAGCTGAGTATGGATCCAGTTGAGACTGCACCTTCTCTAGTTGACTCTTCAACCTAGGAGAATCAGTAACCTTTGCAGAATCTATCAAAGCAATACCAGTGTCAATGCTGATAATATCAAAGAACTTTCTGATTAGTGCATCGACAAGATCCTCCTTCTTAAGAGCGGCCAAGTCAGGGTAGTTCTTCGCCAAACTAAGGCCGAGAACCTTTTTGATAGGTGCAGACACATCTGGATCAACCTGGTCGACCAGCTTGAGCTGTAGAAAGATAACTCCAATGTCAGGATGATTTGGCGACAAGGAGTGGATCTTTGTGAGTGACTGGACACATAGCACATACTTCTTAAGTAACATGTTGATTTTGAATAGCACATAGTTGACGGCTGTGTAATCTTTTGAAAGCTTGCCCGTGAACTTCTGCAAATCGTCCAAGACCTGTTTCTTTCTCACCAAATTTTCCAAGTAATTTTCTCCCAGAACATCACCATCTTTGTCAAAAGCCACTGCTCGTTTCAATAGCTCCTCTTTCCTCTTCTGCTCACCCTTCTTATTCTTGGTCTTTCTTGCTGGTGTTCCATTCATAAGATCAGTCTCAGTAATTAGGTCAAAGTACAGGCGTGACATTCCCAGTATAGCTCTAGTGTACATTGGGTTGTGGTAAAGCCTGTCGCCCCACGATATCATCTCCATATACGCCCTAGCAGTACCTGTCCTCATAGAATAATTGTGGAAATCTACTTGGTCGTCGTAGTACTCGTTGTATATGAAGTCTATAGCACGAAACCTTTTGGTAGCTAGACCCCTGTATTCATTAAGAAGTTCACGTAATTCAGCCTTCTTATTCACAACACCCTCATTATCTTGGGCAGAGTCAAATTCAAAGCTTGCACTTTCTAATTCGGCAATACGCTTCTTGGTCTTTTCGCACAATCTCCAGTATGCCTCGGCCTGCTCCGTAATGAACCATACCACTTGCATGGTGTGTAGTGTCTTGAGGGTGCTACCATCCTCCTCAGACTTACAGAATAACGCCACCGTATCAATGGCTTCGTCTATCATGTCAGCGCGAAGGTAATACTTACAGGTCTTGGAGTTGATGAATCTGTCCTGCAAATCAAGTAGACGACCCTCATTCATGGTGGTGGCGGCATCCACGAGTTGATTGAGTCTTTTCTGGATGCGTGCTTTTACAATGTAAAGTTCCACCAAAGTAGGCGTGTCCTCAATAGCTCTGTCAATGTAGCTGAGCGCAGCATCGTAGTCCTTTAAGTGGTAATAGTGTTGTGCAAGGAAATAGGCACACCATACCCAAACTAGGGGTGATACTGCTCTCGCATTGTGCTCAAAGAAGTCAATCACAATTTCCTGAATAACTTCCCTGTTCTTTCTGTTTTTGTACAATGGTTTGACGTTGACAAATGTGGAAGGAACACCTCTTTCCAGCTGTTTGACTATGTAGGAAGATGCTGCCTTCTTAAACTCATCACCTTGCAAGAAGGTCAGCGGAATATAGTGTACAGGATCTGCTTTTGGGTAAAATAGGGCGAGCCGTTCGTAGAGAGCCTTACGCACGGATACAGACGCCGTCGACGTACCCAATGCGGTCTCCAAAAGATAGTAATAGGCCGTACAGTCCGGGTTGATTTTGAGAAGTTGGCGATATGCCTTAGCGGCATCATTAAGTCTACCCAATATCATCAAGTATTTCGCCTTGTACTCAAGCAGGCTAGTTCCATCGCATACTAGGCCACTCTCTTCCAATCTAACGATATCGTCGTAGGCAGCCTGTGTATCCCCGGTCTCATAAATCAACTTGTTCTTGTACAGTAATGCCTCTGAGTTCTCAAACATATCAACTTCCTTTAACTTATCCTTTAGAAGCTCCTCGATTCTATGGAGAACCTTAATAGCAGCAGCTGGATTCTTGTTCAAGTGATGACCAACAGCTGCAGCTGTCCAGTTAGCTCGGTAGCCCGGCTGGGATTCCAGGTAATCAAGCCTAGTCTGTGGCAGTTCACTGAAATGTCTCAGTTGCGACTCCACGGTAGCCAAATCTCTTAAAATGTTCTTGTTGGGTGACCCATTTGACATTGCTAAGGCGTAGTGCTTCTCTGCCTCAGCATAGTTGTTCGTCTCTCTATAGTGTATGGCAGATAGGTGGTGAACAAGAGAATTGCCCTCACCTTTTGCTATACCTTTCAGGACATAAGACTCTCCCTCTTTGGGTTCCTTCAGCTTCGCCAGTACCACTCCCTTCAGAGAGAATCCGGGGGCAAAACTGCTACTCTTTTTACACAGCTGATCGAGGATCTTGAGTGCCTTCTTGTGCTGCCCATTTTCGTACAGCTTTAGGGCTTCTTTAAACTGTTGATCCTCTTTACCTGCACCAATTGGTTTGGACTTGGATTTGAACATCTGTCTCGATCAACACTTTGCAATGGCTAAGCCTAGTGCTCCCTCTTTGTTTGAAGCGAACAATTCAACGCGGTATTTTTCATTTTTCATCGATGAAAAGTTGAACAGAAAACGACGAAAATAGTCCGCGAATGTCCAAAATGCTTATTAGATAACTGTGCTCCTTCAAGTAATGCTCTATGAAAATATGTAGTAATGACCGATCCCTGCTAGAGTTCTCTACCGCAGTTTATCACACCGCCAGCGGTTGTTCAAATTCCACCTTCCCGGTGACACCTGCTTGCAACGTCTGTTCTGCAGCTTCTGTATTCTCTTCCTCGGGCTGTGGATTCTCATGTTTGACTTCAGCTTTTTTTTGCAGTACCCCCTCTAGCGGCTGCTCTTTATCCTCATCTTCTTTCTTCTGCGTTCGAAAATCTGCCTCTCCACCCTCAGTGATCTGCTTGGTTGATATTGCCTTCTTTTTGTCCTCTTCTAGCATTTCTCGCTGACGCTTCTCCTCCAGCTCTTGCAAGCGCTTCCGCCTCTCATTTTCATCGGTTACGGAGTACACGCCCACATCGTAACTGACCACCTCCAATTCTAATCCAGAATTCAAGATTTTGTCGTAGTCCTTATGATCGATCCTCCAGTTCAGTTTGTCGGTCAAGTACACAATCACTTGATCGCAGTAACCCAGAAAGTCAATATCGAATTCAGCGTGGGCAATCTTGTCTCTGTTGATAAGAATTTGGGGAGTGTTGTTGGGAAGCATGTTCACAATCTCACTTACCGGTGCTACCTTCAAAGAAGTTCCTATACACATGAGCAGATCACACTTGAGAAGATCTTTTTTGATAGTATCGTGGAATGTCTGGGGTAAGTCTTCACCAAAAAAAGTAATATCTGGCTTCATCACTCCATAACTATTAATGTAATCAAATGCGCGACTATACCCACCTTCATCCTCCAACTTCTCGAGCTTTCTGAGTAGCTCTTTTCGGTCCTCTGCACAAAAGGGGCAGTACGCTACCTCCTGTCTTCTCAGATTAGGATACAACACCTCCCCTGGGACCCTGTATTTGCATGTAATACAGCTGGCCGTCGCAAAAGAACCATGACATCTAATCATCTTTTCCGGCAACACACCAGCATTCGCTTCCAAGTTATCAATGTTTTGCGTATAGTTCCGCAACAACTTGCCCTTATCTTGTAACAGCTTTATAAAGCCATGCAGAGGAGTGAATGAGTCATCTGGTGGAAGAATCATATGTGCAATAGAGTAAAAAATAGTGGGGTCCTCTCTGAATACTTCAAGACTAAAGACGTCCTGAGGGTCGTCCAGGCCAAGGTTCTGCATTTTTGAGTAGAAACCTTGAGACGAACGGAAATCAGGAATACCTAAAGATGTAGAAATACCAGCTCCCGTAAGCACGATAATATTCTCGGCCTTGTGGATAGCTTGACAAATTTGTTCAACTGTGTGGTACTCTGGAAGACGCTCTCTCAGGCTGAGAACACGGTTTATGGCCTTTTGAAGGAAAACCAAAGCCTTAGCTATAGAGTTGGACGACTTGACACCTTCTTCAAAATGCTTTTCTATATCCTTAGGAACGTATCCGAGTAGTTTTGTCATTCTCAGTATATCGCTAGCATCGTATTCCTCTGGCACGAACTTATTAAGAAACTCCTGGAATCCCTGTGTTTTTAAAAACCTCCGCGCATCGAAACATAGCTGCTCGGTCATCTTCACTGTGCGCAGATCAATAAACTCGGCCTCCTCAAGGTTCACCGGCTCAGCAAAGTCGCCAGCCGGAAGCTCGTGTTTGAACTCTTCAGTGGGCAGCGTGCCATTAGCAGGCGGTATGACGTTGTCATCATTTTCATTAGCTGTGTTATTTGCAGCTGCCGCAGAACTATCCAAAACTGCCGGTGCTGCAGTTGCGTCTCCAAGATCCTGAGAAAACTCTATCTCGCTCAAGTCAAACTCACTACTGGATGCTGTCCCTATATTGTCTACATCTGACCCTTCATTACCTTCATCTTCACCTTGCTCTTCCACTTCCTCTTCGGCAAAAATATGGACTCTATCGCCACTTATACCAGTATCATTTGAAGTTTCTATCTTGGTCCCCACACTAGAGTCGCCCTCGCTTACCTCTCCCACCGAAGCGTAGTCAGCAGAAACACCTCCATTGGGGCCAATAGTCTCGATGTCGCTAGACTCATACTTTGCAATCTTGAAAGGCACACTAAGGCCACTAAAATTAGAGCTTTCATTATTTGCTATATCGACAGGTTGACTGTTGTCAGTACCCAGGATATTATCACTGTTATCTCTGGTAGTACTGGTCCTACCTTCACTATCAACACTTATAATGTGATCACTATCCCCCTCGAGAGGCCTCTTTTCGCCGCGCGACTCCGGATCAGTTACGTTAGTAACATCTATCATATTAAACTGACTCTATCTCCTCCTTTCGATTGGACGTAGCGTGCTAAGGATCACTTGTACTGGGTTACTCAGACCCTACCTCGCCTCCATACTATGTTCATACTATAAAAATAGAGTTGTCTCCGGGTAACCCGCGAAATGCTATGTCCGAAAAATTTCAATATGCGGTCTTACAACTAAGACGTGAGAAACTGAAGAAGAAGACATCAAGGTTAGCGCCTAGTTATAACATCAGATAGGCTGATATAACTGTCATTTATAATGCCTCCAAAGAATTTGAAGCCTGCGCCTGCTGTCCCTCCTTTACCAAGGCTGCGTGTGAAAAACAGTAATAGCAGAAAAGAAGCCAACCCATGTGTGCTGGTGATGTCGTCTATGCTGAGCTGCTGGGCAGCAAACGGCCAGGGCTCGAAGGCTTGTGCAGAGCTTGAAACATCTTTGAAGACATGTATGGAGAAAGGAGTATGTATACTTGATTTTTGTGCTAGTATTTTGATTGGTATGGTAGCATCGCTATTTTCATGATATTGGGATCAGCAGGGATTACGTGATACCGTGATGCAGAAGGCCGTGGGGTATAGCTTGTGAGGAAGGCATTAGGCCATCGGATGTAGTCTTAGAATAACAACACAGCAGAAAATGAATGCCCGTCTGTCAAGCATAACATGATCTTAGTATAAACCAGGTACAGTATATCACAGCTAATGATGATACCACCGATTTTGATACTACCGTCCCGCCTTATGAGCCCAGAGACTTGCTACAATAGAAGTGAGCCTGCTTTTGCCCTAAACCATTGACCCCATTCATGCCAGTCATCTCCGTTCATTACTAACAATTCAGTACAAAAAACCCGAAAAGGAAGCCACAGTGATAAACTACCATGCTGCCAGACTGCTGCCTAAGATTCACAAGCTGAAGCTCACAAACCACACTGAGCATAAGAAATAAAGAGAGCACCTAGAGCATTGTTCTCCTCAAATAACGATAGAACTGTACATAAATAAATTTAACTGGGTATACGTATTTGCTTGCGCATTTTGAGCTACTGTAGTGTATACAATTTCTCTATGCAACCATTCACGTCTCCCAGACACATAAATCAGCATTTGTCCCTTAAGACCGGTCTTTTAGCATCACTTTAGTACATCCCTTAAACAACTCCGTCTAAGGTCACGTGACACATCGAGGGACGATGAAAATTTATGTAAAATTTATTATTTATTGTTTTACCGTAATCCCCGTGAAGTTTACCGGATTTTCTTCCGAAGACCAAAATGTCTGCTTTACCGAGGTGTATATGTAGATTAAGACTTCCTGGTACTAGAAGATTGCATACGGAAATTGAGCGGATTTCCGGCAAAACTTTCGGTGACTTGAAAGGGCAACCAATTTCTATATCCGAAGAAAGACAAGGCCTTAACTTCAAAAAGTTTTATGAGGAATATCTTAGTTCCAATACCACTAAACAGCCTAGTCTTACGGTGGAAGAACAGAAGTCATTCAAACAGTTGTTCGGTCATTTGTCTGAGGTTTTTGAGAGCGCTTTACCAGGGAAGAGTTCGACCGACGTCAAGACAGAAAGCCCCATAGACTCGGCCAGGGATAGGCACTCAGGCAGAGGCGAAATGGCCCAGGTGATACAAACCATGCACAAGGTGGAATCAGAACAAACACAACAAACCTCTCAAAAAACAGTTGAGCATGTAACGAGACTTACGAAATTACACAATGCAATGGAGCCTACCATCAAGTACATCAACGAAAATATCCACACTAGCAGCGAGCTGGTGGAGTTTGCAGAGAAGCATGTGATCGAGAAGTTCGTTGACCAACACTCCAAGAGAGTAAGCAACTCTTCGGAGCTCTTGGATTCTACTCTCTCCGTTATCACCAAGCAAAGCAACGATACGCCGGCTTACCCCGAAGTTAACAGACATACTTTGCCGGTCCTGCTGAGGTACTGCTTGAACTCGCTCACTTACGACTTTGACGCTTACAATGAATCTCTTTCTCTTTTCTTCAAGCTTAAACATCACGCCTCCATCGATCTGTACGTGTTTGGCTGCGATACCGACTTTTACAATGCCATGTTGGTGCAGTGCTGGAAAAAGACTGAGAACATTCAGCTCTTCACCCAGTTGATCAAGGAAATGCAGTTCAACGCCATCCAGCCAAACCTCTACACATTTAAAGTAGTTTCCTCTGTTTTCTTGAGCATTATGGATGTTGAAGACAAGCAACAGGCCAGGCCCTTCATGCTATGGAACGACCACGCCTCTGTTTATTCACTGAGAGATTATCTGCGGACAATCCCTATCGAGAAGATGATAATCTGATGCTGTATCGTAGAAGCAAAGGAGCCATTCACCATTCTACGGTAGTTCTAGTACGGCTCCATCAACATTAGATGCCGGGCAGAATCGGACCTGAAAATAACCTTACGGACGCTGAATCTTGTGTATATGTATATTATATAGCTGGGGCAGAATATAAAAGGCACACTACGCCGTGATCACAATTCTTTGGGCCTGCCGTGCGATAAGCTACCGCGAGAAATTGCAATGAGGCAAGCAGCTGTCTGAAAATTTCATTCTTTACCGCGCTCACGCAAACGCGTTTGAGGCTAGAGAAATTCAGGCAAACGCGTTTTACTTATTATTTCTTCAATTCTATAGAAGTATAAAACGAAGGGAAGCTTAAAGGCAAGCTTTACCTAATACCAATCCCGCTACAGCATACAGACAAGACAAGATTCATAATCTGGCATTTGCATTTCTTTCCGTTGTTCACCTAATTCCATTGGCTTTCTTAAATCACGTTTCACTAATCTAATATTTTCACTTTCATCATGTTACTCGGGCCAGACGAGTTCTCCAGGGCATTTGAACACATAAAGCGCACGTCCATGACCCATTCAACCTGTAAGCTTGTCATATTTGCCTCTTGCCTAGACGTTGACGCCATATGTGCCAGCAAAATGTTATCAACGTTACTAAAGAAACACCTTATAGTGTTTCAGCTGATACCGGTAGTAGGGTACAATGACATGAAGACAAAGTACTCCAGGCTTGACAGCAGCATATTCAACATTATTCTTCTTGGCTGCGGATCCATGGTGGATATGGAGAGTTTTTTGGGAATAGAAGAGTCGGAGTTCCTAGATACTGAGTACTACTCAGATGTGCCCATCACCCCAGAGTCTAGCACAGATAATATACGGCTCAAAAGGCATATATATGTCATTGATGGCCACAGGCCGTGGAACTTGGACAATGTGTTTGGATCTCGTTTGATCAACTGTTTTGATGACGGTACTTCGCTGGCTGAACTGGAGTCAGAAAAGAACGCCTACGAGGTATTGATGGCAGATGAGAACGCTAGCGATGCTGAGGAGGCCGAAGAGGAAGGCGAGCAACAAAAGAAGGATGCGTTTGAGGATCTAGCGGGATCTGATGATGATGAGGATGAGAGAAAACGCAAGTTGCGACAACATCTGGATGGGGGTTCAGATGAGGAGACTGATGAAGATAGCGAAAATGATCTTAGTCTAGGCAGTAAGCGAAGAGGAAGTCATTCTGACAGTCCTAGAGAACGGAGAAAGCGAATAGTGTTAGAGAATGAACGCATTATTGAGAAATATTACAACCAGGGAACGACAATTAGTACCTCTGCGGCCCTGCAGGTTTACTCGCTCATAACCCAGCTTGGAGAGACGACGGTGGACTATTTGTGGCTGGCAATAGTGGGAACTACCTCTTTGAGTGCCCAGTTTACGGAAATATATGAAAATATCATCCCAATTGTGAAAGACGAGGTCAATAGGCTGGAAGAAACCACAAACACGCAAAGCCTACACTCAGGATCAGACAGTGAAACGAGAGGAAGATTTGCAGATAACAACCGCCTTCTTGCAGAGAAAGACTATTCACTGTTTTTATTGCGACACTGGAATCTGTACAACGCATTTTTCTATTCCAATTACGTCAATTCCAAGCTTAAGTTATATACGAACGACGGGAAAAAGAAGTTGCAGAAAATATTTGCTAGGATGGGTATTTCTTTAGCATCTGCTAATCAGAACTGGCCATATATAGACATTGAGCTGAAGAAAAAATTGAACAGCACGTTTATCAAGCATTTGCCTCACTTTGGACTCACAGACGTGATTAGAGACGGATTTGTGAGGCATTTTGGATTCCACGGATTTGTTAGTGCAAGCGATTATTCTGAGGCGATAACTGCCCTGTTGGAGTATGACGGTGACGTTACCAAATCTTTTGTCAAATCAGACAAAAGTAGATCCTCCACTCCCGGCACAGATAGCAAAGAGAACGGATCGGAGATGAACAAGCTGATAGATAAGAGAGAAAGCCAGTTTGTGTCAAATTTCTGGAAGTCTTACGACTCCCTTACCAATTTTGACCTCATTGTCAAGGGCCTACAGATCGCCAAACTGCAACAGAAATTTATATTCGACAAAGGCTTCGAAATTTTTCAGAAGAAGTTGATCAAGAATCTCAGGGTCTTCAGGCTCGTAGTGTTGAAGGATGAATACGCTTCTAACAACAGCTTACTTAATTTACATGGGAGGCTTCGGGAGGATAACGAGTCTGTTGAAATCACCACTCTTTCTTCTAATACAAGGATGTTCCAAAACCCTCTCATCCTGAAGAAGCTGGGAAACTGGATTCTAGACAGTTGTGCTGAACTCGATCAGGATTTGCTACCATTGGTGATTGCCTCTCTCGATCCCGACACTAGCACTTACCTTGTGTGTGGGCTGCCTCCAAAATACCCCAACAGAAGAGGAGATGACGGAAAGGAAGAGGCTAAAATGACTATACTTAACACTTTCTCACTGGCGTTCCAAGAGATAGCCAACACGACTAACACAAAGGCGAGAATTGATAGCTTTGAGAGCTGCACCATTGAGGTAAGAAAGGATGATTTGCAGTTTTTTCTTGAAAAGCTCTCTTTGAGTGGGTTGGTTTAGGGAATGTATAATATCCATAATTGTAGAATATGCCTATAATAACTGTACATGTATCATATTGTATTTATGCATGTTCTGAACACAGCTGCTTATGTAATTTTACGTCAAACTCGAAATGTAAACAAGCATAGTGCAACTACGAGGTATCTTCTGTCAATAAGTCACCATCCCAGGCCAGCATGTCAGACAGATTCAAGAGTTACAGCAGCCCCACAAAGAGCAATATCAGCGGATGGAGCGACACAGGCTATTCTCCGGCCTCCCTTATGGCATCCCAGGGGCTCTCGACCCGGGTACTCCCTCCTGTCAGACACTCTTTGATCCCAAGCCTACAAAAGTCACCGGGGCTTTCGCCCTCTAGGTTAAGCCTGGCATCAAGAGTAACTAGGAGCAAGCATTCCACGCCCAATAGAATTGAGAAGCCTTTAAGAGCAAGTAGTTTGAGTGTCTCTCCGATGATAAATACGGCCGCATCTGTATCACCTTTAACTGAGTCCAATAGAATAAAGGAGCGTGAGCGTGGTGGCTCTCTCTTGTTTAAAGACGCTAGAAAATGTGATAGTCAAGAGGTTTCTAAAGTTATAAGGAAATCTATTTCTCACGACAATGTCTTCGAGTCGGCGAGGTCAAAAGAAAGGGTGGGGGCTAATCATGTAAGCCGCATAGAGAAGCTTGTCCAGGAGAATAATATGCTATTGAATAAGATTAATGAGAATCAGCAGCTGATTCTAAAGTATATAGAAGAGGCTAATGGTGCATAGGGTGGAATGATCAGTTAGCACATAATATTGCGTTGCTCAGTCGTAGGTTGCACTCACAAGTGCAACTTTTGCTTTACAATCTCTAATGGAATTAAGGCGTCCTCAAGACTGTCATGGTTCCCCGACTGTATTGTTTTCCCTAAAATGTTGGCAGCAAGCTTCTTCAATGGGTCTTTGCGTCTTGGGTCAATTGTGTTCTCGGAGTACAGGATGGCAGTGTCTATTATGCGCGGGTATATCAAACGAAGAACGTTAAGGTCGTTCTCCAGCCCGTGACCCATAATAATGGTGTTGGCATCGGTGTACTTTGCAAAAAGCTCCATGAGATCCGAGAATGTGAGAGCTTCCTCTGGGATAGAATAAACTCCACTTACGTGGGAGTTGAGATCAATTACTGCTCCAAAGGGTTTAACTATCACGTCAAACACTACTTTCATCGTATCAAAGTTCACCATGCTCACTTTCATGAGCTCGAACCCAAGCGAAGTATAACACATTTCACAGTCCACGCCTACAGCGTCTAGAACCGTAGACTGCGTCGACACCTCGGTACTGCTGCCATAATATTTATGTCTTAACTCCTCGATTCCAATAAAAGGCATGCGCTCGTGCAACTGTTCAGCCGTTTGCAGCTTATATACATGGAACGGAAGTGTCTGGCATCCCGGACTATGACCCACTTCCTCATTGCAACATGAATAGTTTCTTGTCTTCCACTCTTGGTTCTTGTGCTTGATTATAACTCCGCTCAACTTGTCTGAGACTACCACCTTACCTGGATGGAACGTGCAAACTTTGTCCCGTGGCTTCGAGTTCAAGCTACTCTGAAACATATCATGGCAATGCTGACATTCTACAGTGTCAGGAATGTAGGA
Source organism: Wenyingozyma naganishii (assembly GCA_003706235.2). Taxonomy (NCBI): domain Eukaryota; kingdom Fungi; phylum Ascomycota; class Pichiomycetes; order Pichiales; family Pichiaceae; genus Wenyingozyma; species Wenyingozyma naganishii. Next base: position 377,392 of record PPKS02000001.1, on the reverse strand, counting down.
GACAGAGCTATCCAGTTTCGGCACTTCCATTACAAAGTTATGACGTAATAGAGTGCTTTTATCGATGCAAGCATGCGATAACTTCGCTGCCTTGTAGATGCCGTACTCAGCTATACTCACCGCTCTTCCTTGCAAAACTATGTGATTCGCTTCAGGCTTTTTGCCGTCATTCAGATCGATCTTCCCCTTGGAAAAGCTGTGAATCAAAGTACGGGAAGCCTGCTTGTATTTTAACGGGTCGCTTTTGCAGTTTGATGCCAGCTCAAACTCTCTTCTAATGCAAAAATTGACAGCATACTTAAGACTGCGTTCTCTATGGAACTTGATAAAGGCATCGAACATATAGTCCAACACCTTCTTACGCTCATCCTGTCTCGCAGGAGCATTGGGCAACAGTGGTCTTGGTACAAGCTTGGTCTTAACGTGGGCAACCGTCAGTTTTGGCGGCGGTCTTCGCACTGAGTCCATCTTTTTTTATTTAATATAGAGTCGTCACCCGCAGACTGCTAGCTTCTACGAGTCTAGCCAATCAAGGTGTTTGAGCCTCACCCAATCAATGAAACTCCTGCGTAGGAAAGTTTATGGTGCACGGATGTAATGCATAATAACAAAGGCGTATCAAGGCCGCTTACGTGGATGAGTTGGTTAAGCAAAGTCAATAACTCTGTGTCACATCATGGGAGCCAAACGAATGCTCAAGCAATGGCAGTACCAGATTTTATGGAACTAAGTATTATTACTAAGCAAGCCAAACAATAAAATTCGGAGTTGCACAGACTGGGAGCTCGAGCCAAAAACGGCTAGAAAAAACAGTCAGAGTGGAGTAATGTTGAGGCCGGCTATAAATCACGCTATAACTAACTTTCGCATGTTTATGTTGTGACCAAATACAAGATTTAAACAAGAAGCTTAATTCGTTCAAGCAAAAGCGTCTTGGGTTGGTACGAGGGCCGACCACGGAGAGGATCAGCTGTATGAAGTAGAAAATGGTGCAACACTAACAGCGAATGAGTTTCTGTTATATCACAACGTACGACTTCTTCGCATCATAGGCTGATTTTGAAAAGAGTAGAATGTGCAGTGATTTCGTTACCGTTTTACATTAATTCTTGCATTTGTACCCCATTTTAATTTCCTAAGTTTCCACGAGCTTCTAAAAATCATATGTTATTTTGAGAATGTGATTAGAAATGCCGATTGTACCGCAGATGTGCTTTTGTGGACAAACTGTGAGCCCTTTTTGCGGCAGTTTTTCGTTGGTCATCTCAGTTTTGCTGACACCAGTTGTACTAGGCTCACGATAATTGTGTTTTAGGAACATATTTCTACCATCCGGCATAAGCCAGCTTATATTGTACATCAGACCACCCCCACAAAGAACAATGTATGTAATCGGATGCGGAAAATTGGCATAGAAAAAAATAACGCATACTGCCGAATTCTAACGGTTTTTTCGTAAGCCAGGTGCGTCATTTTTTACGAATCCGGCAATAGTTATCAGCTGGCCAGGCTACTAAACCGGAAGTTTGGGGAATTGCGCTAATTTTTTAGGGAAACAGATGAGTTAGGTGGGTCAAGTTTATGGAACTTTCGGAAGCTTGAGGATGCATAACGCTGTAGAGCTTCAGTGAATTGTGCGAATCCTATTGGAGTGGTACTTTCTAAGGGTTCCATGAGCTTCTATAAATTTAATATAAATTAGTCAATAAACCCCAAGTGTTTCGACTTATTGTTTTTAAATGTAAGTCAATACAATCAATCAACTATTGAAAAGTATAAACAACTATTATGTCTGAGCAAGAAGTCTTATCTAATACTGATACTGCTGTTCACCCAGTGGAGGAACAGAAGCACTCTATTCCAAATGGTCAAGCCGTTGACCACATTGAACCATACCCTTATTACCGCCATTATGATTCCTACATCCAGGGTCCAAGAACTGGTTTATTGAATGTTGGTTATTATAAGAAGGAGAAGATTGGTAGAAATTTTGCAAATCCAGCAGCTGCTGGTTTATTTGTGCTTGCAACTACCCTGTTTACGCTGGGTCTGGTTCTGTGTCAGGCCCATTCCGTTAAGAACCCAATTGTCTTAAGTGGTACATTTTTCTTTGGTTCTGGTCTAATCCAAATCATCACTGGCATTTGGTGTATTGCTACCGATAACGTGTTTGGTTCCGTTCTTTTGCTTTGTCTAGGTGGATTTTTCGCCTCCTTTGGCGCTATTGTGACCGATATATTGGGTGTCACTGATGCTTATCCTACTACAGATGACTACAACAACGCTTTGGGTCTATTCCTATCTGCCTGGACCGTGTTTGCGTTTGTTTTATGGTCTGCTACATTCAAGTCAACAGTCCCACTATTTGTCCTGCTGTTCTGTGTTTGGTTCTTTATGCTTCTTTACACCATCTCTGTATTTGGTGACCACACTAGTGTCAAGGTAGCTTCCGGTGTCTTCTGCTTTATCGCGTCGATTTGTGCCTTCTATGCTGGTTACGATGCTATGATCACTCGTGAGAACAGTTATGCTGCTATTCCTGAGTCGAAATGGTTGAGAATGCCAGGAGCCTGGAAGACCCCAGAGGAGCAAGTCTAATTACCACTAGATTCTTTTAGACTGATTAGAGTCAGTCACGAGTCCCTCCGCACTAATCATTAATTTTCCTTTGATATTTCACTTTTTATGCCTGCCGGAGGTTGACAACATTTCGAGATGAGTTACGAATAACTAACGAATACAATTCATATATGAGAGAGTTTAAAAAACTAGTAGTAGACTTTACATACTACGTAATTTTACCAAACTAAATCAATTGTGGAGTTTAATTATCAACAAGGAGTAAATCTAATAGAGACGGAAGATGCGGCAGAATCTGCATCAGCTTGCAGGAAACTGCAGCATTTTTCTACAATTTATGACTTCTATAAAACTGCTTGTGGGCGAGAAGGCACCTCCAAATCTCTAACTGGTGTATGAATGTTAAACATAAAAACAACCTAACACCGGTGAAAACTTCTACGGCGTACGACGATCGTCGTTTCGACAATAGGAACTCGGAGAAGCGGCACTACCGATCCGCGCTTTTGCATCCCCTCCACGAACGGCTTTACATTGGGCATCAGTCTTCTCTAGCTTGCAATATTATCTTCAAGTAAAAAGGCTGTGTTGAGTGTTATTGTAGCCTAGGGAATGAAACACTACCGCTCATGCCCTTTTTAAAAATATACTTTATTTCAGAGTGTCACTCACAACGGGTGCGCACACCCCCTCTCGAATTCTCCGCATCTCCCCTTTTTTTCTTTGTCAACTTCTCCGCAAGATATACGCCAGTTTTGTGCAAATGCTCTTTAAAAAATGTAGTTACCGTTAGCTGTCGCTAAGACTGTTGACATTCCTTGTTAACCCGCTTCGGGTACTCACTTCTTTTTACAGTGATTTTTCCCGGGGGCCTAATCCATGCAGAAATTTATTATGGCCTGGCGCTAACAATAAAATTTAGTACTTACACGCAGAAGCATACCACTTATTTTTTCCTGCAAACCTCCCTAACTTGCGGAAGAATGGAGCGTTAACTTATATTGATTATGATATGATCATCTTGATTGTTTGACTGAAGACTTCAAATCAGTGGCGCGCTTCCACACACGGGGTGCACGGGGTCCGCCAACATTCTAGTTCCGGCAACCATAAGAGGGGGTGCAGAATCACGCACGGAGAAGAAAAGCGCATGAGAATTCGCGTACTCCGGCTTTCTGCTGATACGTATCTACGTAGCATAAGTGTGATCGAGACGGGCGCCAGAGACTAGTAGCGCCCTACAGTCGTAGTAAAATGGTCGGCTACAGGTAGCAATTGTTAAGCTTAGCATGCTTACGATCCCAAAAAAGCCGTGCAAAGCCGTGCGAAAGCGAGGAGGCTTCACACACAAAATAATTCATGTATATTGTTTGTAAACTACAAAATCTCGCGATTAGGCTTTGGCCGTTAGCCTGTCTGACAATTCTCTCCACAAACTTACGAAAACTTCTTTAGAGATACTGTGCAATATACCAGTTTAACTATTTTGCTGCCCCGCTGTGGATGCCACAACTGCATCCCTACTTCTCCGCTATTTGCTACAATTTCTCCTGCACATCTCCGAGAACTCGCCCAAGGTTAGTTTGTTCTTGTCACTGCATAAACGTGCATGCATGCGCTTGCGCATGTCTCTGGAATGGCTGTGAATTATGCGCACCGGAGACAATCGCAAACTCAATTACCTGACCTGAACACTCGGTTAAAAGTACAAATTTATACATTCTGTTAGTCCCCTCTTCTTCTGATATATAAGCCAAATTTTTTCCCGTACATTGAGCAACCCTTTTCTCTCGCTTTTTTCTCTTCTCTCAATATAGCTCTTAAATTATTACCCTATCCTAACAAATTGTATTTTGCATCATGTCGTCAACAAATTCTAACAGCCAGGAAAACTTGAACGAAGACTTGGAAAAGAATGCTGCTCTTCCTGAGCCCTTACACAAAAGCCGCTCTACTTTCCGCTACGACAAAGACATGGTCTACATCAATGATAACCCAATCCCTAGAGAGGACCTCATGTATGCTTTCGGTGGAACTTTCGACACTGGTACTCGTAGAGTGACAAAGAACCAAAGAGAGTTTGGTAACCCAGTCCCTGCTGGACTTGCTGCCTTTTCCTGTACCACTTTCAGTCTAGGACTCATCAATATGCATGCAAGACATGTAATCACCCCCAATGTACTAGTAGGTGCCCTTTTGACTACCTCCGGTTTTGTGGAGCTCATTGTTGGAGTTTGGTGTCTCATTATTAACAACACTTGGGCTGCTACTGTCTTCCTTATGTTTGGCGGATTTTGGTCGAGTTACGGATTCCTGCTGACTCCCTTCTACGACATTTCTGCTCAGTATGCCACTGCAGATGAATTCAACCAATCTGTAGCCATTTACTTTTTGCCTTGGGCCATATTCGCTTTTCTGCTGGCTCTTTGTACTATCAGGTCCACAGTTCCCTTGTCACTTTTAATGTTTGATGTTTGGTTTTTCATTTTACTTTTCACTATTGGCACCTTTGTAGGATCAGTTAAGGTGATGAAGGCTGGTGGCTTTTTCTGTTTCTTGAGTGGAGTGATAGGCTTTTACAACTCGTTTGCCGGTTTCGCGGACAAGTCCAACTCTTACTTGACTATCCGTCCGTTCTTTATGCCCGGAGCCCAGCGCCCTGAAAAACAAGAGCACGATGAATAAGATATTTATAATTTTAATGACCCCTAATTCAAATCAGCCATGGAAGATAGATCTTTGGTTTTTCATTGTATAATTGTTCTAAGATTCTATACGTTTATAATGCCCACTGGATGCCGATAAGATACGTACATACGATCCAACTTAGTACTGGAAATCCTTGCCATCGTAAACAAAACCTTGATCCTTTAGGCCATTGATGTACTTGCGCCACAGCGAGCTACCTTGCGATAAACAAGTCGAATTACCAATAATGACCAGTCCATATTTCGCTCTCGTCAAGGCAACGTTCATTCTTCTCGCATCTTTTAGGAAACCAATAATACGGTTATGGTTTGACCTCACCATTGACATGATAATAAAATCCTTTTCATGACCCTGAAACGCATCTATAGAGGCTATCAGAACGCCATTCACCACGTTAACGGAGAGAGTTTTGTCGGTACCTGTTCCGAAATCGTCCCTGTCTATATCCACGACAACTGCCAGTTTCTTAGGGTTAATAATGCCTTCTTCTTTGGCTAATGAAGCAATTAGATCCCTTTGACCAGCATAGGGAGTGATAACGCCAATATCAGCCGGCTTGACTCCCTTTTCTACAATAAGTGAAATTATGGCTTGAATCACCATAGATGCTTCTGCACGGTTCTCGTAGGAGAAACCAGCCTCATCGTTCGCTCTATTAAATTTTCTGTTCTCTAAATAGTTCATGTTGTGTGTATCCCAAAAGTGAATGGGGCTTTTAACACCATATTTCATTCTGTCTTCTGCAGTTATGCCGTCCAGCAGCTTTCCACCATAAAACTCCTGTCTTGAAAACTTGCTAATCTCAGGATGCATGCGATACTGCGTGTTTAGCATATGAGGTTCTTCGTAGCTACCGTTGAGTAACACACGTTCAAATAAAGATAACCGCAAACTAGGTACCCTGGTGAAGGCGCTCAATTGATTTTGGTCACCCACTAGCACAAACTTCTTTATATTTTTGGCACCCAATGGAATAAGGCAACTGGGCTCAGATGCCTGAGTGGCTTCATCCATAATCACAACTGGAACTTCCTTCAAGGCTTTTATGACAGGTCCTCCGAGTGTGACTGTAGTTGAGAAAATAATACGAGCATGCCTAATATACTGCTCGCTAATCTCTATCTTTTGCGTTATGTATTTCTTGTAGCCGTTCTTAGACACCAGATGGAGCCTTCCCTTGCGCATATTCTCCCAGGTCTCTTTAGCATTGCCGGTCAGACCTTTGGCAATTTTATTGTGTAAGCATATCTTAGCCAAGGGGTGGTTGTCTTCAAGACTGTATTCTCTCTCCTTAGAAGAGGACACTATACGAAGAATGTCGTCCGGAAATTCCTTTACAAATTTTTCTGCAATATTATCAATAGCAACATTCGAAGCAGCCACTACTGTGACCGGATGATAACTCAGCCCGTATCTCAACTTTTTTATCACCTCATAAATCGTGCTCGTTTTGCCTGTACCAGGAGGACCTTGTATTACGGTGACTTTATTGTTCAAAACAAATTTAACAGCCTCCTCTTGAGACTCGTTCAGGTTGGGTAGGTTCTCCTTTTTACCGGTAATTACGTTAACTTTCCTCAACTTCGTGTTTCCCAAAATCAAATTCTGCATCTCCGTATTGGTTACATTGGCAGTGGCCTCCAATACTCTTGAGCTAGGAGCGTTGAATGGTACCAGCGCGCAGGGACGTGTGATGAAATTCAACCTGTTTTCGTTCCATTTGAACAATTCTATCTCAAGCGACAACTTCAGAGGCTTGTGATATTTGCTGTAAGTCACGTATGAATTGGTCAATATACCGTATACCACAGTTGGCTTTTCCGTTAAGTTCAATGCTGACCTCCTTGGTAGTAAAGCAAAAACTGTGTCCCTGCTGAATGGGGAGCTCCGCAACGACCTCCATTCAGTGGGCATCATTTCCATGAGTCGCGTATAGTTTCCAAACTCAACGGTAACAAAGCCTGGCTCGTTCTGTTTGACAGCGATGCCTTCCGTAATCGGATCCACTTCGTACAGCTCCTCTAAAAATACTCTATAAGCAATGTGGTTGAAATAACTGTCTAGAGTATCATAAGTCAGTGGTGCGTCCTGAGGCGCTGTTGCATTAGCCAATGTTTCTGCTCTTTGAATTCTATTCAAAAAAATGTTTTGCTCGGACTCTTGTGATATATGTGAATCTTGAATGCTGTGTGTCTTTTTATTTGAAACAGCCTGCTGCTGATGTCCACCTTTCGAGCCAGATCTATCAGACAGAGTGTTCTTGGTCTGATCTTTGCTTCTGGGGACTCTCGAATTGTTGTTCTGGTCCCTTTGATCTCTCTTGATTCGATTAGGTTTCGGTGAGGTCTGTTTCTCCTCTTTGGTAGCTCTGAAGTTACTTCCGCTCTTGTTGTCCACGCTCAATGAGCCGTTCTGTATATTCATGTTTGAAACCTTCCGCTCTAAAGGGGTAACTTGAACAATGCTGTCTGCTCCAGAACTATTTTTTTGGTCTTCGTTATCCTCGTCTTCTTCTCCTTCCTCTTCACTGCTGTCAGTTTCATCACTTTCGTCTTCAGACTCTGAACTGGCCTCGCCCAAAACAGGCATGTCAATAGGCTGTACTCTAGAACTCGATCCTGGATCCAAATATTCCGCTACCTTTTTGAATGACTCAACAGTCCTAAGTTTCATCAACTCAGGAAACAGCATGTTCTGCTCAGCTTGACATTCGGGACGCAAAATGGCAACTACCTTGCCTCCGTTGATACATAAATTGAGGTCAAAATTGTTGTAACGACCGCAATGTTCACAGCTAATCAGTTTGCCTGTTGGAACATATTCAATACCCCCGTTGTATCTTGTCTTGTATAAGTACTGAGCTAGCTGACCCTCATAAAAAAGCTTTCCGTTGCCCTTTAGGCGAAAGGTCCCATTTTTATTCACCGGCTTTTTAATTTTGCTTGATTTATGGCCCTTCCCAGATGACCTTGATTTTCCCTTTGGTTTGCCGCTAGATTTTCCCTTGGGCTTCCCAGTGGGCTTGTGCCTAGAAGGATCACCGCTGGAAGTTTTTTTCCTTGACGGTACACTTGTCATGGTAGCTGGTTTTGGAACGCTTTGCAAGTTGTGCAAAACTAAGAGCTCTCAGCACGCTTTCCAGCGACCTTTATTCTATAAAATTGCACAATAGGCACGAAATGAGCTTCGGACTGATTATATAATCTATTGTATTTGCTGGAATTAAATATTCATGCTGGCAAATAAAAAAATACTGATCGCTCAGGACGCGGCATAGCGATTTTTCTGCGCACTTACACAAGTTGATACGGAGATTTAGCATTGGCGATAAGCTGAAAAGGCATCCATTTCCCGATGCAGAGAGTGGTAGATGGAGAGCGCTAATATTCAATCAATAAAGGCTGGTTGCTGTGTAGATTGAGTCAAAACTCTTTGTCTCAAATAATCCATGTTTTGTCTATACATTTAAATATCATATCAAATTAAAGTCTCCTATATTCGTACCCTTTGTAGTCAGTCTCGGGGCGTTCATTAGCTACCTGTTCATGGAATGCCTTGAAAAAACGAGCCACAATGTCAGTGTACCAGAATTCCCAGTCCGGTTTGATGAACGCTAAATGGCCACCGAAGTCTGACGTAGCCATGTATAGATAAGGGTTTTTCTTCACTTCGTCATCTGGGAAAACAGTGGAGATCATAGGGTCGTCTCTTGCGTTAAGAATCATCATGGGCGTCTTGATATCAAAAATTCTAGTCAATGGACTAGCATGTCTATAATAAGTCTTGGCAGTAGGGAAGCCAGCAAGACGGCTGGTGTACGCTGAGTCAAAGTCCCTAGGTTCCTTAGACGTCTTCAAGTGCCTATAGAATTTCTCTTTATCAAAAAGCTCAGGGTCCTGCGCTAACACCTTGAGGTTCACTTTCACTAAGTTATTCAAGAAGTAGAGAATAGAAGGACCAAATAGGTATCTACCTGAGAGAGAGGAAAGAATGTGGCGATCGGAATCGTAGAGGTCCCAAGGAGCACTAACAGTGAAAGCTGAGGTTACAATACTTTTATCGCCCTCCTCCGCCAAGTAGTTTGAAATTACCAAGCCACCGAAAGATGTGCCAACCAGATGGATCTGCTTGTTAGGGTACTTCTCGTGAAGCGTAGCCACAAAGTATCTCAGATCATCAGTGTGAAGGGCAGTAAACAGAGTTGGCGTAGATATAAGCGATCTACAACAACCTCTGCTATTCAGACAAATAACGTTCATTCCACAATCCAATAGCGCCTCTGCAATAGCTCTCACTGCTGGCTCGTGAGATCCACCCGCCAGTCCGTGCTGAATTACGACAATTGGTTTGTCGTTGTGGGCTATATGCTGCTCAGTGGTAGCAATCTCCTCGTCTGTCAAGAACCTGATTCTGGGGTGCTGCTTAGGGAACCCTTCTGGCAATGTTTGAGCGTACTTCGCATCAAACTCTTCTTTGGCGCTATCAAGTTTTTTGGTGGCAAAGTCAATAGTGGTCTGACCCTCGGTTAATCCTGGTGCTTCATGAGGTCCTTGGGGAAATTTCAACAACCGACGTCCATAGTACACCTGATGGCGTTTCGAGTAGTCGGCCTTGTAGTAATACAAGCTCTGTAGGGCACCAGTAAACAGCAGGGGGTGCAACCAGAAGCGATAATTGCTCGTTAGTTCAGGCACGTTGATCCGCACAAACTCTGAGAAGGGAACTAACGCTGTGCCATCATTAGATTTGTCTTTTAGTGGCAGCTTTACAGTATCATCGCCATAAGAAGCTTTTATGGTACTTCTAAAACCCCAGCTCGGTAGCAAAGACATAGCTGATAGTAAGAGTGTCTTTGAAAAGGGATATAAGTGGGCTCAAAAATGAGAGATAACCAAGTTGTAGGTTGCACCTGTCGGATAGTAGGCTGAAAAATCTACAAAAGTGCCGAGATTGAAGCCGAATGCAGTAGAAATTTTGGAGATTATGCGCATCTTTTTTACCGAATCCCAATGAGTATGTTTAAGTTTTGGGGAATTAATAACTGCAATGTAATCTACAAGTGTATGTAGAATGAACGTCTTTACTCTAGCTATGGACACTGGTTTTGGCTCCCAGAAGATGTGGTGCGGCTTCTTGCAGCCAGTCCAGCTGAATGGCGCTAACACTCCTGGCGTAGCCCTTAGTTGTGTAGACGTACTCTATGTACATAATGGCATCTTTCTTTTGCCCAAACAAAAGGGATGATGGGTGAATAGAGATAAGGTCACCGGAGGATACTGTTCTATAAGATCTATCTGGCATTCCTATTGCAGTGTTCGTGATGAACCCCTTCAAAAAGGACTTTAATATTAGCTCTGGGTTGACAGCTTCGGCGCTGGTGTTGTATGATATACCGTCCTCCTCGGCCTCGGCTAATGAATCCTTGAGATCTTCAACTGGGAATATATTAGATAAATAATCAACAAGTTGACGTCTTACTCTGGCAGCATTTTGCATTCCTTTGTAGGACAAACCAAGCTCTTTGCACCAAGTCTTACGTTCACTCGTATCTCTGAAACTGTTGTACAAGTCGTAAAACTCTTTCAACATCAAAAGATCACCAAATTGGACTCCATATTTGCAAGAGTCCCTCCTCTTTTCGTTGATCTCGTCTCTTTTCTCGTTTGTTGGCGTTAAAACAAGATTGTCGACAGAAAGGCACGCGACAATGTCAACTACAGATGCCAAACTGTCAAGTTCGTGTGCCCGTATTAAGACCGCTGCCAGATGGGGGGCAACAGGCAAAACAACCATTTTGCTTCCCAATTCGGTGATACATCCAGAGTCATTCAATGCTTGCAATGCGTACAGTTGCTGTAACGCAGCAACCAAAGATTCTTTACCTGGACTTTCTAACCAATCCCAGTCAAGAATATTTGCAACATTCATTTTCTTGAGCATCAACACAGGCGAAATGATATCACTTCTTAAAATTTCGGGCTCTGTAGCATCGTTCAGCAAGAGGTAATCAGATTCCTTGTAGAGACGGTAGCATTTACCACCGGATTCCCTACCTGCTCTTCCTGCTCGCTGTGTCGCAGAAGCTTTTGATATTGGGGCTGTCAGCAGCGTGGACAGCCCCAGCTGGTGCCGCCACACCTTCACTTTGCGGATACCCGTATCCACTACGTATTTGATTCCAGAGACAGTAATGGAGGTCTCTGCAATGTTAGTGGAGAGAATTATTTTACGCTGATTGGGTTTCACTCTCTGGAAGATTTTAAGCTGTAGGTGCGAGGGCAAGGCTGCGTAAAGGGGTAGGGCTACTATAAATGGTGTGTCTTTCGGTAATTTTGGGGCCAGTCTATTCAGCAAGTCAGTCACTTTGTCGATTTCATCCTGACCTGGCAAAAAGCACAAAATATCGCCCTGAGGCTCGCTCGCGTTAAGCTGAACAACAGTTTTTACCACCGAGTCGACCAGATCCTCGACAGGTTGGGAGACATACAGCCTCTCAACAGGATACACTCTACCTTCGACGTAGTAGATAGGAGCATCGTTAAAGAACTTGGAGAACTTTTCAGCATTCAAAGTGGCAGACATGATAATCACTTTGAAGTCTTGATCATCTCGGCGTTTATTAAAAAGCAAATCTTTCAGAAACCCCAGCAGCAAATCTGTCAATATCGTCCTCTCATGGGCCTCGTCAATTATTATAGTTGAGTACCGCGATAACAATGGATCGAGCATCAGCTCTCTCAAAAGCATACCGTCAGTTATATACTTCAGCTTCGTTTTTCTGGTGGAAACATTATTGAATCGCACGGCGTATCCGACCTCTCTTCCTATAGCACAACCGTACTCTTGGGCCACTCGGGTTGCAAGGTTTATCGCAGCAACTCTACGAGGCTGAGTAACGGCTATTCCCTTTTGATTGTGTTCCATTAAAAGCTGCGGTATCTGAGTGGATTTTCCTGAACCAGTCTCACCAATCAAAACGCTTACCTTCTCTGCCAGCAGCTGGCTAACCAGGTCGTTTTTTACCTTGTACACCGGCAGGTTCTGTCTCACAGAAAGCAGTGTCTGTGCCGTCACCTTCATATCGTGGTAATTCTGGGATGTCAGTTTACGGGCGAGCAATTTCTCGCGCTCCGACTCGCTGTCCACCTCGTCATATCTATCTGTAGTATCCTGCTCATTGTCACTGTCGTACTTGACAAATTTTGGGGTAGATTTATTTCTTTTGGCTAGCAGCTTTTTCTCTATGTTAGCTGTTCGCGTCGATTTGTTAGGCTGTGTTGACTTGGTAGCACCAAAGATTATTTTCTTGTTTTGCCGCATTACACTGCAGGTATACACTCCAAGAACACTTCGACTAATGGTGTAGTAATTCACTATAAAAAATTTCAATGCACTGCTCTATAATTTTTCGCACTTATGCAGAGCTGATGCAGTGAGCGCAGGTTGATCTGCAATGATAAGCCTGAAATGTCATTTTATGGCACTGTGATGACCGTAAGGAAGAACATATGTAGTATCCAACCTTATAACTTGTGTAACGCCTGAAAGTTCTTGCTGTGAGTTTGGCTTTCCTCAACTGCTGCCTGGCCGTATTCAACTACCTGCTTCAAAGCGTATAGAGATACCTGTTTACAAATTTCCCTTTTCAACTAAAATTGGTGCATAAACGTGAGAAAGAGTGCTCGAAATTTAATAATATTCAAAAGTCTTGTTAGAGAATCAGTTACAGAGTGAAAAGGGCAACGCTTCCTTACGCTAGGCTAATTCTTCATCACAAATCTTGAAGGACAAGAACATAAATCAATAGCATCAATATTAGGTCAGCGCAATCAACCACTCCCTGCTACGGACTAGCCCTTTTCGCATGAATCTCCAGCTGAAGCTAGTGCTTTGCCTCAGCTGTTGCTTCGCCATAGCGTTTGCGTTCCAGCTTACAGCGATCTTGTCTGTGCCCGTGACAAAGAACGTTTCGCTCTGCACCTACAATGGTTACAAATTTGGTGTGTTTGGCCTATGCAAAAACGCAGACTGCACCAAGGCGATGATTGGTTATAGGCCATCACAGCTTGAACTTTCTGGATTCTCCCTGCCGTCAAATGCAAGACATAGTGTATCATATCTACTAGTGGTACATCCAATTTCGACCGGATTCACGCTGGTGGCACTTTTGTGTTCAGTTGCCCTTTTTTCAGACAAGTTTGCCGCAAACTCTGGCTTCTTGCTCTTCACGCTAGTGTGGGTGCTACCCACATTCTTTTTGTCGTTGCTGTCATTCTTGGTTGACATTTTGTTGTTTATTCCTCATCTTGACTGGGTTAGTTGGTGTATCCTAGGATCCACTGTGCTGATAGCTCTGTGTGGGACCACCCTGTGTATCATGAGACGTACCGTGACCTCGAGAATGATATACTACAAGAACATTCAGACAAACGGAGACGATCTGTATGCCTTGAAGCACGATACCAACAGCAGTATGGCTTTGCAGGCGAACACAGACATGGAGCTGGTCTCCATTATTGACAACGATGTCGCCACCATGGACGACATGGACCGTACAGACGATCTGTTGTGGAACAGTTCGAACAACTTTGACCACCAGTTAGACACGATAGTGCCCGCACAGTCTACTGCTAGGCGCTCGGAGTCTCCTATGAACAGAGCTTACATACGCTCGGAAAATACGGCGGACTATTCTCCTCCCAAAGCTGCTGCTTTCCCTGTGTTTTCTATGTACGAGGAGAACACTACCCATGCTTTGAGCGCCGACAACTTACTGTGGAGGCCCAAGCCAGAAGATTCTTCACCTAGACGACCTGTTATTCCCGCCACGCAGACTACAGTTGACCATTCTGACTCTTACGAAGACATTGGCGATGCATATGCTAACTTCAGGAACCCCTCGTCGTCGACCGGCGTCTCGGTTACCCAGCCACTCAATATTCCGGAGATTCAGCTTGATGCTTCAAGGACGTCGCTTGGGTCGCCCACCGTTCTATCTCGTAGGCCCACTGTTGATACCATGAGCAGCTCTCTTGACCGACTTCCTATTACCTTAAATGGACGCTCTTTGAAGAAGTGTCCGTCAACGGAGAGTTTGGAGAGTTTTGATTTCCAAGGTAAGCAAGTGGCAACTCCAGCTTTGCCTCTTCTAGACGAGAATGCAGTGTGGGAGCTTGATGAGACAAATGACATTGCGCACGGCCATATGGATGACGAAGAATTTGACGCGGCCGACGAGGAGTATTATATGCGCAAAATTAAGGAAGGAAGCAGTCGAGAGTCTATTGTCTCGCTGGCAGACACCGATTTTACTTCGATATCACAGAGACCAATAAACCCAAAGTATTTAGAGATGGAGCGTCAGAGACTACAACAACAACAGCAACAGCAACAGACTCAAACAGTGCACGTGTACTCTAAGAAACTACCTAGTCGTCTACGCGACAAGAGACAGAAGTTGAATGATTTGCTCAACTACGATACCTCCATAACGGCACGGACCCCTCCCGCCGCAGTGTTTGATAACTCCCGGATAATAGCAAGAAATCAGAGCAACAATGACTCGAAAACGTTTGTGTAGAATGTATCCCTATATAACCAATGTACATTAAGATGACCAGATTTCATTAGTTTACTGCGTGCATGGCAGTCCTGCTACTCTCACTGCGAGTAGTAGCTATTCTCTCTATAAACTCCGTAGAATGTAGCCTGTATTTATAATTACATGCGCGCGAATACTGTAGATTTTTCATATGCATTTTACACTGAAGACTGTATGTCGAAAGTGTATTAAAGTGCAATAGCTGGCCCTGCTCATTTACAGACCGCGCACACGATGCTTGGGAGGCAGTCTATACGATGGGCCTCGAGATACACTGGTGGTCTCCATATTGGGTCCCAAGTTCAGGCAAAAAAGCCCGGCAAGTCTAATGCTAGCAGTACCCAAAAGAAAAAATTCGTTCCCATAAGCTATCCACGCGGCGACGAGAGTGAGATCAAATCGCTGACGGAAATCCTCTCGGGTCAAGTTGACAAAGCTGATGGTGCTAGTTCTAACGAGCAGAAGATAATGGAGATTCCCGCTGCAAACGACATAAAGTTTAGAAGAACTGAGACAAGGACAGGCTCCCGGTTTGTGACGTTCGGCTTTAATGAGTCTTTGGAGATAATACTACTCAACAGATTACCATCCAAATTCCAATTTTATCTCGATATATCGACAGATGACACAAATGATTTTTTTTCCAAGCCTAAAACATACGCTTCTCTGGCTTATGAGTTTGGTCAGAGCCGGGTTGAGCAGAGGTGGACGACTGTTAAGAGAATGGCACCATCCAACACTGCCGCGGCCATAGAAGAAGACGTGATTTATTCGACAGCTCAAAGAGTATTGGCGCAAGATGGCAATAGCATAGACATAATTGCAGGTGTGCTTTCTTCTATTCCCGAGCTACATAAGCAAGATGCGTTCCGCCTGCTCTGCACCTTTCTGCAAGCTCTTGAAAGTGAGAGCATAAGCAAGGAAGACAGAACTGCCATACTAGCTAAAGTGATTGACTCATTTGACCTCAATTTTGCATACGCTTCCAGTTTACTTGAGACTGAGATGGAATCATTTGTGAGACTCATACTGAAAGCCGAAGTAGACAGGCAGCAGCTTGCTAGAAGTCTCCAGAACTTTGTCTCCGCTACGCTGAATCCACTTTATAGCACCCCAGATTTCTTCAGAGACTGTAGTTTCACTCTGAGACTGGAGCTTGTATGTTTTTATTCAGACGCTAACCAACATCATCTTGCACATAGCCTTCTGTGTTCATTTAGTGAGCATAATCTGCTTCCAGAGGCGGAGGTCTTACGCCATTACGCATACAGCGTGGATGTGTTTTTAACTAACAGCTTGCCGGATGGAAAGCAGCAGATGTGGAATGCGTACATTTCATGCTTATCAAAGTTTATTCAAGTGCGAGTAGACCCGGAGATCTTGAGCTTGCTTGTGAAACATAGCTCAAGAAATGAAAGACTATGGCTGCTTGCTTACTTGAAGCAGTGTAATGGTGCTGCTGAGGCTCTTGCACAATGCCAGGCAGATTTCTTTTCTCCATGTTTGAAGTCGACGTTTAGTTTGCGCTCAAACGTGTTCAGGAGTGTGCAGAGCCGAACGCTGGATGCTATTTATCAGTCGAACCTAATACACGACCTTTCACAATTTGGGGTACAGCTTAATGACGATTCGCGTTACTTGGTTGCAGACTGCTACATAAAATGTGGAGCTTATTCTGTAGCTTTAAAGTATCTGAGTGACTGCAAGCAACTTACTGCCAGTATGCTTGATACGTTGAAATCTAGTTTGCAGAAGTCCAGAACGAATATGCCTCCTTCCACCGATATCTACGAGAAGCTTAACGAATTTTTGAGCTTGCGGACCTAGCTTGGGTTAAGTATGTACAGTAAAGAATATCATTGATATATGAGTAGCTGTTGTTTGTCTTTAGGTGTCATAGGTCTATTGGGTTACATCTTCTCACGTATATATTTTTTTTAGAAAGTTTCAAAATTAATTTATAAAAGAAAGTTCGATAATAGGTTGACATGGACGATTGAACCGGTTAACAAAAATGTGGGTGCAATGCCCGTCTCTCTTGAAGACTACACCCTTTTAAGAGTGTGAGCTGAACTTTTCAAGATAAATTCAAGGCCGGCTGACAGGTTTCCCAAAAACATAATTTCATTATAGAGTATCTTTTGAGAAGGGTTTGAAACTAAATGATGTATCACATTTCACCACTATCGGTTTATTTGCGTATCTTTTGAGACCAGCCACCTCCATCTGGCATCTCTGCTTCAAAGACACAAAGCAGATCGCATTTGCCTTCTCGCAGATAGCAAAATGACTCTGGATAGCCTTAAGACCAATGCGTATAACAGCCCAAGCTATCGTTGCATGGGCATGCCAGGCCTATACATGCCACGGCCTGTTCTCCAAGACCCAGTCTGATAAACCAATAAACTATGACCCCGATTTACTGGCGCAATTGCAGGAACTTAACCCCAGCTTTGACCTGGGCTCTCAATGCATGCTTCAAGGGCTTGATGATATAGTGCCCGTGTGCCAATCAGGCGATCTTCTTACTGATGAGATGAAACAGAGGGCAGCAGTGCGGCTGACTACATGCCTTCTGGACAGTCAGAAAATGAAGTACCCGAAAGTCTGCAAAGAGCAAAACAAAAAGAGTATTGACGTGTGCGTACAACAACTTTCAGAGCAACATCATCTTTGGACAACGTATTTTGGCTACCTGAGCATCTTAGAGCAGTTATGTTACTATTACCGCTATCCGCATGAAAAGAACCTGATAGCCAAAGATTACCAAGACGCTTTTGCAAGTATAGCACGCGTGATTGGGTTTGTCGATGCAATTGACGTTGCTGCCTTGAAGACGGAATGGGAGGACTGGCGTGCAAACTACAAGAGCGAGTTTGACCAATTTGGTAACGATATAATGGAATCTTATAAAGAGAAGCTGAACACTGATATGCACACATTTGAAACTGCTCTGCAAGCTCTTGAAGAGCATGTAACTTCGGCAGACCATATGGCACAAGATATGCAAAAGTCCGTTGCCCAGAGCCTTTCGCAAATGATGGAAGCGCTCAAGCGAGACGGACACGATGTGTTGGCCAAACTAAGCAAGAGACAAGAAGAAGAGATCCACATTTTGCAGCAAAAAGGTTACCGGCAACACGAGGAAATACTAGGCGAACTGAGCAAGCAATTTATGGTACAACTACGTAAGAAATTAGACGAAAATGTAGCCGATGCCTTGGCAAGCTACGTGACAAAACTCAACGACAAAGTCAACAGGCAGTTGAACGTAGCGCTAAGTGAAACTGACGCGTATTTCAAGTCCAATGAGCAAAAGATGAACACAGCGTTGGAAAGATTTCAAAATCGACTCGATAGCTTAGAGTCCTTCAATTTCAACAGCGTGATTTATAATTACTTTGTTCAGTTTGCCTTGTTTGCCTTATCGGTGATCGTACTGGTTCTAGTTCTGATTTATGTGCTGACGTCGGTATCCCGGGTGATACTGGCACTCGCGTTTGTAACTGGTCTGTGGGTCGGCAACCATGTGCTGAGCCGGGTGCAATAGTGGGAGTGTATAGCTTTTGCTCACTCCGTCGATATTAGTGTAATATTATCTCCCTTTAACATGATCATGCCAAGCTTTTTCACCTTATCCGGATCTTTATTGTCCACCTCACACGCCTCGTCTATCACGATATTCATGAACTCGTCAAAGCCCTTGATAACACCAGTGATACGGAAGTTGATCTGCTCGTAGAGCCATATATTCACTTGTTTTTTCTCTTGGAAATATCTGAAGAGCTCATTTATAGGCGGCACAAGTACTTTCTGGCCTGGTCTGTTGGACATCTTGAGTGTGGGTTGAATTACTGTAGCTGAAATACAATGCTCTAAGTTCAAACTCCTAACAAAATCTTTTTCCAGCTCTTCGATTACAACCCGCGCACCTCACTGTGTTGACATACTTTTCACATATATTTTCGCACGCTTAGCTTTTTTCGGCCCATCTCCGTCACTCAAAAAAGGATAGTAGAATCCGTTGCCATCTGCCCGTCGAGAGCGCTAGCGATATGTCAGAACCTCAACAGCTCTGGTCTCAGTTAGAGCAGGCGCTGGAGACTTTGTACGGCAACAGTGATCCAAATCTGAAGGCGGAGGCAAACACATTTTTGCTTACATTTCAAAGGTCTCAGGAGGCATGGAATCTAATCTTTCCTGTCCTGGGAAGTGAGCCAAATGACGGCAATGAACTTCAACTGCGAGTATTTGCTGCCCAGACTCTTAGATCCAAAGTTAATTACGATTTTTATCAGCTGCCGAATGACTCTTTGGATACTTTCAAAGACTCCTTACTCCAGCTGCTTATATTATACAACAACAAACACAAGATCATCAGGACGCAGCTTTGCGTAGCGCTCTCCAACTTTGCCCTACAGTTCCTCGAATGGCACGACGCAGTTACTGATGTCATTTCTGTGCTTTCCGCTGCCAGTGCGTACAACTCGTTGCTGGAATTCCTGTACATACTGCCAGAAGAGCTGTT
The DNA here is from genome assembly GCA_003706235.2 of Wenyingozyma naganishii. Classification (NCBI taxonomy): domain Eukaryota; kingdom Fungi; phylum Ascomycota; class Pichiomycetes; order Pichiales; family Pichiaceae; genus Wenyingozyma; species Wenyingozyma naganishii. The sequence goes on along the minus strand of PPKS02000001.1, from coordinate 357,974 downwards.
GGACGCTAAGCAAACTCCGTTGCCAGACGAGCAGTTTCACCAGCGAGTTTCGGAGCTCATTGAAGCCAATATTGAGCAAGTGCTTTACATCTTGACCACCGTAGCTGGAGACAACAGCAACAGCTCAGTTGAAATGAAAACCGCTACGCTTTCATGTATTAAGTCTTGGATTTCAGATATTCCTTTCCAGCAAGTGCTGACGAATTCTGCGTTGTGCAACTTGATCTTCCAGGGCATAGCCAACGAGGAGATGTTCGACAACGCGGTTGATTGTCTTGCCACAATAGTTTCTCAGAGTGTAGACACAGATGATCTCGATATGGTGAAAGCGTTATACGTACAGCTGATAAATTTAAAGCCTTATTTGGCAGAGAACTCCGAGGATACAGACAAAATGGACAGGCTGGTGGCTTTGTTTGCGACAGCAGGCGAGTCCTGGTGCCCTTTAATTGCCCGAATGCCACATGATTTCAAACCGCTGGTAGAAATAATCCTACAAATGTCTGCTTACACGGAGGATTTGAACGTGGTGAAATACACTTTTCGGTTTTGGTACGAACTGAAACAGTTGATTACATTAAAGACTAGGGAAGAAGGCCGTGAAGTTTTTGCGCCGATATACCTAGAACTCATCAAAATAATGCTGAAACAATTGCGTTATCCTCTCACTTCCAATTCTTCAGACCTCAACGTTCTTTTTGAAAACGACAAAGAGGAACAGGATAAATTTAAGGAGTTCAGGTACGAGATTGGCGACGTCATGAAAGATTGCTGTGCAGTTTTAGGTGCCACTAATGCGTTGAATGTCCCCTTTGTTGAGCTGCAGGAAAAGATGAATCTACTAGCGCAGGGCGGTAATGTTGCCTGGCAAGAGATTGAGTCATCGCTCTTTGGCATCCGTGCTATGGCTAAAGAGGTAGGGACTAAGGAAAATGTTATGATCCCACAGATCATGCGCTATCTCGTACAGTTGCCAGAGAACCCCAAAATTAGGTATGCAGCTACACTGGTGCTGGGGAGATACACAGAATGGACAGCCCAGCATCCGGAGTTTTTGGAAGAACAGCTCAACTACATCATCAGCGGTTTCAGCCAGAACGATTCCTCGTACACTGCTAAGGATACTGAGAGTATCATAGTGGCAGCATCGCATGCGCTGAAGTATTTCTGTGTTGACTGCTCTTCTCTCCTGGTTAAATTTCTGGAGCAGCTATTTAATTTCTACAACAATGTGAGAGACTCTCTTGATATTGAGTCGCTCTATGACATTACACACGGAATTGCACACATAATGAAAGAAGAAAAAGACCTCACACGTCTGTATAACATAGCCCTCATGTTTTGGAAGCCGACGCTAGAAAATCTTGAGTCCTACAACGTGAATGTCATCAAAAACAACGAGACACATGTACAGATTGCAGACACCGTAGAGATCCTTACTATATACATTGGATCCATGAGGCCAGAGTCGCACAGAGAGCCGGTGAACCCTATAGCCAAAATAATCATAGAAAATTGCTGGCCTGTAATCTACAGACTACTCACAAATTATGGCTCTTCGACTAAAGTGAGTGAAAGATGTATGAAGTTCATGAAAAAATCAGTGGAGAACTACAACATATACCTTGTGCCAATTTTAGGGGAAATGATTGAGGTGCTGGTCTCTGGCTTTCTAAACTTCAAATACGGATGCTACTTGTGGGTCTCTGGCGTAATAATCAAGGAGTTCTCCGAAGAGTACAACGAGAACCTGCCCGAAGAGGTCAAAGAAATTGTATGGATTTTCTCGGAAAACCAGGTCAAATCATTCATCAGCTATTTAGACCAGATAGGGGCTAATAAGGACAAGATAACAGAGATTCCCGATCTGATTGAAGATTTTTTCAGAATGTGCGGCGACATGCTAATGTTTTCGCCGCTCAGGTTTATCGACAGTAACCTGTTGCAGCCTATCTACAGTACAGCCATAACTTCATTGTCTGTGCTGCAAGAATTTGAACCCATAAGGGCAATATTGCATTATTTGATTGACTTTTACTCGTGGGGGTTTGAGAATCCACCAATTGCCATTATTGACGACCTACCAAAACATTCGAAACTCAAAATACTCAATTTTGCTACAGAAACAGGCAGCCAGATAATCAACGTGGTTATTAATGGATTGCTCTTTTCGTTTCCCGTAGACTGTTACGCGGATGCCTCCGAATTGTTGACTAAAATTATCAAACTATCGACATTGGAAAGCGGATCTAAGGTCGGTCTCACCTGGATTGATGCATGCCTGGACAGTTTGCCCAGTGGAAACGTAAACATCAACGAAAAAACAAAGCTGCTATCAACGGTAGAGGTCGCTATCAATTCCAAAGATTATAGGAAAGTGAGATCGAGTATACGAGACTTCATCAATTGGTACAGGAGGAAAAACGTTGACCGTGCTGATGTGGCTTAGTGAGCGTGAGTATAAAAATTTAAGTTCCGTAGCAAAACTTCCGTGTTTATCAGTATATGTAAAGACAGTTTGAGTGTATTATTTGTAACAGTTTACAGTACAGATACAGGCGATGAGTTTAGATGGAGATAAGACAATTGTGTTGCTAAAATATAAGTAATAGCACGCAGTCCCATAAAGTTGTAGACACGTTCCTGCATTATACAGAGGCTTTAAACAATCGGGAAATTTGAAATCTTTGGCGTTGGGGTATAAGACAACAATAAGTAAGAAAAAGTAAAATACACAATGCCCTTTTTGACGTCTTGACATACATCAAACTATCCTTGTAAAAATCTATAATTCAACTTACTACATGTATCACATTGACGAAAGGGGTAAAAATAATAAAAATAAGCATGGTAAAAAATAGACGTTTCCCAAATATGCATTAGTGGTGCATGGAAAATTTTGAAGAGCAAAATATTACCGGGCGGCATGGCCAATTGGTACCCTCTCTGCAACAATCTTAAAACGGCACAATATATTGTGATTTGCTTTTGGCTAGATCTTGCTATCCGAATAATTTATGTCCCATTATTTCTTTTCTACAGTCTCTATAAACGGCTGTGAAGAAGTCGCAATATTATTGAGATCTGCAACACAGCTGTTTCTTTGATGCTCGCAGTAGCAACAGAGAAGACTGCCTAGCCCCTCGGAGCAGCGGGGTTCTGCACTTGCTTAGGTGTGGAAGATTGGAGGATTTAGACAAACATTCCCATTTTTTGACACTTACTGGGGAGTCCTACTGCAGACCGCAAACAAAGCGTCTGGAAAGTCAACTATGGATACGGTTCCAATTGTGGTCTCGTTTACTGTATTGTAAGATCACACTCTAGACAAAAGAAGAAAGGAAGTAAGCGCGGTGTATGAATGCGCAGTTTTTTTGTCGGTGAAAAAGATCCTAGGTGGGATGTACAATTTTTGTTCAAATGTACATTCTGCGTCATTTTAAAGTGTACATAGTGCAGCTTGCATAATAATATCACCTAAAATGTTGAGAACAGGGCAAGGAAAACATAGGCGGACGCAACGAGGTACTCATTAGGCTGACGTACAACGAGCTATGGTATGATAGGCTTTCAGACATACACGAAGCTTGGTCTAATGATGAGGAGGGGCAAAGGAAATCATTAATTTGAGGATTAGGCTTTTTCGAGTGCAGACATGAGCATGTTTGCAGCGAGTTAATCCTAGCTACTTAATAGGTTTGCAGTTGCCAATCTGTATTTTTTCTCTTTCCTTTTTTCTCATTTTAGATTTTCCAGAAGTTCCACTCAAGAGGGTTTTTCAGTAATACAGCAGACTATACTGATGGAGAGTACCGGAAGTGTAAAACAGTTAATAAATGCGACGTGGCGAACAATATACTAAGCATGGGCTAAAAAATTTCTGTATGTCCTTATATGGTGCAGACAAACTTGGAAAAGAAAAAAGGCAACACGACTCAGTAGGAACTAAATAGAAGTAAATCTTCCCCCTGCTTCCACAAAGACTCTTCGAATTTTGCAAAAGTTTTTACAGTTGCTGTTAAATCCTAATCCTCAGTAAAACGCTATTGATCTTTGTCTCGCTTGTTGTCAGCAGACACATCAGTGATATGTCAGAGTAGGTTTTTGTGTTAGACAATATATGCACTATCAAGCACAATGTCTTTTGGAAACTCATTAGCAATAGATAGAAAAAATATATTAAGAGATGTGCCAAAGACTTCCCATTCTGGTTAAACTTGCAACAGCGTACCATATTATTCCTACGTAATAATTCAATACACAGTACAGCAGACATGCATGAGCCCGCGTTAAATCCAAACTTAAAGTTTAGTTCAGAGATTACTGCACCGTGCTGCACTACCCTCTGCACTTATGGGCCTTGAACTTCATTACAGTACACTAACTAGGGTCGTGCTACTACTGCCCGTGCCAGGAACATTTGCCTGATCTTGTTTTGCATGTCTTTGTAAAAATCTCGCCGGGTCTTACTTAGTGTTCAAAGTCGTTGCCCTTTGGCTCCAAAATCATCCGGAAACTCCTTCACTCATTTTAGAGTCTCTCGTTTCCAAAACGTAGAGAGTCTCATTTTCCACATTGGACTCCAAGTCTTCTTTTCTCTGGTTTACAGCTTTGAGCCTAGTTGGTTTGCATTGAGTTCCCGCTTTTTTTCACCCGAGTTACCGAGTATTGCGATCTCTTAGATCCTTTTCTGTTTATAGTTCTGTCTGCCTTGCACTGGGCAGTACCACTTAGCACTACCAAAAACAAGCTTAACCTTACTTAATTGATAGGGCCTTCAGCCTGCAACTTCTATCGAAATTTGTGCAGAGCCCTTTTGAAGTTCACACATTTTCCCTTGCAAGTGTTCTACACTTGTAGCTGCATTATTCATTTGGAATTCTGGGACTAGACGAAGCTTAGGCTAGCAAAAGTTTCACATTCCCGATTGCATCTTAATCTGGCGACTACCGTTTCATTATTAACTGCCGTAAATCCTAGAAAGTGAATTGAAATCTGCATACAGAGCTGGTTTTCATTTTGGGACGGCACAGCTGACGACTATCATTACGTGAAAATTGAGTGATTCGAGTTTACTAACTGGATATTAGTGAGTTAAGTTGGCTCAAGGTACTCTTCATATTTACCTAGGTCTGACTTTTGGAGACGATCAGACACAATATCACTCTGTCCTTCCTTTCCAATTATTCCCTCCCCAGCCTGCAACTTTGCAACTGTAGAATAGCCCATATTCCTAGCATTACGTCCGCGCGGTCTGCTATACCATCCTGATCAAACAGTAAGTGAATCTACAAAAACTTCACATCCCACTCTGTGCCACACCTCTTCATGCTGTGCCGCAGAAGAGACAAGAATATCCATATACTCAGCCCAACAGATCAGATTGCGACAACGATAACGATAACGACAGCGAGGTGTAAGCGATAAGACCAGACATCACACCCTACTTCTATTTTTCACCTGAATGTCCAAAGAATTGTCGACGGATCCGTTCAAACTACCATCTCTAGCATACACAGACTCGGACAACACAAACACGACCGCCACCAATAGAATCCCCAGATTAAATGAGGCATCATACCAAACTTCCCATCCTGCAATATCGACATCATCCTCTTCTTCATCATCCACAGTAACGCCGGCTTTTAATTCCCAGCACATCAGTTCCGGATCGTCCATTCCTTATTCATCTAGAAAAAGTTCCTATTTTGGCCATCCGGAGGCCAATGAAGAGAAAGATAGAACTATTGATAGTGATCCGAACCTGCAACAGCAATTGCAAATGCAGCAAATACAGCAGAGGTCACAATCACAGTCGCAAGTCACCCAAAATAAAATGCCACCTCCACAGTTCCCAACGGTATACTACCCACCTTCGGCTCCCGACTACCAATACCACGTTTACTTCCATCACCAACAGCCATCTACCGGCAGTTCTTTTGACCTTCCTGACGACCAAAGCTATTACAACCAGCAAGCAGCTTACTCAATGAATACGAGTGGCGCAGCTAGTGCTAATAATTCTATCAGCTCAGCCACCACAGGGAACCCTATGAATCCGTTGCCGGCTCAGCGTCAGTTCCCGCCGATGACTCGCACAAAGAGAATAAGGAGAAAGTCACACGAGGTTGAGAGACTGTACAAATGCAATTACAAGGACTGTAAAAAGTCTTACGGTACTTTGAATCACCTTAACACGCACGTTCTGTCACAGGGGCATGGCCCTAAGAGACTACCCCAAGAGTTTCAGGAGCTAAGAGAATTCTTGAAGCAAAGAGCTGCAGAAAAGAAAGAGGCTGCACTTAAAGTATCTCTTGGTATGAGCCAGGACCAGCAACAGCAACAGCAGTCACAGCAGTCACAACAGCCTCTAAGTCAAAATAAAGACCTCCGCAGCGCAAACCAGCATTTCCAAAATCAACAAGGTCACCAAAATCAGTACCAGCAGAGCATTGCAATTCCCGCCAGATCCACATCACCTCTTCATTGGGGCTACCTTCCGTATCAGGTTCAAGGGTACGGTCAATCACAGCTGCAACCCCAGCAGCCGCAACAGCAGGCGAAAGTGTCCAGCTTGAACCTCACCAGTGTGGGAGCCATGAATAACGTGAGCATGAGTAATGTGGCCAACCCAAGCCACATCTATTATACTCAGCAACAAATATCTCAACCGTCCCACCAACTGCAGCCAGCTAAGCATGGTTCGCCTTCTCAAAGTGCACCTGTGGCACCTCAGTACTGGCATCAGCCTAACCAGCAATTATACCACACTTCTAGACCTCAATCGGCAGCGGCAGCTCCTAATGCTCTAGCCCCTAACACTAACGCCAATGGCGCGATCACTACAGACAGCATCGTCTCGAATGCGTCTCTCTACCCTACCGTTTACCAGTACCCACAGTCGCAGCAACCGCAACAGATGCAACAGGTGCAACAACAGCTACCTTGGCAGTACCAGCAGGATGCCAGCGCCTCCCTGGGTTCATCATTAGGCTCTTCATTAATGTATCAGCAGGGTCAACAAAATCAGGCTCAGAACCAGCAGAGTCAATTGTTTAACCAGCAGTTGATGCATCCTTCACAACAGCGATTTCCAATGGCCGCTGGTGGGCCGCAGCAGTACATTGCTGTATCCAATATGAGTGCTGCAACCCTATCAGGCGCTGCGACAGCGACACACAATGTCAGCGTGGCCATGGGCTCTGGACTTTCAATGCCAATGAGTACTGGCGTCACAGATAATCTCAACACTGCACCAGGAGAGTCTGCCGGAGGTTAGCTATTAAAAACTAGATACACATTGACTCTCCTAAGGTGTACCATGGATGAAAGGTGAGGTCAAAGACCTTAGCCATGTTCAGTTACAGATTTGAATGTGTGAACTACTGCGAATAAAACATGTCTCCTCGCATGAGCACAAAGTTGGGCCATATTGACTTTCCAAGTTTTTTCCCTATTGAGAAATTATAATACATCGCCACAGTATTGGAAGTCAGATGCTGATAGCTTGGCCGTCCTTCCTATAATACTTGTATCCCTTGCCCTGATAATTGACCTCCTTAATCAACAATTTCTGTGAGGCAAAGATCTCGGACTGCAATGCCACCCAACTTCTGTAAATTACTTAGCTATCTTTTCTATTGTGTCTTATTATATTATTTGTACCAACATTTATATGACTCTTGCAACTGGCCCAATGCTCTACTACTATCGTCTTATCAGATCCTATAAATATGTCTTCCTCAGGTCTTCGGTCATAGTCAGAAGTGCAGCATTACGTTCATTACCTCCCAGTATTATACCGTCTTTCATACGTAGCTCATCCACCACAGTATTCAATGATTTTATAGTCAATGCCGCTTCAGATTTCATGCAATATCTTGAGTCTATGTCAACTCTGAGCTGTTTTTGGATGTCATCGTGTGGTTTATTCTCAAGATTCTTCAAAGCATCTGCAAGATTCATATCGACGTCGTAGTTCAGCCCATTATCGGACACCACCAGATCGACTCCTTGTGAAACATCCTGAGAACCTGCTTGTCCTTCTGTGCCTCCCTGGGTCTCACTGTAGCTGTCACCCTCTGCAAGAAGATTGCGTATCAAGTTGTTCACCAGGCACCAGGTTCTCAAACCATTGACTAGCAATTCCAACTGTTGGGCAGTGTCGTCAAAACTCACCTTATGGAGCTTGACGAATTTGCTGCTAGAAAGAAAATGGAGCTCCACCTCCTTGCTGCAAAACTTGAAGTAGTTAGATTTGTTATACGCCTTATAAAACAGGCTCAAACTGTCGTCATCTGTGAAAATCTTGTCGTCATTATAATTGTTACTGTTGTTGTTTGAAATCACCTCGTACTCGCTTAGCCCTATCTCGAACAATAAATCTTCGGGGATCCATATACAGGGCAACATTTCTAGAGATAACAGCTTTAATTGGGAAAGCAAAAGCCGATCACTACTCCCCTTCAGCAACCATTGCCCGTCTTTGTACCAAAGCGGGTTGTTTTCTTTACTCTCTGGCTCCTCCTTCACAGGTGCATCATCTGCGGATCTATCCAAAAGTTTAAAATGGATCAGGTAGGGTGTCCGTGCATCTTCTGTCTCTATATTGTGATGCTCCAAAATATACCTGTTAACGTAACGATTGTCCTCCCATATCTTTAAAAAAACTCCTATTTTGTTGTTGACGTTGACCTGAAGCTTGCCAATTCCAAATATACCATCTCGCACGTCTTGCTCCATCTCAGCCTTGTTCAGCCCACAGTTCTCCGGGACTCTTACATGCTCGGCCTGCCAACTGTAGATGTGCTTTAAATTGAATGTGAGCAAATTAAAGAAGTTGAACAGATCGTGCGGTGAATTCGGGGACAACCTGTCAAACAAACTGATAATCCTTAAATTCCTATTGAACTGGTCAAGCGTCTTGGACTGTAGGTTATTGAACAGGATCGTTTCCACTTTGGGGGCATCGTCACTGCCTTCCACAAAATTGATGCCCTCATTTTGGGTTTCCCCCTTCAGATGCAGCGGCTCTATCTTGACAGCACTCGAAAGTGAGACGCTCTTCACGTTATCTTCCAGCACATCAATGTCAATAAGTAAAATCTTGCCTGAAAGAGTTAATCTCTTTATCAAACGAACATTTCCCTTTGCCTTTAAGGCAATAGGAGTGCCAACGTGAATGGGCGTGGCAACATTGGAAGTGCCTGCGTTAGCCAGCTCGCTGTTATTGCTCTCTGTGACAGGCAGTTCATCTGTAAAAGTTTCAAAGCCATAAATGTTGGAGAGCCGTTTGATGCCCTCAATTGACACTTTTCCGGGTCGCTTTATTAAAATGTCCGAGATTTCTGACAGGGGTACTATCAGTTCCGGATCTATCGCTGGCATACTCAAAGCAGTGGCTAGGGTCAAAGGTGACTTGCATACACCGCATGGAAGGATATTTCGTGGGATCTTTTGTCACTGGATTTTTTTTACGCTACGGCGAGTGCATCAAATGTCGCGTGCAAAACAAACGTGCTATTTAGATGCTAGGAAGATCGGAGGACTCTGGCGAGCCCAAACTTGTCAGATAAATAGCCAGCGAGTCCCCCGTGACTAGGCTAGTATTTTGCAGTTATCATCTTCACAATGTTAATCTTAGTTCAGTTTGTCAGACACTTTTAATATTCTTTATACAAGTAGTTAACATATATGCTATCACAGTTTGGCGATGGACTCTCTAGCAAACAGCTGATGTTGAGACTTAATATCAGCGCACATCATCCCTACAATTTCACTCCAATATGAATCGCAGCAACTCCAAAAGTCAGGTTCTCGTACCCCTTGCCAGGCACGTAGAACCCAGCTTTTCTGATCATGTTCGCAAAGGTCTCCTGGTCGGGAAACTTCCTGATACTCTCAACAAGATACTGGTAGGAGTCTCTGTCATTGGCAATCAATTGCCCCATCAAAGGGAGCAAAGAAAATGAATAGGCCTGGTAGACGTAGTCTAATGCGGAGTTTTCCACCTGAGAAAACTCCAGACAGGCAAATATTCCTCCCGGTTTTAGCACTCTATAGGCGGTATTGAGTCCCTCCTGGACATTTGTAAAATTGCGAATGCCAAAGGCAATCGTATAAACATCCTTGGAGTTGCTGGGAATGGCGTCCATTGTCTCTCCGTTCTGCTCAATGAACTGAATTCGGGAGGAGTTGGCGTAAGGCGTGGACAAACACCTCTTTGCACCCTCAGCAAGCATGTCTGGGTTGATATCAGCGACTGTCATCGTTGATTCAATGTCCCCGTACTTCTGTCTGGCATGGTCAAGTAGGCCAAAGGCAATGTCACCGGTTCCTCCAGCAACGTCTAAAAAGTGAAGGGGTTCATTCGAGTTGGGCCTCATTCCGCAATCAAGCTTGTCAATGAGATGCGCTTTCCATAAACGGTGGATTCCCAACGACATAACATCGTTCATGACATCATATTTAGATGCTACTGAGGAGAACACACTACGTACGAGCTTCTCTTTCTCTTCTTCTGCAACAGTCTTGAACCCAAAATGTGTAGTCTTCTGATCTTGTTGTAAAAACGTCGATTTTGTGGTGGAGAAAAATCTATTGTGCAAACGAGTTGTCGCACCTACCGTATTTAAAGCTTTCACGCTAATTAACTGTGGGCGTAACTGGATCATCATTTGGAAAGACGGCAATGAGCAATAAAACTGGGGATCTGTTTAATGTAGACCACTCGAACTATGAAGCAATAGATTGTTGAGGCCGAGGAAAATCTCGCTGCTGCTAGCTCGAACATTTCGGTGGTGTATGGGAGAATACAACTTTTGTGAATTTCTATATTTTGGGCGCTTCTTCACTGATTGAGTAGGCCTGTGTGCGTTATTCCTTGCTGAACCTAAGTCTCAGTATACAAGTAATAATGCCGTATTGGCTATTAATCCTGGTTTTGGTAGCAAAATTCATATCGATTGGGAGTGCACTAGCTCTGCAGGAAGCAGAAAATGAAAAAAATGAACTTATATGGGAGCGTTTGGGCCATTTCTCTTCTGAAAGTACGGCTTCACAAAGTGAAAATGAGGGTGGCTTCACGCTAAGGGGAAACCACAGTCTCTATGAAAATTTCATCAGTTTAAATAGCGGTGATGATGAGCACTACAGCTGCAAGTACAAAATCACAGAAATTCTAGTGCCAAGGGATAAACTTAACTTAGACGGTTTAAAAGACATTGGGTTCACTGACCCGGAATCCCAGTGTACGAAGGTTCATATTTCGGAGCCAGACAAAGATAATGGGGCCAATATCCCTATTTATATTCCTTTGGATGCCAAAGCCATTGTTCTTTATTCAGATGAACCGGCTGTCAATACTGAAGTTGTTGGTAACTCCCTGAGAGCAACAAGCAACCATCAACACGCGGGTTTTATTTTAGATAAAGTTCTGGGTCTGGTAGATTATTTCCTGCTGCTTCCAACAAAGCAGGTTGATTTCTCAAAAGTTGCACAGGCCAGTGTTCAGTCCAGCAGCGCAATGCCTAGTCTTCATTGTGGCAAAAGTCGCCTCCAGTTCCCTGTTTTTGTTCTACAGTTGCAGTCTAATGACGTTAAATTTAATTTTGAAAGAGAGTTTTTCAACCAGACGTACTTTGGGCAGAGGATTTCCGACAACTCTGTATTGTGCAACATCAGGGGACCCCGGAACAGCTATTGCCATAGGGCCATGAATGTAACAAACAAACATGAAGCATTAACGGAAGACGGAAAGCTTGATATCTACAACATAGCCGAACTATTCAACAAATCGTTTGAGTCAAAAAAACGGAGCAATTTGCTTGGCGAAACATTTACAATTCAAGTTTCTGATAACAAGCTGGAGTCCAACGGTGAGAACTACAAGAACGTGACTCAATGTCATATTGAGGATCAACAGTTGCAGGTAGAAAATGTTTCTCATTCGGAAAGGGCAACGCAGCATGCAGAGCAAACAGAGCGACTAAATCTGGTGGAGCAGCAATTACCCGCTGAACCAGAAAACCAAGAACACCACACGTGGAGCAAGACGGAAAATCCCCCCATACAGCACAGATACGTCGGCTCTGCAGATTTGACGGTAAAGAGAAGGCCGGCAGCATCTTGTAGAAATATTCGTTATTCTCAAGTAATATTTGTATAACGAAGACGTACAAGGGTTGATTAAAGAAACGTACATTGTTAGCGTTTCGATTAAAATCGGCATACACTGAGTTTACGATGATATCATAGTGTTACATAGCTTCGTCAGTAACGTCTTTCAACATTTTTATCTAAATAAAGTAAGTTGTCATTTTATCTATAAATGAAAGCTATCTAAACCTTACTTCGCACTTAGGAAAATATGACCAAATTATTTCTCCGAACAATCATTCGAAAATACTTATGTCCGATAACAAACTCCGCGGAGCTCATTCAGGCCAATATTTTCATATTTATAGGGTATCCTGTACTTTATGAGCCAGAGGTAATCCCGTAATTTTGATAGATCAGTTGGCCTAATTGAGGCCAATGGTTTCTGGACTCGAATATGCTTGCTGCTTAGATGCTTTTCTGCACGAGGGGACTGCTAATGGAACTTTCACTAAGCTTGCAGGAAATTCCGTTTGCCGGGAATAAATCTAAAAGTAATAACATTTTAGTGTACTTGACAGACGTCTGGGGCTACAGATTTATCAATAAGAACCTGCTGCTGCTGGCCGATGTTTTCGCGAAGGAGCTAGGGTACTTGGTGATGATGCCCGACTTGTTGAAAGAAGATCCCGTAAAACCCAAGTATAGGGGGGATCGGGCTCTGTCTCAGCAATGGACAGACCGGCACCCTTCTGAGGAGGTTAGTGAGTTAGTTAAGGGATTTTTAGGAGAGGTTAAGTCTATGTATTCACCTAAATATATGGTCAGTGTGGGATATTGTTTTGGTGCAAAATTTGCTGTTCAACAAGGAAAAAGAGACGGGGCTTTTGGAGCAGTGGCCATCGCTCATCCCTCTAGAGTTACTATGGAAGAAATTGACTCTCTAGCTGCTCCTTTGATAATCTCTGCTGCTGAAGAAGATTCTTCTTTTTCCAAGCAGTCTAGATTCAAGACCGAGGAAGTATTAGCGAGTAAGCAGTTGGACTATCAGATCACTGTCTTTTCTGGTGCTAAACATGGCTTGCTGTTAAAGGCGACCTGTCCAGACCTGCTGTGAAGTAAGCTAAGGAAAAGACGTTAGTAGACCAGCTGGCTTGGTTCAAAAGGTTTGAAACCAAGTGAGTTAACTTACAGTACGTCCGATCAGTTTATTAGTCTTCAAGTAAGAAATGCATGTAACTGCCTGCTCCGATACTTAATCATCTAAATCAAAATCAATCTTATTGTACACGCATACATAATTCTTGCTACTAATAAATCCTTTTCCTTTCCCGTTCTAATGTTTGATGATTGTGTTGATGCAATGTGAATTACGCATATCACTACTTGTTGTAGCCATACACTACGCTGGTGGGCTGGACACCACCGTTGGAGGTGGAGAGCGAGTCCGAGTGGTCTCTTGTCAACTCAAAAGGGTTTTTTGAAGAGTTATTTTTGAAGTAAATTGAGTCGTCGTCATATGATGAGTACCTGTTGTCCACAGGATGTTCCACAAACATGGAATCACGGTCATGTCCGCGCATGGCAGTCGCACCTAATGCGGCCAGTTCAACGTCTGATTTGTCATTAGCAATCTCTTGTTGCTCCTTAGGGATAAACGAGACACGGTCGTCCTTCAGTGGCTGGTACCTAGTGTCTGGATTCTTTCTGATAAGTGCCAAAGTACACGTAACAATTGTGAAGATCAACAAAATCAAAGCGACTGCTGCGTTAAGGATAAAATAAACAACCGCTGCAATAGAAGAGACAGGAGCAGCCTGGTTGAAAACGTTCGAGTAAAACAAGTAGAATATCGAATTTATCACGTTGACGACAACGATAAAGATGTTGAACGCATTAGTTCTCTTGTCCATGTACGGCCTGATAACGATGGTGGCGATGCAGTAAAGTAAGTCTAGCACAAAGACAATGACAGCCGCAACTTTTCCGTGTGTTTGAAGCACTGCAATGATAAGAGATCTAAACAGCAAGTAGGCGAGATAAACTCCAATCCAATAATAATGATGAGCCTTGTACATAGAGTAGAGAAAACCAAACTTGTTGAGGGTTTTCTGATCTCCGTACAGCTTGTAGGCTGGATTGTGGTATTGCCTACTGGAAGTGAAACCAGCATACAAAATTCTGAATAAAGCATAGATCATAAGGATCCACGTGACGGCCAAAATGAAGATAGCAAAGACAAGGCAGCCAGCCGAGTCGTTACGTGTAAACTCCCAAATACAGAGTAGAGAGAGCTGAGGAAAAGTGATAGAGAATAAACGGTAAAGACATCCCTTGATAATTCTGCCCCAGTGGGCTCTGAAACTAGCAACTCTGCTTGATTTCAAGTAACCCAGTCTCACACTAAGCTCGCATATGGCTTTGTAAAACACAAGCAAAACTATAAGCACAAACCCGATGAACAGAAAGAAGATAATTCCTGTCATAAACAAGTTGGAGATCTCAATGCCTGCTAAGAAAGCAACCCTCTGTATACCTCTAAGTACCAGGGTCTTCGAGTTAATGTCACCTTCGTCAGTTGTGTATAGAGAAGGATCATCCAGGACGTCCTTTAAGTTATCGGAAGCTCTTTTGAACAGCTTCAACTTAGTGAACAACTTCTGCACAGAAATCGAGTAAACGTTTCTGTTAGCTAAAACCGAAGTAATACTTCCTCCGGTAGCTTGCACGTACCAGTAAATAATAGACTGAATGAACTCGGTCTTGATGATTCCCATGGTCCACTGGAAGTTCTGCGCCCAGGAAGCGGCAATAGGTGGCACTTTGTTCACTCCCATCATAGCAGTGATAGCCAGTGTTTGGAAGTAGACAAAAAGAGATGATGCATTAGAGGCAATATGAGCGGCGGTCGATGAGTGTCCCAAGAGCGACACAAAACTGGATACTAACAAACCGATACCTGCGACTACTGCAATTGGCCAGGCAGCATATCTTGTCTGCACAGTTTTCCCGTTTTCCAAAATCGCCTGCACACAAGCAAGGGGTGTCTTTTGGTCAGAGTCGTCTGCGTCATAGACCACCACTTTGACATACGCATCCAAATCAGGGATATTATATCCGATTCCGGGAATTTTGGAAGCAACCCCGTCGTCAACTTGGTAGGTCTGGCCTCCAATATGGAGTCTTCCAGAAGAGATTGGGCAAATCGTAGCATAACCCAATTTACAGGCGTCAATTGTGAAATCGTAAACGTTGATACCGTAAACAATGACATTCACTTGCGCCTTGATCTTACCACTTATTGTAGAAATACCGTCAATGTCAAACACAATAGTGTTATTTTCCGGGAAAAATACGACGTCAAAGGTGGAAGCGGTGAACTGAGAGTTCTCCATGCATGTTAGGAGGGAGGTAGACATTAGCTTCCTCTGGGCCAGAGCAATGTTGGTGTAAATCAGCATGCCTGCCAGCGCGCTGAATATGTTGAGCCTCATAATGATGATGTGAGTGTTGATTGGGAAGTAAGGCCTATTGCCAATGGTAGGATAATAATGTGACCGGATCAAGCAGGACGTAATTAAACGTGGCCAGTTTGATAAAGATACTTGAGTGCAGCCGCAAATGGAGGCCGAATAAGGGAAGATGGAAGAGAAGAAAAGAGGGCCGATGAAAGTAGCAATAAGTCTAGCTGTTCAAACAATAACGGTCCCAAATATCCAGCACTAGCAGAAGAAAGGAACAAGAAGCAAAAAAAGAGGAAACCTTCTATCTGCGTCACCCTCTCAATCTCTGCAGAATACCTGTTACCAAAAAAAGTCAAATCTGATAAATTTTGATCTGAGACATACATAAAAAAAAGTAAGGAGCCGCATTTACCAGCCCCGTCGCGTCTCTCTAGTCGAAATCCGGTGCAGCAGTTTATTCTAAAAATAACCTTTCGTTATCCAGGGAAAAATATCACCGCATAGGGCAGGGTAACACCTGCCCTCTAGGGGAATTAAGTAACTTTGCACCCTTACACCAAATTACAAATCCCTACACCAATTGTTTTTTTCTCGGACCAAGATCATACAGGCCCAACGCTTCGCTTCCCCGCATTTCGTCTTCACTTCATGCGCTGCTTCAAATTGCACCAAAAAAGCATGTATGTGCAAAACGCCCAGACTTTGCAACAGATCCCCTCCACCTAATTCTAGCTAGTAGCCTCCATCACGTAAACACATTTGTGCGGCACCCTGCAGTACCCCTCCATTTGCCCCACTACATAATCCTTGCAGTTTCTTCCCTTCAGCCAAAAAAATTACTTCTAACGTCATTCATGCTAGTCACTTGTTAATTGAGCTGTAGATTCTGCTTGTCGTGCATATATATTACTACGGAGAGATCCGCCCAGATTTACAAAGGTTTTTTTTGACTTCACATTATTTCAGATTGTGCTTGTGTTGCTTATTGCGCTAGTGTTGCTTGTGCTACTTAATTCTATTACTGCTTAATTCACTTTTCCTTTGTTTTCTCCCTGATGTCGCACGAAACCGACCACTTGACTGCAGAGAAGGCTTTGGATGTTCCCCAAGGGTTTTTCGAGAGACATCCCTCCAAACCCCATCTTTCATCCTTTGAAGAGTACAAGAAATTATACAAGCAGTCTATTGAGGATCCCAATGAGTTTTTTGGAACAAAGGCAAAGGAGCTCCTCTCCTGGTTCCGCGACTTTGATGTCGCCAAATATCCCCCTGAGCCGGGGTTTGCTAGCAACCAGGGTGACTCTGCCTCTTGGTTTCTCAATGGTAAGCTAAATGCATGCTACAATGCGATTGACAGGTGGGCCATCAAGAACCCAAACAAGCCAGCAATTATTTATGAGGCAGACGAGCCTGATCAGGGTAGAACTCTGACATATAGCGAAATGCTGAAAGAAATTTGCAGACTTGCTAATGTACTGACGAATTTGGGAGTCAAGAAAGGTGACACAGTTGCTGTCTATCTGCCTATGATCCCTGAAGCGCTCATTACTTTATTGGCTATTGTGAGAGTTGGAGCCATTCATTCAGTAGTCTTTGCCGGTTTTTCTTCTGGTTCATTGAGAGACAGAATCAATGATGCTGACTCCAGGGTTGTAATCACGACTGACGAGTCTAAGAGAGGTGGAAAGATCATTGAGACAAAGAAAATTGTTGACGACGCCATCCTGCAGTGCCCTAACGTCACTAACGTGCTGGTTTTCCAGAGAACCGGAAATAAGCACATTCCTTGGAATGAAGGAAGAGACTTATGGTGGCATGAGCAGCTAAAGAAGTACCCTCCCTACTTTGCACCCGTCGAGATGGATTCGGAAGACACGCTTTTCCTACTTTATACCTCCGGATCGACCGGAAAACCAAAGGGAATTCAGCACTCTACTGCTGGTTACTTGCTGGGAGCGTTGCTATCGACGAGATACGTTTTTGATGTGCATGAAGACGATATTCTCTTCACTGCCGGAGACGTCGGCTGGATCACAGGTCACACATATGTAGTCTATGGTCCCTTGTTGAACGGAGCAACCACAGTCGTCTTTGAAGGAACCCCAGCATATCCTAACTACTCTCGTTACTGGGATGTCGTAGACAAGTACAAAGTGACACAATTCTACGTTGCTCCAACTGCCTTGAGACTGTTAAAGAGAGCGGGTAGCTCTTATGTGGCGAACCACAAGCTTGACTCTATCAGAGTGCTTGGTTCAGTAGGCGAGCCTATTGCTGCGGAAGTCTGGGAGTGGTATAACGAAAACGTAGGCAGAGGTAAGGCCCACATTTGCGATACATACTGGCAAACAGAGACTGGTTCTCACATTATTACTCCGCTGGCTGGTGTTTCGCCTACCAAACCCGGAAGTGCCTCATTTCCCTTCTTTGGTATTGATCCTGCCATTATTGATCCTATTACTGGTGAAGAATTGAAGGGCAACAGGGTGGAAGGTGTTTTGGCTGTTAAATCCCCATGGCCATCTATGGCAAGAACCATCTGGAATGACTACGACCGGTTTTTGGATACTTACTTGAAGCCATATCCTAACTACTACTTCACGGGTGATGGTGCTGCAAGAGATGCTGAAGGATTTTACTGGATTTTAGGAAGAGTTGACGACGTAGTCAATGTCTCAGGCCACAGGCTTTCCACCGCGGAGATTGAATCGGCTCTTATTGAGCACTCCAATGTGGCTGAAAGCGCTGTTGTTGGGTTCCCCGACGAGCTGACTGGCTCAGCTGTCGCGGCCTTCGTATCCTTAAAAAATCTCAATGGTAATGAGGACGTTAGCGACATCAAGAAAGAGCTGATTTTGACCGTTAGAAAGGAGATTGGGCCTTTCGCGGCTCCTAAACTCATTTTGCTAGTCAATGATCTGCCCAAGACGAGATCGGGTAAGATTATGAGAAGAATCTTGAGGAAGATTTTAGCTCATGAAGAAGACCAGCTTGGTGACATTTCAACTTTGAGCAACCCCTCAGTTGTTGACCATATTATTGGTGTTGTGAAGAAAGATGTCCGTAAGGCATAAAATTAGTATTAATATGTAGTGTCGCTAGTTTAAAGCTCGATGTACAACTTGTAATGCGCATCTCAAAATATTTTTGAAAATAATTTGATTTAATAAATGTGCCAAATATTTGAGGTTCCTGAATGTGATGCTAATGACAACTTGAGACAAGGCAGGATAATTCTACTTATTATATATATTAATGGAAGATGCCGCCGATGACCAGGTAACTAATTCATCGCTGCAAGAGTGGGGTTCTTTAGAAGACGACGACATCTTGCAGCTTATCAAAACTGAAGATCATGATGATGGGAAATCTAAGCAAACTCCGACGGTGGCGTCGTCTCTAGAGTCAAGTAGTCACAGTGCTCCAATACCGCTGGCACAAGCAAGACCTACGTCAGCTTCAGATACCTCCAATACAGCCCTATCATCTTTTGACTGGGGATCTCTCAAGGACGATGAGCTGATTGCTGCTGTTAATAAACTCAGCCAACAGCAGAAGCAGGCAAGCAGATCGAGCCAAGTAAGTGAGCTTATCGAGGCAAGCCAAGCTGGTTTTCTTCATGACCAGACGTTTTCTTTTGAGCAACCACAAGACGATGAGGCTGAAGGCAAAGAGCTAGAGTTTGGAGACTATGAGACATACTTCCGTGCCAAAAGGACCAAACAGCAAGAAGCGGATGATGAGTACATCAGCTTCATATCTGAGAACACCGACCGAAAGTATGACCCAATTTTCAAGGGTTGTATTGTGTATGTTAACGGGAAAACCAAACCCGATTTGCCTGAGTTACATAAGTTGATCATACTACACGGTGGGACATTCCTGCACTATCTTCCTGGTAAAACATTTGTCACTCACATCATAGCAGAGAATTTGACACCACGTAAGCGAATAGAATTTCGAAACTACAAAGTGGTGAAACCCTCCTGGGTAACAAAGTCGGTCGAAAAGAAAAAGCTAGAGCACTGGAGCGATCATATGCTGATATATAATGACTATGGGCAGACTCGGATTCCGTTTAAGTTGATGGAAAGCGAGGAAGATCACAAAGATGAGTTAATCACTGAAGATAACGACAAGGAGAATACGGGCAACAAGGATAAGTTTCAAGACCTGGTGACTCTGCCCGACGCAAATGCATCAGATGCACCTGATGATGAAGTGGCCGAAGTAGAAAATCTGACACAACCAGATAGTGATTTCGAAGGTAGTCAGCACGAAGATATCGCGGCACCTGATCGTGCTTTGAATGCAAAGCATCCGGATTTTCTCAAGTCCTTCTTTGCCAAGTCGCGGCTCCATCACTTGAGCACATGGAAGGCAGAATTGAGAGCTGAGTTTCTTAAGAGTGCTTTACGGAAGCTTGAAAACGATGGCAAAAAGAAACAGAAGACGCCACCAAATAGACAAGTGATTGTTCATGTAGATTTTGATTGCTTCTTTGCGTCAGTATCCGCATTGAACCATAGACCACCCATCGATATCAATACACGAGCAGTTTGTGTAACTCATGGAGGAAGACATGCTGATGTGTCTTCGTGCAGCTACGCTGCCAGAGAAAAGGGAGTCTTTAATGGAATGTGGCTCAGGGAAGCACGACGCCTATGCCCTGAGCTTATCACTTTGGAGTATCACTTCGATGAGTATGAAAAAGTTTCAAAGACATTTTACGACATTCTTTTAGGGCTGAAGGTTGACTCAATCCTTCCCGTCTCAATAGATGAAGCTCTCATTGATATCAGCTCACTTGTGGAAGCGGGGGAATCGGAAGTTGATGTGATGCAGAAGATCAAATCAAGCGTGATGGAGAAGACTCGATGCTCAGTGAGTTGTGGGTGTGGACCCAACGTTCTCCTAGCAAAACTGGCTCTCCGAAAGGCCAAACCGGACGGTTGTTTTTCTGTACTTCGGTACTCAGAGGACCAACTAAAGCTGTTCCTCTCCCAAGTCAATTTCCAGTCATTACCGGGTATTGGTAGCTCTATCTATCATAAACTCGCTACTGAACTGGACGACAAAAATTTGGTTTTATGCAAGCTGTGGAATGTTTCCAAAGAACGACTCGTGAAACTGTTCGGTATCAAGACAGGTGCAACTATTTATGAGCACGTTCGAGGCGTTGATGATACCTCTATCAATATTCTCGAGAACCCTGAAGAGTTTATGAGGAAGAGTGTATCTGTAGAAGTCAATTGGGGTATAAGATTCGACACTAACAGCGAAGTGGAGGATTTTTTAAGTCGCTTGGCGGCAGAAATAAGCGAAAGGCTCACCAAATTGCAGGTGATCGGTTCACAACTTACTTTAAAACTAGCAAAGAGACACCCAAGTGCCCCAATCCAGCCTCCGAAATTCATGGGCATGGGCCATTGTGAGTTCACCACAAAGTCGTCAAGATTAGGATTGCCCACGAGAGAGCTAGGCCTTTTGTCGAGCGAAATGAGGTCTCTATGGAGATATTCAATGGTCCCACCTAAGGAATTAAGAGGAGTAGCGGTAGGTGTCTCGAGGCTTGTAGACGAGGGGAAGATGCAGCAAGACACTGCACAACGTAAATTACCGTTTAAGAAGGCCAAGGATCCCTTTATATCTGCCCCAGTTCTGGTACCTCAGAAAGAAGAGGTTTTGAGACGCCCTAGTCCCGTCAAGGCAGAAAAAAGCGCTCCAGGTACTACCATAATGAACTCTGAGATTAACTGGGAAGCTTTTAAGGAGCTACCCATTGAGATCCAAGAGGAAGTGATAAGTGAACTGCGTAATCGAAGCTTTTTGGTAACTGAAGAAAAGAAGAAAGGAATTCTAAAGTACGTTACAAGGACGCCGTCACCAAAAAAAGGGTCTTCGAGGAAGCCAACACCAAAGACACCATCTCCTGTCAAAAGGCGTAAAGTATTAGCTCCTGAAATTCATGCTAGCGTTGTGAGTGAATTACCAAAATCATTGCAAGAGGAGATTTTGCAGGACTACGGAGTAGTAGAGGAAGTTTCAATAGCTGAGCCTGTTGTTCTTTTCGATAGAAATACCAAACCTATTGACGATAAATGGTGCAAAGAATACTATCAGAGACCTACATTTCAGGGAATAAACAACCTCGATCTGTTGATACTAAAGTTGGATGAATGGGTAGAGTTTAGTATTGCTTTTGAGGGTCCACATGAACGCGATACAGAGTTATTTCTTGAGTTTATCAGGATTATCCGTAGGTCAGAAATATCCTACGTCTTGAACGTTATAGATAGCCTGAAATCTACACTAAAAAAGTGCAAAGTCCTGTTGAAACAAGATATAACTACAGGAGTGAAAGAGTGGGAGAGAGTAATTTCTCAGTTAGAAAAGATTGTCTGTGATATTACGATTGACGATATATGCTTCGAGTATTAATATGTATATGAGTATTCGGCGCCCAATCCTAATGCATCAAATGCTATCCTACAGAGAGTCACAGCGATCGCTGGGATGCCCATGTAAACTATGAGCCTCACTATGATGTCGAGGTCATATCTTGGCTTCCAAGCAGCGCACTCTTCTTCGCTGTTATGGTCCTTTTTCATTCTTGTTTCTCTGGCCAAAGAGGGGAAGATAACCGAGTGGATTGGCCTCAGCAGTCTTGTGAGAAGAGATTTTGAAAAGGCCTTCCAAGAGACGATGGCAATAACTCCAAAAAGGACTCGCGACAGCGATTTAGTAAATCCAAGTTGCTCATAACTGTACGGTATAAGGCAAGGCTCTTTAGGGTTAGCCAATGCATAAGAGGAGGCACTAAGGAACCAATGCGACAGTTCTATGCCCATTAAAACACCGATGAAAGCGACTCCGTCTTCGAAGCATGGGCAAGGGTCAACGGGAACTGTGTGATAGTATATCAGGGCGTAATAAAATCCTAATATCACTATGGGGACATACAGAGAAGGTGTGAATACGAACTGGTCCCAAATATCGCCGAAGAAGGAGCGGAACACGACCAAGAATGCACCAATCAGGGCGCCTGTAAGTAGGTCTATGTAGCCATGCATCCCGCAATAGATTCTTCCAAACACCATGGACCCAAAGTAGAGAACCAGTCCAAACAGGCCAACCAGGTTGTACGTCAGTGAGTGGTCAGACCAACTGTAAAAAAGTCTTTCTAACATTAATAAGGTGACACCCGAAGCATTGGCTGTGTGGCTTGACGGACAGCCATATTCTTTGGCAGTATAATGACTAAGCGTAATTCTGTGTACAGGCGGAGATCTAGGTCTGGGCAGACAAAGGTAGTCCTTGAAGTAGCCACTAAGGTATATTCCCAGACCTAGGACAATTACCAAATCCCTAAGCAGCCTCAGGTCTCCAAACCATGCTGGAATTGGCAGCATAATGACGTAAAATGTGTGCGATCCCAAATTGGCTGAGTAAGGAAAGTAGAGATCGCCCCACTTGGACCGTGTTTGCTTCTGAATACGGTGCAAAGAAGGCGTCTCCTTTTCCACATAACGCAATAGCTGCGATCTGATAGCAAAACGCGTGGGCGATAATTTGGACTTGTAAAAAGTCGCAGATTTCAGGCCTGAATCGTGTTTCGAGGTGTTGAACAGTTCATTCGACGTCTCCAGTTGCTTGTCAAGCGAGTCCGAGGACTCTAAGTTCCTTGCGTCAGCTAGGGTGTCCGGCAATAGGTTGCTCATTATGCCTGTATGGCTATAGCCGTGCAATGCTTATCTAAGTCAAATACTAGCCCACGTTGGAATTCTTGGTGACAATAGGGAATTTTTTTGTCAAAAGCAACGATGTATACAGCGCCGAAGTTAATATAGTTCTTCGTACGGCTATGACATCAATAGATGAAATGAAGTACAGATATGCTATCGTTTCTTGTCTATGAAAAATGGATGGAGATGAGATTTCGGGCCGCAGTATTTAGGGGTGCGAAAAATGCTATGGACTTTTCAGAGAGGTTTGGGGAGTAGATGGTTTGGTGCATGGGTCCGCAATAAGGCGATAGTGAGACTGATACTGAGAGAGAGAGAGTAATGAGACATAACGCGATCTCTCTATGGTCCGCTCATAGCAGTGGAGTTTTTGGTTTCTGAGATTAGCATGCCTATGACACTGGTCATGTGTTCGGCCTAGAATTTAGTTTAATCAGGCTGTGCAATGCTACAAGACTCAATACCTGAAATAAGATCGGACACTAATTAAGCTGTTGAACTTTTGATCTCACACAGAGGTCGACTACGTGCTCCTTTCATTGTACTATTACACTTCCACTTGCACTCAATATTGCACCCCCTTGGCACTCCGAAGACGGACGTTACCGCATACGGAAAGAGGTAAACAGCACGCGTATCTCAGCAAAGTGCCCGAAATAGATATATTTGAAAAAAGTATTATGCTGATTGAGTTTCACTATCGCATGGAGTATGCGACAGACGTTGTTCCTTGTTTCGAGTACCCTGCTATTTATACCCAACTCTGATCTATGAGCACCGATTTGTTCATCAAACCCGAAGGGCTGGGTAGCAGCTACAAGCTGCTCGGCGAAGAAGTTTATGAAAGCGACCCTAACTATAAGTTCAAAATTGTTATTATAGGCGATTCTGGTTGTGGAAAAACGTCGTTGTTTACAGCTTTCATCAATGGTGAACTGCCCTCCACGTATGAACCCACAATATTTGAAAATAAGAGGGCTTTACTTAGGGATGAGAGCTCAGGGAAGATAATAACCTTAGATCTATGGGACACAGCTGGCCAGGAGGACTACTCAAGACTCAGGAAGCTCAGTTACTCCGATGCAGATTTGATCATTGTTGCCTACTCTGTTGATTTCGTCCATAGTTTAGAGAACATAATGCTGTCATGGGCACCCGAGATCGCAGAGTGTTGCCCTGACACGCCAACAATCCTGTTGGGACTCAAGTGTGACATTCCGTCAAAAGTGGACCCAAAGCAAGCACACGATCTAGCAGTTGATCTTAACTGTTATGCCCATATGAAATGCTCGGCCAAAGAATTTTACAATGTGAATGAGGTGTTCAACTGCTGCATTAACACAATCCTAAACGTCGCCAATGTCAACCTACAGACCCAGACCAACCACAGACACTCCTTCATACCGCGCCACCACAATAATAATAATGACTCTGACGAACTAAAATGCTGTACCATTACCTAATATTGTATATCTACTATAGCTGACTTTTTATTTCACGATGTCCTATCTAAGTTCCTGAAAGATTTCGACGAATAGGAACTGTTTGATTTATGATTACATAGTCTAATTTGCGCAGTTAAAACGTGAGGCCACAGACTCAATTGGGTCCGCTATATGACTTGCATGTCCTGGTAAGACAGAAGTATGTCCTTTACTCTCAGTTACTCCCAATCCAAGGAATCTTCATTATGTCTATTTGTTACGTTGTTGTTTGCCGATCTCCATCAGCCTTACGTATAAAATACCCGCAAAAATGGGACATCAAATTTTTTTTTGAATATTTTTTTCATTCTTATGTTCTTTTATCGGCTCTTGACTTAATTCAGCTACCAAATAGTTGCTCATTGAGTGCATGCTTAAAACGCGAATTGGTTCCCGTTTTAAGCTACTTAACACTATATTGGAAAGATCGTTCCGTAATATGGTGGAGAAAACTAGCGATTTTACTGCTACTCATTTGACAGCTGGCCATGTTTCTCTTGAGCCTAAGCAAAAAATGCCAGCCACCAACCTAGCAAAACAACAGCTGAGCCATGCGCGTGGCACTAAGGGTGGGAAAAAGTCAAAGAGAAAGGCAAAGAAGCTGAGCCCAGAGGCAACATCTCCTATGGGTGTCTTACTTCTGAAGGAGATTCCTGAGATTTGTAGAGAGTATGGGCTCTCGGAGCTGCTCATCACGAACCCAGTAAACAAGATCCTGAACGACGAAGAGACCAGAAAAATTTACAACAGAGTTGTAGAGGACGTGGAAATAATTAGGTATAGCTCCAATGGTGATGGTCTCGCTCTTTTACCTCATCCAGAGACTCCCGAGGGAAAACAGGTCGCAATAGTTCCATTTGCAATGCCCGGAGATATTGTCAAGGTGCGTGTGTTTATGACGAAGCACCAGCACGTAGAGACCGATCTGCTCGAAATTACTACGCATGCACATGAGCGCAAGATGGATCTCGTGAAATGTAAGTACTTCGGTGTCTGCTCTGGTTGCCAGTACCAACAAATTGAC
The DNA here is from genome assembly GCA_003706235.2 of Wenyingozyma naganishii. NCBI lineage: Eukaryota > Fungi > Ascomycota > Pichiomycetes > Pichiales > Pichiaceae > Wenyingozyma > Wenyingozyma naganishii. Next base: position 332,161 of record PPKS02000001.1, on the reverse strand, counting down.
TACGAGCAACAATTATTATTCAAACAGAACACAGTGCGTAATGCTTTCCGTTATTTTGCTCCCAGGCTTGTGGCTATGGGAAAAATTCCTGATATTAGCCCAACGGTAGAGAGTCCTCTAAAGTATGGCTACAGAACGAAACTGACTCCGCACTATTCTGTGAGCAGATTTGCCAGTAAGGAAAAGCTGCCCAACGTAGGTTTCGGGGCAAAGGGCCGACCAGAATGGCGTGGTGATGCTGTTCCTTTAAGAGATTACCCGGGAGAAGTAATGGACATTGAGGACTGCATTATCGGTACGGAAATTGTGCGTAAAGGTATGGACAACGAGCGCAAGCAGATGCAAAAGACGCTGGAGGAGACGGGAAAATTGAAGCATCAATCAGCCACTGTTTTACTGAGAGAGGATACGAAACTGGCAGGGGATGAGTCGAAGCTGATTGGATCAAAGGATATTTCAGGTGAGTTGATCGTCCTAAAAGTGGGAGACCAGCTGAAAACATGTGTCACGGACAACAATGCCGTGGTATCTGAGGTTGTCAACAGGCTAAACTTTGATTTTGTGGCTAATGAGTTTTTCCAGAACAACAACTCGATACTCCCAAAGATCCTTGGGTTTGTAGCTGATCATATCGCAATTGAAGGAGTAGAAGAAAGGTACCTTGTAGACGCTTACTGTGGATCTGGTCTTTTCAGTATTTCTCTTAGTAACAAAGTGACCAAAGCCCTGGGTGTGGAAATTTCTGCCCAGAGTATAAAGTTTGCAAAGCACAATGTTAAGATAAATGGTATCAAAAACTGCGAGTTCATAGAGGGTAAAGCTGAGAAGATATTCGAAACGATCGACTTCCCAAAAGACTCAACATCTGTGATTCTAGACCCTCCTAGAAAGGGATGCGACGAGCTTTTCCTCAACCAGCTTGCGGACTTCAACGCTAAAAGAATTGTCTATGTTTCGTGTAATGTGCATTCACAGGCACGTGACATTGAGTACTTTTTGAACGAGACGCCTAACGGTAAGAACTATGTTGTTGACAGTGTTGGAGGATTTGACTTCTTCCCTCAGACGCATCATGTGGAAGGTGTTGCTGTTCTAACGAGGAGTTAGTCGCTGAATATTGATTGACTAATCAATCAACTTCACAATTCACATTGATGTGTTCACTCAAGAAGTGGAGAACAAAATATATTCTAATTAGTTTGGCATGATGTATAGATTCAATGGCATGGAAATGATAAGCGCAAATGACTCATGTGTAGAGTCAGTTCTGGTCTTGATTAATTTACTTCATAATAAAAAAGTCACAAAATACAGGGGCTGGCCCTGCAGATATCCAACTAAATACACGCCGCATCACATACAAAATACATACGCTACGACTGAAAAAGAACTAGTAATAAAACACCGCTGGTAGTATACAATAGAGAGAAACTTAGGAGACTGATTTGAGGTACTCAGCCTTAGCCAGTTCGTATCTCTTCTTGTCCGCCTCAGCCTTAGCCTCGTAAGGCGCCTTACCAGCCTCGTCCAAAGCCTTCCATTTCTCACCAAGGATCTTACCGATCTGACCGAACGCAATGCCCGGGTTCTCGGCTCTGACGATGTCTCTTTGCTCGTTAGCAAAGAACATGTACGCAGAGAGCGATCTCTTTGGGGCGTTTGGGTCTGTTCTGTTAGTATGGAAGGTTTTCTTAGATGAGTGAGTCTGTAGTATCCTGCGGTTCAAGTGACCAAATACACAGATCTCCAAACCAGTAACACAATTGACCACCAATAGCAGAACTCATTAAATGCACTTACCCTTCTTCTTTCTAGTAGATTTTGATTTACCAGACATTTCTAAACGTTGGAGTTAGTAAGAGATCACACAAAGAGAGAGAGAAATCCGCACGGTAAATATAGCGATAAACAAACCGAGCGCGTGTCAGAGCTTGCGCTGTCCGCACAAGCGTAATCGCGGGAGAGAGCGCGTCGCATACACGGTGCTAGGTGTGACTATATGGAGCCACCTCTCGTATTTCGCAACTTATTAGCCCCGCACACCCGTGCACCAAACTCCTGCGGGCATTTTATCAACATTTCAGTTATCGCATCGCAATTTCCCACACTTGTTTATAGCGCCCCCGTATCCAGTTTTTATTTGGTCCCGTAGGCAACAAGAAGAACTCTCAGACAACAAGTAAAAGTGTATTGACGACGCAACTGATGTGTCTTTGACGCGGTTTCGCCTTATTCTTGTACACACGTAATCGGTGTTCTTTATTCCCTCCCAATTGCCGCATGCCTTGACACTACCGCATACAATTCCCCCACACCTTAATTAATAAACCTGTAAACGATGCAATTTAGTCAGTCAACTGGCTGAAAAGTTCAAATCTGCGTAAAGCGTGTGCATTGTTTATCAGGTGAGGGCATTGTTGGCAAGACATTGGGTTCGGATTGGAGCGAAAAAATTCCCGTGCTTATTTTTGCAAGGCATACATACTTTCCTAATTGACTATTGGTAATACTTAAGAAAAAGGGAGCAAGCAACTCCCATAGTTAATTTTACTTAGTTAAATTTTGCTGCTTTTTAAAGGGAGTAAGAGCGAAAAACACAGTGTGGCGAGATGGAGCAGCTGCCCGCGAGCGGAGAAATGGCGGGCGGGTAATTGAAAAATGGTGCAAAGGTGTCATTCATAATCCTGTAGTGCAAGTGTGAATTTCATTTATACCCACTGAACTTTCCCTACACGTCTAAGAGTTGTTATCCTCCAATAGTTTTGGTGTGGACAGTTTAACCACCTTTTTCCTTTGCCAATTATATTTGCGTCATGGTATGACATAGGCAAAAAACTACGAGAAAAAAGGAGAAATAGTCTTTACAGGTGAATCGGAGAGGAGCCTGGCCTTAGATTAGGCCTTATTGTCTCTAGTAAAATCGTTAACCCCGTACTTTCAATTCTGGTCCTGCTTTCCTGCATTAGGTTTACTCAGTAGCTACAGTCACTTGTACACAGATTTGTGTATTTAGATACATCGGTATGTAAGACAATTTAGTCATGATAACATGGATGCCGAGGTCTTTCATAATCCCAGACGGACCCATTACTCTATCCGCTACTACGCTAGGCGATTTGCATTGAAGCGCTCAGAAAAAAGATCTTTCGTTTCCATAGTTGTAGCTACCATATCCCTGGTAAGGCTGGTTCTGGTAGTACTGAAAGCTATTAGCGCCAGGTGCCTGGTTTTGTGATGCTGGCATCTGCTGGTGCTGTGGTGTCTGCACATGTTGGGGTTGCTGTAGCTGGTTAAAACCAGCATTGGGCTGATACTGACCATACTGTTGCTGCATGAGCATCGCTGGGTTCACAGGGTACTGCTGAGGGATCTGCTGGGCTTGAGTCTGGACTGGAGCCTGCTGCTGTTGGCTGTGAGCCTCATCAGAAGGCTGCTGTCCCTGCTGAGCAGGCTGTCCCTGGTGGCCCTGCTGCTGCTGGCCCTGGTACTGGCTATAGATCTTCTGCGACTGCTGGTAGTTGGCACCAGCAAAAGAGTTTTGTGGCTGCGACTGAGGAGTGCCACTAGACTGCTGCTGCTGATGTTGTTGCTGCTGTTGCTGCTGTTGCTGTTGTTGTTGCTGTTGCTGCTGAGCGTAGTTCATGTAGTACTGCTGCGTAGCAGGGTTCGTCTGTTGGTAGTAAGGGAAGTACATGTTGAAGTAGGGGAAGAAGTTAGCAGGAACTCCCATCATTGGGTTGACTCCGTTAACACCAGGAGTTGCAGTAGCTGGGGCAGATGTAGGAGTACCATTGGCATTGGCACCAGTAGCGGTAGCTGGCAATCCGACATTAGCTGCAGGAGACGTACCCGCTGCAGCAGCGGCAGCAGCCTGCTGTTGCAAAAGCTGCTGGTACTGCTGAGGATCGTAGGCAGCTTGGGCACCCTGTGTGGCCTGATTAGCTTGAGCAGCTTGGGCTGATCTAGACGCTTGTAGGTAGTTGTTAAGATCGGCGTTGGAGAACTGGTTATAGTACTGGTTGTCATATTTTTGAGCTGACTGAGCTGGTTGCACTGGCTGGGTTGGTTGAGTTGGTTGCGCTGGCTGTGTCTCAGTAGTTGGCTGGATCTCAGCTGTCTGGCCATGTGGCTGATTTTGGGCCTGGGCCTGGGCCTGCTCGTCCTGCAGAGATAACGAACCAAAAGAAATACCGTCAACCGCGCCAACTTGAGCAGCAGAAGAAGGCAACACAACAGGCGCGTTCTGTGTCCTCTTTGGCTTAGTAGCATCCGTCTTCTTGGCACGCACAGGTTCCTGTCTGTTCTTCGCCTCGGCAATTTGAGCTTGAACGCTGCTGTCTTCAATTGACTGAGGTTGTTCAGTCTGGACTTGTTGAGTCTGCTCAGTCGAATCTGCCTTAAGCTTGGTCTCAGCTGATGGGGCAACCTGAGTTGGCTTTGCAACAGGCTTCTTAAGAATTTTGGGCTTGGGAGTCGCAATCGCAGCCCACGACAACTGCTCAGAAGCAGCTGGTGCAGCAGGCTCAGTCAAAACAGGTTCAGTTACGTCGGGTTTCACTGACTTCTCTACCTTCTCCTTTGCCTCTTTGAATGCCTTGGGTTCCTTGGGGAGTCTCTTGGGCTTCTCAGGCACATCACTCTTCTCAGGTACACTTTTCTCGGTCACTTTGGGCTCCTCGCGCTTTTCCTGTACAGGCTCTGGCTCCTTCTTTTCCTCCTTTGGCTTTGACAGAGCAGATGCCCATGACGCACCACTCACTGGGACAGCAGAAGCTGAAGGAGGAGTACCGGCTGTTGTAGAAGAAGCTGTTGCGGGGCCAGCTGCTGAACTAGAGTTGGTAGTACTGGTCTTTGGTTTCCTCTTTTCTCTCTCCTGCTTGGGCCTCTGTGCTGTAGATTTCTTTATCTTGTCTGATCTGTCAGATTTCTCAAACTTATCCTGTCTGTCACTTCTATCCTGTCTATCGCTTCTCTCGGTTTTCTCAGTCTTGTCGCTCAACTTGCGCTTCTCCTTTGGCTGCCTCACTTGAAACTCGTCCTCTCTCTTGGGCTTCTCTTTATTGACCCATTTGGAAATCCTGCCCGTGAGAATACCTTCACTGATCTCCTCTATATTCACATTGACAATCTCGTCTTTGATTAGATAGAAGTCGTCTTTAGTCCAGTCAGGAAATATATCTGTCAACGTTCTTACTTTGCTTTGGAAATCTTGGGACGTGCTGGCGTTCGCCCTCTTGGGGCCGCTGCCATTGCCGGTCACCTTGCCCTTGCTACGCTTGCTTGAATGGCTATTCGTGTCCACTGTCTCTGACTTGTCTGACATTTGTGTGGTTTTCTATGTGTTATGAATACTATGAGCACAAGGCCGTTGTAAGGTCAGCTCACTAGTGTTACTGTAGACTGTGACTGTGATGCGGAAGAATGCAGGTTTGTATGTGACTACAGGTGTAGATGTGACTAAGCTGCGCGGTAGTTGGCAATGTCTCTGTATGTGTCTGTGGTATTCAGTCCTTGCGTCTCCGTGCTGCTCACTGCGCTTCCACTGCAATTGCCCTGTAACTCTTGTCAGTCTTTTCCAAAGTAATTTGCAAGCCTTGCTTGGCCTATTTTTCTCCAGTCTTCGAGAATTCCAAAAAACTTTCAGTGGGCGTGCACTGATCAATTTAGGGGAGGGTAACTGACACAACGGTGATAGTGATAGAGACACCGGAGTTCAGCGTGCAAGATAGTACGTTGGCATTGCTAAGGGCGAGCTTAGAGACCCCACTAGCCCAATACTGTCCCAATGGAAAATCTGACTCATAAAATTTCAAAATATTGGATTATTATAGCTGAAGTTAAGAGGAAAGCACATGCAACGCTGTGGTCGCGCTAATCATGAATGGTGACCTTAAAAGAGCACTGAAAACAACGACAGCTACTTTAACCGCTTTTATAGTATTCACTCACCAAGGCGCTCAAATGTCAAAAGTAACCACTTACAATCTCATTGGCTTAAACAACTTATTTACGGTAATCACTAATAGCTACGTTATTCACGCCCTACTCAAACTCAAAAGTTGAACTACAATTGGTCTTTGGTGTGGAACACCTCAAGCGCCTGCGTGATTCTGGCAGACATGGTCTTCTCACCTTCTCTAACCCAAACTCTAGGGTCAAAGTACTTCTTGTTGGGCTTGTCGGCACCCTCGGGGTTGCCCACCATGGACATAATGTAATCTTTCTTGTTGAGCACGTAGTCTCTGATACCAGTCAGGTAGGCATATTGACAGTCTGTATCGAGGTTCACCTTCACTACACCATTACCGATAGCAATATTGAACTCCTCTTGGCTGGAACCAGATCCTCCGTGGAAGACCAAGAACAAAGGCTTCAAGTTCTTGGAACCAATGTGCTCTTTTGCGTATTTCTGGTGGTCTCCCAGAATACTTGGCTTCAGCACAACGTTACCAGGCTTGTAGACACCGTGCACGTTACCAAAGGCAGCAGCAATGGAGAAGTTGGGGGAAATTGGGGAAAGAGCCTCGTAGACCTTGAAAACGGTCTCAGGCTGAGTGTACAGAGTCTCCTTGTCAACGTGCTCGTTGTTAACACCATCTTCCTCACCTCCGGTGATACCAATCTCCATCTCGAGCCATTGGTCAATCTTAGCCATACGCTTGAAGTACTTAACACAGGTAGCAATGTTCTCATCATCGTTCTCCTCGGATAAGTCCAACATGTGAGAGGAGAATAAAGGCTCTCCGTGCTCAGCATAGTACTTCTCGTCCTCCGCTAGCATGCCTTCGAACCAAGGCAGCAGCTTCTTGGCACAGTGGTCGGTGTGCAGCACGACGGGAATATTGTAGGTTGGCGCAATGGCACGAATGTACTGGGCTGCAGCAATGGCACCAGCAATAGAAGCCTCCTGGTTCTTGTTGGCAACACCCTTTCCAGCAAAGTAGGCAGCACCACCTTGAGATGTCTGAAGGATAATGGGAGAGTTAGAATCTCTGGCAGCCTCCAAAGCAGCAACGACAGTTGAAGACGATGTCACATTAATGGAAGGGATGGCAAAGTTCTTCTCCTGAGCGTAGAGGAACAGGTTCCTCACGTCATCGCCGTAAATGACACCGGTCTTTCTTTTAAGAAAATCTAAACCCATTTTGTGTAACTAACTTGTGATGTGGATAGCAGTTAAAAAGAATACAGCACAGAAGTAACAATCACTTAGTACAGTATCAATTGATCGAAATTAAATCACTAGATCAAAAGAGTGTCTAAAAAAGATAGTAGCAAATAAACTAACCGATACTGTGGGATATTTATAACAGTGAAATAACGCAGCCTAACGCAACGATGGGACGACTAATTGGGAATTCTGTGTCATTCAAAAGGCACAGAAAAAACCGAGCGAGCCTCAGTACAGCAGGAGAGCTGCAAAATTGCTGCCCGAAACCGCCAACTGCATGAAATGGCACGAAAATTCTCCGGGCCTGTCTGAAGCGGATCGGGTGGTTTAGCGGTGGGAGGTGTCTGAGGGGTTAGCACTACCATCTAAAACCATCCGGGTGACCTGATTCTATGTAGAGTAAACGTCATTATATGTATGCTATGCTACGACTTGCTTCGATTTTTGCTCCAGGGTCTCCTTCTATGTACCGTTTGATCAGCTGACACACTGCAATGCCACTGAAGAGACTCTGTGCACCATATTCAAGTTTGCTGCACGATCCCGGAATTATAATCGATTGGCCCGTAATAACTCCGAATATGAATAATTAACCGAATGCCGGCACGTTGAGTAGGCTAATACTGGTGGAGAAAATGCAAGTAACATAGCCGGTTTTTATTTACTGGAATGGTAGCCGTTGGGTATAACGACTTTCCTAGTCTAGTTCGTTGTACCTGCGGTCCCAACTTGTCAGTTCTAGCAAAATCCTTGAAAAATTACATTACGTCTTTACTTACTCCGAATATCAATAGCCATAACAGTGCCATTGCATCGTGACTAGCTAAAATTCTAACTCGTACTTGTTCAGTAAGTGCACCTGAAAGTGATAGGTAAACCCATGGACCCTCTCCGATTGTATGATACGTCAAAAGGCTTCTTGCATAACAAAAGCCTCATCAATTTCCCAATGTAAGGTACCTTGAACACATTGGACTAGCAGATTCTTAGAGTATATATACCTTCGCATTCGCGCGCTCGCATCCGGTCACTTATCCCCGCAAACTCATGTTTCGCCGGCCCTCCTACTGTTACAAGCGACAATCTTCAGCTTGTCTACTGTGACATTCTCGTTATTGTCCAACTTCACATTCACATCCTTAATCACGAACGTCCATACATCATCGCAGAATCTGTATGTATGTAAGTGGCCCTTAAAGTTGAGCTTTGCCTTGACGGAGTCTCGCAAGTTGTCTGAGGTGATTCGGTCAAAGTTGCTCATTACCTTCATCGCCAATTGCGGCTGTATCCGCTGGTCGCTATGGAGGTTAGTAAATTGCATATGAAATGCCGAGTTGAAGTGTGGCAGCGGTACGGACAATTATATCTTCTGTGTTGATTCGAGGGCGCATTAAAACTGTCGCTTCTCTCGTAACAATTGCCTGCTCATTACTAACACCAACAACAATCAGGAAAGACTCAAGGCAAGTTATTGATGCTTGCAATACATATCTCCTGCGCGGTAAGTGAACAAATCACCTGTGTATGTATTTCAAGCATAGTTGTAGCCACCGTCATAACTATATTGTGTGTCCTCTTCTTGCATATACTTACACAATCAACATGTCCAGGGCGTCCGCCAAAGACATGCCCACCGTGCTCTTGCGGTAAAACTCGTAGTAAGCTGCACCGTTCATTGTAACGTATTCTCTATTTCTCCAGTCCTCCGGTGCCACTTTCGTTGTTTCGTTTCCAAGGTTCATCTCAATTACTTCAACTTACTTAATTTCGCCATTTTTTAGGCCTGCTGACGTAATCGAAAAACGAGAGCTACGAAAAACAGAAGTTTCAACGGAGTGTAATAATCGTAACTTCTTTTAGTGATACCTTTTATCTTCGCCTCTGTCGGTTCAAAGCCATTTCTTTGCGATTGTCTGGGTCTCCCCATGTCATCTACTATCTTTTACAAGTTTAGCTCGCAGAAGGATTTGAGCAGAATAGTCTTCGACGGTACAGGTATCACAGTATTTGAACTCAAGCGAGAGATACTCCAATCGAACAAGCTCACCAACACTGCTGATTTCAATCTACTTATATACCATTTTGATAACCCTGAGATTGAGTATGAAGATGATACTGAGGTGATACCGCGTTCATCAACAGTAATAGCGAAAAGGTCCGCACATAACGTCGAGAAGGGACGCGGAAACGCCGCTCGTTACTTAGCAGGCAAACCTCGTTTAACAAAAGCGGGTGTTCCTGGCGCAGGTGGAGGATCGGCGGCAAGGAATGGTGCAGCAGCCACCACCTCAAGCACCCTTCCAATGCCTGTTCCTGGGGCAACTGAAGAAGATATGATTAAGAGCATGTTCAGCCAGCAGGACCAGCAGTGGGACGAGCAGCAGGCCATCATGTCGACGGCCCAGCGCATAGAAACATCAAGACCAATAAAAGAAAAACCACCACAGGGGTACCAGTGCTACAAATGTGGTATGAAAGACGACCACTTCATTAAAGATTGTCCTAAGAACAACGATGCTAACTGGGAAGGTGTACGTGTGAAGAGAACAACTGGTATTCCGAAGTCTTATCTCAAGAAGATTGACGCCACTGACTTGGAAAATGTCAGCGACTTGCCCAATAGGAACCTGATGGTTAACGAAGAGGGTAATTATGTGGTGGCTATGGCTGATTTAAAGGCATGGAATAAGTATCAGAAGATCCAGGAGCAAAAAATTCAAGACGAAATACAGGTGGACGACCCGGAGATGCTCGATCCAATCACCAAGAAATTAATGAAGGACCCTGTTACTGTCCCCTGCTGCGGCAAGACCTATTCGCGTCAATCGATTGAAGATGCTTTGCTGGAGTCTGACTTCAAATGCCCCAACTGTGGCACAGAGAATGTACTATTAGATAGCTTAGTGCCGAACAAAGAGCTCAATGGGAAGATTGAGAAATTCGTCGAGTCAATGAATGAGAAAAGAAAGCGGGAGGGTGACGAGGACGACGTTTCTAAGAGATTCAAACTGCCGGATGGAACAGCATTGCCGCAGCTACCTCCAGGGTTTATGCCGCCTCCACCATTTGTCCCATTCAACCCTATGATGATGCCAATGAACTTCATTCCGAAGTAGGTGATTGGGGGTATTTTGTATTAATAGTAGACGATTTTGTTAAGGGAGTATATAGGAATGGGTGTAATAATTGCATGTACATTAATAGCATTGACGGCTTGTGTTGTTTGAATCACATCGTCTCTCAAGTTTGATGTACGAGCTATCACATACTATCTGTTTACTCTAAGTATTCAAAGAACTGAGTATTTATGGCAACAAAGAACTTAAATATGTGAGTATGTCTATCAATAGTCTATCGATAGCTCACTCCAGCGGTAGCTCAACGCTAGTGAACTATTCGCTCGCTTCCTTCCCGCTGCTATAGCTAATCACAGCCCATTTACCCGATGAGCACCATAATTCACCAAACTCGTTACCCTGTGACTTCCAGTATTCGCACAACTCTTCATCTTTTCCTTTGGGTAATCCGACGCATACATCAGCCTTGCATGTTCTCAGTGCCAGCACACGGATGCCCGACGAGCTTAGCTTGTTGATAGCAGCAGCAAAAGGCGTGTCTCTGGGCCAAGCACGGTCTCCAGTTAGTTTTCTGTAGTTTAGATCACCTTTAAAAATCACAAGAAGCGACTCCTGGAACTGTTTCCACAGCTCTGCACCGCCAAATTGTGTCTCGTCTTCAGTTATCTGCCAGTAACCACGAGTAGTGGTCCAAAACTCCGATTCCTTCAACTCAAACTGGCCATTCTGTTTGTACTTCTCAACCTGGCCGACTAGAAACTGCAACTCTTCTCTGTGTTCGGGGAACAGTTTTTCATCAAGAATGTCTTTGATGAATATATCATAGTCTTTAATCATCGTGTCACTTACCATCCAAGGTCTAGTCTTGCAATGGAACACTACTTTGTCAGCCAAACCAGAGTCCAGCAAAAACAGAGCGAAAACCAGATCGGTGTAGAATTCAAACCCGGCATTGTCCAGAACGAAATCAACTTTCCTAGGCAGGGACTTGTCCTCTACAACTTCCCATGCCTTGGGAAGATCATTGCATAGAATGTTTTTGGCGGAGTTTGCTCTTGCTTCCGCTCCTTGCACGGACTTAATGTCCGCTAACGTCGCGTTCGCAAGCAACGATAGGTCAGAAGCATTTCCCCATAGTGACACGTCAACAAACTCCTCAAACAGTAATTTCAATGTTTCTCTATCGGTCTCTAAATTGGCTGAAAGGAGCTCTTTGTTTAGCTGCTTGTATCTAATAGCCAGCTCATAGACACCAACACTGGAGCTGACAAATGCTTCTCTCTTTAGTCTATTAAACACATCAAAGTCGACCCACCCTGGCTGGCTTTTGATCACAGTGTCCATTCTACGATACAAATAACATTCGATGAACAACCATGGACCTTGTAGCCACGAAAATGGCTTGGTGAGTAAAGAGAGGCAGTTATTATAAGATTGCAAGCCTGGGATCGAAGCAGCTTGTTCGGCAGTAAAGGGCAAAATTGGCTGATCTGTTTCCAATTCTTTAAGCAGCTTCTTTAGACCCTCTTTGATAGACTCGGACTGCGATTGTAAATGCTTGTTTTCTTCAGCATGAGACTCCACATCTGAAATAGCAGTCCTGAGGATCTTGGGCCACCTCGACCTGGCCGTGGAAAAACCAAAAGAATGTTTGTCGTTTGTAAAAGCTACTGGCGGTAGACTCATTTTGGTGTAACTCAAGCAACGATTGAGCTTTGTGGGGAAGAACAGAGATCTAGGTTTTAGATAAAATGCTCGAAAAATAATGAGCATTCTATTAAATCCGAAGCCTCGAAAACGGAAAATGGAAAATGACGGACGGATTACCGCTTTAAATAGGACATTGTTTACAATTTTTATTACTATGACTGTCTAGCAGGGTGTCTAAAGTTGCCAATTGGCTATATTCATGCCAAGACGGGATAATTACGTAAACCTATTGTATAATTGATAGTTTTATTATTTCTATACATTGAAAAACGTCACAGCTCATCGTGAGCAATTTCGCTACTTATCTCCGAATTATCAGTGAGGTGCACATTTGCTTGCTTTGATTGCATTTCCTCGAGTATGTCATCTTCCACGGGAATGAAAACCTCTTCTACATAAAGCTCTTCATCTGGAGCTTCAGTCGAAGTCTTGGAATCAGCTACTGTTCCATCAATATTATCGTCCTCTAATGTATTATCCGTTTCGTAGCTAGCAGTCTCTTTAATTCCGTCCGAGAGGCCAGCTTCAGTTGTAGTAACATCTTCCAAGAAATCTATGGCAGGTGGCTCATCTGATTCGGCAGGTAAATTTTCTGTGATTATAGTCTGTACGACAACCTCAGTCTTCGTCTCTTGTTGAGTAACATATACGGTCTCAATAGCAGTTTCAATCTGAGTCAATGTCTCAATTAGCGTGCTCACCTTTTTCACAATGGAAGTAGACACAACTGTCGAAGTCTCAGTTGGCACGGAAAGCTCAGTGACCTTAGCAGGGCTGGCTTTTGTTGAGGCCGAGCTTTGAGTCAGAGTAACAGTGGCCTTTTCTGTTACTGCTACAGTCGATGTTGACGTGATTATCTCGGTCACCTCTTCTAAGATTGGAGTAGAAGAGGAGGGGGAGGCTGGATTAGAGTAGGTTTCAGGTACAGCTGACGTAGAAGTAACTGAAGAAACAGTAGAGTTGCTGGATCTGGGGGTAATCAATGTCACGCTAGAAATGGGTACAGAATCAGGAGACCCATTTGAGGTTTGGTCAACCTCATCGGTGTCCTCTGACTCGCTCGATATCTCAGCTGTACGTTCGTGCTCAGGATCCTCAAATACATCACTGTTAACAGTCTGGTTTAATTCTTCCTTTTCTGTCACAGAGTGATAATTTTTTACCATATCCGATGTCTCAGACGCATTTTCAGAAGCAACGTCTGGTATTTCGGTAGGTGCATCTCCATCGTTGGTAGTTATCGTGCCATTGGAGGTATCACTGATAAAATTTTCCTCTACAACTGTTGGCTCGACGGACGCAACAACATGCGATGCAGATTGAGCAGAAGATAAGGTTGAGATTACGTCTTCGCTAACGTCAGAGAAACTATTTTCAGTAGAACTACTCTCAGAAGCCTCAGATGGCTGTAATTTAGATGCAAACGTCCTAGCAAGGTCGTTTTCTTTCTCAGATAAAAAAGGCATCACTGTGGAAAAAAGCTCATCACTAGCGAGCGATGCATGGTCAGTAACTGGTTCTGAAGACTGCAGATTGGAGTCTGTCTCAACTTTGTTACTTACTGCAGTAGGTTCAGATGGATATAATTCTTCGGATGACGTTGTTTCCGGTTTGGGGACAGATTCTGCTTCGGGCTCTGGTATATCAATGACTTCAGCAACTGGTTCTTCGGGGAGAGCTGTCGCTGAGACGGGACCGCCCGTTCTATAAGCAGGCTTTTCAGAACGAGCAGAGCTGCTTGGGCTGCTTGGGCTGCTTGGGCTAACTCTATCTAAACGGACAAAGTTCACCGTGTTTGAGGTTGTTTCAAAAGTGTTAGTATTTTCCCCGGTAACTTGCGTTACGAAGTCCTCACTAATGGATAACGACATCTCAGGGACATATGTAGTATATGCAGGAGCCCCTGACTCAAATACCTCACTTTTACCAATAGGTTGCACGGTGAAGTACGAGGAACTGTCCTGAGGAGAGCTCCTTACCTTATGGTAGAGCTTTTGAGGGACTTCGTTTTCAACCAAAAAGTATGCAAAGTAAGCCAATAAGGCAGCAATTAGGGCAAAGCAGATATTGTAAAAAGCTGTTGCGTACCATGGGCTAGAATTGACGTAATTCGGTGGGAGAATAAGAACATTAACAGTGTTTGCAGCAGATACAGACGCCAAATAGTTTCCTGCGTCATTAAATACAATCTTCGTGATGGCGAATCCGTGTACTTTTGAGAAAATCTTTATGGGCTTGAGCGTAGACGCCTTTACTAGTAAGATTGAGCAGTCACTACTGGAGAGCGCAATTAGACCAGTCGAGCTAGTAGCCAACGAGGTGATATTCTTGATCTTTGCGCTCACAGTGTTGGATTTGACAATGGCAGACTTCGAAACAGAAAACTCCGCAAGTACAAGGTTCTTGTTGAGAAGGCCTGCAACTATCACCGTATTGTTGTCTATAAACTCTATCTTGCTGAGGAAGGAAAAGTCCTTGAACGACTCATGACGAAACACGGAGCGGCCGGTGACAGTTGATATAGCCTCAAAAGTTTTAGCTGTAATGTAGCAGATCATTTTGCCGTCCGGTGAGACGCTGATGTCTCTGACGTTGGCGCTGGCTGCGATGGTAAACTTCTCACTGAGGTCTTCTGTCTCAAACACGTAAACGGAGGAAGGGTCTTCCGACGTGGCTATGATGCCAACCGTGCCGTCTCTTGTGAGGCACGTGAGTTTCTGGTATTCATTTGTGTTCTTGCTGGAATAGAGCTGAGCTGACGACACGTACTTCAAGTGCTCGTTCACATACTTGAATTTCTTCAAGTGCTGGTTTTTGCCCTTTTTAATCATCTCTGAGTTCTGATTCACACCCAGTAGGATAATGTTATTGTTAACATCAAGACTCATGGGTGAGTCTTCATCCTCGGCTAAATTAAGTTCACGGAACTTCTTGATCTTCTTGTTTTTATGAGGCTGTATGCGACAAGCCGTCAGCCTGTTGGGTATTCCATTTTTACCCTCACCACCTCCACCTGCGACAATCAATGTGTCGTTGTCGACGAACTTGGCGCCGTAAACGGGGTAGCCAATGTCGTATGTGTATGTGTCAATCTTCGGCATGTGGTTGAATGTGGGAAGTACGGCTTGAATTGATTGATCTGGCTTTGGCAATTGTTGTTCTGTAGATCGATGTGCATAGAAAAACGAAGAACCGAAGGAGCGAGCGAGCGCCAGGTCAAGTCCAAGCCTACACTTACATCTTTGCACCATGTATGCCTTATCGTCCTTATCTCTTATACTCCGATATATAAGCGCTGTAGCCATCTTCTCTTCTCACCAAGAAAGCACTGAAGTACAGTCAAGAGTGAGGCTAATGACGGTGAGCAGTGCACTTAACGTTCTCTCTATATCAAGCCACGTGGTGCACGGCTATGTCGGTAACAGAGCAATGGCTTTCCCTCTACAAACAAGGGGCTGGAACGTCGACGCAATAAACACCACATCCTTCTCTAATCACCCAGCCCATGGGACATTTGCTGGCTCTAAGACAGAGCCAGCAGTATTGAGGGAGCTCTATGATGGGCTCATGGAGATAGGGTGCACGTACAACGCGATTATAGTGGGGTACGTTGCGTCTAGAGCTGCCTTAGAAACTGTCACTGAACTCATCACTGACTATAAAAGCAGGGACAAGTGTGTGTTGGTGGTGGACCCAATCATGGGCGACAACGGAAAATTATATGTGAGCGAAGATGTTGTACCTGCTTATAAGCAGCTGTTGCGAACGTGCGAAATTAGTCTGTTGACGCCCAACCAGTTTGAGCTAGAAACCTTAAGCGGCATACAAATAAACACACTGGCAGACGTCAAGACCGCTCTGCAAAAGCTACGCGGCGAGTACAGAATAGAGAATATTGTTGTAACCTCACTGGAAATTAATGAATACCCCGGTGCTATACTTTGTGTTGGCTTTGAATCAAAGGTGTCAAATTTCTTCTTCTTTAAAGTGGCGCAGATCGACGCTATTTTCTCGGGAAGCGGTGACCTCTTCTTAGCCTTACTCACTGATAATTACTACAAGACGCCGAGTTGCTTGAGTACTTCGCTGTTCAACACCATAGTGACAGTGGAAAGAGTGCTGCAACTTACCTTTGAGATTGAAAAGAGTAAACCAGAGGAGTATCAGCGGCACATGAAAGGCAAGCTATACATCCCAGATCTGCGCATGATAGAGGCACGAACTATTTTGGTTGAGCCATCGCTTAAAGATCCGGTAATGCCTGAGTATATTAGCATTGACTGTACATAGTGTCATTATATATCACAACCAACTCTATACACTCACAATTTCCTGGTCGCTGTCTCGGTCATCAAAGTCGTCATCAAGATCGTCTATTTCGTCAATGATTACTACAGGAAATTCGCTGAACGGTCGATTTTCAGTGTGAGAATCAAGTTGGGTATTGCTCGCGTTGATTTTCGTACCATTGGTACTCTCAACTGTCTGTTTATTGAATGGGGTGTCATTGTCCTCTTGCACAAATAGCCCTGATGCATGTGAAAGTTGACGCGGCTGTCGTCGATCGTTATCATTGTCCTCTCCCTCGTTTACGAATAAACTAGTTTGTGAAGGTCGTTCTTTATTAGGAGCATCTTGCGTGTGGACGTGCGAATTGGGCTGTTCACGGTCATTTATTTCCTCCTTGTTATCCTCCTGTTTACTAGCCTTCTTCATGGACTGCCTTGCCCGCTCTATTAGTTCCTTGTACTCGCTTCGGTATGCCCGTTTCCACTCCTTTCTATCCCTCCTACTCTCTTTGGACTCCTTGTCCGATTTTTCCTGCTCTTCGATATTCAAGTTGAAGTTTGTGTTCTTTTCCCACTGTTTCAACCTGTTGATAAGCACAAGATCATCTACGGGGCTAACGCTATCCAAATTCGCATTGTACAGATTAATAAACTCAATGAACCTTGTCTCTAGCTGATGTCTGCTTCCGCTGGTGGGTACGCCGTACTGGTTCAGTTTGTCCTTCAGCTTGGGCGTCGTCATGGAGTTCAAGTCCAGCCGCGGTATCTTACGTCTCTTCGCAAACTTTGCTGGCTGCAGCTGATGAGTGGATGGATTAATTGCGTAAAGTTCCTTCAGTTTGTCTCGGCGCTGGGAGCCTACAAAACAAGAAAGTCCGTTGGACGAGGCCTTTTTAGGGGACGACGAAATGTGTGGGCTGGCGGGACCAGATCCTACAGGGGAGGAGTTGATATTGTTAGGGCTCCCATTAGAGCTTACAGCTTTACTATCGTTAGAATGCTTAGCCAAACATTGTTCTATGTGATTCTCCTGGAGCTCTTTTGGTGTCATATATTTTGAGCAAACAGGGCACTCCACCAGCTCTTCATACTCTGGCGAAGACTTAGGAGGCTTGGAAGTCAAGAGTTGATCCAAAATACTCGGCTTCTTCTTGGTTTCTATCTTCGGGCGCTTGATCAATCGCTGTGTTTCTTCTACATCTGGTATTTCTGTGACATCATAAGTTGGGCCCATACTGTCATTGGACATTTGTGATCGTTCATGCTTCTCGGACTTCTCGAATGGCTCTGGTCTGTCTGGCTCTACCTCTTCTTGCTTCAAAGCATCCATAAGATCTCGTCTATTATTGCTGAACCAGCCTATTATTTCGTCTAATATAAGCACTTTACGCAGACTCCCCTCGTACTGCTTCGTTCCGCACAACGGGCACTTGTGGTCAACTGATAAAGCGCGGCGTATACACGAAGAGCAAAAGCAATGATCGCATGTGGTCATCACTGGCGCCTTCATAAGATCCTTGCAGATATGACATCGTACCATAGACTCGAACTGTGACATCTGTGGAAACTTGGTCTCCAACCAGTCACTAGGGTCCGTTATGGACACAGTGGGCTCAGAGAATGTGGCCATACCTTCGGAGTCTCTGGATTGCTATGGTCCTTCAGCAACTACTTTTGATGGCTATAGGCCAAATATAATGCATGAAAAATGAATTTGCTTTATAGAAACGCGTCGTCTTCCTGTAAGTTAATTTGCTAGGGAAGTAAAGCGCTCTGGATGTTTCTGCAGTCAGGATGATGGGGGTAAAGGCGTGTACAACAGGTAGAACTTCACAAAGTGAACCAACCCTATGATATACGAAGATATGAGACGAAGCTTAGAGGTAACGGAGATGTACTGAGAAACGCGAAAATAGTTTTTTGGCTATAACGATTATTATGTAGACTGAAAAATATATGATTATAGTTCAAATTTGACTTATGAGATGCAATATTGTATCGGCTCACTAGACTATGGAGTTTCGAGCCCAGCCCTAAACCAACTCCCGTATCTCACCTCTTCCCTCACGCGAATATGACACCACGAGTTTCGTCAACCTAGGGTACCTAGTATGATCCAAATCTATCACTGCATTGTAAGCAACATTCCCCCTATCGGCCCATGCTTTTGGACCAATAGTAATCGGATACTTTCCTTGCACAAAAATGTAGAAATCCCGTATCAACCCGGGAGTTATTTGGTGCTGGATTACGCCGGAAGAACTATCGATCTCACCATTAGTGGGCTTATTAATTGAACTGGCATCAGACCCACTGGCTCCGTTGGCGCCCACTGCAAGCGGCTCAAAAAATGATGAGAGGTTTTCAGGGACTTGAAACTCTTTGTTGTTCCATTCCCAGCGGGGCCGCAGATGTCTGAGGTCTACGTTGACACCAGTGAAGAACCCCTTTTGGAATTCTATAGAGACATCAAACGTCTCTGCTTCCCCAAACGCCAGCGGGAGACCAAATATCTCCTTGATGTCGCTGTTCATGGACAAGCGGCTCAAAACAACGTCTACTATTTGCTCACGTAGTTTTAGCACCTCTACCTCGCTCAACGCTTTGGTCTCCTCCAAGCTGAGTCTGGCCCGATACATCAGGGGAATGAACAGGCTGTCGTCCTGATATATGTTGTAGGCGAGTACACCAGAGTAAGCCAGGATGAAAGGCAGCAAAATACCAAAAATGTTGACTGACAATGCGTACCTGCTACTTGCCGGCTCGCCTCCAAAAGCGGAGGCGATGTCTTGGGCCATTTGGGTGTCCTTATTGTTTGCCTTGGCTGAGTTCGGTGTAGATGGTGGGGTAAGAGAGTCGATAGGGTTGTGCTGCTTACTTGGTGAAGATGGTGGCTTTTGGGTAAAATTCACCCTACTAGCCTTCGTCTTCTCTTTTGCATCTCGGTTAGATCGGGTGGAGACGTATCTGGCTGCGGAGTATAACTGGGGAGCTCTGCGGTATTGAAAGGTCAGCGTGATAGGAAGATAACACCTGATTTGCTTTGTGGTAATATGGGCAAATCCCATGACGCAAACGACGAGTATTGGAGCGTGTCCAGTTGTATCTTTAGTATCAAGTGTTATTCCCACCTAATGACGAAACAATGGAAGTCCAAGGAAGTATATTGCACAGCAGTAGGAGATCGTTTTAATATCAAATATTCAAATCTCAGCTGCGCATGCGATTCTGCAGAAAGTCAGATGCTAAAATATTGAAATATTCGCAGACGCGCTCGTAGTTTAGTTGATTAACTGCCTGCTCGTAACAACTGAAAAATGCCTCTTGTATCGCGATGGGCGGACGATGATGCGCTTCAAGAAGAAGCCAAAAAGCAGGATACGAAGGTGTCAAAGCTGGATTCGAAATGGGACGACGGCGCAGGGGATGAATTGCGGAGCCATAGCGAGAAAAGCAAGAGGCAAGTTGCAGAAGAGAAGTCGAAGCCGTTTAAACTGGAATCCAAGTGGGCCATTGCCGATGATGAAGACAAGAGCAATGAGAAGAAAAGCCAGGTGCCATCAAAACCAAAAAATTTGGTCGTTTCTGGCAAAAAGAAACACGAGAAGCCTGGGCCCGTGAGCTTCAGGAATTTGAGAGATAGAAAGGACAAAGATGTACTGCACTGTAGTACAAAAGAGCCCACGTCAGGCCAACAGGAAAATGAAGATGATTGGGAAGATGAAGAGGACGACGGTCTACAGTATGATGATGAGTCTGAGGAGGACGACGACTTTGCACCAAAAGACGTACAGCAGCTGTCGGGGGGAGCGCGTGACTTTGCTGCGAGACTGGGGTTGTTGACACCGCCCTCTTCTGTTGGTGAACAGGAAGAAAAGAAGAGAAAACAGGAGTCCCGGCAGAGGGAGTCTCCACGAAAAGAATCCTCACACAGTGGGCGATCCGCTAGAGAAAATGATAAAAAACCGCCTAGGGCAGGCCATCGTGAAGAACAGGATTCAATTCCTCGATTCAGGGAAGATAAGCAGTATCAGTCAAGGAGGCCTGACGGGCCCCTATCCAAGGCAGATTCTGCAGTGCGAACTAAGAGAGGTCAAAGTAAAATGGAGAATAAAAAGAAAGGGACTTTCTCAGGCACTCCAGCTAAGTTACAGTCTGAGGCGAAGTCCACACAAATCACAGACGAAGATATTGACAAGTTTTTACACGCCGAGAGTTCCAGTGTTCCTAACTGGGCAGATGATGTGGAAGAACAGTGGTGGTAGATAGAGGACAGTGCCAAGCTGTCAATGAAATTTCACGGCACATGCACTTGGGGCACCAGTTCGAGACAACGGAGTTGTCCGAAGGATTTTTCGCGCTCGAGAAATTTCATTGATAAGCATTTGAGAGTGCATGATATGTGGAGTAGATTCAAAGTATCGTTAGAACACAGCTAGCTAAGGAGTGGTCAAGGCAAATTTGATGGGAGGCGAGACTATGAAGGAGGGCAAGGTCCACTTGAAAAGAGCTCGAAAGGCTTGCGTCCTGTGCAAGAAGCAAAAGACTCGCTGCTTGCCCAGTGCAACAGGGGGTGTCGCATGCAGTAGATGCGAGTCTCTTGGAGTCCGATGTTCCTTTCTTGACGACGTTGAGGCACATAACGGTAGTTTGGATTATGGCTACCAGCTACGTCACAGATCTTATTCTGATGCTCCGTGGGCCAGGAGGTTTGAAAACTCAGGCAATGTCAATGGCGTTATATCAATTGATGAGAGACTACAGAGTATACAGGAAGATGTGAGTGAGATGTTATCGCTGTTGAAGAGAGGTGGAACACAGGTAGATCTACGTCGATATTTAAGTCAGACCCTGGAAAGGCCAGATAGGACAACTAGATTGCCTGGGAAGACAGTGGATCATGTGCTTGTTCCGCATGCCGTAGTTGTCGATGATGTGTGTAGCTCCGCGCCCGCAGCAGCTGCAAACCCTGCACGTAGTACCATGGAAAACCTCACCAACGCAGAAAGTGAACCAGATGTGACATTAGCCGACCCCCAAAGCCTAACAAACCACGCCTCTGCCGCCTTCTTATCGTCTCCACTTTTTTCTATGACCCAGTTTGCAGCGCCCCGATATATACCGCACTCCATGCTACAGGTAGTGGGGCCGTTGAGACCAAGACCGGGCTTTGGAAGGGACATTGTGGGGCTGAATGTTTTATCTTTTGAGCAAGCCAGCATGCTATTGCAACACTTTCGAGATAGATACGGCCGATGGGTATCTTTTCCAGATGACTACAGTACGGAGATGCTTATGGCTAGGATCAGAGTGCGATGCCCGTTTTTTTTGACTGTTGCCTGCACTTTAGCATTAAAATATAGTGATCCTATATTGAAAGAGAGAGTATATAACTCCATGCTGATTGTACTTGACCAGGATCTTCAGGGCCTGGCCTTGGTTAACAGACCCAACTTGGAACTTCTTCAGGCGCTCTGCATCTTATCCATTTACGGCGTATGCTTATCGTCACCCGTGCTCGAGGTAGACAACTGGCTTCTTTCTGGGGTTGCAATACAGCAGTTCCTCAATTTGGACAATCAGGGACTGCTGATAGCTAGTGGGTACGAAGATGTGAATGAAGAATTCCAGAGACTAACAGTGTACAGAATATGGAATCATCTTTCGTTAGCACACCTCATACATTGCGTCATCAGTGGAAGACCTCGTGTGTCTGAAGAAGTGCTGTCAGACCTGTCCCCTAAGGCCTTAGATATTCCTTCGTCGACCAATTTTGATGGTAGAATGGTGGCTGAGATTAAGCTACATTCCATAACGTACGTTTTAGTGCAGAAGGGGGAGGATGTTGAAGCTTATAATGATGCCAGAACACAACTAGATACTTGGTTTGAGCAGTGGAGCTACCTGTTTGAGCAGCCAGCCAATGAATTGGTTGAGATGGCGTATCATTTCAGCCACTTGATGATACGTTACAACTGGAGTTTCAAGCGACTGGTGATGAAACACCCTGAACTCAACGAGTTTAGCGTATTGAACAACCCTTTGAGCTCAGGGGTAGACCTGATGGCACTTACTGTCTCTGAGGCAGACGAAGAGATTGTCAGATCAATGGTTTACCACGCTCAAAAGACATTAGACAGCGTTCAGCCACTACAAGACGATTCCTACTTTGCGTTTCTTTCGGACCAAATCCGTCTTTCGTTGCTATTTGCGTCACTATTATTGATGAAGCTTACTTTTATGCTACAAACAAGGGGCGAAAATGGTGATGTTACAGACAGCAGTATTGGAGCGCACTTGACCAAAATAGAGGTGCACAAGAATGTGGTCCGCTGCCACGATCTGGTTGAAAGATTCAAGGCCATAAGCATCAATGATGAAGACTCTGTTATGAGTCTAGCCATGATAATAGAAGAAAACCTCAAGACTTATTTCCCTAATGAAACGTAATATGAACTTTTGTACAACACAACTTAATGATAATTGAATGTAATTGTTTAGCTATTTAACGTCAATACTTTGTTATATGATGATTGTGTATGATTGGTAAAAGCGATGTTTTTTTCTATCCTTTTATCGCTTATTGGCCAGCCTTCAAACCGAAGCAGGCTCTGCCTGTGTAATAGAGCGAGTAACCAACAGAGAAAGTCAACAGGGCAAAGTAAGGCACCACGTAGTACTTGGATCTGGGGTGCACTAACCAGATTGGCTTGTTAGATGTCTGGTACATCTTCTGTAACTCGATAATCTTCTTGGGGTCGTAAGCCATCTTGCTCTTGAGAGATGTTAGTATGTCGAGGTTCATTGTATTTAACAGTTGACCAGAATTGGGGAACTATGGTATCGCCGGCAAAGTAAAAGGAGAACGCAGCCCAAGAGATAGACTTGATCAACAATTCCGATAAGGTGAGGCAGAAGAAACCAAATATGCTTACATTTTCAGTCTTGTGTTTGTGTTCGTGTCAAAGGCTGTCTTTTAAAAGTCCCTTGATCACACGGTAAGCTTATTTTATCATCCTATTTTCTTTTGGGGACAAGCAAGAAAATTCAGAGTGCGTAGTGCGCGGCCAATGAGAGTCGCGGAAATGTAATGTAGGGTAAGCCTATTTGGTGCAGAGGATGCACATGAGAAAAACACATCTTTATGGTGCATGGGTGTTAGAGAGAGACCATGTGTTCTGGTGCAAGAATGTCACAGCGCAGAGCCAGTGTAATGCTCTTCATCTTATCGTAAATCGTCTCTTTCATGCTAATAATATGCTACTTATTCGCCCACGTTGTACTATTCAAAGTCAACGGATCTATTCTTATATGTATGATTCTCGCTCACAGTAACTGATAGAGATTCGCTTGTTTCTCTGTCAATCTGATGATCTTCCTGATTTACTTGATCTACTTCAGCTATCCGGTCAACAGAAGAGCGCGATGAAATAATAGAACCAGTAAAAGCCCGCTCAGCAGCAATATTCTCTTCCTCTGAAAAAGTCCTTTGAGGATCATTCTGTAAACCTTCAGCTTCTCCGAAATCTTCAGTTTTGAGCGTGTTGATGAAATTCTTTCGTGATAGCTTGAACAAATAATCCCCTTTACCGCACCTGGTCACGTATCTGACCCACGGAAAGCTCTGGTAGGACAGCAGTGGCTCGTTAATCTTTAAGTATTCAACCTTGAGGCCACTATACGTCACTTCATTCAGCTCAAACTCTACTGTGATATCTCTCTCTGTAAATGTAGCTTGATTCTCCCTTGTGCCCACCTTTTCCAACTCCTCCTTCAACTCGACATGGTACAAATCGTTCTTGTCCTGCCTGTTATGATACAGGTTATCATTGCGCATCCGAAGAAATTTCGCCTTTGTCATCAACTCGAACTCACTCACCATGACGAGATCCTTAATGGTGATCGTCGATTCCAACTTGGAAATTGACCACACTATGCATCTCGTTTCCAAGTTCAAAATAACTGAACCTAGTTTCGTCTTGAACTTCGGTGGCGTGTTGTAATCAACCATCAAAGTTTTGCTGTCATCTAAAAGTCCTGCTATCTGCTCGACAGTCAGAGGAATGCTGATCTTCAGATTGCGCATTGAGTACCTGCGCTTGAAAAACGTCTCTAGGTTAACCGTGACTCTCAACCTATGGCTCTTCTTGCGATACACTTTATAGCGAGGCTGTACTAATATCAAAGGCTTTAAAGACTGCGTGCTACTGCGAACTATCTGGTACTTTATCAGGGTGAAATTACCATCTGGCGGTATGAAACTGATGCAGTTGTTGGCCTTGACGTTCTCGAGATCGACACACTGGTGAAAATTGATGCTGTCGAAGATGACGTTTCCCTCCAGTTTTTCGTTCAGCCCAATCCTCAACTCCGGCATACCTGACAGGTACGACTTGCATTCTACCTCACCTATAATGGAATTGTATACCACCTCGTCTGTGTCAAGGTTGTACAGAAACCTTAAAGTTTCGACAAAGTTGACGAATATTTCATTCTTGTTGTAGAAAATACCCTTTGGCCGCCATGAGATTTTCGTGGTGGTAGTCCTCGAAACACTAGAATTGACTGCCGTACTCACTGCCTCGAGGTCCTCCTTCGTGGATTTGTTGGTGTTAAACTCTACTGTCTCTACCCTGTTCACAGACTTGATGTACTCTTTCAAAATGCTGAAGTCTGTTATCTGCGGCACGCCGAAGTCCATAACCTCGTCAAAAAGCTCGTATATCAAAACGTAGTTGTCTCGGATTAACTCACTGTCAACGACGTATTCCTTGGAGCGAGCACACTCTCTATCGCTGTCAAACACTTGGAAACTGACAAAATAGTCCTTCAACAGGCGTGAGAATTTGCTCAAAAAGGCGAACATCTCCATGGCATTGCTATTTTGAAACGTAACTGTCATCAATACAATCTCATCATATTTCAAATAGATGAAATTGATGCCATGGTAATGTAGGATGGGTTTCTCTATAGGTTCTTTATCTCTTGCCGTGTGGAACAAGTCAATGACCCTACTCGCATCAATATCTGTCTTGTACTGTCGCGAGATGATCAATTGGTACTCGTCATCGAGAATGTAGATGCTAGAGGCCATAGAGTGTGGTCATGGGTTTGTTGATAGGTGGGTTGTGTTATTATACTGGCACTACAATGTGAATTCGAACCGAGAGCGCGAAAGAGAATAATGCATCTCTCACGCTTACGCTAGGGGAGAAACTTTAGTTATCTATATGAAGGCTGTTAGCGTTGTTGAGTTGATAAGTAATTTTCTGGTTATAGCACTTTGACGGGGGGCATTAGCATGTGCTGGTTAATTTAAGCCCCCCTTTTGTGCTCATCTGTTGCTCTTGTTGAACTTATATAATCCTTTCCCGTAGAGTGTGTTCGCGGTGGCTGTATGCCACAGGCGTCTCAAACTTTTTCGCGGTAGAACTCTAGCGTATCAAGAAACCTCCTACCGCATGGATACCACCTCCTTCTCATTGCTTCCCTCATATTGTGTTCCTGCATTGCAATGAGCAAAGCATACATAAAGGTAGCAGCAAGGGAGGTCCCTGAGTTGCTGAAGTCCGCCAATGGCGCCTCGTCTTCTCCGTGGGTGTTCCGCCCAGGGTCAATTTCCACCCCAGATTCGATCAGCACCGAGTACAAGTTCGCTTCTTTCGAGGACACATGGGTAAGTAGATGTGCTCTCAAGCCTATGAAGTAAAACAATGAAAGTGATTTGCTTAGTGAATATCACTTTCCGGACACTGCATATGCGTAATCGTGCCAATGCCCTTTTCTCTGCTTGCAATTCATACTAACGCAAAAGGCATTCCTGACAAAGGTCTCAATGAGGTCTCATCTTTGGGGCCACCATCCCACCATCACAACTACATATAACAAGATCAATCTTACGCTTACAACACACGACATCTATGGCCTAAGCCAAGTAGATTTTAAGCTCGCAAAAAGGTTTAGAATGTATCGAGAAAAGTTTGAATGAGTCGATGCTAAGATTAGGAGTATATGTCTTATATACTATGCAATTATGATAAAGTAAGGATGCAATAGAGGGAGCTGCATTCCTGAACGTGCGATATGAGTCTGGCTGGCTGGTAACAAGCAAAAGTCACGAAACCATAGCCCATACTAATGGATGTTACTGGCGACTAGCTTCTCGCCGACTTGAGCCTCTGTTCCAACTTCTCAAACTCTTGCAGCGCAATCTCCTCTTCGGGGTCCAATATCGCCTTAACTTCGGTAACCTCATCAATATAGTGCTTCAGCATGCTCTCTATACCGTTCCTTAAAGTGTCTTCAGATAGACTGCACGACTTGCAAGCACCTTGCAACTTGACGTAAACAATTCCGGTGTCCTCGTCAAACCTTCTGAAATGTATATCTCCTCCATCGTCCTGTAATGCAGGCCTTATTCTTGTGTTGATGAGCTCCTTGATCTCAAATGTAATATCATCATCATCGTCTTGAGGTTCGTCCAGCCTCTTGTTCATATCAGATAAAAATTCCTCTGTGAAAATTGGCTCCTTGTTATCCACATAGTTGGTGATAACGTTGATGATCTTAGGTGTCATAGCCGGCCATTTAAGCTCAGGATTATTAGACAAATCGTCATCCACTTTGTTCACAGAGATGAAATCTGGGCCAATCATAAGCGACATAACTCCGTTCACCTTGAAAAGCTCTGTGGCTAAACGTGATTTGTAACTCGCATCTGCTAGATCATCCACTTGAATAGCATTTGATATGTTTTCTGGAAGGAAACGGAAGTCTTTAGAAAGAAACTTCAATGCGTTTTCATTGGGAGTGGTCATCGTCTGCAATGAGATAAAGCGCTTCAATGTAGGCGCTATCCGCAAAGCAAAGGATGGCCGCTTCAGCATAGATATCTTGCCTATCGTCGTTATATATTGCAACATCTTTGATTTACTATTAAAATTGAACAAGCTCCTACAATTAAGCTACTCCGTTGCATGCATATATATATATACAAATAATTTATGTCACACCCGCAGCTGCTTACATAAACAATTACTGCTTATTCTTCCAATCTATGATTTGTTCAACTGCTCTTTAGGCAGCTCAGTTCGAGTAAGAATTGTTCGAGAAAAGCCGATGCTCGGATTTGCTCTTTTCAGTGGTGTAAGGAAGTGGGTTATCCAGAATCCGCAATGCTTAATGCGCAAGTATGCAAGATCATGCAGTTTTATGTATGGAAGGTGTCATCTATAAGGTAAAGCTAGGAAATGGATATGTGAGTTTACAGTACTACTATGGGTAAGGATTTCTGTATTTTGAAAACATCAACAAAGCAAGGGGCGACATAATAGTCCAAATATCTTACTCTCATCTTCAAGACCACTAAATAAAATTACAAATTTATATGTCTTTAGTGAGCCAATACAAAGTGTAAGACACCTTTGGAGCTTCTCTCGCAACCTCTTTGGGCTACCAGGTTATGGGCAGCTTTGTTTTCAACACTATATTTCCGAAAATGTTTAGAACTTGCTTAATAATGTATACATATTAACGTCACAGCCGAGAAGACCTTTTCTATCAAATGATTTGGTCCATTTACAAGCTTCTTCGAAACATCAAAAGTAATTTAGTTCATCTAAAACAACGAAAGACCCGAAACAACTGGGCCCATTAACTCGAGCCATAAGTTCCAAAAGTACGACTGCCTATCTATAATTCACTGCCATTGGAAGAGAGCCTGTACCGCATAGCAGAAGATCCGCGGCAGGCACCTTCTCGCTGGCATTGTCTGTATACTCATGGTCAAGAGAGGGGATAGACATAACGTAGTTTAGCACACCCTCCAAATGGAGCGCAAATAACTCATCATCAATAACGAGGTGCAGCGTCATGTAATCCTTGAATACATTGTTCTTGCGATCCACAGAGATTAGATCCCAGGCAGCAATGTTGTTGACAAGAACAATGTGTTTAGCGCACACTTTTCGAGTCGTAGACTTGTCCTGTCCAAACGATTTATGCTGTTTCTGCCTATTCTTCATTGTCACAGTATCAAAATCAAGAGGTCTGGACACGTGGATGATTTTGAAATTTCCAGTGTTGTCCTTCCGCAGCAATACTAGGTGCGATCGCATGATGTCAGGTATTTTGCCATACTTTGTCACTTCTTTGCATCTGTTTAGGATCTTTGGATCGCCATAATAACGACCGGACATAATAAATCCAACCCACAGTTGCCTGAAGTTGTCATGAGAGTCATGACTTGGCAGGACACCTTCCAGCAACGGCAGTACCGGCAGTAGAGGTGTACCGCCATAATACCATTGGAAAGCACCTGCAGCTGGAAGAGTGTCGTTTGCAGAATACGCTTGAACCAATTCGCAGCCTCCCGTAATGAGATCGCACTTCCATATATCCATCAAGGTCATCACATAGACAACGATGCCTTCCTCCGCATTCTCGTCAACAAAGGGAAAGAATCTACCACCATTAGACGGGATATTCTTCAGCTCAACAGTCTCCGATGAAAAGATGTTGCCTGCGTATATAGTTGGCCCATCATTGCACAGAAAAAAAGGCTCTTCATCCCCATATTGATTTATTACCTTGAAAAGCTTGAAGTTCTCAAAATTTCGGTTCTCGTTGTAGAATTTAACTTGATGAAGTGGAAACTTTGATGGCAACTTTTTGCTGTAATCAGTAACGTTCACATCGTTGAAGGGTAAGTGGTTCCAGTCTTCATCAAAAGCATCAAACCCAAGCCCTCCCTTAACAGAAGGGACTTCTACGTTCTCCGTTACCGAAAGGAACAAGTTGTACTGATCCAGCCAAACACTGGACCTCCTAGCACCAACGCTGAGATTCCAATATGATATTTCTGGGTGAAAACCTGACTTGTAGATTGGGTCAACGTTTGGCCTTGATTCCAACATTCCGCAGCCAATACGGTGTATATGGTTTAGGAATGGGAAAACATTTGAGTCAGATTTGAAACTAGAGTACCCACTTATAATGATTTGATTCTTGGTGATACTACCGATCACCGATTTAGAAATGGGTGAGAACTTGAGCCGTCCGAGATCTTCGATATTGGATAGTCCCGGACTTGTTCCAATAGGTATCCCCCAGTCATTCAGCCTTCCATCTTGGGCAAACTGGCCAATAATTGATCCAAATACTATGCATCCAGCGATGAATCCAATGAATATCGCATATATATCGTGCGGTTTCCTGCGCACCGTCAACGGCACGTATTTGCTCCTCTGCACACTGTTCAGCAAAAGCCTGTTCAATTCATATACGAAGCTTTTCAAGGGGGCTAAAGACAGGACGGCCATATCTTACCTGAGGAGAAAAGCTTCTGTACTACGAGACATGTGTTAATTTGCGCGCATGTTTATATGATACACAACCGGTATTTGACATTCGTTTTTGGTATCTGCTTGCATATGCACGTCATGAGCAAATTCTTTTTTAAAAATAGTATGACAGCATAGTAGTATTGAATATGAGTAGATCTATAACGTATTCTATGTACAGCGTTTACCTAGCAACGCAAGCAGTCATTTACCTGCCAAGTAGGCAGCGTCTTTGAAAGCATTGCTCACGGCATCTGGGACACCAACTCCATCACCAAAAGTCATACCTCCAAAAGATATTCTGCTGTCGTACTCCATGTTGACGTAATTCCAAACATCTTGCTTCAGTTGAAGGTAGCCAACTTCATACTGAGGAATGCAGTTCAGTATTGGGTCGACTTCAACCTTGTGGTCCGGATATTGGCTCAACCGAACTTTCAGCTTCAAGTCTAAAACGTCTCTGATGGTCTTCTTGATTCTTGAGTTGGTAGGGAAATCACTTAGGTCCAAATATGGCCCTCCCATCATTAGCGTAATTTTGGTGTACTCATTGGTCACCACTGAACCTCTTTTCTCGACAACTTTTGCTAGCCTGGCAAGCTCCTTCACGTCAGCAGAGCTGATTTGAGTTTCGTGACCGCTCAGCGCAGTGTCGACATCGTTGTAGAAAAATAGCTTCTTGGAGTTGTGTTCTACATGAGAGTCAAATATAATGCCCAAAAGTTGGTTGTCGTCGACCATAGACTTTGGAACTAGTATTCCAAAGCCTTCAACGGGCAATACTTTCAAATGAGGAATGTAAACGTTGGCTAAAATGATGTTTGTGTACTTCACCTCGTTCAACTTCTCTTTGAGATCAACTTTGTCAATAGCATCAGCCAAGTTGTGAGCATTGATAGTGCTACGTAAGTGGTCGAACCTGTGCTCTCCCTGGTCAGAAACAACTACTATCTGGTCACCGTCTTTAGTGATGCTCTTGATCTTTGAGTTGTACAAAATCTCAACATTGCCAGTCTTTTGCAAGGACTCAGCTAGCAAATCAGCAAGCCTTTCTAGACCACTATTGACGGAGACCATGGGGAAGTTGTTCAAGAACTTGGATGTCTTGATAAAATTCATCCTAGGTTTAAAGAGCTCCTGGTACTTCCGTAACATGGGACTCTCGACTTCGTATTTGATGTCCTTGTTAAACTTCAGCAGCTTCTGAAACATCTGCTTAAAAAAGTAAAACACGATAGAACGATGATGATACTCGATCTCCGTGAGACGAGGCAGAACCGCATCGACACTCAACTTCGACACGTCTCCAGCATAGACTCCATGCATTAGGGCACTAGCAATGTTGCTAGACACAGATTTGTTGAATCGCCTAGCGAAAAACTGCTCCACTGTCTCCTCTGTCGAATCCCTTTTACGGCTCACAAAAGGCTCTTTCAAAACTCCGAAAATCAGCTGTCTACCTAAAGGATCAAACAAAAACCGCCAAAATGTGAAGAGGCCATCAGGGGCCTGCGTAAGCTGGCCAGAATTACCCTGAGTGTCAACATGAGGGCTCAAAAGGTACTTCTTGTTGGCGACAGAGTCCTTGTGCAACCCTAGGATGTCCTGTTTAGCTTTAAGCTTGTGAAGCAGATCAATAATCAGAAGCGTCCCATCACTAACCCCCCTCAAAGTTCTAGGCCCTTTTTCAAATACAGTAAAATCTGTGCTCACTCGTGAGTCAACCTCCTCAGTCTTGATCTGCTTCGATCGAATGTATCCTCCGGGCCTGCCTGTCTGCTCAAATATAGTAAGCTTCAATTCTGGGCGTAACTTGTTGAGGAAATAGGCAAATGTCAGCCCCGAAATACCCGCACCAATGACCCCCACAGAGGAGTTTGATGTCAATGCAAGCCTCTTTGCTATCAGAGACCCCATGCTAGATGATTGAGCTCGTACTATGGTTTTGCAAGTTACCCACTACGTGCAAGCTATACGAGTGAAATATCATGCGTTTTATTGGTCAGCGTCGATCGACGAAAAATTATGTGCGTATATACTTTACCTAATGGTTTATGCCGTTTTGACTAGTTGGTGAAACTCCTCTTCCAACTCCTGGTAAGTTTGCAAGCTGTCCCCAGAATCACTTATAGAGCCATTGCTCTGATCCATATCATCGGAACTATCAACCAACATGACCTTCTTCTTGATTATCCACTGATCTTCCTCTGGGAGCAGCGACAGAGAGTTCAATATCAAAAGTTGATTCTCCCTCACATTGACCAACAGATCTTCATAGGACTGGCCTTTCTTTACACGCTTGGCTCTCTCCTCGTCGAATATCGTGTTGAACCTCAGTAATGCTTCGGCTGCGCCACGGTAGTTGCCGATTTTATTGAACCTCCATGCATAACAGATTCTGTAGTAGCGTAAAGCCGTGCCAACGTCCCCATTCAAAGCTCTAGTCTCGCCCAAATCGTAAATTATCTCATCCACTTTGTCCGATTCTACACCAAAAGAATATTGCAACAGCTTTGAAACGGCATTATTGTCAAACAATTTCAGTAAAAATATCTTGATCATCCTCTTACGCTCTACTCTAAAATCGTTTCCTATGTCCAGAATGGTTTCATGCGCAAGGTCATAGTTTCCAACCTTAAGTGCCAACTTAAATACATTCCACTGTTGCGAGTGCTGATACTTGTACACATCGTCTACTGAGCTTGAGCCTGAATCGACGTTTCCACATTTAATGGATTCTAGAGCTAGTCTCAGCGCGGAGAGGTTAAGCCCTCTCTCTTCAAATAACGACGTCAACTCCATGTAGTAGACTACAATGGAAGCGTTCAGTATTGAGCTCAAATATCCATTGATAGGCTCAAGTACTCTTCTTTCCGTTGAAAGTATTTTGCTTGCGTAGTTCACAATTTCATTGGCATTGCCATGGAAAACTTCAAGCGCTTTCTTTTCATCCTTCAAATTCATTAGCACAATTCCTTTGAGTATGTGCGAAATGGGAGAACCATGTGGCAAGAACGGCACAAATAGCATTGCAACTTGATCTAAGCCAGCGGCAATCAAGTTGGCCACACACGAATAGACAAAAAGATCAGAGCCAACATATTCGAGTATTTTTGCCTCTATCTGAGTGAGTTTTGCGTTAGAAACATCAACTCCTTCACGGAAGTAGTGATACAACAAATTTAGCAAAAGACTCGAATCTTGAGAAGGAACGATATCCAGATCCACTCCTCCATTCTTGGCGCCAAAAGCAAGCACGCGTAAGCCCAATTCGTACGTATTCAATAATCTGGTTGCCTTCGAAAAAAGCTCTACCATGTCTTCGTTGATATCCACAGTCACAACAATAAGGATTAGTGCAAGTATAAACTCCTTCTGTATCAGCAGCTCCTTGAACAAAGAGGAGCTCAATATAGACTTCCCTAAATCTCCGAGAGCTACCCCTTTCACAGGATTAAATCCAGGACTAGTCATTGTTGGCAGTAACGTGGAAAAGTCCATACATCTGAGGATATCTGGAATTGTGTTCAACTGATGTAACAGCTCTTGCGTTGTTCTTTCATCAATGTTGTCCTTGATATATTTCTTAAAGACATGTTCCATTCTCGCCGCAGCGGCATCAGGCAGCCCTATGGTTATGTCGTCAATCAAACTTCTCTCAAAATGATATAAGAGCTCGTTCGAAAACTTGGTTTTGAATGAGCTGACTAAACGGAAAAACCTAACAACTGAAGGCGCCTCTATCGAGTAGTCATATGATCCTAAAGTGGCCAAAAGCTGTCTTTCATCAATTTTGTCTTGTGATGCCAGTTCATAGACCGAGGCTGTGCTTACCACATTGTATTCATAAGATTTCAGCACTAATAAAAAGCCAGATTTTTGATCAAACTCTATAGATATGATCTGGTTGCATTGTTTTGTGAGTTCCTTACATGTCGAATCAAACTTGAGCCACTTCTGTTTGAGCATATCTAACCGTGAAAGTTCACTGGGGTCATCTGATCCGACTGCAACAACTTTTATGACCTTCTGCCTCAGACTGAGAGATCGGAAAGCAGCATCACTCAGGAGCGTTTCATAAAGACCTGCGAAAAGCGAAGTAACAGTGTCCACAATAAGGGAGTTGTAATGGAAGGGGTTAAACACGTGGCTTATAAACATCTCGTGGAGTTCCTCCTCGTTCTGAATTGACCTTGTAGTTTCCCTCAATCTGGTTTGTACAATAGAGTTGACTGTTTCGTAAATGTTTGCAAAATCTGACCAACTAATTTCACCTCTTGCAATGTCTACAGTTCCCTCTTGGAAAACTTTGGACGTGTTGTATACCCAAACCGTCCAGGTTTTCAATTCTCCATTAACAAGAGTTGGCTTGTGGGATTTACACAAAAACGTGTTTCCTGGAGTAGGTATCACACTGTTCACTGGAGTTTCTGAAATAGCAGCACGTGAGGCTACGTCGTTAGAAATGACGGCAGTAACTTCAAGAATTTTGTAGTATGTTTCGCCGAGTGGTAGAACCACAGAAATATACAATTTACCATTCTGTTCAAAAAGGTGTATGAGATCATTAGAACTTAACGGCAGGTTGGATTTCCACAACAGTTGCGGGAGGTAGTCGTTGGTGTCTACTTCTAACAGGATGTTTTTGTTGGATAGCGACCAAAACTTGAGTTTCTTGTTAATAGTGAGGGTGGCAACGATGTCACCGTATTGAGCAGCAGATATTATCACATTTTTAGATAGCCTACCGTACTCAGGTGTTTCGATAGTTCCTGCATCGTTAGAAAAAAACTTCAGCCTGATGTTGTCGAAATAAGAACTATCACTAAAAGGGACCACCAATTGGTTCACCAAGGGCTCTTCTTTGGTTCTAGTAAGCCGCAGTAAACCTCCGTCCTTGAGTGGAAAGACAAGACCAGGATGACTTTTTGTGCTCAGCATAAACAAGGGAGGTCTGATATCAAAAGAGTATGGCAGAGAGTAGCTGCACCATTGGTAGAAATTTAACGGGGACGTAATCTTGGCTAAGCTGGTATCATGCAAGATAAAGTAGCTCAGTTTGATTAGTATGGTTATTAATAGGTTGCCCTCTGTCAGTATGTCAATCACCAAGTTCTCATTGGATGAGTCTTCTGCAATGGTCACACAATTCAACCGGACAGAGTCTGGAAGAAGAAATCCAAGCTTCCTGTACTGATTGTTTAGACTATTGTTCACTATGATTGGGCACAATGTTAAAGATCTTTGATGCTTCAAGACCCTAAATGAGATTCTCTCAATAGTTGAAACGCCTTCATAAAGATCCGTAATGGAATGAAATCCTCCAAAAGTCGTCAATTGGTCTTCGAAAAGGGCTTTTGGATGGCTCAGCTCTGCAGCATTGGCCACAAGATTCTCTAAATATACCCTATCTGAAGAGACATCATTGCTGGACAAGGGCGTCTTTCTCAATACCTTGTTGACATCGGTGGGCAGCTGAATGGGTAGGGTGGGGAGACTGACCTCAAACCCAGCAGTCGCCTCTAGGTTTGTCATGAATGAGTGGCTGACAAGTTAATTAGTCTTGTTTGTTCGTAGACCAGAGTTCTTAACGGTCTATAGTGCTAAAATTCGTGTTTACTGCTTGAAAGCAGGGTAATGAAAATTGTAGTTGAGCAGCGCGCACTACTTTTGCTTGGACGAAAAAATTTTATATATAACCAGCGAAAAACTTTTGAAAGTGCGGTTAGTGTATACTTTTTGGTTAAGCATGTCTTCCTTTGACAATTGTAACTCAAGATTTGAACCACCAAGAGTGTAAGTACAATTAGATGCCATGGCGTTCCACCAAACACTCTGATGATCAACAACGTAAAAAATATTCAAACTAGAGTTTATGACTTGAGTATGATCTAAACTGTTAACTGAGTATTTTGTGGACGCTGATCAGTTCTAATAAACAAACCTTACTAACCCAATAGTCTTTGTGGATTCAAATCTACTAAATGTATGTTATCAATAAACATTCCATGACTAGATGATGACTTAACAAAAACATAAGCTGGAATTACTGGCAGAACTATACTGTTGAAACGTTTTTGCACTAACACTGATTAATCGTCATGGAAAACTAATTTCATTATGAATTATACACTAACACAATTATAGAGAGCGTGATATTATCATTATCCACACTATTTATTTGCAATCTTTCTATGAGGAATTATAGCACTGGGCACTGATATTGCATGAGTGACAACGCTTATTGATGGGCCTCAGAAACCCATTTTAACTGATTGGAGGATTGTAAATATAATTGGTTGGTCCTCCCTCATCATAAAGTGTAGTGGAGCTAGACGGCTTTTGCGTCCATACGATGATAATCTTAGATGACGAGTCAGATTTCGTGCTTCACGATGATGATAAATTTTTATAATTACCATTCATGCAATTCTGATGGACGCAAGACTCGTTTTTGCTATTTACCACCCAGGTGGGTGGTTACGCTTTGTGATGAGCTGAGGATCAGCCTCTGCTTTGCTAATGTATTTCAGATGATGAAATTTCGAAATTTATAGACAAGCATATGTCTGATCTTTATGATGATAAATTTCCATGTCTGATGTGTACATTTGGAGGCAGTGTTCTAGTTATCCGACCGAAAAAGGCTTTTCGGCCGTTGTAATTGGTATGTTATTATTGCTTACAGTTGTATATGATGATTTTGCACAACTCACGACGGTCAACTGATCCTTTGCTCTTCAAGAGCAAAGGATACTGATGATATACGGCTGTGACTAGCCGTGCGCCTGAAATCAACACACAATATCGGTCTGGAGACTATTGTACTAACAATTATTAGATAATGAACTATTCTTGATCTCAACACACCTGTCCGGTTAGTATGATGAAGGACAAATATCACCATCTTTCGTGTGAGTTTAATTACTGTGATCGTCAAAAATTTTCCGATTTGCATGTCAGTCTGAATTATCCGGCAGGTGCAACTGAGTTATTAGTAGCATACGTAGGTATTATACATTAATTGCAATATTGCTACTGTTTATTCTCGTCGTATAGTGTCTCCAGCTTAGTTTTGAGATGATCTCGATGAACCGACTTTTGCTTGTTGTTCCAGGTCTCTGCTTTCTCCAGTGAGTCGTTGCAGAATCGTATCACCTTGTTAATCATATCCAAAGATTCTTGCGCCAAAACCAGTATTCGCCCGTTTCTCTCGTAGTTCAACTGTGTTTCGATAGTCCGTTTGAGCCAAGAATTGCTACTAATTATGCTGGAGTTGGAAGGCGCCGTCTGTAGAGCTGTTACACCGTTATTCTGATTACTACTCCCTCTGTAGTAATTATCCCTGATATACTTGTTATATCGGAACAGATTAGACAACAGCTTGGAAGCAAGACTCCTGGTCCCGCTTTTATTGACTGGTTCTTCCTTCTCGTTCGCCTCACTGTCTGTATCGCTCTCTTCTTCTTCGTCCCTATTCAAATTCTCGCTTGTAAATGCCCAATTACTGGGCAACTTTAACAAGGCCTCTCTTACGTTGGACCTAGCTGGCTCTGGAAGCGAATTTGCAGACACTTTAGAGACAACGTTTACTATTTTCTTAACTGTAGTGACAATCTCGTCCTTTACCTGCTGGATATACACATCCTTTTCATACTCGTCATGCTCCTCTCCATTAAGACTTTGGAGGGATGTGTGCGAGTTCACAGCGGTCAGAGATTGGGACGAAGATAGATTGGAATCCTCTTGAAGGAGTTTACCTGGTCCATCGTGAAGTACGTCAGTTGCGTCCACATACACATCTTTACTCTCAGATGCCTTGCTTTTCTCTTCCTCTAGCTGCCTTTGAGTCTCAACCAGACGTATAAGGTGCTCAATACGATCACTTATCTGGCGATTACCGATCTTCAAAAAATTGATGAGCATTGTGAGCCTCTTGCGTGATTCAATGTTGAGGTTCAATATACCAATCTCCTTGATATCTTGAAGTGATCTTTGTGAGAGTTGATGCCTAAAGTTTGTGGTGTCTGTCTGAAACTTCTGTCTTGTTGGGTTAGTCTTTGCCCTTTTTGGAAACTCCATGATGGGCATAGGATCCTCTTCCTCGTCGGACTCATTTCCCCTCTTGCGGGACATCAGCGAGCTGGTCGAAGATGTACGTGAGCGAAGCCCGTCTGGCCGCTTCACGTCGAGTGATTCTGTCTGTGGAGGACAGTGTGGCGAGGATTCTGGCTGTGCAAGTAGTTGTGACTGTGATTCTGATTGTAAATTTGATTGGCTATTATGTATCGAACGTGTGTCATGCTCTACCATGTACTCTGGATTCGTCAGTGATGACAGCTCGCCGTCATGTGAGCCGTTCAGTGGCTCCTTTGCTGTCCCGTTCAACGGTTCGCTAAAAGCTCGCTCTACTTTCATCTCCTTTAAATCTTTCCTCTGACCCTCAACGTTCTCCTGAATTATGCTATTAGCAGATTGGATTGTTTTTTCGAACATGTAATTGATAGACTGCGAGATAAGAGGATATGACACCACTTTGTTGAGCAGTGTAGAGTCCGCTGGCTCGGCAGATGAATTCGACGTACTAGTATTCGGAGCACAGCTTGAGCTGTCTAAACTAGAGCTGTTCCTTAACTGTCCCAAGGCTTCTGCAGCCAAATACAACTCGCGGTCTGGTGACGCATCCATGTCAGATTTAAAGTTTGCACTATCTGAAGCTCAACTTATCCTCTTATATATATCACACAAGAAGCGAGAATGTGATGTGGCAACAAGATTAGGGTCACTGCAAATGATTTTCTCGTTTACCCAACGTCCCTAAGGTAAAGTTTATGTGATCCCTGTAGTGTCAAGCTTTTTGTATTAAAGTTTTGCTTTATTGGCATGTGAATTTATGTGGGGTTGGCAAAAAAGACTTTTGAGATGATAAAAGTTTAATTTGCGGCTGTTGGGTCTTGTGATTGTTGGTGCAAGGATGATATGCTCACGTGATTACTTGTGCATGTGAGCTTGAAGCTGCTAAGAGCATGTGAAACAATGTTAGGTAAACATTTGGGAAAATCATACTTGCAAGTTGAATTTGCCCCCATTTAATGCTTAAAGAAATAAAGCTGACTACTATGTATCTGATCTAGCGCTTATATCTTCTACTTTTAACCTCCAGTTCTGTACACCACTCATTCAGCTCATTGGTTAAATCCATCAGCTTGTCTATTCTTGGCTCTAGAAGCGCAATTTCGGCATTAGTTTTGCTAATTGCACCGATGCTAGCATTTGCGAGTTCCACGTCGTTGCACATCTCGTTAATGTAATACTCTAGGTCTTTGTATTTCAGCGAGATTGAGTTATTCACACTCTCGAGTAAGTTCATGTCCGATATTGAAGATGTAGAGTCCAATTCTATGATCTTTTTCATGCATTCGTATGAAGCCTTAATCAGATTCTTTGAGTCTTGTCTAAGTCGCCTTTCTTCCGACATTCTGAACACTGGTCCTGCCACGCGCTGTGATGGTTGTATAGTTTGCGCGCCTAATTATGGATTTGATAAGACACAGAAATGCATCCATGCACCACTTAATTATTATGTGCCATAAAGAGATTCTCCCCAAAAACTTTGTGCGTCTTTGATAAAGAAGGACGTATCCTCCAGGACAAAGGTAATGAAATCGTGTATCCCTTTTGCTGCCCTTGGAGTTGCTGTTGCATTTGGTACCCAGGTGCCCACACAGATTAACAGTGATCTGCACTTGAAAGCACTGCCAAATACGCATTACTATGGTTCCTATATAGTACAAAGAGATATTGATGAAAGTTACGATGAAGATGAGCCCTTTGACGAAGAAGCAGACTCTGAAGAAAGCTCAGAAAACTCTGAAATTGTCGAAGATAAATACAATCACAATAACTTTGAAAATGAGCTTGAAAATGTCCAGATTGAATTGAGTGCGCTCAGGAAATCAAAGTCGTCACATGCCCCGCAAGTCTCTCCATGGATAGAAGTACCTGTCAAAGGTCCGGTCTCGGAAAAGAACCAAATTTATGGTCCTCCAGAAGTTCCGCTGGTGTATTCTGTTGATATAGAAGAAGTCGTAGAGTTACTTAAGGGCTACAAAATCGAAAAGAAAGCCAACCTTGTCGAATTCTTAGCCACTGCTTCGTCGGGTAAATTTTTGGTGCTGCTGGACAAGATAAGAAAAATTAAAGGCGTTCGTGATTCCGATGAGGATGCCTCGATGTGCATAGAAAGCCTGTCCCAGCTTCTGGAAAATACAGAGTATGCCATGCATGAAAGCTCTCTTCACTCCATGCTTCCAGCAGGGGCAGAAGGCCTGGATGACAAAGAGCTGAGCCAGATGAAAACTACCGTGAGCAGAAGATTACGGCTGCTAGATAAACTGCTAGGTAGAGAGCCACAAGAAGAAGACGGCGATGACACCGATAGCTTGATTAATAGCGAAGAGTTTCAATACCGCACAGGGAATATATTCTTAGAGCCAGACGAAAATGATGTTCCGTCCCTCGGTGTAAAGGTAGTCATGCCAGGCGCTATTCTCCTTGTGCCAATTCTTTTGACAATGTTATAAATTTCCAAATGCGCGAAATGTAACTTAGGCCCGAGAACTAAATATTTGAATAATATTTACCAGAATCACACAACATATTATCTCCGTTCCATTCTCGATTAGGTGTATCTTCAACATGGTGGAGCCTGTACAGTCAGTTCTGAGATTTACTGGGTGGTTAGTAGCCCCGTTGTCGGTTGTGCCAGAGAATGATTGCGGCTCCTGGAGCCCGTTGCTGAACCCGCACGAGTCGATTTTAAATCCGTGCTTTCTTGGCCTCATGTATGGTATCAGCTCGTTGGTCTTTGGTGTCTTCGGTGGTTACCAGCTGTTGCAAGCATTGATTTTCCGTAAATCTTATGGAAGATATGCGATTGACTCGGGTGCTCTTGATGGTCTGAAGCTCTTGTTTATCATGGTCGACATTCTGCTCACCATTTGTGTGACATTGCCTGTCTTATTAGGGGCTAATGATATCAAGCTACTAGGCTACGCCTTACACAATATCGTACTCATTTTTGTCATATTTCCCTTGCAACTCATTGAGCCAGCGAATAGTATTGTCCAATGTGCCACTTTATTGTTTTACTGGCCTGTGCAAATCATTTTGCTATTAGTTCTGATCTCTACTCATTTTATCAAAAACGCTTTTGGAGCTACTGTCCCTGTTTTTGACGGCGGCTTATTGGCGATTATGCTGGTTATTTCAGTAGCTATTGCATATCTGGAGCTAGCTGTGTACCATCCGAATGAAGAACTGGTCGACTTTTTTGAATCCAACAACTGGAACTCCTCGCCACCTAACGTCCTTTCCCGCATGACCTTCTCTTGGATGAACAGTCTAATTGTGAAAGGCTACAAAAGTAAAGGGTTGGACAATAACGACTTGCCTTCACCTCCCCCTATTGTGACAACAGATTACATGGCCCCCAGACTAAAGAAGAATTGGTATTTCCAGACAAGTTCTCGGTCTAAGCCATCACTTTTGCTGGCATTGATTGCAACATTCGGTCCCCCTGTAATACATGCTTCCTTCTACGACATGGCTGACAGTTTCATCTCATTTATCCAACCCCAGTTACTAAAACAAATGATTTTGTATTTCAGCAGAGATGACGATCCTCCCTTAATCATTGGCTTTTCTATTGCATTGTCGATGTTTGGTGTGTCATTGTTAGAAACTGCAGCTTACAATCAATACTTTATCAAAACTGCGGAGACCGGCTTAGGCGCAAAAGCTGCACTGATGGACCTTGTATATGACAAGGCTATTCGTCTCTCCCCTGAAGCTAAGGCAGAAAGGTCGACAGGCGATATCATCAACCATATGTCCGTTGATATATCCAGAGTGCAAGAGCTAACTTCTTATGTGCAGACACTCGTGTCAGCTCCTACGAGACTTGTTCTGTGCCTGATCTCACTCCATGCTCTATTGGGAAATGCCACCTGGGTTGGACTCATCACTATTGTGATTATGATGCCACTCAACAGCTTTCTGATGAAAAATTTAACTAAATTACACAAACAGCAAATGAAGCTGAAAGACAAGAGAACGCAGTATGTTGCTGATATCTTGCAAAATGTCAAATCGATAAAGCTGTATGCTTGGGAAAAGCCTACACTAGACAGATTGAGCGATGTGAGGAACAATCAAGAACTCAAAAACTTGAATAAAATCGGCATAGTCTCCGCTGTCGTCAAT
Source organism: Wenyingozyma naganishii (assembly GCA_003706235.2). Classification (NCBI taxonomy): domain Eukaryota; kingdom Fungi; phylum Ascomycota; class Pichiomycetes; order Pichiales; family Pichiaceae; genus Wenyingozyma; species Wenyingozyma naganishii. The sequence continues at coordinate 290,310 of PPKS02000001.1, read as the reverse complement.
TTTGCGTGGACATGTGTGCCATTTTTTGTGTCGTGCTCTACATTTGCAGTTTTTGCATGGACGTCTTCCCGTCCTTTGACCTCTGATATTGTATTTCCAGCTCTTTCTCTTTTTGACTTGCTCTCAGATCCAATATTTGCTATCCCAGCTTTAGTGTCGTCGCTTATTGAGTGCAGTGTTGCATTGAACAGGCTGTCATCCTTTTTGCTAGCACCTGAGGTCACTGATGAGTTTATCAATCGTCTTCCAAGCGTTAACGTGATGGGTGAGACTTCTGTGGAGGTGGAAAATGCTACCTTTTTATGGGCTCAAGTCAACAAGGGGAGCAATTACGATGAGGAAATAGCCATTCAAGATTCGAAAGTAGCTTTGAAAAACATAAACTTCAGAGCTAAGAAGGGCCAGTTGGCTTGTGTCGTTGGCAGAGTGGGTTCCGGAAAGTCGACCTTCCTTCAATGTTTGCTTGGTGAATTAAGGTGTGTTCCGCATGATATTTCGAGACACTTTGGTATTACTATTCATGGAAGCATTGCGTATTGTTCCCAAGTGCCTTGGATACTGAATGCTACTGTTAAGGAGAATATTTTATTTGGATCTAAGTATGACGAAGAGTTCTACAAAAAGACCATCAAGGCGTGTGAATTGGAGTCTGATTTGGAGATTCTACCAGATAATGATAACACACAGGTGGGTGAAAAAGGTATTTCACTAAGTGGAGGGCAGAAAGCTAGGTTGTCTTTGGCTCGTGCTGTTTATGCAAGAGCAGATATTTATTTGCTCGATGATGTACTATCTGCAGTTGATGCACATGTTGGCAAAAATCTGATTAGGAATGTACTGAGCAACAAGGGATTACTTGGCACCAAAACAAGGGTGCTGGCTACCAATTCCATTAATATACTCAACGATGCAAATGAGATTATTTTGCTGAGTAACAGGGAAATCAGCGAGCGTGGTGATATAAAGCGAATCATGGAGAACAAAGATGCTTTGTATGAAGTCATTAAAGAATTCGGCAACGAAGAAGATCTTTTGCGCCACTCCTCCGAGTCTCAGTCAAGCGAAACCGTTGCTGAAAGTACTTCTCCAGAAAGTTCTGAAGGCGGTGAAGACTCTGAAGATAAGAACAGTGAGTTTGTAGGTGTAGAACCTTTTGTCGTCCCCGAAGAATCAGCGGGTACTGAAACAATGAAGTTTGGGGAAGAACTTGATAGAACTGTTTCCCGTACCACTCTTCGTAGAGCTAGTGCTACGTCCTTCAAGCGCAGACCCATTTTAACGGAAAATACAACTAAGAGGCGCACAGGCCAAACTGTAGAAAAGAAAGAAAAGGGTAAGGTGAAATGGTCCATATATTTGGATTACGCAAAGGCATGCAGCGTTTCCGGTATTGTTGCTGTAGCCTGTTTATTGATATTAACTGTTGGCCTATCCGTTGCCGCAACTTATTGGCTGAAGCATTGGTCTGAATCTAACGGCAGGAGTGGAGCAAACAACAATGTGTGGATGTTCGTGGGTGTCTATGCACTGCTTGGAATTGCTTCTGGTTTGGTCACGCTACTCAGAGCTGTTCTTATGTGGTCCTGGTGCTCGATAAGAGCGTCCAAAAAGCTACACGACGATATGGCCAAAGCGGTGCTAGGATCCCCAATGTCCTTTTTTGAAACCACTCCCTTAGGCAGAATAATTAACAGATTTTCTCAGGATATGAGCAAAATCGATGCGGCTCTTCCCAGAGTGTTTGCTGCAGTGTTTGGTTCTGTTGTTAAAACTTTGTTTACTTTGTTCATCATTGGATCGAACATGCCCGCCATTCTGATTGTGATTGCTTTGCTGTCAGTAATATACGTGTACTACCAGAAGTACTACATCTTTACTTCTAGAGACCTGAAACGTATTGTCTCCATATCAAAGAGTCCCATTTTTGCGCACATTCAAGAGTCATTAAACGGTGCAGACACCATTAGAGCGTACGGCCAGCATGCACGTTTTCTTTTCCAAAATGCAGCTAATATTGATTACAACCAGACTTCCGCTTATTGTATGCGGTCTGTCAACAGATGGCTGTCTACGAGGCTGACATTTATTGGTTCCGTCATTATATTGGCAACTTCTGGGTCTGCTCTCTTTTCCCTGAAAACCTCAAACCCTATAACACCTGGAATGCTAGGGCTCATCATGAGCTATGCCCTACGTGTAACTTCGTCTCTGAGCTTTATTATCAAGAGATCCGTGGAGATTGAGTCTGATGTAGTTTGCTGTGAACGCGTTTTTGAGTATTGTCAGCTACCGCAGGAAGAGAATAGGGTAAAGCCTACATACTTTCCACCAAAATTATGGCCTCAGGAAGGTGCAGTCACTTTTGACCATTACACTACGAAATACAGAGACAACTTAGACCCTGTTTTGAGAGACATTTGCATGGATATCAAGCCTTCCGAGAAAATTGGTATTGTAGGGAGGACAGGCGCGGGCAAATCTACACTGGCGTTAGCAATTTTCCGAATGATAGAACCTACGGGTGGTCGTATTATCATTGACAATGTTAATACTAGCGACATAACGCTTTTCGATTTAAGAAGGAATTTGAACATTATACCCCAGGATTCGCAAGTGGTGGCTGGAACTATCGGAGAAAATTTGGACCCATTTGGTCGGTACTCTCCTGAAGAGCTGTGGAAAGCTTTGGAGCTGGCACATCTGAAGACCTTTATTGAGGGCTTACAGGATACTTCCTCGAACGATGATAGGGACCCAGGCTCAGGGCTTTCTGCCAAAGTTACAGAAAATGGTTCCAACCTATCTGTTGGACAAAGACAGCTGATATGTCTTGCACGCGCTTTGCTGAATCAATCTAAAGTTCTTGTTCTTGATGAAGCGACTGCTGCTGTAGACGTTCAAACTGACAAGATTGTCCAGGAGACAATAAGATCGGAGTTCAAGGATAAAACGATTCTTACTATAGCTCATAGATTGGATACAATTATGGATAGCGACAGAATAGTTGTACTGGATAACGGCGAAGTGAAGGAATTCGATACTCCAGAGACATTACTTGCAGACAGAGGATCCGCTTTCTACAAACTTTGTGCTAATGGGGGATACATAAAGAGTACATAAATATACATAAAGAGTATGTAAATATCAACTGTATATAATTTTTATAGCATTCAAGTATGCAACTGGAATTTTTGAGAAAAAAAAGACGATGCAAATTATTGTTAAACACTACTGCACGAGGCATGCCTAATACTCGCGTCAATCCTGAAGTTCAAAGCCCCGCAAACTGTGTTCACACCATAAAAAATATTGGTGTCTAAGCACTCGGAACAAATATGCAAAGCCTGCATGACGACTGAACGCAGCTATCGCTCCACATTTCTCCGGAATTTGAATCTGAAGAATATGGGGAAAGAAAGAATGCCAAATTTTCTTTTCCGGAACGTGTGAAGCCTTGGACAGAAGCAAACTAAAGCCCCGACTACGTAATGTGCTGTGCAACTAGGGGAGATATGTCACCAACAAAAAAAATAACTACTGTTGAATCTATAGTTAGTAAAATTAAAATTATCAACCCCATAACTTAAAGCAAGAAACTGCATAACGTGATTTGAAGAATGGTTTCTGAGCAGATAGAATGTGGAGAAATCCGAACTTGCAGTCAATTTTGGGATGCTGACTTAGAGTCATATTTCGACCACGAGTTCATAACCCAACTCCAGAGACGGAGAGTTAACAAGAAACCCAGGACTCATCAGGAACGTCAAATGGGTATGTTGTTATCTACATTAGACTCCAAGCTGACATCCTGGCGCACTGACGTCCGCCACCCTTTAAGCTAAGTTTTTCCGAGAACCCCAAGTTTTTCCGGAGACGCACGATTTTACTGTCGGCAGTTTGTTAGATTTTCAAAGTGAAGCTCGTGACGAGCGCTTAAAAAATATTACTATTTAAGCTTGACAAGAAGCGTATTTTTGTTGAACGGGCATTGTTTGTTTTTAGCCATTTCAGTTTATTTACTTCGTTTAGTCTACTTTTTTGATTTGCAAAATGGCGCATCCTGAATACGATTATAAAAACGTATCTGCTCCCCTTGTCCAGATTTTGCAATCTTTAGACAAGGATTTCTGGGCCAGCACTGAGAGGCTCGATCTCATAGTCGAGAAGTTCATTTCTGAACTTGCTCGTGGACTGTCATATGACGATATTGCCGATGACATGAAGATTCCAATGAATGTTGCTTGGTAAGTTATCCCTTTCCTGTTGTTGTTACTATACAAGACGGTTGAAGAAGCAGTAATACTAACATAAATAGGGTGATGGAGTACCCAAATGGATCGGAAACCGGAGATTATCTCGCTATTGACTTGGGCGGAACAAATTTGAGAATTGTAATGGTCCACCTACTTGGGGGCCACAAGTTTACCACTGAGCAAAGTAAGTTTCACATCCCTGTCCCTTACAGAACTACAAGAAATAAAGATGAACTGTTTGACTTCATTGCTAAGTGCCTACAAGAGTTTATTGTAGACCAGAACCCCAACGGAGTTCCTGCTGGGAAGGTTTTCCCACTTGGTTTTACTTTCAGTTACCCTGCCACTCAATATAACATCAAGTCTGGTATTTTGCAAAGATGGACCAAGGGGTTTGATATCCCTAACGTCGAAGGGCACGATGTTGTCCCTATGCTCATGGAGTCTGTCAATAAGAGAAAGTTGCCCATTAAGATTGTTGCTTTGATCAACGACACCTCAGGTGCTTTGGTTGCTTCCAGATATACTGATCCGCTCACTGAAATGGGATGCATCTTCGGTACTGGTGTTAATGGAGCATACTACGACAGACACGTCAACATTACCAAGGTCAAAGGTAAGCTTGCAGACGATATTCCCCTAGACTCCCCTATGTTGATAAATTGTGAGTATGGTTCCTTTGACAATGCTCATGAAGTTTTGCCTAGATTAAAGTACGATATTGAGATTGATACTGAGTCTCCCAGACCAGGTCAACAGTCGTTTGAAAAAATGACCTCTGGCTACTACTTGGGTGAAATTCTTAGAAAGATCTTACTCGAAACCTACAAAAAGGGTCTTATTTTCAAGGACTACAAAGCTGACTCGGAGCAGATTGGTCTGCTCTCAACTGCCTATTATTTGGACACCTCATTCCCCTCTGTTATTGAGGCCGACAACACTGCCAATCTTGCAGAGACCGAGAGACTTTTCTCGTCCAAGTTGTACATCGATGCCACTTTAGAGGAGAGGAAATTTGCTCAAAGAGTTTCGCAGTACATCGGAACCAGAGCTGCCAGGATTTCCATCTGCGGTATTGCTGCCGTATGTAAGAAGATGGACTACCGTAGATGCCACATTGCTGCTGATGGTTCTGTCTTTATGAGGTATCCATTCTTCCCCCAGAGAGCGGCTGAAGGCTTAAGTGACGTCTTCCGTTGGGACAAATCCCTGTCTTTAGACGAGCACCCTATCCAAATTGTCCAGGCTCAAGACGGTTCCGGTGTTGGTGCCGCCGTCATTGCTGCTTTGGCTGATAAGAGAGAGAAGGCTGGCTTATCCTTGGGACTCAAGTCTTCTTTGTAGTTTAGCTTGATGTGATATCAGCTTTTCTTTAGCTTGTGATTATAGGAAGTTCCTTGATCAAAAAGATCTTCGGGAAATTTGATATATAGCTTATGTCCAAAATCTATGAGAGTATGAATAGTTTATTGTTGGTGACTTAGGCAGACGATAACGTTACAAATCTAATACACTACTTCTAGCCTACCATGTCTCTTGGACATATCTGGAAGTATTCTCCATCTCTATCAGGTACTTCTTGCTTTCTTCGTCGCTCCAATGATTCATTTCTGCTAAGATCGTCTCAAACGTAATGCGGACCTGGATGGGCATCTTGCCCGAAGATCCACAAAGATAGACTAGGGCTTGCTGGTTAATGAGCAAGTCATTGACAGTCTCTTTTTCAAAATATAGCACGTCCTGTACGTACTTTTTATTAGCATTAGTGTCCTCATCACGAGAAAAAGCGCAGTAAAGTGTAAGTCGTCCTTCGGCAACAAGCGATTGCCAGTAGTCTTTGTATAAAAAGTCCTTTGCGCTGTATCTGCAGCCAAAGAATAAGTATAAGGGCCTTGTTTGGTTTAAGCTAATGATGGTCTCCACAAGTGACTTCATAGGAGCAACTCCCGTGCCAGGAGCCACCATAATAATAGGAGCGTTTCCTTTAAATTGGAGGTTCCCTTGATGAAGTGACACACTAATTTGATCACCAGCCCGCAATGTCTTAACCCACCGAGTGCAAAGGCCACGTCGCACGCGACGGATAATGGTTCTATACTCGACTATGGCTATGGTTAGCTCTACTTTGTGAGAGTCAGGCATTGAAGAAATGGAAAAAAGACGAGGCCTGATGATGGGAAGCAGATCGAAGATGTAGTTGACTGGTATTTTCAGTGAGAAGAACTCCTGGACAACCTCTAAAATCGATCTTTTAGGTCGGTTGGCATAATCATACAGTTGCTCGGTCTCCTCCACTTTGGAAAACTCTTTGAGCTTCTCTTTCTCTCGTTCGTCTGTGGCAAAATGCCAGGCCATAAGGAAGAAACTGCGTCTTGGAATCGCCATAATGTCAAGATGGTGAGTTATGAGCGACCGCAACGTCAGGTTTTTGATCAGCCCTCCCTCAATGTTTGGTAATTCGCCGTCTACTCTGACTGGATAATCAGCTATGTCCTGCCAGCCTTGTGACTGGATAAACGATTCCACATCCTCCGGATCATTGGTAGGGTATAGCGCAACGGTATCAGCCGGCTGGAAATTCAATTTTCCTTCTGAACTATTAAGCACAAGCCTGCGAACATCCTGAAAATGGTCTTCGCTGGTCAAACGCTCGTTTGCACTCACAGTCACTCGCAACATGTCGTCATCTGTGACTCTACTCAATGCCACAGCCTTAATGTCTTTATCAGTCAGCTTCTTGAACTTGCTCTTCTCCACTACGACACGGTTTATAGGTAAAAGAATCTCGTCCTCATGAATTTCAGTCAGATTACTAGGCAAAGGGTACTCCTTTTCCACGGTTTCTATCAATACTTTTTCCCAAGCGGTATAATAAGCTTCTGTTCCCTCGGCCGACATCTCATCGCTCTCTCCCCTGCTACTCAATTCACGTGCACCAAGCTGCAGAAGTCGCTTGTGAATCTTCTTGATAGCGAAGTTGAACTTTGGGTAGGACGAATCACCGAGGCCAAAAGTGGTAAATCTTATGTTTGTGAGCAAATTGTTGGGCAGCTTCTTTTTCAGCATGAATTTCCAAAACTTTTGAGCATTGCGTGGCATGGCACCTTGTCCAGTTGTGGAACAGATAACGACCAATAACTCGATATCTAACAGTTTTTTAAGGTCGAATGAGTCTAGCGATGCAACCTTGGGTGTAAATCGCAGGTATCGGAACCGGCGAGCAAGGATATACGCCAAATCATGCGCATTCCCGGTCTCTGAACCGTACAAGATTGTAATCTCGCGGTTGTGAGAGCCCATTTGAGAAGCGGATGGCATGATATAAGACTAATCCAACTAGCGGGAGGATACCGAAAAAGGTGAAAAATCAGGTTCATAAGGGAGCGATAGCCCCTGTATCGCGAAGCTAAGTAAAAAAAAAAGCAAACGCCGAGGAAGCTAGGTGACAATAATAGCATGCTAGTTATCTATCCGTTACTATGTACATGTATGAGCTACTCTATTGGTGTTAGTGAGCGTTGCGTAGTCTGCACTGTAATATCGCAAAAGTAATTTCATTCAATTTTAAAGATTGAATCAGTCAAATACTCAACAGCAACATGTTCTATCTCAATTCCACGTGGAATCTGGCAGCCAAGATCTCTCTGGCCTTGTCGTTCAGCACATTCACCTCCTCGTTGGTCAGCGAACGGTCCATCGACTGGTAGTTCACCCTGTAGCATTGAGACTTTCTGCCTGTCTTTGGGTGCACAAATTCGTCCACAAGCTTAACGCTTTCCGCCACATCACCTGCCGTATCTCCAACAATTTCCATCAAGTCATTCTCGTGCAGTACGGGGCCCGTGCTGTTTCCCTCAGGCAACCAAAACGAAATATCACGGGTGGTTCCTGGGTAACGAGAATAGGGTCTAAAGTTGGTGATAGTCCCCTTGGTGAACTGAGAGGTAAAGCGTTCGTCAAGCGACCAGAACAGTCTAATGTCGGGTATTCCGAAAAGTAGCATCGCTATTCTATCCAAACCAATTCCAAAAGCCCAACCAATGGTGTCTTGTAGACCAGAATTTGTCAAAACCTGCTCCCTGACAACGCCACAACCACAGCACTCTAGCCACTCTCCCTTCCAGTACACCTCAATCTGCCAGCTGGGTGCAGTCCAGGGAAAGTAGTCTTCTAACCAGCGGACCCTGAGAGGCTCGTTTAAATAAGGCTCCTCGCTACCAGCGAGCTTCGCCGCACGTTTTGCCTCGTTAAACACCTCGTTTACCAGCAATTCTATCGTTCTCTTTAGGTGTTGACCGACGAGCTCGGCCTCTTCGTGCGTCATGTAATCCTGTTTGGGGTTCTCGACGCGGTCATAAGGAGGGTCTGTGTCCTCCACGATAATGTCTACCTTGGGTATGGCCTCGATATCGGCTTTGATTTGGTCAAGCAGACCATCTCCCAGCTCTCGCCTAGACCAGATACGGGCACCCTCTAATTGGTGGAATGCCGGGTAGTGAGTACGGTCAATCTCGTCTCGTCTATATACGTCTCCTGATATGAAGTATCCAGGAGTCTTGGTGTTGACAAAGCAAAAATGCTCGTGCGCGGAAGTGTGTGTCCTCAATAAGGTGTCTTTATTCAGGTAGTACGTGTCACTTTTGGAACGCCCAGGATGATCCAATGGGAACCCAAGAACGTCAAAATTTTCATACACAGACACGGGAGCAGGGAAATCGTTGTAGAAAGTGTAGCCAAGTCCTTCGAACCTGGACTCGATCAGCTCCCTCAATATACCTATAGGATGGTTTGTGTTTTTATGCAAGTTTCTTCCTACCAGCTCTAATATACGTGGAGTCACATTTGTCCACTCATCAGCCTCGTAAGTCTTACCTTCAAGAGGGATATGTTTTGCTACTGTGTGTTAGTCATGACGCTATGGGGTGAGGACAATATCGTAGTCACTTACTAGTTGAGACCCATCGCAGATTGGCAGGTCTTGTAAGATTTTTCAATGCTTGTAAAGTGTATACATGAACTCCAGCGGCAGCTGTCCTGACGAACGCCATCTTGCCACTTTCGAAGGTATCAGTTACACTACACTTCTATCTGCTGTGTCTATATATGTTCACCGGCACGAGCGAGATCTGACCGGGTAACAGAAAATATTAAACATTCGAGCATTGGAAAGCTTGAATCTGAATATTTCAGTCTCGTAATTCCGTGCGCATAGTACTTGACTCTAATCGTAGCAACACCCATACCACATGTTACGTCGAGTTTTGGGAGTCGCAGCCCCACTCGGGCAAAGCACATTAACGTCACACTCATTAATTTCATTACGCCCCACAATCACATCTACGGACTTTCTCAAAGCCAGTATAGGTAAGCGTTATGGCCACGAGTTGGCTCCGAGATTTAGGATCGTGCAAAAAAAGCAAAAGGGAAGAGTGTCTGTGAGAACAGGTGGTTCATCTAAGGGATCGACACTTCAGTTTGGTGAATATGGTATGAGACTGAAAACTGAGGGTGAGAGACTTTCGGCACAACACCTCAAATCGGCTGACGCTATTTTGTTTAAATTCCTCAGGCCTCTGGGTGCAAAATTCTACAAACGTTTTTGTACGAATATCGCCGTGTGTATCAAGGGAAATGCCACTCGTATGGGTAAGGGAAAAGGTGCATTTGATCACTGGATGGTGAGAGTACCCACTGGTAAAGTTGTGTACGAAGTATCCGGGCCTAACTTGCACAAGCACGAAGCCAAAGATATTTTGAGAAGAGCATGTGAGAAGCTGCCTGGTGTGTGGGAGTTTGTCACCAAGGAGACTCCAACAAGAGTGGGGATAAAGGCTTTCAAGGAGGAGCCAAAGCCTGTCAATTATCTAGAACAATTGAAGCAGAATCCCACGAAGGAGTTTTTGAACGTGGAAAAGTCCAAGCTGCCGGAGTACAGAGATTTTGTAGGTCGCAAACGGAGGTGATTAAGCCTCAAGAACGCTCTAATTGACAACTTCTCACATATGTAATTACACATGTAAATAGTATACACTAAGACAGGTCTGTCTCTATTATAACCATGACCCTTGTGATGAACCCCTCGAGGTGAAAAATGTCCTTTGTGCCAAGGCTCAGCCTCTCGTCAAACACAGATGACGCCTGAACGATATCAAGCTTTACCTTCTCTAGATTGGAAAGCCCGTTGGAGTCCGCAAGTGCCCACAGAGCAAATGTCAGGTTTCTCAAAATCAGCTTAGCCGGAATGGAGTGCGCTAAAAGCTCGTACAGCGTCGTCCTTATACTCTGCAACTTGCCCACAGAGCGCTCTTTATACACACCTTTGGCAATATCGTTGATCACAACCTCCCAATCGGGCACTATTGGCTCAGTCTGCTCGGTAATTCGGTCGTTGTTCATATACAAAGCTTCTAGGATCATTATGGCCATTCGCAAGTTTCTATGTGATGAGGCTGAAATCTTCTCAAAGACAGCAGCACGCTCTGTTTCACTGGATGGATAAGTCTTGCTAGCATCGTGCTCCTTGGTCAGAATCTTGTTAAATACATTGGATATTTCACTGCTGGAGGGCGCTGGAACGCGGATCAGTAAAGTCCTAGATTTGATGGGGCTGATGATGTTGGACGTAGAGTTGCAAACGAGCACAATTCTAATATTGGCCGAGTACTTCTCCATCGTCCTTCTTAGGGCGGCCTGAGCATCACGTGTTAGCTGTTCTGCGTCGTTAATTATGACCACCTTGAATTTACTGGTTTTCCCCGCCGTGGTAGCAGGAGCCGGGCTACTAGAAGTAGAGGTGGTGGAACTACTCAAACCTTTGGTACCATCTCCACTGTTATTTCCTAAAATTCCACTGAAATCAATACTTTGCACCTGCGCTATCTCTTTCAGCAGATCCTGGATCACTATTCTGTCATTATTGCCCATATCACTAGGTGTGATCTCGTAGTGATAGGGTGACGAAATCACGTTGACCTCCAATTTACGGTTAGAAGCGTTCGTGAAAGTCTTTGCGTCAACCTTCAGTTTATCGACCCCATTTCCATATAGTTCTTTTAGGGTGGCTAGCACTCTCGTTTTCTTACCTGCTCCAGAAGGTCCATATACTAGCAAGTGTGGAAAATCGCCTGAGGAGGCCAATGACTTCAGTCTCTGGGATATTTCCGGATGAAAGTCCAGTTCAGTAAGAAATTTTGGTCGGTGTTTGTCTGCCCATAGTGACATAGTTGCCGTTGGATTGCTTTGCGATGAGACAGCGATGGCTAACAACTTCCTACTGTCTGCTTCTATAGTACGCGAAAATGTAAACGCGTTTAGACATTTTTTACTTTCGCTGCAAGGCGCTACGGTATTTGGCTCGCTCGCACTACAGCCGAAGTTCGATCATCCGTTCCCAAATTATAACCTAATTACCCAAATTATGTATTGTACGCTCTGGCGTCGCAGCCTCGCTATTGCTAAGTCGTTCGCTTCGTAATCATATGTTCCTCTCATTGATTTCCATTGTCAAACTTCTCCTCCTCAACTCCTACTAAATACCAAGACATGCCTGGACGTAGAGCAGATGGGTTCTCCTTGGGATTGTTCACATTGTTCTCACTAATCACCTTTTCTTCTATGCTTGTGATCCTAGCAACTAGCCAATCACGTCCGGAGAGATCAATGTACTTCTCATTTCTCACTGAACGGTGGTCATCTAGATATTCCTCATTTCTCAAATAGTAGTTAGGAGCATCAATGTGGAAAGCCACCCATGGAGCATCAGCAGTGTTGCTTTCCGCAGTCGCTGATACCAGAAATAATGCAAGATCGCCCACTTTGAAATTGTTGAGTGTTATTCTGCTGGCAACCTCTTGTTTCAATTGAGCAACCTCCAGTTTGTTCGCATTTTTCTCCTTCTGTAGCTTCCGTGCTAATGACTCAACGTCTGCAAATCGCCTAAACACCCGCTCCACTACCAGGTGATTGTCAATTCTGTTGTAGCTAATGAAGTTTTCAAATCCTTCATCGATGTTCAATTTCTTGTAATTAGCCAATACTCTCTTGACTTTCTTTTCGATAGAAGATTCCTCACAACTTCCCTTCTCGCAGATCTCGTCTTCGTTCTCCTCAAACACCTGGGGCGATTCTTCAATTCCCAGGTCGGACGACAACGTATAGCCATCTACGACGTTAGCGTCTATCCAATGCAAGAAATGCTCCGCTTCTGGTACAACTTCAGACGACACAACTTCCATCAATGCATGATCAATAGAATCTTGCTCGTCATCATTAGTGAAATCTGCATTTATGCTTTTCACGGGTGAAGGGCTGTTGGACTTCTGTTGTAAAATGGACTTTTTCCTACTCCTCAGGCCCTTGACTCTCTTGATTTTGAGAATGCCAGGGTTACCCTTAACCGAGGGTGTCTCCCTGATAAGCAGCAAGCCAATAGACTCGAGTAAGAGGCAGCATCTTGTGAGGTTACTGAAAATTTCCCTACTGAGCTGATTAAGCTTGTCATAAAGGCACTCAACAAGTACATAGAGCTCTTCCAGGTAGTGATCTTTCTCGGCGACTTTTTCGGTCAGCGACTTGTTCGTGCTCACCAAACTTTCCTCTTCTTCTTCCAACTCCTCTACCTTGAGCTTCAGTTCGTTGATCTCTTGCTGGTTTAACTGTGCCTCCTTGTTATACTCGCTTTCTTTCTGAGACACGTTTGCCAAGAGATCATTCTTCATTAGTCGTAGCTCTTTATTCTCTGTCTCTAGCTGGTATTTGTCTTTCTTAGCAGAAGTCCTCTCCAGTTTCTCCTTTTCCAGCTCTGCCCTTAGTCTCTCTATTTCAAACTTCATTTCATTCACTTCTTTAGAATGCTCTTCATTTAATCTTTTTACTCTCTCTTTCACTTCTTTCGTGTCAGTGGTGCTAGCCATTCCCTTTGCTTCTTTCTCCAACCTTTCGCATTCTAATCTCAACACTTTGTTCTCTCTTGTCAGCTCCTCTACCTTAACACTAAGATGGCTAGGAGGCAAAGTGACCATTTTACGTCCAGTTCCAAGTTCTACATTCTCGAATAATACAGTATTTTGCGGTTGTCCTTCAATGTGCTGCTGAGAACCACCCGGAGGAGGAGGTGATATACTCTCCGACCGCTGCTGCTGTTGCGACCATTGATTGTTGAATGTCCTAAAACTTTCTTGGTGAAGCATACTCTCCAACTTTTTAATACGTCTTTCATAACCCTTGACAAGCTCCTCAGTTGAGAATTGCTTCTCAGAATCTAGACTTTGCAAAATGATGCTGATTGATATGCCATTGGACTCAAAGCTTTTCAAGAACTTTGTAAATAATTTCATGTAGTTAGAGTCATTGGCGTCAAAACTTCCTAGACCAGATATATTGTCTCCCTTCACAACTATCTGCTCCTCACCTGCATCATCTGAGTTTACACGCTTTTTCGACGGAATTTGCTTCTCATCAATAATTATTCCAAACTCGTTAAGCTGATTTTGCAATTCCAGCACCACATTTGGATCTATTTCAGCATCACTTAAATTCTTTAGATATCTTTGCACATCGTTGATAGTAGCATGTTTTGACAGGTCTTTCCAGAAGTCCACGTGGCCACGAGTAGATGGCTGTTGGATAGTCCGTGCTGATGGTAGGCCGTTGATATTCTGTATTAGCTTGTTCAGTGGGTTTATATACTGACCTACAGATTGAGGATGCAACTGTGGTGGTTTTTCGGGCGTAGAGTCTGCTATTGTATGTTGGAGAAGTTTGAATGTTGCTATGTTATCGCTCAAGAATGCCTTCTGCTCATCTTCGTTAAGGTTCAAAAAGTGGATCTTTGAGTTCCTCGCCTCTTCAAACCCACCAAACTTTTCGATAAATTTGTTCAGCCATTTTTTCCTATTGCTGATCTCTACAAACTTGAGCATCTCCATTATTTCGTTGGTCTTTTGTGCAATTTTATGGAGTCCCATCCCCCATTTGATGTTGTTCAAGTTAGCTACAATCCAGATCCCAAACAAAAGTGGTAGGTCTGACACCACTGAAAGCTGAAGTTCGTACTCCTGCACCTTTGTCAGCTGTTTAGTGACGTCGTTCACTAATGTCTGGTTAAGCTTGATAATGTCAAGCTGTATTTTCGTGACCGAAACGAGCGTAGAAGATAGCAGTCTCTTTTGCAGCTCTTGACGGGAACTCAATTGGGATACTTGCATACTGTACAGCTCATTCGCAAGCGCACTTATTTCGGGAATTAAAGTGGATGTCTGTGACTTAAATGTCGAAACCAGTTGTGATATTTTGCGCAAAGAGAGTGTGGAGAGTGTCGTCGTATTTTGGTTGGCTGTAGCGATTAGTTCGTCAAAATTGGGAAGGGTTTTAGACTCTTGCGTGAGCTTTTGTACCCTCCCTTCTAGTTCATCCAGTTTGCGATGAGCCTGACGAATGATCTCCTCTTTCACTGTGAATCTCTTTTCGCCTAAAAATTCATCTTTGTACTGCATGAACTCGTCATTCAGCTGCTTCCTTGGCACTATGATGTCTGTTTCAATTCTCTCTCGCAAAGATACCAATGCCAAATTAATTTTCTGGCTCAGTTCTCCAGATTCATAAGCACATTTTTCCAAATCTGCTTCGTCCACTAGCTCAGCCAGTCTGAGTCCTTGTAGCCTACCGCCCGGTGCTGAAAACTCGAACGTCACCTTCTTCAGCTTCACATACTCATCTCTCCATTTAGTGGCTAGAGTGTTGGACTGTAAGTGAATCAACGTATCAATTGACTCATTGAACTTTTTTTCAATATTCTTGAACACAAGGCCGACATACTGAAGTAAGACGTTCAATGATGTGATGATCACATGGAGATCTTGGTTGGAGTCCTGAGAGGCCCCATCCTGGACGATAGTTTTTTTAAAGTCGGAAACTAATGCTGCTCCCCAAGCAGGATTCCTCTTTAGCGTATTCAACACCAGTCTCAGCATGGCTAGATCGATCTCGGATGATTTAACCTCACCCTTGCTGGATATTAGGGTGTCTAATGAGGCAATATACTGTGACAAGTTTCCCGACTCGACAGGCGATTCCTGTGGCTTTATCATGTTGATGACTTCCTGCTGATTCAGTTCACTAAGCAACTTTTCGTCGTCTTTAGTGGAACCAGAGAGCAACTTGCTCACATTAAAATACTTCCTGTCAAACACATAAATCTCATTCACTTCCTCGTGAACAAGCATTGAAAACTTCAATTTAATCCCGAAGGGAGTAAGCAAAAACAAGTTCTCTACTGCTATACCAAATGCCTCAGATATGTACTTTCTTAGCGCTTCTAGCGTGCTGTGAACAAATACACTGGTGTAGATAGTGGCTCCGGTGAGGGAATTGAAGATAGTCACAGTGCTGGGGTCCCCGCTTTTAAGGGTATTTGTACTGATAAATGAACTCATTGCATTACCCTGAGTGAAGTTTAGTTGCCTGTTTGCCATATATGTAGATGACATCATTGACAAAGGGTTCTTTTGCATCACTGTAGACAGGTTCATCTTGGTAGGCTATACGCTAAAAGCGATTTTGGCTGTAAGACAAAGGGCAGCCTGTTAAGTGGCTGGATCCAATGTATATATGGACTTGACCCAAAAAAAGAGGCTGGCAATTGCGATATAGAATAACTGTCGGTCAGCTTGTGCACTGGTGCCGGCGCGTATGTTCCCGCAGCTACCGCACTTGTCTTGTTTCAGATCACCTTGATATTTGTGGGGGTGATACAGCTAATTGCGATTTAGGCGCTTACCGGTGCAGAGGTGTATTGCCCTAGGGTTCCGGTAGTGCCATAAATACACTTCACAAGGCTCTTATTCAAAGGGTGTGAATGGCCGTCAGAAGCTTACTGTTGCCTCATTTTAGACCATGGCACCCAACATCGTTTATGAGGAACTCAGTCTAGATGATACTCTTTTCACGCGAGAGAAGATTAACAAAGACATAGAAAGTATCAAGGTGATGATAGCCACATACTTGAGTGAGCCCTACTCAATATATGTGTACCGCTTTTTTCTTAACAACTGGCCTAAGTTGTGTCTGATAGCAAGAGATACAAATTCTGGATCCAAAATGGTTGGATGTATCATCTCTAAGGTTGAGACCCACAAGGAGGTGCGAATACGGGGGTATATCGGTATGCTAGCAGTTGAAAACGAGTACAGAGGCTTGGGCATAGCGAAGACGCTGATAAGCAAGAATATAGACATGATGGTTGATGATTACAAAGCAGACGAGATAATATTGGAGACAGAAGTTGTCAACAAGGCCGCTCTGAGATTGTATGAGAACTTTGGTTTTATGAGGACAAAGAGACTTTTTCGGTACTATTTAAATAAACACGATGCTTATAGATTGATTCTACCAATCACGGAGAGGGCTGGGACGAGGTCTACCTTCCTGCCAGAGCTTGCTGGAAGCCAAAAAGTTACTTCAATCTATTGACGATGTGGGTTCAACGAAGCTGCCTGGCAGCACTATTTGGTGCTGAGCCGCCCTAGAGGCACTACTGGTTGACCATTTTCTCATGTTGGTCGCCGTTTACACTAACATTAGTAAACACGCTATATAGGCAATTATCAGTACGTAGTCATCCTAATATCACTCTTCCTCGTCAAATTTAGGAGCCAAGTAAAATCTCAGATGACCACTGGGAAGAGGGTACTCAAACAAAGCTGGGGCCTGGTCGGTCAATTTCAGGATACAGGTATTGGAGAGAGAGGTGGCCTTGACAATGTCATTAAGGTACTTGGCACCAAACTTAAGATCCACAGGTTTGTTTAAGGCGATCTTCACGTTCTGGTCTGGCTTTTCAATATTCTGAACAGGCTTCAGGATTACAGATCCTGAGCCGATTGACCCTTCAGCGACAAACTTAATGGCATCCTTGGTAACTATGATCTGCAGAGACTCACTCAAAAGTTTCAAGTCTCTAGAAATTTTCTGGAAGTCTGCTGAGGGAATGGTAATAGTAGCGTCAGTTTCCATCTCGTCAATGTTCAACACGTCAGAGTCGATATCCATCAGCTTCATCTGGAACTCGGAAACTCTCTCCTTTACTTTATCTTCGAAATTGAGAATCAAGTTATCTGGGTTGTTGTCCTCGGCAACGATAAGAGTCAGAATGTCGTCATCTTTACCGTGTCTTAAGATCTTGTTAAGACTGTCGAGATCCATACCAAGAACGATGTCGCGGTCTATTCTGTACTCGTCAAAGCATCCCGACTCAATGAAAAGGGAAATTAACAGAACTCTAGAATCGTCGATGGCCTGGACCTGAATTCCGTTTTGTGAGCAGTTGAAATTACATAGCTTGACGGAGTCTTTGATAGCTTCGATAATCTGTGGTATTAGTATTTGAAGTGGCGAGAAAAAGAAAGCTCTGAACCGCTCAGGCTATACGTACTTTCTTTAAAAGTCCGGCTTCAGGGAGTTTCGCTTCTAGCATGTTGACGTGACTGTGTTGTTATTCTGTAATGCTGATGGAAAGAAAGATGATACACGTAGGAATTGAAATTTTTGACTAAAGAGACGCGTGGTGAACGCGGACCAGGACGGAGAGTCTGGCCACACGCGTCGCGTTTCTTATTTCTACACCGGTGCACCACTCAAAGTGAGAGCCTGTTTTTCTCTTTGATATATTTGCATCTCTGCACCGCTTATGCACACCCCCACACCGCTTATGCACTCGCATATTGGACTCAGGTATTTTCAGTTATCTCTGTACATACAGTGACAGAAGAGGGCTATCAAAGTATTCTAACATCCCTCAACATGACCCTCTCGTATACAACGAGTACGTCTCCCATAAGGGAGGATATGCTTAGGCTAAAAGCCTCGTTGAACAAGCAGCTGTATACCTCTGCAGTAGACGCCGACGCGGAGTCTCATTTCATCACAGAAGACGATACAACTGCCAACTTTTCCAACAGGGGCAAGAAGCTGATGTACAACGCAGACACAGTTGATATGACGAAGATAAACGGATCTGAAGATGATTACAACCATATTACATTGAGAGAAATTCATCCGGACCACACAGTAAGGGACAGGGTAGTAATACACAGTAAGAAAGCAACGCTTAACGATATTATAGAGCAAGAGCTCGACGATGAGTTTGGTGCCATAGACGAGGACACTGATTACGACATGGATACCGATCCATCAAGTCTACTGACTTCTGTAAATCTGGCAAACATATTGGCCCCAATAAGTGACCCCACAGACATCGTCACCAAACCTCATTTTAGCAAGATATATCAGTCCAATCACTTATCAGAACTGGCCAGTCAAACAATAGGGATAATAGAGTCCGAGCAGAACAACGTGAATCAGTTGAGCAAGTTGATGAACGTTTTCTTGGGCGATGATCCTTTTGATCTTTTGGCTGACAATTTGAAGCTACCATTTTATGATCACCATCTTGATCTCGAAGCTGAGATGAAGAAAGACGAGATGGCCAGTGATGATAAAAAAGTTTCCGCAATGGATGTGGATACAACACAGGAAGAAGATGAGGTTAAACCGGAATTTGAAGACAGGAGGATTACGAGAGCAAAATCGATAGACAATAATAACCAGCAAATTGATCCGAGTTCCTTGGTGAAAGACCCATTTTTTCAACTGCCTACCTATGTGAAAGATTTCAACTATGGCGTTTCTGTGCCTGAAGATGCGGAGGAGTCGCGACAACTGATTCAGATTGCCTTGCAGCGCAACGAGGAGTTCATACGCTCTCTCACTAATATAAGAAACGGGTTCATACGCGCTGATAGGATAAAAAGCAATGTGCACAAGTGGTGCAGGGAGATGGCTGAAGAGAAAGAGAGGCTTGAACGAGAGGAGAGAGAAGCCCGTCTACATGTCAACGGTGAAAATGAAGGGAAAGATGATGAGACAAATGAACCTGAGGCTTAGGGATAATTGTGTATTTTTGTAATTTAGTGTCATGGCTTTGATGCGTAGGTGTCTTGGTGCCTTGTCGAATTGACACAATGATTATGTCTAGTAGGCAGGGAAGATATCTGCAACGACGCATGAGATTTCTATCCTTGTGGCACGGCATTCACGATATCCTATAGTTATTGTACGACTACATAATTTCTATTTCACTACCAATTGTTTAAAACGCCGTCAAAGACCTTCACCATGGAAAGATGCGGAATCTCCTTCTGGCCAAAGTAAGGAGCAACACAGGTGGATATAATTCCATCAAAAAGCTCATTTATCAGTAGCTTTAGTCCCGCACCAGTCTGTTTGAAATCAGGATAAGCGTTGACCTCTAGCAATGAAACGTTAAGGTCTTCATCGACAAGAAAGTCCAGCCCGTACACTTCAAACGCGCCCTTCATTGGCTGAAAGTTGATCTTGTCCACGCTAACGGCAGCTGAGATGAGTTCTTTGGTAACGTTACAGATAGACTCAAAGATAGACTGCTTCTCTTTGCTCGACAGAACACTTTTATCAAATTCAACAACCACCTCAGTTGTAGTCGCATCTTGGAGGCAGGTGTTGGTTAAGTGGCCATCCATATCAACCAACTCATCGGAAGTGTTCACCGGCTTGTACTCGCTCTCGGAGAAAAGCATCAACATTCTTTTGTAAACATAAACGGAAAGGGCATCCTTGCACAATACGTATGTTCGTATGTGAAACTTCCTGTGGCCATATTGAGACAACAACAACGGACGATCAATGTACTCTTGAACAACAAAATGGCGCAGCTGAGATGTCATTATCCCATTGTTGTCGTCACTATCGTCATCCAACAACGTCTCGTCGTCCAAGTCCTCTTCAAAACCATCAAAAATGGCCTGCAACTGGTCAATTGTCTTAAATACTCTAATGCCCTGACCCTTATCACTCATGCTAGGCTTTAAAATGAAGGTCTTTTCACATCCATTCTTCTCGTTCTCCATGAGCTCACACTTCAAGTCGTATTCTTCATCTAGTGAGTCATCTAGGAACTCAGCATAGTCCAGCTGGAGTTGGTATGTTTCAGGAAAAGCTTTCTTCAAGATCGAATTTGGATTTTTGGACGTGAATACCTTAATCGTATTTGCCAGATAATGCTTCCTAATCAGACCTTTTCGGTACGTGTAAGAGTTGGCCATGTAATTGTCTATCTCTGATGTGCCCATACTCAATATTTTGTCATGATCCAAGTCTTCATACTCGGCATAGTGAAATACCTTCAACTGATTTTCCATGGGGTCAATTTTTTTTACAATACTGTAATTTCCAGCAAGATACTTGTCTAGAGACAATGTCAGTGGCTCGTAGATATACGCAGATTTGTCGTACGAAATAACCACGGCATTTTTACTTTTTTCACTGGATGAAAGAGCCATTTTGCTTAATTCACCAGACACTTCACTGTTTCCATTAATATACAGTCAAACAAATAGAGACCGGCTGGTCTGCAGGTAAAGCACTGTGTGCGCACAGTACTCAGGACTATGGTAGGGCAGGAAAGTCCGGGCCCTGTGTAGCACAATTATTAGCACACATCTCCGATCCCGCAGAGAACTACAGATCACCTAGCTGAGTTAGCCTAACCGTTTGCACATAAAGAAAAAAGCATATACTTACTCTAATTTGAGTTCACCTTGGTTGAGATGGTCAACTTGTTTAAAGGTCGCTTTGATAGCAGACACGCTGAAAGTGTTAGTAACATGAAGTCTAAGTTGAAGAGATTATGACTCTAGTAGCACTTACCTAATATGACCCAAAGAAATCACTTTACCGTCCGTCATTGCAGTGGTCCGTGCCACGTTTTCATGCATCCTTGTAAAGTCTGGATTCCATTTGAACTTTTGTCCAAAAGAAATTGACTCATCAACGATGTCGGAAACCTCATTTGAAGGTGTTTCGGATCGCGAGCGAGCAGCTTCAGCCTTGAACAAACTTCCTCCCCAGAGGTTGTCTAACACGGGAGTTCTATAAATTTTAGTAGTACCCAATTTGAGTTCGTCAATCAATGGCACATTGATGGTGTACAAATCAACGCCATTTTCCCAGTTCCCATACAGCTTTTTGATAATCTCTACGGAAATCAAAGAGGCTTCTCTCAGGGTCTCGGACTTGGTATTATACTTCTTTTCATAAGCATAACTAAGAGCCATAGCCTTGCGCCCCATCAAGGCACCCTCCATTGCCGCACCGACAGTTCCACTTGAGGTGATATACAACGCCGTACTATTACGTCCAACGTTGGGGCCACTTAGTACTAAATCAACGGGCGTCTTGGCCACGTGATGCAGTCCTATATCAGCACAAGAAGCAGGTGTTCCATCGATCAACACGTATTCAACGAGATCAGGTGATTCCTGGTATTTCTTTTGCGGGGTAGGGAATGGCCCATGGCTAGAATCATCTTCTGGGCTGCTCTTACTGGAGTAAATGTAACTTGCCGTGAGGTCTTTGCCGGCGAAATGGGCCTTGCCAATCCATGACTTCTGAGAGGAGGGCACAACTATGGTGAGCTGCCAATCAGTGTATTTGAGGATGGCTTCAACAAGAAATTTTATGTAAGGAGACGCCAAGTCATTGGGTGGGCCATCATCGTTTGTTAGTAGAACATGCATAGTGTTAATAGAGAGATCGACTTGAAAGATCGGAGAAGGAGGGCTACACTGGCATAGAAGGGGTTGAAGCAATGAGACTGAAAAAGTACAGGAGCACCACTAAGTGGTGTACTGATGTTGTCACGTGCCTGGTATAAAGAGTCGTGATGCTGGATCTTCTAGTTGTTGATAGGACTGGTTATCATGCAATCACATCTGTGGCCGGCCCCAGTTGAATAGTTTAAGTATCGTTACTGTTCTCTTCTGTATGTACTCTATAATATTACTATGCCTAGTGGTGTTCATTACATGACTCTCTCTTTAGGGAGAATATCGACAAGTAAAGCATCCGACGTGGAGAAGTCTGATAGACCACTTTTTTGCTTGTACTCCGCCAAAAGAGCAAAATAGTTGTCAAACAGATAGCTTGAGTCTAAAGGTCCACCTTTGGCCTCGGGGTGAA
Organism: Wenyingozyma naganishii; assembly: GCA_003706235.2. Classification (NCBI taxonomy): domain Eukaryota; kingdom Fungi; phylum Ascomycota; class Pichiomycetes; order Pichiales; family Pichiaceae; genus Wenyingozyma; species Wenyingozyma naganishii. The sequence continues at coordinate 268,006 of PPKS02000001.1, read as the reverse complement.
ACTGAGTTGAGAAAATGGGTCTGGTTTTGTGGATCATACCTTCGTTTGACAAATCGTTCAAGTTGATGAAGTATTCCTTGAACTCTGGGTGTAGAGTGGTAGCATCAACAGCGTAACCGTGGTTCTGCGAGGTAATGTGGCACTTACCAGTAGTCAAGTCTAAGGCCGGTATGTTGTGAGCCCTGTTTCCGTACTTCAGCTTGATCGTCTCTGCTCCCGATGCCAGTGCCAGCAGCTGGTGACCGAGACAGATGCCAAAAATTGGCAGATCATGATTGTTTTCCATAGTCTCCTTGAGGTTCTGGACTGTAGCTGAGCAATGCGTAGGGTCACCTGGTCCATTAGAGATGAAGATACCATCAAATTTGTTGGCAATCTTTTGAATTGGATAATTGTAAGGCAGTACCGTGACGCTAGCACCTCTGGAGACAAGAGATCTTAAGATGTTTTCCTTGACTCCACAGTCAATCACTGCAACATGGTACTTACCGTTTGGAGAACTGATATGGAAAGGGGCCTTGGTTGTGACTTTGTGCACCAAGTTAACAGAGCCTGGGTCCTCAAAGGCGGCGTCTTCGTCTGCATCGTAGGACTCACCAATAGAAAGTCTAGCTAGAGACGAACCTTGTTCTCTCAAGTAGGAAACGAGGGCTCTAGTGTCGACGCCAGTAATAGCAGCTACGCCCTCTCTCTTACACCACTGACTGAGCGATTCGACGGCTGTCCAATGAGAGTACTTCATAGCCACATCGCTCACGACAATGCCGATGCACTGAATGTGTGGCGACTCAAAATATTTTAACAGGTTGTACTGGTCTCTGGCCACACCAGAGGGAACTCCGTAGTTACCAATCAATGGCTGTGTGAAGCAAATGATTTGACCCCTGTATGAAGGGTCGGTCATGGACTCCGGGTACCCAACTAATGAGGTGGTGAACACAGCCTCACCAGATACGTTTTTGTCAGCTCCAAAAGAATATCCATTGAAAACAGGTCCGTCTCTGATGGTGAGCGTCGCTCTATCAAGAGTCTTGGTCGATGCGAATCTTACAGAGATGTTGGCGGAGTTGCTGATTAGAGTGTGTCTTGCCTTTGAGAAGGCATGTATCTTCAGTGCTCTCAGCAGCGCCATTTTAGTCGATGGTGGTTGTCCTTGTGGATATAGAGAAGAAAAAAGGGTTCGTAGTAGACTAAGTTGATCAGAGAGCGGTGAAAAATATTTCAAGATTTCACTTTGTCTTAGTATTTGAGTCATGGCAGTTGCATAGCGAAATTGCCTTTTTTGGCCAGAGCGCGGACAGGGTAAGAGTGCGCGGTTAACTTGTGAGTTGCCTTATTAGGAAGGAGACCGTTTTAACGACCCTGTGCCTAGTATCATCAGTAGGGGAAAATGATTCCTGCAACTAGACAATACAAAGACAGCTCTGTAAGTCATAAAAGACAGTACATATTGAAATGGTAGACAGTGTTTTTAGAGAATTGCAACATCTTGATGTAGTCTTCTTACTGCGCAAGTTTAATATAATCTAGAAAATGCTTAAAAATTAATTTTTAAATTTCTTGGTTTGCAGTCCCTTGAATGAGAAACAATTCATTCATAAAATACTACCAAAGAGTTTCTAGATATCCTTTCCCAGGCCTGTCTTTGTTCGTTCAATTTAGCTTCATGTCCGCAAAGTTCTGGTTCAACTTGTTGCAAGAAAGCAAGTTGCGTGCAGGCCCCTCCAAAGTTCAACTTCAAGTGTTGCATAGACAAATATGGCTTTATGTCCATTGAACTAATTAGGTTAGCGAGTAAGGTGATATTAGGCTAGACAAACATTTAATTTTTGCGGAAGATCGAATGAATTAACTGTAGACTTCCTCGGATTCGTAAAAAGGATAAATTAAGGAGGCTAGTACAGCGAAAAGATAAAGTTACCTCTCCTTACCTAATGATAGATCAAAGAGTAACTTGCTTCCTATTCCGAACTGTTGCCATGATTTTGGCTTTGCCCTTTTACCACTAGCCCTCTAGATTATCATTCGCCTTACCAGCTGTATAGCCACTTCACCTTTACACCAACAAAATAACCCTCACACCAGTTTCCCAATTGCATCGCACACGACCAAACTTTTTTTCTTCCTATTCTCATACTGGCCCAATGCACACATAAAATTTTTCATTTTTCAACTTCTCACATAACCCTAACCACTACCATTCTTCTTCCATAGCCTAATTATACACCAACAAAGATGTCCCACAGAAAGTACGAAGAGCCCAGACACGGTTCCCTTGGATTCCTCCCAAGAAAGAGAGCTGCCAAGCAGAGAGGAAGATGTAAGTCTTTCCCTAAGGATGTTAAGTCCAAGCCCGTTGCCCTGACTGCCTTCTTGGGTTACAAGGCTGGTATGACCACCGTTGTCAGAGACTTGAACAGACCTGGTTCCAAGATGCACAAGAGAGAGGTCGTTGAGGCTGCTACTGTTGTTGACACACCTGAGCTTGTCGTCGTTGGTGTTGTTGGTTACGTTGAGACCCCAAGAGGTCTGAGATCTCTCACCACCGTTTGGGCTGAGCACTTGTCCGAGGAGATCAAGAGAAGATTTTACAAGAACTGGTACAAGGCCAAGAAGAGAGCTTTCACTAAGTACTCTACTAAGTACGCCAACGGCGGTGCTGATGTCGAGAGAGAGCTGGCCAGAATCAAGAAGTACTGCTCTGTTGTCAGAGTGCTTGTCCACACCCAGATCAGAAAGACACCATTGTCCCAGAAGAAGGCTCACTTAGCTGAGATCCAGATCAACGGTGGTTCCGTTTCCGACAAGGTTGACTGGGCCAAGGAGCACTTTGAGAAGACCGTTTCTGTTGACTCTGTCTTTGAGGACGGTGAGATGATTGACGTCATTGCCGTCACCAAGGGTCACGGTTTCGAGGGTGTTACCCACAGATGGGGTACCAAGAAGCTGCCAAGAAAGACCCACAGAGGTGTCAGAAAGGTTGCCTGTATTGGTGCTTGGCATCCATCCCACGTCCAGTGGACTGTCGCCAGAGCTGGTCAGAGAGGTTACCACCACAGAACCTCCATCAACCACAAGGTTTACAGAGTCGGTAAGGCCGGTGATGAGTCCTCCGGTGCCACTGAGTTTGACAGAACCAAGAAGACCATCACACCTATGGGTGGTTTCGTTAGATACGGTGCTGTCAACAACGACTTCTTGCTGCTCAAGGGTTCTATCCCAGGTCCAGTTAAGAGAGTTATCACCTTGAGAAAGTCTCTGTACACTCCTACCAACAGAAAGGCTCTTGAGGAAGTTGCTCTCAAGTGGATCGACACTGCTTCTAAGTTCGGTAAGGGTAGATTCCAGACCCCTGCTGAGAAGCACGCTTTCTTGGGTACCCTCAAGAAGGACTTGGAGAACTAAGTGTAGAGCAAAGCTGCTTAACAGTAATGTCATACGTTAAACTGAAGTGAGTGTAGCTATGGTGTATAATTTTATAGTTATTCGTGTTCTCTATTTGTGCTTGGTTGTAAAGTGTGGTCATATCAAGCGATGCTTCCTCCGGATAGTTGCTTTACGGTCAGTGTTGCTGCAGGTCACGAGTCCTGATAGTAACCAAGAGATGAAAAAGTACACAATCCAATCTGGAAGTTAATGTAGAATTACTCTTTTCGTCATCATGACAGGTTGCTGTGACATCATTTTGTACCAGCTACTTCAAATGCTGTCGTTACACCACATTCGCCTGCGTATCTGTATATAGTTTTGCAATTCTCCGGGTAACCCTATATTATTTTCCACACGACTTTTCGTTTTTTTTTTCTTGTCTCGCTAAATTTTTTTTGTAAAGGCGTAAGTTAACAAGACGTACTAACGAAAACCTCTTTCTCTTTGTTTTATATAACAATTTAAGCTAGCAATGTCTGATAATCAGCAACAAGCACAGCAAGCGCCACAAGCTCAGCAAGGAGGTGCCCCTCAAGGTGGCCAGGGCGTCCCCTCGGGCAGATACGTCCCCCCTAACAGGAGAAACAGACCAAGTAACGGTGGTGGCTCTTCCTACTCCAACTTCAACGGCGCTAGACAAGGATATGCAGGTGGTTACGGTGGAGGTAACAGGTACGGAAACGACGGTGGCTTTGGCGGTAGAGGTGGCGGCAGAGGCGACAGCAGAGGTGGCTTTGGCTACGGCGGCGGCAGAGGCGGCAGCAGAAACGGCCCACCTAGAAGAAGAGGTGAGGGAAGCTGGGTTGATGGTGTCCATGTCCCTGCTGAAAGAGATACTGCTATTGAACTCGAGTTATTTGGAGTCCCTGATGATCCCAAGTTCCAGTCTACCGGTATCAACTTTGACAATTACGACGATATTCCAGTAGAGGTGAGCGGTGAGGATGTTCCCGAGCCTATTGACACGTTCACCAGTCCACCATTAGACCAGTTGTTAGTGGACAACATTATGCTGTCCAGATTTACCAGACCCACCCCTGTGCAGAAATACTCTGTACCTGTGGTTGCAGGTGGCAGAGACTTGATGGCTTGTGCCCAGACTGGTTCCGGTAAGACAGGTGGATTTTTGTTTCCAGTTTTGTCTGAGTCGTTCAAGAACGGACCATCTGACAACCCAGAGCCTAATGCTGGCGGCTCATTTTTTTCTGCAAGAAGAGCTAGCCCCACTGCTTTAGTCTTAGCTCCTACCAGAGAACTTGTTTCTCAGATCTATGAGGAGTCGAAGAAGTTTGCTTACAGATCTTGGGTTAAGACTGCCGTCGTGTATGGTGGTGCCGATGTTGGACAGCAGATCCGTAACCTTAGAAGAGGTTGCGATTTATTGGTCGCTACCCCAGGTAGACTGAACGATTTGCTTGAGAGAGGTGAGATCTCGTTGAGAAATGTCAAGTACCTTGTACTCGACGAGGCCGACAGAATGTTGGACATGGGTTTTGAGCCCCAAATCAGACACATTGTTGAGGGTTGTGACATGCCCGGAGTTGAGGACCGTCAGACGCTGATGTTCTCGGCTACTTTCCCTAGAGAGATTCAGTTCATGGCTAGAGACTTTTTGAAAAACTACGTCTTTTTGTCTGTTGGACGTGTCGGTTCCACATCGGAAAACATCACTCAAAGAGTTTTGTACGTTGAGGATGACGAGAAGAAGTCCACATTGCTGGATATCCTCAGTTCTACGGAAGAGACAGGCCTTACACTGGTGTTTGTAGAGACCAAGAGAATGGCCGATACTTTATGCGAGTTCCTGACTCGTGAGAACTTCCCAGCTACTTCGATTCACGGTGACAGAACTCAATATGAGAGAGAGAGAGCTTTGGAGGCTTTCAAGTCCGGCCAAGCGCCTATTTTAGTTGCCACGGCCGTGGCTGCTAGAGGTCTGGATATCCCTAACGTTACCCATGTTATCAATTACGACCTGCCAGGCGATATTGACGACTATGTCCATCGTATCGGTCGTACTGGTCGTGCTGGTAATGTCGGTATTGCCACTGCATTCTTCAACCGCAATAACAGAAATGTAGTGAAGGATTTGCTTGACCTGTTGTCCGAGGCGAAGCAGGAAGTACCTGATTTCTTGACTAGTATCTCAAGAGAGGGTTCTGGTGGCTTCAGTAGAGGCAGAGGCGGAGGAAGAGGCGGAAGATCTTCCAACAACAGAGACTACAGAAAGGCCGGCGGCGTTGGTGCCGGAGCTGGCAACGGTGGTTACCAGCAGTCGAGGCCAAGCTACAATTCCTACGGTGGGGGCTACTCTTCGTATGGTGGTAGCCAGTCGTCCTCGAGCTCTTCGCCATGGTGGTAAATCATCAAAGATGCCGTTGGTGCTTCAGGCGCCATAATTGGTACTAGTGGGAGTCGTTCAAGTTGACTTTGTCATTCCGTTCACCGACCCATTAAGTGCCATTGTTATTGTTTTTGTTCGACATCGAACTAAGAAAGGTAATGTACGCAGTACTAGTTTAGTCATGTGACGGAAAGGAGGTCACTGTTGTTTCATATTGGAGAGGAAGCGAAGAAAGTTACAGTAAAATAGAGCATACACGGTGGCGTGGCCACCACATTGCTGGGCGTTGCTGCATTTACTGCACCTACGTTCAGCCACGTTTTATACAGAAAATCATTCACATACAATTTGAGCTGTGCTCTTTGTTTTACTTATAGACTTTCATCAACGGATCACTTTTTTGTTAATAAAAAAGAAGAGTCAACCAACTTGCATCATTATCAATGAAATTTCATTTGTTATCTGCTTTTTCCCCTGGTGTTTTATACCTTTTCCTTGCTGTTATAGCTGTATATTAAATTTCCCGTATTTGATCTATATAAAAAATCGCTTACACTCTTTTGTTCCAGTTCAGTCCGACGATGTTGTACCTAGCGCCAAATAGCGCTGCTGTTGCCACAGCTGATAGGCACCCCGTATATACAATAAACCTCTGATAGCTCTGCGACACAATTGTTCCAGCAATGGTCATCCCTACAAAGATCGTGATACCTCCGGTAAGCGAGATGACAGCGTACCTTCTCCCGAATTCCCTCGTCGGCGAGATGGCAGAGATACAGACGGGCGTCAAACTTAGCACAGATGCACAACTGAATCCGTAAATTGCGGCAAAGGCATACAATGTTCCTAGGGTATCCGGAAGCGCTAGCCATAAGACAAACACGCAAATGTTGATTATGAAATAAGTGCACAATGCTGCGTTGAATGGACCTATGCAGTCTGCAATGATTCCTTGAAGCAGTCTGCCGGCAATGCCGGTCGAGTTCAGCACAGTGATCATGACGTAGGCCGTGCTAGATGGGAAGCCAGCGTGAACTACATAAGATGAGAAGTACGTGGTGACGTTGAATAGGGAAAGCTCACCAAAGGACACTGCTACAGTTAGCATGAGGAACTCTTTTTCATTGAGGCATCGAAAATCAAAGGCTCCTTTAATGTAAGTTATCACAGATCTAAATTGAAGTTTTAAGGGGAAAATAGCAGGCTGCCTGTTGGTGCTATGAGTGTTATCGAGACCTTCTGAGCCCACGATTTCTGTCAGATCAACTGCTGCAGTACTCTCACTCAGCTCAGACTCTTCCACTTCACCATGTCCATGATCAGATCCTCTACTAGTTCTCTCCTTAATACAAATTGTAGCGGTCGCAAGGCAGAATAGGCAGATAAAGGCCATGATTCTTACAGCCCAAGTAAACCCCAGCTCTGTGTAGAGGTCACTGAGCATGATAGGAAATATTACACCACCTAAGGATGCTCCTATTGTAGCGGTTCCTAAGGCCGAGGCCCTTTTGTGTTTGGGAAACCAATGGGGAACTACGCCGATTATGGGGCTTGATGCCAGAGAGGTGCCAAATGCGGTCAGTAGACTAAAGGCCAGAACAAACTGGTACACTTCCGTACAGCTAGCAGTAGCAAAGAGCCCCGCAAATACACATAGGGTACCCATAGCCATTGGTTTAAATGAGCCAACTCTGTCAAACAAGTCTCCTGAAAAAACGCAGCAAACATAGCACATGGAGACAAAAATACTGAAGATCCATGCCGTAGTAGATGAGGGGACATGAGACAACTGGTGTGTCGTGATGTATGTTTGAATTGCCCCCACAGAATTGATCATGCCAAAGTCGCCAATCGTGCCAATAAAGGAACCAAAAAGGACAACCAAAGCTCTAACAACGACCTTTTCCACGTCGTCAGCCTCCGTGCTGGAGCTAGTAGTAGAGGTGAGAGAAGTGTCCAAGCTATAAGCATCTTGAGTAACAGAATTAGTACTAGTAGTTTCTGCTGTTAATATTGTTTCGTCTGCAATTCGACTTTCATGGTTTGTGCTATTGTTTCGTTCGTGAAAGTCTGAATCGTCGCGGAGCTGATCGATATAGCGGCGATTACGCTCTGCAGGTACATGCTTCAGGGGAATTGGTTCGGCTTGTCTATTGTGCCGAACAGTTAAGGGTGTTGGAAATGCTATATCTGTGGCCATCAGTGATACTAATGACACAGCCAGCCAAGCTTCGACCGGATCAACAGGGCTTGCTCGGGATTGCTCGGGAAGCTGCCTATGGCCTCGGTGTCCCTAGTTTTAATCTTGAAGATAAGGGCTTCACTTATACACCTCACACCTACAGCCATATCTTGTACTCGTAGGCAGGTCTGCATTTTTGGCAGCTGCGTTATGGAGCAGAGATGATGTACAGAATAATATACAATTAGCATAAAATAAATCAGTTTTGCAAGCCAACTATTACAGGAATCAACCTCCGCCACATTGGGGTAAAGTATTACAATCTCGCATGCACCAAAATTCACCATGGAGTTTATAAAAAAAGCTATATGGGGGCCGGACCCGAAGGAGCAGATGAGAAAGTGTCAGACGTTGATACGCAAGAACAAGAGGCAATTAGACCGCTCCATCACAGACTTGGGCCCAATAGAAAAGAAAACGAAGACATTGATTAGGCAGGCAATTAAAAAGAACGACATGAAGACCGCAAAGCTTTATGCTAGGGAGCTGAGAAATGTCGAGAAGCAAAAGACAAGGTTGTACATTTCACGAGCAACAATAGAGTCCATAGGCATGAAACTGAACGAGCAACAACAATTATTGAAGATCCAAGGGTCGTTGGTGAAGTCGACTGATATAATGAAACAAGTAAACAGTTTAGTACGCCTTCCACAGATCCAGAGTTCGGTCCAGGAGCTTACTAGAGAGCTGATGAAAAGTGGCATAATTGACGAAATGGTAGAGGATGCATTGGACACAGAGGACTATGACGAGTTGATGGCAGACGAAGACGAAGAAGAACAAATAGATGAAATATTGAAGAGTATTTTGGGCGACAAAGAGGCAACAGAAGATGTTGCTCAAGCAGAACCCCAGTTGCCAGAGCCCGTAGTTGCGGAAGAGCCTGTGGAAGAGGATGACGACGTCATATTGAATATGAGGGAAAGGCTTAAGGCTTTACAGGAGTGAAGAGATGAAAGATGCTTGGTAATTTTTGTTTTATAATTCTAGTTAGACACTATCAGATGACCTAATGCTCCAGTATTATAATTTTGTAATATCTTACAAGTGCGAGAATCTGTAGGATTAATTTCGTGCTAAATACACAAAACTAATTTATGCTTGTATACTTACAGTATAGAAATACCGAAAAACTTGTAATGCTTTGCATTCTGCTTGTATAAATACTTCACTTATATGCTATTCAGAACAGTAAAACCGAACATCCTACTAATACTAAAGCTGCCATAATACTTGTGTCTTCAGAAGAAACGACCACAGCTGGCGATCCATCGTTTGAATATTCGTGCTTGTCTATCATTGATTCATTAGTCGATGTATCAGACGCTGTAACGATCGGCTGAATTGTGTATTTGGGATTGTGGCTTGTGTATAAGGTGGATAGGGATGTCCCTGAGCTGTTGAAGTTATTGCTAGATGGCGTGAGGGTTGACTGCGAGATTGAGGGGACAGATGTAGATGCTACGACGTCTGAGCTGAGCCCTGTCATATGCTCATTAGTCGAAACAGGTACACCATCAATAATGTTTTCAGAGTTTTCTGCCTCAAGCACCCCAGGTTTTTGCGCAACAGCATGATTATGGGAACTTCTAGTTGATGATGATGGCCCATGACTAACTAAGCTGTGCTTTGAGCCATCTTTACTAGGCCCACTTCTTTCATCATTCGCCTGCAGCGTCCCATTTACACTACCAATTCCTATAAAAAGAAATTTGTCAGTGTTGAAAAGCTTTCGGCCCTCGTTTGGGTCGCAGTCGTCTTCTTCTTTCTTGTGGAAAAATAGTCCATTGCTTGAGACAACGGTGTCCTTGAGACCGAGAGATTCTTCCCGCACACCCACAAATAAAAACTTTCTAGCGCCAAACGGAAAGTTCTTTTCCATCATATCGTCAGAGCCGTCATCACAATCACCACCAAACAGTTTTTTCCACAGTCTGGGAAATCCCAAGGCGCTTAATCCTTGCTCCTGCAAATAATAGTCTGCATTGAGCATTTCCGTAGCATTCATAGTATTGTTTGCGCCAAAAACCTCTTCACTTGCAATCCCAAGCGACACATCAGCCGGGAGCGCTGTCAAGACCTTGAAACCAGTGTCATTGCACGCGATGTTTTCATGCATTGGAATAATGTAGGTGTCACCTTGGGGATCTTGCCATGTATCATAAGTTACGGAAACACCGTTTTGAGTGGGTTGAAAGACAGCGTTTATTTCACGAACCATTTGTAATCTTGTAGAATTGTCAAGCTCCGTACTCCCCAGACAAGCAGCGATGCTGGTCATAACACCAACGACGACCCTCAAGTTAAACTTCATTATCTCACTGAGCAATATAAAACTAGGAGTAGTCTCAGCAAAGCAAGCAACTAGAGAGTCCCTATATACAATCTAGACTAGTAGAACACAAAACTTATGGAAGTTCCCCAGTTATAACTTTTTGTGATTTTGCTGCGAGGTGGGTCTTTTAACATGCACATATGCAAGTAATTAAGAACAAATGCGGCAATGACTAAAAAGAGCCGTTATCCAACTTCCCCTTCAGTTTGAGGGCTATATCGAGGTATGGTTGAGCTAGTAGGCCCTCTTCCGGAGCTTTACTGAGTATTATTGGTATTCCCTGGTCGGAAGACTCTACTATCTGCCTGTGCAGGGGTATAGAGCCCAGTAGTTCTATATTACGCTCCTTAGCTTCTTTTTGAACTCCGTCGGAACCAAAGACATGCTCTACATGATGGCAATTGGGGCACACAAAGTAACTCATGTTTTCTACAAGCCCCCAAACCGGGATATTGACTTTCTCAAACATGGTTATGCCCTTTTGGGCGTCTATCAATGCGAGATCCTGACTGGTAGATACTACTACGGCACCTGATACCACACAATTCTGGCTTATCGAAAGCTGAACATCGCCTGTTCCCGGAGGCATGTCTACCACCAAGACATCTAAGTCGTTCCACTCAACATCGAAAAGAAGCTGCTCAATAGCTTTCATGACCATTAGACCTCGCCAAACTATAGCCGATCTCTCTGAGGGTATTAAATAGCCCATCGACATGGTCTGTAGACCATAGTTTGTCACCGGAAGAAGCTTTCCTGTACTCTGAGAAAGCCTGGGCTCCGAAATATGCGATAAGTTCAAAAGTTTTGGTACACTAGGTCCAAACACGTCTGCGTCTAGTAGTCCGGCTTTCATACCGAGCTGGCTCAATGCCAAAGATAGGTTGACTGACACTGTAGACTTCCCGACTCCTCCTTTCCCTGAAGCTACTAAAATGACATTCTTGACACCAGGAATTCTTTTCCTTGTAGGAAGATTGTTTACTGATTTGTTCGGTATATTTCGGTGCGGTTGCCTTGGGAGTCCCTACGTTAGGAGTTAGTAAAAATGTGGGGGAAAAATGAAAATTAAGAGTTCAGAGAGACATACTAATGGGTTTGAATGGAGTTTTGGCGAAAGAGAAGTAAACGAACGTATATTTATGTTTGATCTAATGAACTGTGTATAAATCTGGATCTTTGACGCCATTGCTAACGGTATCACAAGTGATAGCTCGACCCTTTAGCGTAATAAGTATCGATTCCTGCCTCTCATTGCTCTGGTGCGCGCTTCTAGCCATGAAAAAATACAGCGGAAAATCCAACGCTGAGCGCGCCAAATTTCCATTAAATTTCACGCTTCATGCTGAACCGGGAACAGAAATGAGCAACAGACTAGTCTGCTGATTGGCGGTAGCGCACCCATTCAGCACTTGAAATGTTCACTTGCCATGCAAGGAAGGCTTTCGCCTTCTTTTCTGGTTTTCAACGAGCGAGCAGACACCAATCGACAACTCCTCTGCTTCATGAGACACTGACTAAGATGAAGAATTTTTATCTAGATGAGCCGGAGATAGTGGGCAAGATCAATAGTCTTCGGCGAATGGTGGTCGACAATAAACAGAAAACGGGAGACAAGTTCCAACCTTATACCGTGTGGATCGGGGTTATTGAGTCGCCGTCGGTGATAGACAACACTAATGCTTCACTGCTGACACCTCTGTTATCCGACCCTTATGAGAGTGACCAGGCAATGTATCAGGCGTACTTCAGTGAAAGAAGGGATAAAAAAAGAAGAAAGGAAGACATGAATCTGATAGCTTACTCGCCTGTTTTCATGCACCAGTTGCTGAACGAAAACTGCCAGCAATTCGGACTTTCGTCTCCAATTCTGAGTCGAGATCTGAGGGTAATTCAGCGAAGCCATGCTGGTCAAATAAGCAATAAGGAAGGCTCTAGCGACGCAGAGGATATTGGTGCTAATAGAGAGCTTTTCAATGACATCGAGTTTGTTGAAATTGGCCAAGAGTACGAGGAGAAACCGCTGCGTATAGTACGCGATGCTCATGAGGTAGACATGAGTATAGCAGAAGCAAACGAAGATCTAGAACGTCGGCAGATTATTCCCCCTTTTGAAAACAGGTGCCATTTATACATTTTCTTCAAGGCCCGGCCCTTTGAAAAAGTGCCTGAGAAGTACGAGGGTTTCCCCGTGCTGGAGGTGCTCAATTACAAAGAGGACGCATTAGGTGGAGAGTTCAAATTGGCAAATAAGAAGCATGCTGACATCGTTATTGACTTGGACAAGGCCGTCAGCGCCAATGAGCTCCTCACAAAGTCAAGTACAAACGTTTCACAATACCTTGAGCTTGTCAAAGAGTCGAACATCAGCTCGCTGATCTACACCATTAATAAGGAGACAAGCGGTTACAGGCCGATGATCAAACTGCTACAGTCGTTGTTACTGGATTTGGAGGCGACTTCTAGCCAAGGTCTCCAGATCAATGAGCTGAAGTACATGCATGCACACCTGAAAAAAGAACTGATAAATTGGGCCCAAAGCTCGCACCTTGAACTACAGTCCAAAACGATTCCTTTCATAAAGGAAGACTTGGTCAAGAAGTTCGCGCGTGTGCACGAGGCCCTATTGAACATCGATGACTTAGATTTAGTAGTTGGAAATTACATCTTTGAAAGCCCCGATGGAGCGCTCAGCAAGTCGACCAATCAGCTCCTTAAGTTTTTGGGGAAAATAGAAAATGAGCTCAAGATAAAGGATGAAGATGGTTTTGAGCTTCCTGGGGACCAGCTCAAGACTGAAATGATAAACGAAAAGCTGCCTGAGCTTCAAAATGAGATTCGTAGTTATCTGGTTAGGAACTTCTCGAGGATATCACTGCCAGCCTTTGCCGTTACCTCGGCGTTTATAGTATTGGACTATATGAGCTTGAACGAGGGGTTAGCGCTGGCCAGTTTAATATCTGTGATTACCATTAACGAGATTTCGAAGAACGTAACTGGGGCGTACAATCGCTTTTTCCTCAACTGGTACATTGAGAAGCTAAGAAAGAGCATAGACGAAAGCTGTGCATTAGCAAATAACAAAATAGACAAAGCCTTGGAGACGAAGATCCAACAGCTGGAGCTTAGAGATGCCTTGATAACAGACTTGGAGGCTAAGCTGAAGGACCTAGAGCAGCTGCAAAAATCATTAGAACGCCAACCTAGCAAAACGCCAAGGGAAAAGGCAATAGAATAACCCTTAACAGTAGCTGCTCCTGTGCTGATACCATCATTCACACACACCCGTACACGCATATTAGAGACATGAATCACCAGTACACCATTTAGTAATTCACTTGATCACTAGCTCCTGACATATTCGCAATAAGCTCGCTTGATTTCAACACACCCAGACACCTGCATGAAACCAACCATTTTTAACTTTAAACTTGCATCTCGGTGCCCGGAGTTGGGGAAAGTCAAGACGCCGGGAGGAGTATGACCAGAATTAATCCATGGAAGTCAGACGAGTTGAAGAAAGGAAAGGACATGTCCGGCGGTAGAGGCAAGGCTGCACACTTAACCACGCTGCTTCATTACGACGAACACAAAAGCTACGTTACTTAACCTTCTCTGCAGATTAGGGCCCAATTGTAATCTCATAACCTTTTTTTTCAAGGTACAAAAGTGGGACGATTTGAAAAAAGTCAAAAAATTTCATTCTTATCACTAAATTACTGTAGGGTTATGGTGAAAATAGAAACTATATATATAAATGAGCTAGAAATAAATATTTAAAATTTTGCTCGTCGCATACACCATTGGATAGAAACATATTATTTATTCCATTCGAGAGCATCAGTAGGGCTGGAGTGCGCTTTTTCCCAGCTGATACGTTCCATTCATTATAACTCCGATATCGCAGAGGATATTGTTTGTTCTTTGTGATAATTTGGTAACTTAATTAACTTACCACGCTCGGACAACAATTTTTTGTGATTTTAAGCCCAGCTCGCTTTCATCGTTTACCGTGTGTCGTTTAGCACGTCGTTTGTCTGCTAAGCTCGCCTGAACGCGTTTAGTTGATATCATTCACGCGTTTGACATCTACAAAAATCGGCTCATTTTTGGCCCAATTGGAGTGTTAGAAATCAGGGCATAGAGCGTCTTTCGATTGTTTACAGCACCGTGCAGTATTTACAAACCTTTTGTCAGCAGTTGTCTTGTGTGTTGCTAGATTCAACATAAAATCCTCGGCTAGTCCAACCATCTACTATATTCCTTATTCAACTAGATTCTATTATATTTATCACAATGAGCTCAAACTTACTCAAAACGTTCATAAGGAACAACCACTCATATTATTCCAAAAACATTTCCAAATATTCCAAATTGCTTAGTATCGGTTACCTGGCTGTTGGCCTCACGTTGCCTTTTATCCTACCTTTGAAGTATTCAATAACTGAAGACATAGATCAGAACCCTGATTCCATTGGTGTCAGCACAATCAGGTCATTCACAAGGCTGTAGTCATTGAAGGCATCGATGTTAGCGATGTTTATATCATGACATCATGGTTTAATATGATGTTATGCCGGCAAGCTGCCATGACACAGCCACGAGATTACAGGTTGTCAATCAACCTGATTTATGAGTTACGAATTTTTAATCACTTCTGGGAGCATTTTGGGATGTATAGGTTAGCCAAAGCTATAATTAAAATTATTATTTTATATATCGATTAATAATAAGGCGGAAAGTCTTTAATCAGCATATCGCACGTAGAGGCTGTCTATGAAGTGAGGGTGTTTGATGCCTGGTGGCTTGGCTCCCTTGAAGGCTTCAATGGCATCAGGCACTCGCCACTTCAAACGCTCAATCAGATAGCAGCAGATCAAGTATCCTGTTCTATTGAACCCGTAGTGGCAATGCACCACCACCTTTTTCCCATTTGCCTCTGCTAACAACTCGTCTACTAAGGAAATGAATTTTCTTATCGTGATCTGATCTGGTACCAGTTTAGAAACAGTAGGAAAGTGGACATACTTGATGCTAGTTAGAGATTTGGGGTTATAGGATGGTAAGTCCGAGCCTATATTTATTATTGCGTATACTCTGTCCTTGTACTTTTGTTCAAAGCAAACTGGATTATGCACTTCGTCCGACTCCCTAAAAGTTTTCATCCCAAGCAATGGAGATATCTCACCAGTCGTGGGATTTACAAGCTCAGAGGAGACGGCGTCAATGCTGCTCCACTTCAAGTAGTTTTTCATTCCCCATTTGTCGCCGTTAATCATTGCCTTGACTTGTAAGCACCAAGGTATGCTGATGTTGAGATAAGGCAAACTTTCTAGAAATTCCATGATCTTACCACCTAGAAACTCCGGTTTGTCCAGGAATACCGAGTGGTTAGTGTTCGTTATGACCGTTAAATCGATAAGTGGAAAGCGATCTTTGAGTGTTTGAGAATGTTTGAAAGGAGTCACTCTATCTTTATCTCCACACACAACCATGGTGGCATTGGTATGATTAATCTTAGCCATTGCTGAAGATAGCTCCTCTATAGTGCATCTGCTAAAACCGTGGATGTAACGGAGAAAAATGTCTGTGTCTGTGTCTAAGTTCCATCTAAATTGCCGCAGTCTTTTGAAGACCATGGCGTTCGTTTCGTTGAGTTGTTCAACCTCCTTGTTGCAGTATATATAGCTCTCTACAGATTTAGAGTACAGCCCACCTACTCTATCTGAACAGCGATACATGTCGAACAACTTAGGGCAGTACTCGCTGGTTTTCAGGAACACGCGCTGTGCCAGCGGTAACAGTGGGGCTGGCTTGTGGGTGTCCACAAACTCTGGTGGGGCAATTAATATTAACGACTCTACTTTACCTCGAGGCAGTCTGTTGGTGACTTTCGTAGCCAAATGTGTACCCATCGAGTGGGCTATAAATATGAATCTTCTGTGCGGGAACTTTCGATCCAGAATGTGCACCAGTAGCTCCACTATTGAGTCTGTTGCAAATGCGTCCCATGTCATTTTTTGCAGTAAATCGTCCATTTCGTTCAGCTGTAAGCTGTCATATTGTGAGAGCATATTGAATTTGACTCTAGTCTTGGGCTTTGGTTTTGAGTTGCCAAACCCAGGTAAATCCAACGAAAACAAATCTGCACACTGTGAGAGAAGAGCCATCAATGACTCAAATTGGGACATCTGCCCTCCCAGTCCATGAAGGAATACTATCACCGGTAAATCATCCAGCCTTTGGAGAAACTCAACAGCCTTCGATGAGCCTATTTCGTCTTTGTTCCGCTCATGGTACACTCTTAATGGGTGGGGAACGTCTATAGTATTTACAATCACCCTGTCTATCGTCCGATTCCTCAAAGTAAATGACTCTAACTTAGCGTACTTAGCAATCAAAGAGCAATCGTTTGGCTCATTCTCCAGCACAGTCCGTTCTAGATTAGTGAACCCACCATAAAATTCTTTCAGTTTGCGATAGAACCTCTGTTTATGTAGTAGTGCTTTCCTCTTATTCTCTCTCTCTTGTAGTTGTAGTATAGTCTCTAGATCAAGCGTAATCGCCCTCTCTTTGTCATTGCCGGTTCCGCTGCGAGAGGTAGCAGACACTGACGTAGACACAGAGCTGGGAAGCTCTTCCTCGTCTATATTCCCTCTGTCAATGTCGCGATGCTCCATATTGGTATGTATTATATGTCAACTATGGTATCTATGTAGAACTACGTCAAGTGTTGCAGGTAGTGCGCGATAAGTGTGGCCGAAATTTTGTGGGTATCAGCGTGCGTTTTCTTCGGCTGTATTTGCGACTGCGTCTGCGTCTGCGTTCTGCAGTTTGTGGGGCTCATATCTTGATGGAAAGATAATGGAGAACTCTAAGCGATTTGATGAATAATGTGCAAGGCACGATATAGACTTTGAAATCCACTGCCATTAATTCAACTTGTACTACGGTCAATATTCAACTTTTTGTTATATGGTTGTTATCTGATTTTTGACCTGAACCAATCCATGATTTCCAAGTCTCGAACCTCTTTACGATCACTCCAATCCCTGTTATATCACTTGACCAATCACATTTTCGCAGTGCCTCTGTAGTAAAGGACAACTCTTACGAATCTCTGCAAAAGAAGATGCTTTGTCGGCGAGCTGAGTTATGCAGTAGACATATGACGCGAGTTTCGTATCCAGTAAAGATGGCTTTTTGTTGACCAAAGGTAAGATAGTATCAGCATTATTGGACTTCAACATCTGCTCAAACAACAGAAGTTTGCCAATTCCATCCTCTATGTTACGCGCTCGCTCCTGCTCAATTGCTCTATTAAAGGCACCAGTGTGCGCTATTGTCTGTGTACGAGAAGCCGAGAGAGAAGGGTTTCTCGTGCTAAAGTTGTACCTTTTAACTAAGTTAGCAACTGTGGACTTTAGCTCAAAAGTATCAAATACACTGAGAGAATCGCCTTCCCAGAGAGAATATAATTGTAACACGTTAGCTGGATCTACTTCGTAAAACAACACTGTGAGGAAAAAATCGTACACCACAGTATCGACCAATTGAATCAGGGAGAGCTCCTTGGGGTCGGTCACATTGGCCAAATCAAATTTTGTGATGACGTTAGCAGACATGATCTTGCGTTTGTATTCCTTCTGGCGTTTGTTATCCTCATCCTTGACTAGAATAGGCAGCTCACCAGTAGTGGACGCGTGGTACGATAAGAGGGAAACGAACCCTTCAGTTTCAGCAACGCCAACGTCGCTCCGACTTGCCTTTTTTAACATCTTCGTAGCCGGTGCATCTACAGGCAGCTTGAAGCCCTCCTTGTATGCAATTGCAAGCATAGAGTATAGACATACAGGGTCCAAAGATCCAATTACGCTGTCGTCGTAAGCTAGCGGTGAAATATTGTAGACACCAAGCTGAAAATGAGTGTCTGTGAAGCCAAATGAAGCCGACATCGAGACTCCTGAACGTTCGGAGTTTCTAAACTGGAACCGTCTGCTGCTCTCCAGCTCGTCCTGCTTTTCGGAATCGCTTGGGATAGCCGGAAAGGTTTTAAAAGGAAAGGTTCTCATCAATGAGTGATAGCTCTCCTTTATCTGTACAGTTGTCATTTTGGATCTACTTTGAGTAGTACGATGTGGTTCAATGGGGTGTGTTGCTCCTCTAGTGGTCCCGCCCAAATGCAAGTGGAGCATTAGCCCTCGCTCTGATCAGGAGGTCCACGATTGAAAAATTCACTGCAACTATGCATTGCATGCGTCGATCGTCGCGAGAATGATGCCTAAATCCTGGCGGTCCTTACTTCCGCGTATCGTAAAGTTCTTATCTCTCTGCAGGAGATTGCAAAGCTTATCTTCAAAAACTGAGCTTCTTGATTAAAATGACCTACTTACTTCTATGGAGATAAAGCCAATTCGTAGTTGTTTTTTGTTATGCTGGTAAGGAGAAGTATACCAGGGCTGAGATCAAAATTCACTGCCTCCAAGAGCTTCACAGTTGGAGCAGAATATGCTGCGAGGCACTATTCTAGCCAGCGCGGAAGGCCACATAATATGAATGTTTTGCTGCTAGGGGCATGTATAGGGGCTCTGTGTTCATATGGATTTGACAGATACAATGCTGACACTGCACCATTGATAAATCTGAAGTCCACGAGCCCACTGAGTGATATCATGGCTCCAAAATACGCTTCGTCTGCCGAAGTTAGAGCAGCCATACGAGAGATTGAGGCCATACTTGGTCTCGACAGAGTCACCAAGTCTTCAGGAGAACTGGCAAACCATTCAGACAACACTGCCAATTTTCACAAGCCTAAAAAGGATGAACTACCTGATCTTGTCGCTTACCCTGAAACTATCGTAGAAGTAAGTCAAGTGGTGAAGGTATGCTACAAACACAAAGTACCCATGATTCCTTTTTCTGGGGGTACTTCTATCGAGGGACACTTCATTCCCACCCGAAGGGGCATATGCATAGATGTGAGCAGGATGAATAACGTAATCGAACTTCATGAAGAGGACCTTGACGTTGTTGTCCAACCAGGCGTAGGCTGGCAGGAGCTTGGTGAGTATTTGAGGCCATATGGCCTAATGTTTGGGCCTGACCCTGGGCCAGGTGCCATGATTGGTGGCATGGTTGCAACAAGTTGCTCGGGAACTAATGCGTCTCGCTATGGAACTATGAAGGACAATGTGATATCACTGAAGGTGGTACTTGCAGATGGTACTGTAATTAAAACAAAAAATAGGCCTAGAAAGTCGTCTAATGGTTACAATCTAACTAACCTATTTGTAGGCAGTGAGGGGACACTCGGCATAGTGGTTGAGGCAACATTGAAACTAAATGTTATTCCTGAAAATGAGGTTGTTGCTGTAGTCAACTTTGAAAAGTTGACTGACGCTGCCAAGACTGTAACTGATATCTTTAGAAAGGGAATTACGGTGAATGCAGTAGAGCTCATGGACGATAGGCAGATGAAGTGTATCAAGGAGATGACTTATGGAACTGAGGGACGAAAATGGTCGCAGCATAACCTTCTCTTATTTAAGTTTGGTGGCAGTAAAACCGTAATAAAAGATACGGTGACATCCGTAACTAAAATATGCAAGGCTAATGGCGGATTTAATATTGAAGTTGCTACGACAGAGGACGAAAAACAGGAGATATGGAGTGCTAGAAAAACACAGTTATGGACCACTATCGATTGGGCTAGAAAAATTTTGCCCGATGCTCGTGCCTGGCCTACAGACGTTACAGTTCCTGTCTCGAAGCTTCCTAAAGTGATCGCAGAAACCGCGGCAGATATAGAAGGCAACGGGTTGATGACTACAGTGGTAGGCCACTTAGGTGACGGCAATATCCACGCATTAGTCATCTTCCCCAAAGAGAAGATACTTATTGCTGAAAAAGTAGTAAATAATATGGTGAAAAGAGCTATAGAAAATGAGGGTTCAGTGAGTGGCGAGCATGGAGTGGGAATAGGAAAAAGAGAGTTTCTAGAGCAGGAACTGGGCAGTGAAGCCGTGGATACTATGAGGAGGATCAAGCTGGCATTAGATCCTTGCAGGCTGTTCAACCCGGACAAAATATTCCGGATAGATCCACAAGAAGACCGCTTAGATACTTACTAGAAGTGCATGCAGTTGCTCCCAATTGGGCAGCGCCGTCTGCAGCCGATACCCGAGATGCCTAAACGGGCAATATAACAGCTTTTTTCAAATGTCTGTTTCCCGCGAATATCCGTCCATCACCCCCAAAAACGTAGGATCTTCAGATCTGATTTCAAGGAAAGTAGAGCATATTTGGTGGATATGAAGGACGGTGGCGTGGCAGAGAACTGGGTATCATACAGAAACATTAGAGGTTGATTAGGACTCAATAAATCGATATAAAAATATCCTCAAATTGAACCGATTTGATCAAGTTTTGAGTATGTGGCTTGAAACAAACGAGAAAAGGTGATGGGATGCCTTTTTGATATTCATATATAAATACCGTTAGAATTTTCTCTTCTTTTGTTTTCCTCTTATTTGACTTGTTCCTTTAGTTTTGAGAACAATTTTGTTTAGTTTTGCGATTATGTCCCCCGTCGGTTTAGTGGACAACGACAGAGCGTCAGTTAACCTGCAGCTCTACGTAGGCCAAAAAACAGAAATCACGCTTTCGGAATATATCTTCCTCAGAGTCGCTCAGCTGGGAGTAAATAGCATCTTTGGTGTTCCTGGAGATTTCAACCTCAAGTTCTTAGAAAACATTTATAAGGTTAACAATGTTGAGTGGATCGGGTGCTGCAATGAATTAAATGCTGCTTACGCTGCTCAGTCGTATGCAAAAGTTACCAAGAAGCTGGCGGTGCTAGTCACAACTTACGGTGTTGGGGAATTGAGTGCCATCAATGGGATAGCTGGTGCATATGCGGAGTACAATCCCGTTTTACATATTGTGGGTACTTCCTCTACCGCAAAGAAAAGTCTTAAAGGAACGACATCCAATATTCACCATTTGCTTACCCCCAAAACCTGTCTTGATCATCCCGACCATTACGTATATGAGAAAATGGCTTCTTATGTTAGTTGCACCTGTCAATCTATCACATCCGTAAACGATGGGTGTGATAAAGTGGACCGCGCTATTGAGCTCATCTGTAAGAATTCTAGGCCTGGATATTTGTTCCTGCCCTCAGATCTTGCTGACGTCAAAGTCCCCATTGAAAGACTATACGCTCCCTTAAATTTGAGCCCAGAGTGTCGTGGTAGTCTGGAGGAAGTTGATGAGGTAACAAATAGCATTCTAGAAGCTCTTTATGCCTCTAAAAATCCAGTGATTTTAGCAGACTACTTTGTTCATACATTTAAGCTCAACAAGATGTTTGAAAAGCTTATTGAAAAAGTTAGGAGCCGCGTGAATCTGGGCGACACTTTTATGGGTAAAGGACTGATTAATGAAACAGAGCCTAGATTCATTGGCACATATTGGGGCCGTGAAAGTTCTAGAGATAACACCACCTGGATAGTGGAAGAGGAATCCGACATAGTCATTCGCGTTGGTCATCTCAACCACGAAGTCAATTCTGGTCTTTACACAGAACGCTTGGACAACTCTAAACTAGTTGTCCTAAATGCAGATTACGTTTCTATTGGGTCTAAAGTATTTCAAAATGTCAACTTGATGTCTGTGCTTCCAGCTTTGGTCGCTAAACTGGATGTAAGCAAGATTCCAAGCTCACAAAAGTACCCCATTGCTACGAAGACACGTGCAGTTTCCAACACAAACTTGCCGCTATCGTTGAGAAACTTTTTTGACACTGTCCAATCAACTATTAAATCGAATGATACATTGATTGTTGAGACCTCAGCGTTCCTGTTTAATTGCCAAGATTTGGAACTGAGAGGGGCTGAGCTGAATGCTCAACAGATCCATAACTCAATTGGCTATGCTATCCCAGCTACCCTAGGTGCCTGCCTTGCCAAGAGAGATTACAATTTACCAGGAAGGGTCATTACGGTCGAAGGTGACGGTTCTGCCCAGATGACGGTGCAGGAACTTGCAACCATATTAAGGCAAAACTTGACGCCCATAATATATTTAATGAACAATGATGGCTACACTATTGAAAGATCCATCATGGGAGCAGATAGCTCGTACAATGACATTGCTCCTCACTGGAAGTGGTGTAAGATCTTACAAACCTTTGGAGACAATTCTCTCGAGAAAAGTTCCAGTGTTCAGATCTCGACTGCCACAGATCTCCAGTTGCTTGCTGAAAGCAAGAAAATTGAAAACCCCCAATTACTGCATTTTGTTGAGTTAGTCCTTGATAGGCTTGATTCATCTGAAAGATTAAAGGCAATTATGGCTTAGTTTTTGTCCGTCCATACCTTGTAGAAATATAGTTTGATGATACATGAAAAGTCCACAAAAAATATATGTATGACAGCGCGATAAGTAAATTCTTCATACATCCCGCATACACACGTCAAAGTGAGGGTTAACAAGCTTTTTTAATGTCATCAACTCAATGTCACACAGCGTCACTCAACCGCCCATAAACCATGGGTTCTTACCGACGTTTGATTATCTAGTAACCGAGTTGTTTCTGCCTATAGAAGCAATCAATCAGGACAAAACGACTGCTCGAGTCTCCAAGTCGATAGCTAAAGAGCAAGTAGTGCGTAGGTTCATATCTTTATGGAGAGAAAATGTAGGCGACGATATATATCCAGCCATTAGGTCTATTTTATCACAAAAAGACAAGAGGCTGTACTTCATGAAAGAAGATCGGTTTGTGCGCATTATAAGCAAACTGGCTCACCTCAAGAAAGACTCGGAAGACTGGAAAGCTCTCAAATACTGGAAAAGAGCACACACTAATCGGGTCCAAGCCGAGCGAACCTTCGAGGACGTAGCCGCAAATATTGTTTCACTCAAGGGACTGGCCAGTGGATCAGGCGGTGGGACTATCGGGCTTGAAGAGTTTAACAAATATCTAGATTCACTATCTACTCTTTCAGACTCCAACAAAGTGAGCGTCCTTAAAGAAATGTGCCAGTCTATGAACGTGGATGAAATTCGTTTTATGTTTAAAATATTGATGAAAAGGAACCCAGTTGGCAGCTTGGACAGGACGTTTTTGTACAATTGGCACCCTGAAGCTACAAGGCTTTTGGATTTGACCAACAATTTGCAACAGACCGTGTGGAAGCTTTGTAATAAAGAGGCTCGTCTAGAAGAAAAAGAGCGTGAAGTGCAGTTGATGAGGCCGTTCACCCCACAGAGGGCCGAACGTATACGAAAAGCATATGAGGAAATTGCTGCCATGTTTCCTGGAGGTTTCTACATCGAAGAGAAATTTGACGGTGAACGATTCCAGTTGCATATGGAACGACAGAAAGATGGAACTATTAGGTACAAGTACTTTACTCGGAATGCTAATGACTTGAGCTTTCTTTACGGGGAGTCATCAACTGATGCAGGTTGCATTTCTCCTTTTATAACAGATGCATTTCGCCCTGGTCTGAAGAGCTGTATACTAGACGGAGAGATGGTGAGTTACGATCCCGTGCGCAAAAAGACCTTGCCATTTTCTACGGTCAAATCTGCTGCCTTAGAGGAATTTTCAAAACAACATGGTGCTGTCGAAACGACAGAATGCTATCCAATGTTCATAGTGTTTGATATTGTTTATTGCAATGGGCTGAGTGTAGAAAGAAAGTCTTTAAAGGAGCGCAAAAGGCTACTAGAAGGCGTAATTTTGAAGCCTGTGCCGGCGCGATTGGAGCTTGCAAAGATCAGAACATGTGAGTCCAGCAAGGAAATTGAGGAAGCTATGTCGCAGGCCATACAACATGACTCCGAAGGGATTATGATCAAGGAGCCAAACTCCACGTACCACATTGGTACAACATCTAAAAGTTGGATAAAAGTGAAGCCAGAGTATCTTGAAGAATTTGGAGAGAATCTGGATTTGGTTATTGTGGGAAAATCACCCGCTGTGAAAACTACGTACATTTGCGCCCTACGAGACTATAAAAAGCAATCCGACAATGAACAAGACGACCACACGGATTCAGAGGATGAAGTGAACGTTACTTTGCTTACTGATGACGATTGCAAATTTACGACACTACTTCGTATTGCAAATGGCTTCTCGGCAGAAGACTATCGCAAGATCGAAAAAGCTACGGAAGGCCGGTGGCGGTCTTTCAATCAAGCACCATCTCCAAATATTATCAAGTTCGGATCGACTCTGCCAGAGATGTGGATTGATCCTCGAGATTCCGTCGTGATTGAGGTGAAAGCACGTTCTGTTGATGTCAGCGGGGACGAGAAACATTTTGGTGCCGGCTCCACCTTGTACTGTGCGTACTGTGTGCGAATCAGAGACGATAAGGATTGGAAAACAGCTTCAACTCTAGGTGACTTTTTGACAAAGGCCGAAACTCACAAATACAGAGCTGGAAGTCATACAATGGTTACCAATAAACGAAGAAAGATCAAGCTTTCGCATAAGGACTACGTGAAAAACCAACTAAATAAAGATTTTGCTGAAGTTGAAGAAGTATCAAAAGTATTCTCTGGATACCAATTTGCGCTGTTGAGCGACACGATAAATTTTGGACGATATTACAGCAAGGAAGAACTGGCTGGCATGATCAGAAGGGCTGGAGGAACAATAGTGGAGAACTATCAGAGCATGGAAATCAGACGAAATAAAAAGTTTTTGATGTTGAGTCAAAAACAAACCAGGCTTGTTGTTCAACTCCGTGGTTCAGGCTACAACATTTACAGCTTTGATTATCTTTTCGGTTGTCTCAGTGCTAGGCGCATTGTACCAGTTGAACCTTCGCATTGCCTCAGTGTGAGCGAGAAGGTAGCCCTTGCTTCGAGGAAAAATGTCGATAGGTACGGTGATAGTTTTGTCGTTGATTTGACTTCTGAGAATATGGAAAATATACTGAAGGCAATGGACCGAACCTTGCCCCAAATGGACGACACGTATAAAGTGTTCGCCAGAAGTTTGTTGATGAATCTTTTTGAGGGAATTTGTTTCTATGTCGTAGCGTCAACGAAATCTAAAGCAACGGTTTTGGAATGCCGGGTGAGGATTTTGGGTGGCAAAGTGACCAAGGAGATTGAAACCGCGTCTTTTGTAATTGTGGAAACGGTCGATGATAATACTGATGAAACAATATCAAAGCTCGTTAAAGTTTTGAGGGAAAAAGTTTCCAGATTTAAGGGAAATATTCCTCGGTTTGTGATGGAAAGCTTTATAATGGCATGTGCAGAGGAGCAGGCTTTGGTGGATGCCGTTGCTCACAAGGTTCTTCTGTAGTATTTCCAGTAGTTATGGTTTTATTGAAGAGTGTATAGGAAATAGTTGACTTACTGATTGGAATCGTGTCGTTCTGCGCGCGGTAAATCTTATGCTATGGCTTGAAAAGATTATTTTTTTACTGCAGCGCGGTCACCGCGGGCATGCTGAACTGAAGGCTCCATGATTTTCCCGAGCACTGGCACCAACTCGCGCCAATGAGGGCACGGTTTTTATCGCTATGCTCTGTTTTCCTCTAACTGGAAGATTAATTCGAGCCTTGAGCCATCCGTCAGCTACTTTAAAGTCTTGCAAATTGACTTCCCAAAGACATGCACTGCACAGTAAGAGGTAGTATGCCCTTGCTATGCAGTAAATGCTCCGCAGTTTCAAGCCGAAAGTTCAATGCTTCACTGAGAAGAGCTCTAACCATCTCGCAAGCCCCCATTATAACTACAGCCGACGCTGATACCCCCACGGTAGAGGCCAAAATGGCAGGGGACCTAGCAGAGGTAACCCAAACGGCCGTATATGACTCAACTGCCGAGGAAGGTGAGACAGCTCTACAATTTGGCACCATTGGGTCGACACAGTCGACGCTTTCCGTCAAGATCCCGGCCTCTGTTCCTGTCTACATTAAACCAGGCTCTCTCATATCGCTTTTCACACCAATTTCTAGAGATAATAACGCTTCAGCCATTTCTACACAGTCTGTTTTGCATTCCCCCATTCGGAACTTTCTGTTGGGTAGAATCACATCAAAGTATGAACGCATTCTGTCAACTGCTCCATTGAACATCTTACTGTCAGCATACAGCGCTAGCTCGCTCTTTTCATTTGCACAGAGACTTGTCCCATATTTTAGGGAGAGCACCAAGTCTTTTGCTAATCTGAGCATGGATGGACGTTTGGACTGGGCTGTTTTCTCCAACAAGGCACTGCATTGCTACGCTGGATCCTCCATCACTGTCAACACTCTCAGTCTACCATCTAAGGTGTCTAAGCAGGGTAGAAATCATTTCCAGTTGCCAGAAAACACTTACACTGGTCTTTTCTCCTTTGGAAGTCCCGGGTACCAACTTCTTTCTGGAAGAGGCTTTGCTTCTTTGTTAGGAGTTGGTTCGGTGTTTAAGCTGACGCTCCAGAACGATGAAGACGTCTTAATCAAGAGAGAGAACTTATTGGCATGTACAGTCAATTCCCGCCAGGAACTGCAAGACGGATATTTTGCTTCGATAAATCTGAGAAACAAATTTGAGGCAAAGGTCGTGACTGATCATTTAGTTGAGACAGAAGAGTCTGACAAAGCTGAAAATGCCAGTAATCCTGCCCTCACAAGGCTATGGAATAAAGTACTGTCAGCGCTCGGTTTAGTCAAGAACCAGATGGACGTTTTGTATGAAAATGTCCTGGGAAACGGCACTTATATTCGCGTCTGCGGGCCTAGAACGTTACTTTTGCAGACGAACTCAGGCATAGACAGATTTGTGTTTGGAGGGCAACAAAAGGTTACTAATCTAGAGAATATCATTACTAAGGACAGCGAGTTTACGCAACCGTCCGTCGGTTCTGGTGACTATCTTAGTTACGCCACGGTAAAAGACGGAAAAGTTGCCTTCAGAAACACTACTGATTTTAGCGAAACAGTGCAAAAGATAGAGGCGAAGACTGGCCAGGTGTAGTTACATAGATATAATAGATTAGACCGATATGAACATACAGTTACATGTCAAGGCTGTGTCCAGGCTTGATATGACTTCAGCGGTGCACGGGTGTTTGAGGATACATAAAGAAGAGAAGTTTCAGTATGGTCTGCCGCTTGAGATATGGTTTTCTTGTCGTACTCGTTATGCCACCAAAGCGACGGATAGTTGCAGACAGCAATGAGTCTGGGACGAATGAGAATACTGCGAAGCGAGCCAAAGCCGACTTGTCAGTCACATTGGACACCACAAGCTACACCATATACATTAAGAATATAAACGACAAGGTGCCACGATCCACAACATTGACTAACCTGTACGTTCTCTTTGCAACGTACGGTGACGTCATAGAAGTGAGGTACCCAAATAAAGGAAAGCTGCGTGGGCAGGCATGGGTTGTGTTTAGTGACGAGCAAGAAGCAGCGTCAGCGGTAAGGCGGGCCCAGGGTGACGATTTTTTTGGTAAGAAATTGCATTTGGAGCTCTCCAAGACTAAAAGCAAAGTTATTGAAACATTGGAAAAGTTGGAGCGACGTACGGACTGACCGGCGAGTGCAAAGTGTGGGGCACTGCCTACAGGAAACTTTGTATCTCAGCTAATAGCGAATAGCCAGCATTTCTGCCTCTGAATTATAGACTGTATAAATTAGTGTATCGAATTAATGATATCATTGGTCACTATCTACTTTCTTCCCCGTGTAATTCTCCAGCTCTCCTGCTGATCAAAACGATTAAAAAGCGGCTGGATCTTTATGGCCTTTTTCCTGGAACTTAGCTGTGTGGGATCTGCGCTTTTGAAGAAACGAGGAGCGTATGCTATCAACCAACGCGGGTCAATCTTCGTAACGCAGTGCATGTACTCCTTAGTAGTTAGAACTAGAGTATGGTAGATAACGTAGTCTACCTGGCCCTTTTGGAAAAGCGCGGACGAGGGATGAATGTGCACAGGTGTATTTTCAATGACTGTCTTGAACAAAGCTTCTTCGGACGACCTCTTAGCACAGTGCTTGAAGAACCCAGACGTGAACGCCTTTCGTACTTCGTCCAATCTACCCATGCAGCTAACTACCGACGAGCTTTTCCGATGCTCCTGTCTGTCTAGTTGGTCCATGAGCTTCACCAGTTGCTTGCGTACATCTTTCGCCCGGCGCATGGCCTTCTCGTGAATGAAGTTCTCCTGGCACCAGGTCCTCGAGAAATGATTATCTTCCCATTTTTGGTACACATTGAGAAGAGTCAGGTGGTCTCCATTGTAGTCAGAGAACTTGGCCTTAGCTTTGTCAGCCTGCTCTTTCTTATCGCGGGGCCGGTAAAATACATCGGGGACAGACAGCATCGAGACAATCGTCAGCACCTCTGCTGAACAATTGAAATCAATTGACTTGATCAGGGTATTCGCTAGCAAAGGCTCCATAGGAAAATATGCCATGTACTTCCCTATCTCGGTCAGTTTACCCTTATCGTCAAGAGCATCAAGGATATACAGCTCCTCTAAAGCTGTTAACATTGTGCTTTGCGACGGTGGGTCCATAAACTCAAAGCTCAGAAGATCGTCTATGCCCATGGCCTTTAACATGAGAATAGTATGAGACAGGTTCTGCCTCTGAATTTCAGGTATTGTGTTCGGGTTCATCTCAAATTCATAAGCTGCCTTGGTGTACAAACGGTAGCATTTACCCGGTCCTGTTCTTCCTGCTCTTCCCGCTCTCTGATTCGCTTGAGCTTTGGAAATTGGAGAAATAACCAAAGAGTCCATTCCCAGTTTGGGGTCGTAGGCATTTATCTTGACAAACCCAGGATCTATGACGTAAAAAATCCCATCAATAGTCACTGATGTTTCAGCAATATTTGTTGCTAAAATAGCCTTCCGCTTTCCTTTTGGAGTAGGCTCAAATATCTTACTCTGCATCTCGGACGGAAGGGATGAGTAGATAGGAAGAATAATCAACTCAGGTATATTTGAACCTTCGCCTTCCAAAATCTTCATCCTATCAACCAGAGTTTCACAGCATGTATCAATTTCCTCCTTACCAGTCAAGAACACAAGAATGTCACCAGGAGGATTGTTGATGTGGATCTGCAAAATGGATTCTAGCGTTGCAGCTATGTAATCCATCTCTGGCTTAACCGAGTAAAATATTTCAACTGGAAAAGTTCTACCTGGAATGTTCACTATCGGACAGTCGTTGAAGTAGCTTGAAAATTTCTGTGAGTCTAGCGTAGCAGAAGTAACAATGACCTTCAAAGTACCTTTCCGCCTAGCAACTGTCTTTTTCAATAGAGCAAAAAGCACATCTGTGGCAATAGTCCTCTCATGAGCTTCATCAAGCATGATGACTGAATACTTTTTCATATCGGGATCGACTAGCGCTTCCCTCTGTAACATACCATCGGTCATATACTTTATCTGGGTCTTTGCGCTTGTGACATCTTCAAAACGGATGGTATAACCAACCTCTTCTCCTACTTTGCATCCGACTTCCTGAGCCACCCGCTTAGCTACACTCGTCGCGGCGACTCTTCTGGGCTGCGTGCAGCCAATAATACCTGTTTCCCCATAGCCATTCTCAGCCAGGTATTGAGTGATCTGGGTTGTCTTACCAGAACCGGTTTCACCCACAATCACTAAAAAGTCGTTAGATCTTACCCCCTCAAGTAGCTCGTCTCTCATTGCAAAAATTGGAAGAGACTCACGCTGCTCTTTGATGCTCATATTTGTCCTTTTGCCATGAGATTCGTGCGCAATGCTTTTCTTCCAGTCTTGGAAAGCACGATCGCTGCCTGTATTGTTTTGGCCATACAAGCTATCTTCGTCAATCTCATCTAGCTTGGCAACCCCATTTGCTAAAGGTTCGTTTCTTTCTTTCAAATCTTTCATCTGCTTTCGTTTCGCCTCTTCTGCCTCTTTCATTCTTTTTAACTTTAGCTCCTTAGCTTTGCGCATGAACTCAGACCCTTGCATTGCACTTCTGTTCAATGACCCTTCTGGCTTTTTTATTACCCGTATAGGCGAAAGTTCACGCCCAATTCTACTCGTTTTACCTTGCAAAAATGGAGGCTCTTCCGTTGTTATTTCGATCTCTATTTGGTCCTCTTCGTCAGACGGTTCCACATCTGAATTTACCTCGGCAAAAGGATCTTCAGATTCTTTAGATCGACTAACAAATCGCTTAGCACCATAGGCTTTGCTCACTTGATTCATTTCCCACATGTCGGGAGATGCTTTCCTCTTTTGAGGGTAGTTAGAGCTTCGCTCAGACGGCCTTCCCCTATACTCATTGCCATTTTCCTGCCGCTGTTCATGGGCGTCGTAGGACTCCCTGCCAGTTTTCTGGTCTATATTCTTCATGCTCAAAGATATCTTGCCATCAGCCTTCACTTCCACAACTTTGACCCACACATCCTGATTGAAGCGTAACACATCAGATGGATCAGCTACTCTATTGGTTGATATCTGGGATACGTGCACTAAACCTGAATATTTTTTGTGTGAGTTCGGAACGTATAATTCCACAAATGCCCCAAAGCTCTTAAGAGAGCGCACCCTTCCACGGTAGATGCCATCCCGTCGTATTTCGTCATCCATGCTGTCTAGGTAGTATATATAGTAGAAGAAGATAACTGACAACTAAGAATAGGTAAAGATATGCAGTATGCATTATATACATCATTACACCAGGAACGAATGGAAAGGGAAACTAGCTACATAGATGGCTCTCATAGACACCTCCCGTGCCATTATGAGGAGTTCCCCTTAGGTTGAACACATCAATTCGATATTCCACAATCTCACCTACTCCTAGCTCAAGGTCAAGGAAGCCAGATTTACAGAGTTCTCGAGCGCCTGTTCGCTACCATCCTTTTCTATTTTAACATAATCAGCTTCACTTACACTTGATCCTTCTTCGTACTGACTCTCACCACTACCCTCTGAATCTGAGCCACTCTGGTCCAGCAGAGGTGTATTTATAACCAAAATGTTCTTCCCATCTTCGTCGAGCTCTTCATGATCCTCTTCCTCAGAGTCCTCTTCTTCACTCTCGCTTCCCGTCGGCCTGTTGGGATTTCCCATGGCCCAAACATCGACTGTTCCCTTCATCTCTTTCCGGTCCTGTTTCTCCTTTTCGAGTGCCTCTAGAAACGCCTTTTCTGCTTCCATTACAGATTCTGTATCACTGCACTGTTGGTAAATGTCAAGGATCTCCCTATTTATCTCCAGAAACGTGGGGCCCCATGAAAAATTCTGCAGCAATAGCTCCGCCCAATCATCGTGACCCACTATGGAGAAGCAGGCGGCTAAAGCTTCGACACAGTTAAGCCTCATAGGGCGTCCATAATTCACAGGGTTCGCTGCAACTAGGTACGGCAACAGGCGCTCATGTTTACCACCAATTTTATGGAATGGGACCTCATCCACACGAGCCCATGAACAATCCACGACAGCAGCACCGTTTTCCTCCACTGTCTCCCTATCGTTCGGACATACAACACCTTTACCATTGGGAGAAACAACAACACCTTGAAACTTTTGACCGATTCGCAGACTCTTTATCATTCCTAGTCTTTCTAATTTCTTACCACTACAACGCTTGGGATCACAGTGTTCAAAATCCCACATCGCCAGTTTTACGGGGAAATTTGACTTCTGGCTGGAGTATCTCACCTCCTGGTGTCCTTTTTTATTTGTTGACTTGGAGCTGTGTCCGTTGGACCCTCTTGTGCTTTTGGCAGGGCCCTTTTCGTTTCTTTCTTTATTTTTTCCTTTGCCCATAATTCGGTGTGTCCGGCCCTACTTTTTGTAACACGAAGAGCTATAGCGTAAGAAGCATTACTATAACCTCTGAAGGCAGTGATAAAAAAAAGTGTTACTTGCATATGCAAGACTGTAAAACGGATTAAGCGACGCGACTATCTGAGGCAGACGACTTACTTCCCTTCATAAGCCTACCCTTCCTATACGTAGACTGCTCAGATTGCTGTATCCCGTGAGCCTAGCAAGACGAAGAGCTGATAACTGGGAAGATCTCGGCTAGAGATGGCAAGCCGATCGTACCTGCCGATGCTCTTCAATCCACTGTTAAACGCACTCTTCAATAATCCATATGCCAATGACAGCGCTCTAAAAGCTACTATCAAGACACTGACAGAGAACCCCGAACACTATGTGGTGTTGGCACCAGACGCCTCATTTTTATGGCTCCATTATGACAAAGAGGCTTCAGAAAGTTACTTGGATTTGTGCCACAGAGTGGACTTCATCCAATCACACATTGTCGATATACGAGGCCTACAAGGCGTGAAGAATTTCAAGAGGCTGCGAACCATGAATAACAAGGAAGTCGTATTCAGCAAAGACTACGTATCATCTGGTAAAGGATTCAAGCACGAGTTTTCTATCAAAATATTAAAGAAAGAGCTGGTGAAGTCATTCTGTCAATATATACCCTTTGGCACTTACTTCCAGGTAATCTATATAGAATACGCAATGACAGGCGTCCCACAAGAGCGGTCTATCGACTACAAAGTGCCGAGCCTAATGACTTTCGAAGACGATTTGAATACACCATGTGACGATCACAATGCAAACGGGATACCGCTAAATGAGCCCGTACCATTTGCTCTGCTACTACAAGACTTGCCCAAAGTAGGTGAGCTGCTAGGCCCAAAGTTCAAGGCTCTCTTTGGGAAGTATTCTGTTGATGACTGTACCAGTAGACAGCTACTAGTGCACAATTTTGAGTCAACCATGGATTTTGTGACTAAACTAATAGGTCTTTTCCCTGACAATGTTCTGCAAGAGCTCTATCAAGAACACACGGAGTCTGAGATACAGCGATCGCTCTACTCGTATGTGGAGATGAATGTTTACGACAAGTTCTGGATAAAGTTTGTTGAGACATCAACTGAAAAGCTCACAGTTGCAGACGAGATATTACACTCTAACTATGATCTTCTTGAAGGCTTGTGTCTTAACCAGACGTCCATCCCCAAACACTATTGGCAACACCCTGACACATACTTGATACTAGAAAAAAGGCTGCTTAGTGCCATTGCGGAGTTCAAACGTTTTGAGTTCTCCAGCACCTGTGCAGAAAAATGCAATATATTGCTGAAGACTTTCAGCATACTGACTTCAAAATCTAGCAATGTTGTCGTGGATGCAGACACTTTGATGTCGACGTTGATCATGGTAGTGGCTCATGGCAGGGTCCACCACCTCAATAAGCATTTTGACTATATCAAAACTTTCTCCAGATTTGAAAAGATTGACTGGGGATTCAAAGCGTATGTCACATCCACATTTGAGGCAGTTCTGTCGTACTATGCTGACTTGGCTAATGTTGAGCAATTAGTGGAATATTCATCACTTAATCTACAAACTAGGCTACTTTTTCAATTAGGAAAAGAAGACTGTGGAAACACACTTAACTACGAACACGCTATAGAAAAAGTCAACAACGCTCTCCAAGGCTTGGAGCAATCAGACTCGCTGGACGAGTCATTCGCAAAAAGTAGAAATCTTGAAGGTGAATCCTTACTTTTGTTAGCTATACGCCAAGGAAATTTCGACCTCTTCCAAACGCTTCTGCTTCACGAGGATATATATACCCTGGATGACATTCTTGAGGACAGAGATATAAATGGAGTCAGTCTTCTCATGGCAAGCTTACTACAAGAAAATAAGGATATCGTAGACATGTTAGTCGAGGCTATCTTGGGAGCAGAAGAGTGGGAAATCTTAAATTATCTGAAGCTTCAGGACGATAATGGTCGTACTGTAGGGCACTACCTTGCTAATGATATCACATTAATTCCCAAAATTGGTCGATATATTGACTGGACAAAGTACGACAATAACAAACAAACTCCGTTAGCAGCAATACTTCGTTGCTACGATCATGCAAGATATGACGAGCTAATAGAAATCACTTTAGACGAAGTTTCAAAGTGGTACAAAAATCATGATAAACACCTGAACGTGTTGGATCACGTGGACAGTAAGGGAAATACATTGGTGCATTCCATCAATACTGCGCAGTCGTTAGCGTTACTATTGAAATATTTTAAAAATATTGATGTTAACGCTGTTAACGCTACCAAGCTGACCCCTTTAATGCACTATATCAAATATAACAAGTATGATAATATTGTCACTATCTTGCGTGATGAAAGGTTGGACATATTTAGGTCAGACGAAAGCTATTTCCTGACGGCTATGGACTACGTCAAGATAGACAAAGTGCAGCTGAAACCTGAGCCAAATATCAATGGGAAAATCATGAACATAATAGACGAAGCAGTAGTAGAGAGATTGGCCCCAGTAATAGAAGGTAAAAGTTTTAGCGTAGTCAGGCTTCGGTATAATGCAGAACACGAGTTGCGAATATTTGTGAAGAGTATGATTGCTGATCATAATAACAAAAAAGATTGGTATATTACCGCTCACACTGTTTCTGAATTTAAAAAGGTTTTGAGTTTGCTGGAGGTTGAATTTCCGTCCTGTTTCTTACCATTCCATGACGATATATGGTGCCCCAAGGTTCTGGACGTGCGGGATAGAGCAAATATAGATTTCATCAATAAGTTGAAGCTGAATCGACAACTGACTTTGATCAACAATTTGCTAGTCGGTCTTCATTTCCACAAAACATTAGTGAATCACGAGCTTGTGTGGGAGTTTAATGTGATTGCGCAGCCAATTCATGAGGTTAAATGTCTTAAGAGAATAAGAGCAAAACTGCAGAGCCAGCGAGCTAACTATTGTGATGAATCGAATCAAGAATTTATCACTCTCCAACCTGAAGATATTGGTGACATGAAAACTTTTGTTCAATTTTCAATGAACGATTTTGTCAAACTGGGAAAAGGCTACGATAGATTGTACCGGTATCTATGTTTTTTACAGCACAAGGAAAATGACCTTGGTCTATTCATGAAGAGCCAAGTTAATTTCTTTGCGGGGTCCTTGGACAATGAGACTGTGAGAAGCAACCTACGTGACGTTCCTCTTGAGCCTTTTTTTGCTCTCCAAAATGCGTATGAGGAGCTCGATCGAGACACAAACCCCTCGGCCACTCTGGAGTCTATAGACAATTTTATGGAGCAAGTGAAGGTTCTTAAGACTGCAACCGAAAAATTGATTGATGTTTCCCAAGCGTTCATCCGTACAAAAATAGCAAATTGGTGGAGTTGCTATGGGAATATTTTAGTGGTGCAGAGAGAGCTCAAGAAGCTCAAGACCTATGAAGAAAATGCAAAAAAAAGTGACGTATCTGTGCTGCGCCTAATTGAAGATGCTTTAACTGATATAAGCCGGTTGATAGGTACTTTCCAAAGTAGTTCAACTTGTTCAAAGGAAGATAATGAAAGTATGAAGTCTAGTGTGACTAGCAATTCTAAAATGTTCATTATTGACACCATTCGCGGGCCGGCTGAGGTCGTGAACGATATAGGCAACGATTCTTCTGAAATTACCCAAGTTCCAGCCGTTGATCTAGTGCCTGAGAAGTCTGAGAACGAGACAATTATGTGGAATGCGTCGTCTTATTTTGTAGGAGTAGTCGATAGCAGACGGGCAAAGTACACGAGCAAGCTTGTAGACAAAATGCTACTGTTGCGAGAAGAATTAATCAAGCTAAACTTGGATATTAAAGTGGGGTATGAGAATATTGCAGTGGAGATTAGTAACTTTTTGAGCTTCAAGCGAGATTTCGGGAAGTTTATGTTCCAAAAGTATACCCAAATCAAGTTGCGCGAGCTAAGAGCATCACAAGGTATACTAACTAGTCGACTCGAGAGATTCAAAGCCGCAAAGGTTTGCATGTCTGAGCTTACAATGTCGTGAATTTCGCAGTAGAGCCCTGTGCGTAAAAGTGCATAAACATAGTTTTATCCATAGTAAGCTACGAACTATAGATGTCTTCATGGTCCGATTTGCATAATCACGTCTTCCTGACGGCGGCCTCGTTTAGCTACTTACAAAGTAAATAATTTCCTACGCCATACTTCCACGTTCGAGTTTACGGTCTACCATTGTTGCCCATAAACTGACTAGCCAGGTTCTGCAACGCAGGGTTGCTGAGCATATCCTGCAGCGAGGGACCAGAGCCAGATCCAGCGTCGGAGTCAGATCCTTCAGAAGCACCTGTACCAGCACCAGCACCGCCTCCTAACCCGAAATTCTGGGCCATTTGTCTGACGGCGGGGTTATTCATCAGGTTCTGTAAAGCATTGGGATCCTGCATCATTTGTTGAGCAGCTTGCATGATCTGAGGGTTGTTCATCAAGCCAGAAAGCCCACCAGCACCGGCACCATCACCAAGCATGCTAGCAAGGCCACCCAAGTCTGGAAGACCATTTGAACCTGCGCTGGCACGATCTGTCGAGTTAGACGTAGGCGAGCTGTTAGACGCAACGGCAGCAGCTGGATCTTGACTACCTTCAGCAGAGTTGTTCAGCTCACCCCATAGGGCATCGCTAACCTTTTGCTTGGCAGCCTTGTAACCTTCCTTCATGAAATCTGTAGGGGCTTCTCCTTCGACAGCAAGACCCTTCTCATAGGCGGCGAGAGAGCCCTTGTAATCGCCAAGTACATACTTTGCCAATCCCAATCTGGACCAGCCCTTTGCGTAGTTAGGGTCAATCTCGATGGACTTTTGGGCGTCATTGAGTGCGTTCTCGTGCTTCCTGAGCGAAGAGTAAGCAGCAGCTCTATTAGAGTAGTAAACGGCGGAGTTGCCATTGAGCTCGATGGCCTTAGTATAGAAATCTATTGCCTCGCTGTAGTTCTTGGCAGCCATTGCTTTGTTCCCCTGAAGCTTGAACGTCTCGGCCTTTGCCTTCGTCTCTTCATCTAACTCGCTGGACGTGGTGGGCAGAGTAGTGTCACTAGGGGCGGCATCGATATGCACTGGCACTTCAGTCGCAGAAGATCTTAGGTCCAGTAGCTGCTTGAGCGTCTTTCCCTCAAATTTGGACTGTACTATAGAGTCCACACTATCTACCTCTACGGCAAAAGCATCAGCTATGGACTCAATAGCAAAATCAATCGACTCGGCATTGTCTTCTGGCACGGTCTTGTCAGCAAGAGACTGCTTGAGAAATTTGATAACAAGGGCGGCAACTTCTTTCTCTGACGTCATTATTATGGCTGTGTGGCTATAAGACAGAGAGAGGCGTGGATAGAGAGAACGATGAATATGGGGGGTCAGAGATCAAAAGGGAGACGATATGCCGGCATATTTCAAAACCTGAGATTTGGATTTGCCTATGGACCGCATGTGAGAAAGGGCGCAACAGGGGGGCAGCGCAGAAGAGCTGGAAAAATCTATGAGCGGTGCAAAGATGTTAAAGCGAGTAGGTATGGAACTGGAGGTGTGCACTGGGTTGACCTATGTCCGCTCTGCAGAACTGGGCCAGAGACGGGCGTAGAGCAGACGCAGTCTTTTGTTTAAAACATTCTTCTCACAAGTGTGGTTGATTGCATATAGCTCCAGGAGCCCCAATTTAGACCTTTTTCTACCAATTATATCGTCCAAAATAATGACCATCTACTCGTTTTGGATTTATGACAAGCACTGCAATTGTGTGTACAACCGGGAATGGCGCCTTGAAAATAGTGCAAACAGCAACAGCAGTAGTACTAACTTACCGAACAAAGCAATTGATCTTGCCACTAGTGGAAACATAAACACTAAGAATACGAGTCATGAATCCCAACTTCTGTTTGGTACGCTTTTCTCCATGCGTAAACTCGCCAGAAATTTAGCTAAAGCATCAGGGGACACAGGAGTACCGAACAACGACTCCGACAAAGAGAACAAAGATTTTGAGGTTGGAAGCATCAACAACATCAATTCGCTCAAAAGCTTTGCGACTCTCAAATATAGGTGTCATTTCTATGAAACGCTAAGTGGGTTGAAATTTGTGTTCATGAGCGACCCGAGTCTAGATGATTTGCAGTATGCCCTCATTGAAATATACGAAAAAATATACATGGACTGCATAGTTCGAAATCCACTTGCCCAAGTTGAGTACAGGGCAGGTGAGGTCATTAGCAATCCGGTGTTCATCAGCGCGGTCGACAAATACATGTCTACGCTTCCTGGATTTGCGACTTGAGGGAACCTGCAAAAATGTATATACGAATGTAAATTAATGGCCGGACCTTTTCTGTGATATCTGGAGAACACTGCTTGGGAGAGACTGTAAAGGTGGTCCAATGTTTTGTGCAAGGTCCCGAATTACAGTTTGGAGAAACTGATGAGCTGAATTCATCTGTTGTTTCGGTATACTACTAATTAAGTATATGCCATTTGCTACGCCAGCCCCGGTAACGTAGCATTCTAGGTCAGCGTGACAAAGTTGCCCTTCTACCAGATCTGTAACCACAGTCCAGCTTTGACAAAATATGTTCTATTTGAACTTTATGTCCTGCCAAACGGCGGTTTTCGCTGCACAGGATGAAAAGACAACCGTCACTCTCCCTAAGGAAGTGGAAAATTCCTCAAAGCCCACCGAGACTACGTTAATCTAAATATATATTCGAAAGCCGGCTGATTCGATCTGACAAGCAAGTAGTTTACAATCGTAAGCAATCTGGCTTACGCTTATCTGGATCAACATGAAAATCAACGGAAATGTCCCGACTATTTTTTGTACATTCACCTCCATATTGATAGAAGAAGTTCTCATCTCCGAAAAGACTAATTGAATTAACTAGTTTCGTCCGAGCCGAAAGGGTGGGATTTTCTGGCAGCGCTAGCACAGCACGTTCAGTATATCAACATCCACTACTGTTACAAATCTTTCACCCTCTATGGCATATAAAAAACTCCTCATATTCTCTGAGCTTGGTAGATAATAGCTAAGAAAAACGAAAAGTCCGAGCTTACCGCAACTTGTTGAATTTTATATATATGCTGTCGCTATTCATTAGTAAGTACGACATAACCTGTGTATTTTAAATGCTGACTCTCGTACCGCTCAAATGTAACTTTGTTAATCAAGTCGGTCCTCCAGCTCGTCTACAGAACTCCACTACAAAAGGAAACACATGGGCTTCTATAACAACATCCCCACACCACAGTATGCACCTACCAAATAGGGAAGGTATCATACCATGATACCTAAATTTTGTCCTGGACTTAAAGCTCCGAGCCCAATATTTTACGGACAACTCAGAACAACTACCTGCTATATATTGAAGACGGTCCCTTTTTAAAGCGTTACACATACGTCAACATAGTCTGCTTTCCAATACCACTTTAAACGTCGCCGACTAAAGCCCGAACCATTCTTGGGTTTTGTCCTCTTCATTATTTAGCCAATGCAGGTTAGCAAAAGCATTGTGATGGAGTAGAGAAAATTCATATATCAAAATAGTAGAAACAAGCTTAACATATCACTTGAGTATTTGTACACAATTTTTGCCGTCGGGATCATATTCAAGGGAGCTCACTTAAGGAGCCCGCCATGATAAATAATACTAAGTCAAAAGCGGACTTCAAACCATCTCGGAGCTCTCCGCTCTCAGACGATGAGGATGCTAGGCCTACAATTTTCATCCCTAACGAATTAGATAGAAGTATCATAAATGCAAATGAAAAATCCTTGACCGCATATCGGTCCACTAAGATAGGACAGGCCATGGGGGGAGACAGCAGGCAAGCACACGTTACAATCACAGACACTTCCTCCGACAGGAGGCTTTTAAAAAATACAACAGAGGATTTCGATAGCAAGCTCAGCAGTCTTCACAAAACAAGCAGTGAGATCAAAACCGAGTTGGTCACCGAAAACACTTTTGCCTGCCGTGGTGAGCCATGCATATTACCTAATGGAAGTGTGCCTTCGGTGCGAAGGGAAGAGTTGTATGCTCCGCATGGGCACGAGTCCCCAAAAAGCAGAAGTGCTAGCGAACGCTCCAGTCTGGACTCTGAGGTGATAGGTGCCCCAGAAATGGTTAGTACAATAGATGGACTAGACTCTGCGAAGAAGAGGCGACTGTCCAGCCACACGACTAATGCTGACCCATCCAAACGAGCCACCTTAGAGTCAGCGTCCTCCCTCGACCAAAATGACTCGGACGAACTTTATGACAGCGAAAATTCCGAGGAGGATTACGCGAGTCCGGGGGCTAGAGCGGTACCTCCTGAACTTCTTCGACGCTTCCAGAACTTTCCTTTGTTCAAAAACGCACCGCAATCTTTTCTTCATGCCTTAGGTAAGTCTCTTCGACTACTACAGGTGTATCCTCAGCAATACATAGTCAAGTACGGTGAGCCTGCGAAGGCCATGTACTGGATTTTGAAGGGAAATGTTAGCGTCACTTCTACAGATGGAGAAGCCGTTTACGCTGAGCTGGCCACTGGCAGCTTTTTTGGAGAAATAGGTATTCTA
This sequence comes from Wenyingozyma naganishii, assembly GCA_003706235.2. Lineage (NCBI taxonomy): Eukaryota > Fungi > Ascomycota > Pichiomycetes > Pichiales > Pichiaceae > Wenyingozyma > Wenyingozyma naganishii. Next base: position 227,242 of record PPKS02000001.1, on the reverse strand, counting down.
TTCAATAGGCCGAGAACCGCTACTGTTGTTGCCAAAACCAAAGTGTTGTTAGGTGTCTTGACTAAGGACGCTTTGAGTCTTGTATTATCTAATTTTCCCTTGATAGAACGCCTTATACGGGATGAAGGGCAAGAGAGATTAGCGAGGCAAGAAAAGAGAAAGGTCTTTGCGCGGCAGGTCCTTCGAAGGGTTCCAAATGAAGGGGCCAGAGCCCAATCCACAGAATATAAACACAGATACAACGAAATAATGCCACCACCACCAATTCTGTCTAGTGCATCTGAGCGGAACCTGCTATCTGACAATGTGGATAACTCAATTTCAACGCGAGAATTCTTGCAGTCTCTTCCCGTTTTCAAAACACTATCCTTAGACGTGTTCCATGAGCTTGCTTTAAGTGTTGAGATCCGCCATTACAAAGCTATGGACTACGTCATTAGGAAGGGAGAAAAGGGCAGGGATATTTATTTTGTTGTTATTGGCGAAGTAGAGGTCTTGGAGTCTTCTTCGAACAGTGCGATTGCAAGGTTGGGATCAGGTAAGTACTTTGGCGAGATGGCTTTCCTCTCGTCTCTTTCTTCTGGCCACTTAAAGAATTCTAAGGATTCAGAGAGAAGCGCAGATATACGTGCGGTTGTAGACTGCGAAATCTTGGTGGTTAAGAGCGACGTGTTGGAGACAATTTGCGACAAGTATCCTTTAGTGGCAGAGGACATGAAGGTCATGGCTGGCGAGAGGTTAAAATTGAATGACTCATTAGGAAACTTAGTTCAACGATCAAGTCGTCGAGTAAGCATCAACGCTATACTCGATGGGGATGATGGGAGATTTGGTAATGTGAACCGTGAGCCGATGTTTAAGAATGTTGATTGGCAGATGAATTTGAACAATACTGAAGCTGACACAACTGATGAGTCAAGAAATGTCAACAACACAGATGGATCCCTTTATAATGCATCCTCTAGGGCGACTACACCCAGTGTCTTTTCTGATATAGAGGCACGTTCACCTCTATCTGCGACAACGAGCTCTAACTCCTCAACCATATTCAAAAGTAAGTATTCAGTTGATAAAGGTGGGCACGTGCATAGTCACCAACGCCAATCAAACTGGTATACGCAACTCGCCCCTCATCAGCTCACTCCGCCTGCTTTGAACCAGCATGAATCTCCCTATCGTTTTACCACTCAATCTAAATCTTTGCAGTACACGAGCCATGCTCAAAGATTGAGACTCAACAGTGTGAATCAAGGCCGCCGTCGGTCGTCGAATTTGATGAACGGGCCTTTGCCTGACTCTATTTTTCTCAAAATATTTGGGTACTTGAAAATACCGGAGCTCATGCGGATGAGTTCTGTATGTATGAGATGGAAGCAGCTCATCTACTTAGGAGGTAACCTATTTAAAACATTGGATCTCAAGCCATATTCTCGACATCTGGATGACAAAGGTTTGATTCAGATCACGAAGTTTGTAGGATCAAGGCCGCAGATAATTGATATTTCGCACTGCTATCACATAACAGACGAATCGTTTTGCTATCTCATTAACGAGGTAGGAATTAGAGGATGCATTAAACAATTAGTAATGAAGGATAACTGGAACATTTCGGCCATGGCTATAATGGACCTGGCTGTGCCCAGTATTGGTCATGACATGTTTTATATTGACTTATCGAATTGCAGAAAGGTTAGGGATAGTGTCATTGAAAGATTAATTGGGTGGCATGTAGATGACCACAGCCATATCCCACAGGGGCATGGCGGGTATCAGCATGAGCGAGAGCAGTCACAGCAATATCAACAGCTACAACTACAGGGGCAGATGTATTTGGACGCCGACAAGGGAAACATTATCGGCTGTCCTAAACTGAGTGAGCTGAATCTATCTTATTGCAAGTACCTCACTGACAAAACAATGATGCACCTTGCAGCAAATGCCAGTAGGCGTCTGCAGTCTTTGAACCTTACTAGATGTACTACAATCACCGACAGTGGCTTCAGTTATTGGGCCTCTGTGGAATTCCCACACTTGAAGAAACTTGTTTTGAAAGACTGCACTTTTCTTTCAGACAACGCCATCAGCTCTATAGCTGGGTCGTGCCCTAATTTGGAGGAACTTGACTTGACTTTTTGCTGTGTGTTGACGGATAACTCGTTGGCAATACTTTACTTGTGCTGCAAGAGGCTGCGGAATCTGAACCTTTCGTTCTGTGGGTCGGCCGTTAGCGATAACTCTTTAATATCCATTTCTCGGCTGCCCATACTGGAGAAATTGTCTCTGACTGGTTGCATCAGAGTAACGAGGCAGGGCGTGGACTCTCTTTTGACTAACTCTAATTCCTTAAGTATGCTAGATCTGTCGCAATGTCCCAGGGTGGACAGTTTCCAAGGCACTCCGGTGAAGCCGTTTGAGAAAAAGCCTGGTACCCGAACTGCTTTTTTAAGGGTATTCTCTTCCGAAAGAATTGTAAAAGTGGTGTTGTAAGTAATGTGTATTATTATATGTATAATATTGATGCGGATAGATAGATGAATATTTAGTGGCATGTACATTGAATTTAGCTTGGTTGATCTTAGTGTCATTATGAAGTCTCTCCGTTCTTGGTGGGTCCTGCCAGTCCTGTTCGCCAACGTCTTTTCATCTAGAAAACTACCTAGTACACAGAAATGTAATTATTTATCCTGTTCTTCTGGTTCTGCGCAATACACTCTGCAATCCACGTAATGTTTCTGACCTCTTGCTCCTTCGACTTAATCCATGCCCATACAGTTGAAATGGTGAACTGTTGAGTGAAAGCATTCCTACATAAATTCATCTCGATTTCGTAAAAATGATCTTCCAGGGCCTTGTCATTGGCCGTGTCGAAGAGGCCGCTGTACTGTCCCACAGAGGACACAATGTTCTTGAGAGTTTCATAGTCTTCGGCCCTAGAAAGCTCTGTGTGGTAAGTAGGATACAAGTTACCGAGTTCAGGTAAAAGGCTACCCTTCAGCTCGGGTGCCAACTCTGTGCCAATTGAGTTAAAGCAGATATTGATAGCTCGTTTATCAGCTTCAAAAGCAAGAATTATAGACATAATTTCATCCGAAGGAGAAGATAACGTGGAGCAGAACTTAGCAAAGTCTTCGATGTAAGCCTTGTACAGCTTGTTTCTGATGATCTCAATGTTCAAGTCATCCAGATCGTTGGCACTGAGGCAGTCTTTGAAGTAAGGAGCCAATGGAGTGTCAATCAGCACTGTTTGGTAAAGAGAGTCAATATCTGTAGCAATAGAGAGAGTTGGTAAGGTGTCAAACCAACCTAGGGGATGACATCTATCAAGAATTTCGCTGCGGTCTCTCTCATGGATTGTTCCTGTGATCATCAGAGCAACATTGTCGATCATGTATCCATAGGTGATGTAGTCCATAAACGTGCCCAAAGGCTCAGTAGCCTGAGCCCTAATGTAGTGAAACTCTTCGTACAGTTTGGCAGCCGTTTTTGACTCTATGATGGAGGTTGCAAGTGGAGAAGGTACATTGCTAAGGAAATTACCGTAGTCTGTAGCGGACAGTTGTAACTTTAGGTCCTCCAAAGAGTCGCACTGCGTTAGGTTGACGTACTGACTCGAGGTGAGCAGTCCAGCTTTGTATCCCCGGACAAGGCCCTCAATGTAGCCGTTTTCAACGTTGAAAAAGAGGCCCTCCATAGTATGATGGCAAATCTGACTATCTAATGAGCAGCGCTGATTGGTTAGAGTTAATGGCGGTACCTTGAACAGGGGAACAGGTATGGCCTAAGGATAAGCGGCAGGCCGCAGACTATGCGCGAAGCTGGAAATCTCAGATTAGAGTGATCTTGTTTGGGTGCACGGGTGTATTCACGATAAAGAACAACTCGATTATTTAATGAATTGATGGAGAGGTACGCTGCAAAGTTCACGTTAATCGCACGCCAAAGCCTGGAGATGACCACTTCGATAGCAGATGGTACAGAGTTACTGCTAGAGACTCTCTCAGGTCAACTTCCTGCGGATGTGCTTGAGCTTTTAAATGCCAATCCTGATTACAAAAACGAGGCACTGGCGTTCCTTACTGAATTTCTTCAGTCCTCAAATGAAAACTCAGATCTCCTACTAAGCGCTTCTCTGCAGCCTTCTCTCGAGCAGACACAGGCCTCCCATACGTTGATAGAGAAAGTGGCTGAACTAGAGAGCCAACAACGGAATCTGGAAACCCAAATACGCAATAAAGTACACGCCAATATAGAGAAGACTATTGACTCAAATACCGTTTTGAGTGAGGTGAGCGAACTTTTTGACAAAGACTTTAATGAAGACGTTGAGTATTTACTGAGGAACTTTGTTGATGAAGAGGGAAGTGATGGGGAATTTGACGAAGATAACGACGGTGCAGAAGGCAAGTCTGATAGTGCCAACATCGGCGAGGACCCCGATTCCTCGGTGATAAAACAAACCACAAAGCTAACCGACGAGCTCAACACCTGGAAGAGTATTGTAGCCTCGCAAAAGAGCTCGAATAGCTCGACTAATGCATCGTCTATCTCTGTCTCCTCCTCAGTAGTACTGAAGAACATGGAAAGTCTGATAGATATTTTAGAGCTTCCTGCTCTGGCCAACGCATGTGTGAAAAAGGGTCACTATGCTGAGTGTGTAGAAATTGCGTCACACGTTCGCCGACTGGCTATTCGGTACTCAGATATCCCTGTGATTTCAGTGGTGGAACAGCGGATTAAATTCGAGATTAGAGAGATGATCTCCGGGCTGATTAGACTGCTGAACACAGACCTAAAACAGTCAAGCATTATGAAGATTATGTCCTACCTCAAAAAAATTGGTCCCTTCAGTGTAGAGATTCAAGGAGGCAAGGCCAGTAACGAGCTGCTTAAGAAAATCTTCTTAAAGTCCCGTTTTCAGTTTATACTAAACGAATTTTCTGTGCTTGAGCCACTAAAGAGACCATCTAGCGTGGACAAGTACTTAAAGAGGTGTTTAGAGGTAGTGCGAGAGCACTGTTTTGGTACTCTTATGATTTACGAGTCGATCTTCACGATCCAAGAGACCGAGAGTGATATTACAAAAACTCTGTTCTACCTTTTTGTGAAGTCCGTCATAAAACACTTATCGGGAATATTGAAAGAGTGCCTACCACAGATTGAAGACCAATCTGTCAAAGATGGGCTGCTGCTGCAGCTCATATATTGTTCGCAAAGTTTGGCGAGAGTTGGCGGGAGCTTCAGTGTTCTTATATTGAAAGAGCTGACCGAGTCGGAGATACTCACCAGGAGGGAATGGTGCTTGGTAATGAAGAAACAGAAGGAGCTGATTAGGAGTCTTAATAGAGGAGAATTAGCTGAGCACGTAGCTAAGGAGGTCGTTGTGTAATGTATAGTGTATAAATTAGTATTATGACACGAGGGAACGTTGTATACTGGCATAAATATCACCGTAATAAGTGCCTGGAATTTGTGATGTTCCACATCGCAATACGCACGGCCGCTTAGCTTTAATAGTTGAAGCTGGATCTTCCTGATATACGTCCCATTACCTCTTCTGACATTCCCATGCACTCCTCGCACCGCAACTTGAAATTCAAGCTTTAGTTTCTGTTCTTGCTATATGCATATGCAGCGAGTTAGCGAGCGTGCGAGCATTTTGGGATTTCACTTGCTCACTTGCAGATAATGTCTAGGTGGCTCTTTCAGAGAGCAGTGGATATTAGCAAGCTTGGGCAGAAAAAGCAGGCAAGTCATTAGTCAATTAGCTTGCAGTAGCACCATGGCTGAGGTGAGTACTGTTATTCTGAGATGAGAAGAGACAATATTTTGTTGGTGACTTGTGAAAGATAGACATACTGCAGTAATATGGAGATTGAGCAAGCAAGTACAAGCGAAGTGTTGGAACAGGCATCAATTCAGGTGATCTCTGGTCAATTGGACTTTCCTACTACCCGATTACAATTGTTTTGTTTATCCACGGGATTCAAGTAAGGCTACTGATGTACTGTACCAAAGAGGCGATCCACTGATGTGAATTTGGACTCTTGCATTGTGAGCGTAAACCTTCTGTATCCATAGCATCATGTCTTTGCTCTACAACAATTGTCTTCTTGTATATAATTGAAACCGGTGATAGCTGGCTATCGCTAGGTCTCTCATTAATTTTCAATTCCCCAATATACTAACCGTTAGACTGAGGAAAATACTCCGCTTGTTAGCGGCAAGGCTGATCCCACAACGGCCACCACTAAAACCAATGTCAACACAACCAGTGGATCGCTGAATGCGTCAAACCTGCACAAGAATGCACAGAACGTTGTGGGTAGCGAGAACGGTGCTAGCAAAGGCAATGGCAAAGCCAACACTAAAGAATCAACACCCTCAACGACCTTCTCGGACAAAAAATCTCCTTCTACGCAGTCCTCACAGTCACTGAGTAGTATTGATAAGGATATCGCAAGGGACTTCCCCTGGCGCAGTATCGGTAATTATATTGACCCCGACCATCCTCCTCCAATCGAAGAACTAAAGTCAAAAGACATTGCTACCACGAAAAGCAACTTGGAACACTATATCGTTGACACCTACTATTCAGATCTGTACTGGAACTGTTCGCTCATGGTCGGGACCTGTTTCTTTGCATGGTTGTTCGCAAGACTGGGCGGTGGTTTATTCTCACTAGTTTTTGTGCTTCTGTGCAGCTCTGCAGTTTACCGTACCGAATTTCGCAGGTTCAATCGTAACCTTCGTGATGATATTGCTAGAGCAGGAGCCTCTGGTTCTTTAGATGAAAGACCTGAGACCATGGATTGGCTCAATTCATTTTTAGCAAAATTTTGGGTGATTTACATGCCCAAGCTATCGGAAATGGTTATTGAGCAGGCTAATGAAGTGTTGAAAGACGTAGCACCACCTCCACCCATTGACAAGCTGTCGCTTGACCAGTTTACGCTCGGAACCAAGGCCCCAAAAGTTGAGAGCATTAAATCCTTTACTAAGCTGGGCAAAGACGTGTACCAGATGGACTGGGATTTTGGGTTCACGCCCAATGACACTGACGATATGACAAAGAACGAATTGAAAAAGAAGGTTGATCCTAAAGTTGCTCTTGGTATCAGAGTCGGCAAGGGCTTTGTTGGTGCTAGTTTACCGGTCTTGGTAGAGGATATGTCTTTCAAAGGTAAGCTTAAGGTAACCATCAAACTTGGAAACCACTTTCCACACATTCACATAGTGTCGATTTCATTTTTGGAGCCTCCTTCTATTGACTACGCGCTGAAGCCAGTGGGTGGTAACACGTTCGGTATTGATATCATGTCTATTATCCCTGGGTTGGCCTCTTTCGTTAACAGTTTGATTCACGCCAACTTAGCCCCTATATTATATGCTCCCAACTCGCTTGACATTAACGTTGAGGAGATTTTGGAGCAAATGTTACCTGAGGCGGTTGGATGTCTAGCTGTTACCATTAAAGGAGCACATTACACTAAGGAGGGTGTCACAATCAATCCATACTTTGTGATTGGTCCTGAACAGGACGAGTCCGTATCCGTCAAGACAGACATAAAAAAAGCTACCAACTTGCCAATTTTCAAGGAGACACACTATATTTTGCTGAACGATTTGCAGCAAAGACTGAAATTCACTCTGCATGATTTCAGTAATGGTGAGACAAATGCTCTAGGAGAGGCCTCGTTTGAACTCAGCGACCTTCTCCAGAAAGAGGTCAGAGAGAATGTTGAGAGTAAAGTCAGCAGATCAAACCAAAACATTGGCAAGGTCGTCTATGACTTGCGTTGGCTACCTGTTCTGGAGGGTAGGACTCTGGGAGATGGTAAAAAGGAAGCCCCACCTGAGAGCGAGTCTGGTATTTTGAAATTCAACCTACAAAGTGGTCGTGGATTCGATACCTCGCAGTCGCTATTGGGTAGATTATCTGCCTTTGCCGAAGTATACATTAATAATGAGCTAGTTGAAACTAGTCGCGTGGTCAAAGGTACCAATGAGCCGGCGTTCAATGTGCAGTTTGAGAAGCTTATGCTGTCAAAGAGCTCGACTCCGTTCCGTATTTTGATTAAGGACACTTCTTCCTATGGAATCACAACTATAGGTAAATTTGACGGCACCATCAACGACATCATCCTTCAGCGTTCTGATTACCTCAGTGTCAGCAAGCAAGGTGAGATACGTATCGTGGCAAGTTGGAAGCCTGTTGGTCTTGCTGGTGTAAGCACCGGTGCCACATTTGTTCCACCTTTAGGATGCGTCCGCCTACACATAAGAAGCTGCAACAACCTCAAAAACTTGGAGACAATTGGAACAATCGACCCTTATGTACGGGTGCTCACTGGTGGCAGAGTGACCTACAGGACTTTAACGCAAAAGTCCACGTTGAACCCACGTTACAACGAAGTCGCCTATATTCCTATCTTGTCGGAGAACCAAGACCTGACGTTGGACTGTATGGATGTCGAGCAGCACAACCCAGACCGCTCTATTGGATCTACTGTGATCTCACTACACAAGTACATCAAGAAGAACGAGAATGGCAATTATTTAGCTTATGAAGGTGGCAGCAAGACGATCACAAGGACGTTATATTTCAAGGAAGACTTGAACCACGGTACTATTTCCTACTCTGTATCATTCTACCCTACGCTACCTGTGTACACGCACAAGGAGCTACAGGAAATGGAAAAAGAACAACAGAAGAAGGAGTCGGAACAGAAAGAGGGTCCTCCTTCTGATGACACTAGACAGACAGAAGAAGAAGAGTTGCGTGAGCTAGAGGAGCAGGCCAAGCTCAGCGAACTCGCAAAGAAGAACCCAGACGATTACGAATGGTACACCGATGAGGAAGAGGATGATGGTTCGCGCAAGCTCAAGCTGCCTCTCTCGGAGCTTATGTCATACAATTCCGGCTTCCTCGGTATTAACTTGTTGAAGGGAAGCACAGAAAGACCCGGAACTTTTGTGTCAATATACTTTGATGACCGCTCGTTTCCTGATTTTGTCAGCAAGAAGGCACAGGGTCGTAAATTCGGCCCTCACGCAGGCGAGTCTTTCATCAGAGATCTACAGCACTCTGAGGCAGTTGTGCGTGTATCGAAAAAAGAGAGTATCGTGAATGAAAATGATATTCTGGGAGAGAAAGTTTTCAAAGTCGCAGACTTGCTACGTGAGGGCCACGACGAGCCTAAGCGTATCAGTTTTAGCGGGTTCAAGATTGAGTTTCAGTTTGAGTACGTGCCTACTGCAATGGCTATGGCTCAAGACAGCATGCTGGACACTGGTGTGCTGGCTCTCGATATAATCGAGGCTAATGGACTTAAATCTGCGGACAGCAACGGCAAGTCCGACCCCAAGGTGACCATCTTCGTCGATGGAATCAATATGTACGAAAGCAAGGTGAAAAAGCGCACGCTCGACCCTGTATGGAACGAGCATACGACGTTTAAGCTGATGTCGAGAACGCGTTCGGAGATTTTGGTTCGTGTAGACGATTGGGATGTAGCCGGTGAAAACGACAAGATTGGCGAGACCATTCTTGATGTCTCTACCATCGAGCCCTTCCAGGCAAAGGATCTTGAATTGAAACTGGTGCCGCAGGGTGTGATTAACCTCAGAGCTTACTTTGAGCCACGCTACAACAGGGCGCCAATTATGGGACGTGATGCGTTCGCACTGGACCTCTTTAAGTCTCCTATCAGAGGCGCAGGGATCTTAATTGGTGGAGCAGGTGCTGTTGGTATGGGTGTTGCTTCTGGTGTGGGTGGTGTCGCTTCCGGCGTAGGGGGCGTGGCTAGCGGTGTAGGTGGCGGAGCTGTAGGTGCTGTTTCTGGTGTAGGAAGCGGATTTAAGAAGGGTCTGAAGAACCTGACTGGCAGAAACAAGTCACTTTCGAGGCAGAACACTGCGCAAACTAACGATGCTGGTTCTACAGGAGGCATTCGTCCACCAGAAAGTCCTTATACTAATGACGCCGGTTCCCTCAAATCGCGTAACCAAGCTCCAAGCAGCCCTGCTAGAGGTGGCTCTCCTGGTGCCTCTGTTAACAACTTAAAGGCCAACAGCCTGAGAACGCGCCAGTCACTCGACGGTCGTCAGTCTGTGGCCAGTTCTATCATACCAGGTGAACTCATCCCCGGAAGAGTAACTATAGTGAGCGCTTCCGGCGTTAAGGGAAAGAACGTCCTGGTGAAAGTCTCAATAATAGGTACTGCGAAGAACAAGGATGTCTACAAAACGAAGACGACTAATCCAAGCAATGGTTTATTAAAATGGAACGAGTCCACCGCGTTTAAGTCGCCTGTAGACGGAATTGTCCGCTTTACCGTTAAAGAACACCACGTCCTTAGCAAGTCGGAAGAGTTGGATTATGCAGAGATTGCGCTAAACGACGTTGTGGGGCACCTGGAACCTATTGAGATCCCATTGAGTAAGGGTGGGTCTCTGGAGGCAAGCTTCAACTACAATCCTCATATGTAGGTGCATAGGAGGTTACTTCGGAGTAATGATGCGTCTACTTAGTGGATTTACTTAACGAATTGACTATTTGCAATATTTTGCAGCCATACTTGGTATTGATTCACTTCTGTACCCTTTGATCTTCTCGACATGTAGCTGTCGACTCACTTTAGCTACAACTATCATTTCTATCATTATGTACTCTACGCAAGTGAAACACAGTCACATCCATAACACCTTACACCTATATTATTTTCATTACTTGGTATCCGCGCATCGATCGACGTGAAAAGGACTACTCGCTCGACGACGTGTACGCGCATATCTTTGCACCTACTCCCTCGGGCTTCGTCAAGGTACACCTGCCACCTTGACTATCCACCGGCAGTTTTTTCACCATCAAGACAGCGACAATAAGCAGTAGATTATTCTGGAGCCAACGAGATCAATACACAACATGGCTGTAAGTGTCAACAACTAATGGAAGATATTATAGAACGAGCGAACGGTGATGGAGGTGCAATCTTGCTTAAAAAGAGATTGAAAGCGGCATTTCTTAAGGTGCTTTGATATCGATGGATGAAGAGTTGTGAAGATTGAGATTGTTCCTAAGAAGGACAGCTTTGTGGTGTCATATGCGCTCGATTTGAGTTTATAAGTACCCCGATTCCCTGTCGACAACTATAGTTTGCCCTTAGATACCGCTATGTGTGGAATTAGAGGTTCTGGTCCATTTATCATTGAATAACACTTACCTTCTCAACGTTCTTCAAAGCGCTGATCGTGATGCTGAATCTATTTCTTCCTATCTTGCAATTTTTTCCAAATTAGAATACTAACAAAGCAGTCCCAAAAGTGGTTCCCCACGGAGCAAGTTCCAGTCGCTAAGGCCAACAGAAAGAGCATCCATCCCCAGAAGCTGAGGGAGTCAATTGTCCCCGGTACCGTGCTGATTCTATTAGCTGGCCGTTTCAGAGGCAAGAGAGTTGTGTACCTGAAGAGCCTTGAGGACAACACTCTTTTAGTGACAGGCCCTTTCAAGGTGAATGGCGTGCCTCTTAGAAGAGTCAATGCCAGATACGTCATTGCCACCTCCACCAAGGTGAGCGTCGAGTCTTTAGAGCTGTCCAAGTTTGATGTTGCTTACTTTGCCAGAGAGAAATCTGGTAAGAAGTCCAAGTCCGAGGCCGAGTTCTTTGGTGAGGGTGCCGCAAAGAAGGAGGTCCAGTCCAATAGAGTAGAGGACCAAAAGGTTATCGACAAAGCTCTGCTTGCAGAGGTCAAGAAGACTTCTCTGCTGAAGCAGTACCTTGCCTCAACCTTCTCCTTGAAGTCCGGCGACAGACCTCACGCCATGGTTTTTTAAATAACTAGGAATGTATAGTTACTGAAGCACCAATGATTGATAGCTTAGCGATTGAGCGAAAGAGACAAGTGAGACGTAGAGTTCAGATCGCAGAGTAGTGTAGCGTAGGGGTTGCAAGTCTTAAACGCAAGGTACAGAGTATGAGCATCACAGTATACTCATTTAAGGAGTGGCGGTTTGATTCCGTCGCTCGCTTTGAAGGTCTAGATAGCCACATTCATCTTGATATCGTAAGCAGTAGATCAGTTGATCGTAGAGTTATAGTTTGGTGTATATGGTGAGGTCACGCCACTGGTATCCCATGAAACTGAAACTGGAACGATAACATTATTTTTTATGAATGTTCACAAACATTACAACTCAATTGGGTCACACAGGTTGAATGTATATAATCTTTATTCAAGTTATTAAATAGTATTTCATGTAATTCACAACATCTACTGTGTTGTACTCCTGCACCTTAGCCATATGCATAAAAAAGAAATAATCTGAAAAATTTTAAGATTTTTTTTTTAATTTTTTATGTAATGTAGTATAAAGTAAGAGCAGTTTACTACACAAGGCAGGCTAATTACTTGTTCAGTTGAGCACATTTACATTTCACCCTGAAAAACACAACAATGTCCGAATACCTTCCGCTTTCATCATTCAACTTAGCATTGGAGCCATACGTGCCCAAAGCCGGTCATGTGTTTGAGGACCTGCCAATCACTTTTAGAATCACTCTCGCTGCTATTGACCCAGAGCCAGTTGATGACGATAAGAGGCCAGCTACTTTGCGTATTCTGAAAAGAAAGACCCCTCTTGGAAAGGACAATGAAGACGACTATTTCCTTGACGACTTGTCTGAGGAGGACGATGAAGAGGAAGATGAGTTAGATGGAGAGCCTAGAGTCAAGGAGATTGGGGAAGATGACGATGAGGATGATGAGGACGACGAGGATGAGGACGACGACAAAGAGTCTGACGATGAGGACGATGACGACGAGTCAGAGGACGAGTTTGGCGAGGACAACGAGGAAGACTACGAAGATGAGGAGTTTGTAGTGTGTACTCTATCACCTGAGACACAGTACCAGCAGTCTATGGACATCACTATCACCGGTGACGAGGACGTTTTTTTCATTGTTACTGGTTCCTACAGAATTCACTTGAGTGGAAATTACATGGACCACCCTCACGACACCATTGATGAGGACTTTGATGCTAATTCCGATGAGGACGAGGATGACCTCGACGACGAAGACTTTGACGAAGAATACGACTTAACACCAGATGAGGACGAGATCATTTCTGGTGAAGAGTTTGACCTTGATGAGCTGGACGATGTTGAGGACGTCGAGGGCAAGATTGAGGAACTTGTGGCTAAGGACAACAAAAAGCGTGCCGCTGAGAAGGACAAGGAGGAGAAGCCAGCTAAAAAGTCTAAGAAGGAGGAGAAAAAGGAGAAGGAGCCAAAGAAGGACAAAAAGGACAAAAAGGATTCTAAAGAGGCTAAAGACAAGGCCAAGGCTGACAAGTCCGTGAAGTTCAACCAAGAGCTTGAACAGGGCCCTACTGGACCAGCTGCTAAGCAAGAGAAGGGTGAGAAGAAATTCCCCACAAAGACCCTGCCAGGAGGTGTAGTAATTGAGGACAGAACAATCGGTACCGGTCCTGTAGCTAAGAAAGGCCAGAAGGTCGGCGTTCGCTACATCGGTAAGCTGAAGAACGGCAAGGTGTTTGACAAGAACACTTCTGGCAGACCATTTAACTTCGGTCTTGGAAAGGGCGAGGTCATCAAGGGTTGGGATGTTGGTGTTGCTGGCATGGCTGTAGGTGGTGAGAGAAGAATTGTGATCCCTGCTCCTATGGCTTACGGCTCAAAGAAGCTGCCTGGTATCCCAGCCAACTCCGAGCTGACTTTTGACGTGAAGCTGTTGAGCTTGAAATAAGCGGCTGAGATGCTACGGAGCGTTTGTATCCATAAATAAAGTCAATAACATGTACTATGAGCTGTCCTGTTGGTCACACTTTGAGCAGTGCAAGAATGATTTTTAGTCAGTCGTTATCATTTTTACGCCCTATCACACACGACACTTTACTTCTCCCCTCACAACACTAACTTTACACCCTAGCACCGCAATTTAAACGAGGAACGAAGAAAAACGCGAACAAGACGGAAAAAATGCGCTACAAAAGTAGAATTTTGAAAAATGCAAAAGTTTAGCATTTATTCTCCGGAGACCAGCAAGGAGAAGCCATCAGCGACAGCGCTAGTCACCGCCTCAATTAACCGCAGTTTTGCCTTGATAGCATTTGAAACGGCAGTTGACACGTTAATCAAGAAACAAAGCCCGCGTCCATCCTCCCACTACCACAAGAACTGCCCTTTTTTCAATCTTTTAGAATTCTCTTGTTAAACGCTATCTTTTTTAGCGAAATTTGTGAGTTCTTTTAGAACAAGTACAAGGATTCATCGCAGTCAAAAGAGTAAGTTTGGCTGACCGTGTCGAGTGACCACCAATTGATTGCTATTGAACGATAATTTGAATTTGGCATATCTTTTCCGGTATAGGGGAGATCACATTTTCTCTTCAAGGTAACAAATCCTCTCACGACAGCTTACCCGACAGAAGAAATACTTAATACATCCTTACAGCTATAGAACTAGCATGACTTCCATTTTCACAAAGGCTCCCGCACGCTTGGCCCAAGCGTGTGCCCTTCGACCCATTCATGTTATAGTCTGCATGTCCATCCTGACTTCATTTGCTTACCTCAGTGTTCTAGATAATTATGCGTCGGGCAATTTGCACTTCTCTGGTAGCCCGGTTTCCTACTACCATCCAGCGGGCTCTAATGACTATGACTCCTGGGTGAAGGTTGACGATGTCACCAAGTATCCAAATGCAGACCACCTTGCGATGTCAGCATTGGCATTTAAGAGCTTTCACGACACCGAGATACCTCAGATTGATGAGCTATACTCCGGCGTTGATGCCAGTGAGCGGATTTTGATAACAGACTACTCTACCGTTGATGAAAAACTCGCTGGCTATAGCTGCTTCCGTGCTAATGACGGTACTGAATGGAAAGCGAGACATTCGCACAGGGTCGGTCGATATTTAGAATACTTCAAAGGCTTGGCTAGTCGACTAGAGAGTCTGATAAAAGGTGCGGAGCCATTTGATATCTTGCTAGTTACAGTTGCCTATTTTGCTATGTGGTTCACGTTTATCCAATTGTTTTTAGACATGCGCCAATTGGGTTCCAATTTCTGGCTTGCATTTGGTTCCCTGATTTCTTCAGGGCTGGCCTTTCTGTCTGCACTTGCTTTTACTACTGAAATAACTCACATAAAGGTGCCCTTGGTATCTCTGAGCGAAGGGCTTCCTTTTCTCGTTTCTACAATTGGCTTCAAGCATAAGGTTGCCTTCACTGCTCCAGTGATTGCCGCCATGAACTCACGCGACAGTGTCGACATTGCTGCCACAATTAGTGACGTCGTACGCACAAAAACAGCTTTGCCTTTGATCAAAGACCACTTGGTAATCGCTGCATCTTTCTTGTTGTGTACTCTCTTTGCACCCAACTTGACGGGACTGACGAACTTTTGCTACCTTTCAATTGCAATTCTTATTTTTGATCTTTTATTCACTTTCACATTCTACGCAGCAATTCTCTCTTTGAAAGCCCAAATCAACAAGGTGCACCAGAACTCTGCCCTGAAACAAGCTCTCGAGGAAGATGGTATTAGCACTACTGTTGCCGAGACTGTAGCAGCCTCTGCTGATTCACCTAAATCCATTTTCAATCACAACACCAGCATTATCAGCTTTAAGGTGGCTCTTGTCGTGGGCTTTTTGGGAGTGCATTTGTTTGCCCTCGGCACGGCTTGGCTGTATGATTCCTCATATGATGCTCAACCTATCAGCTTGGTCTCCTCTGGTGCAAACGGACTGTCGAAAGCTGCTGCGAAGCACATTATCATTGGTCCTAACGGGACTGTTGTTACTGTGCTTCCCACTACAGTATATTCGCCATCAAACCTACTGTTCCAAGTTGAGGACTTATTGCTCAACTTTATTAGCGGTCTTTCGAAAGTTATCAGGGACCCACTGGGGAGCAAATTTCTTTTAATTCTAACCGGCATTAGTATTTCCATCAATGTTTATTTGCTCAACGCTACTGGAAAGCATATTCTAAACGAAGCTACTGAAAAAGAACATTCTCATTTGCTCCACACTCAACTCTCCAATAAATCAAAGCCAGCTCACGAAAGAAAGAAATCAAAGCAGAAAAAGACTAAATTGGCTGCACCAACTTCTGCAACTATTGCAAAGGCTGATCCTATTCCCACAGACTCAGCGTCATCTGAAGACAACGTCAAAGAGGCTCAGATTATCGACCTCACTTCGAGTGAGGAGTCTAGTTACAGCGAAAGTGATTCACAGTCTGAGCTTCAAATTACTGTTCGTCCTTTGGACGACCTGGTATCTATCTTGAAAGCAGGTAAAGTGAAGGAGTGTCACAACGAGGAAGTCGTGTTATTAGCTACGAGTGGTAAGCTGCCGCTTTATGCTTTAGAAAAGCAGTTGGATGACAAGACAAGAGCAGTGGTGGTGAGAAGGGCAGCAATTGCGAAACTTGCCAACGCGCCGGTGCTAGAGAGCGAGAAATTGCCATACAAGCATTATGACTACGATCGCGTTTTTGGTGCATGTTGCGAGAACGTCGTTGGTTTCATGCCCCTACCAGTCGGGGTAGCCGGTCCCCTGATTATTGATGGTGTACCATATCACATACCAATGGCTACAACTGAAGGGTGCCTCGTAGCTTCGGCTACTAGAGGTTGTAAGGCTATCAATGCAGGTAGCGGGGTGCAGACTGTACTGACAAATGATGGCATGACCCGTGGCCCATGTGTCAGATTCCCTACATTGAAGAGAGCCGGAGCTGCAAAGATCTGGCTTGACTCGGAAGAGGGGCAAAAGACTATCAAGAAGGCATTTAACTCGACCTCTCGATTTGCCAGATTGCAACACATTAAGACGGCAATGGCTGGCACTTTGCTGTTCATAAGATTCAAGACAACAACGGGTGACGCTATGGGTATGAACATGATCTCTAAAGGTGTTGAGCATGCATTGAAGCACATGGCCCAAGAGTGTGGTTACGAAGACATGGAGGTGATCTCTGTGTCTGGTAACTACTGTACCGACAAGAAGCCTGCTGCCATCAACTGGTTAGAAGGCAGAGGAAAAAGCGTGGTCGCAGAGGCCCGTATACCCAAAGATGTCGTTGAAAACGTGCTGAAATCAGATGTTGATGCCCTTGTTGAGTTGAACATAAGCAAGAACCTGGTGGGTTCTGCGATGGCTGGTGCTATTGGAGGTTTTAATGCCCAGGCTGCGAACCTTGTGACAGCCGTGTATCTTGCCACAGGTCAAGACCCCGCTCAGAACGTGGAGAGTTCAAACTGTATCACTTTAATGAACAAACTTCCTAATGGTGACTTGCAAATTTCCGTATCTATGCCTAGTATTGAGGTTGGGACTATCGGTGGTGGTACCGTTCTTGACCCCCAGGGAGCCATGCTTGAATTACTCGGTGTTAGAGGGCCTCATCCTACTGACCCCGGTGCCAATGCGAGACAACTGGCTAAAATTGTTGCCTCCATTGTGCTGGCCGCTGAGCTTTCGCTAGGTGCTGCCCTGGCAGCCGGGCACTTAGTGCAGAGCCATATGATTTTGAACCGTTCGAACAAGGGTGAAGTAAAGGAGGAGAAGAGTGAGGCTATTGAAAGCAAGAGGCTGAGTGAATTAAAAGAAGGTTCGAAGACATGCATTTCGTCGTGAGCAGACTTGGGTGATGGCAAGTGTCAGAGGTAATTCAGTAATTATGGTTACTGCTTTTTTTTGGATATTACTGGACTACCGGTATGTTGAATTCCAGTCTAGCAAAGCTGCTTCTTTAGGTGCGCTAATGCTTATGGCTCTTGCCTAATTTATTGGACTACTTTGCTGATTGATTTGATTTATCAAAATCAGCTATATACTGCAATGTTGCAGGTGTATGTAGCTTACTGTACTTATTATGTCTCGCGTTAATTAGCGTACTTGGTAGTTTGATCACACTAGCGCTGTCTGGATTCTGGCAATTGATTTCTTTAGTAGTGCGCAATTAGGGCAAAGCAGCATGATGAGATGAAAGACCCGAATATCGTTTTACAAGTCTCTACCATGTCTTAATTAATCTAAAGAATGCTGTTAGCCATGCTACTTTGTAGCATTGTCACCACTGCTATAAGCAAAATGTACTACATCCGTGCACCGTCTAACGCCGTAGGTAAACAATGCATGATGCAGGCCCTTCTAGGTCGCTTGTTAGTTACCGTTTGCCGAGAAAAAAATTAGCTCTTTTTACAAGTGTGTGGGTGATCTTATCTTTCGTAGTGTGATTTGACCTATAGTATTGTCCTCGTCTACAGTTGTCAATCTACAAGCGGAATAGTAGGCTTTTCCTGAAGGAGGGCAAAGCGTTTCAATGGCAGGACCGCAACAACCGTCAAATGTAGCTGCAGATGCGGCCCAGAAACTCGGCTTTGGCCCGATCAATTTGCCGACAACCGAATCCAGCAGAGCGAGTGGAACGATCTTGGCAGCTAATACAAACAAATCGAATGTAGCGAACGATTCAAATGTTTTCAAAAGCTCGAGGGTATCCAATAATGTTAACAGACGAAGCGATTCACGCAAACTGAGCGAAGCAAGCGATGTTGGCTCGACCCTCACCAGTGATTCTAGTAGCCTGAGTGAGGCTAATGAGGACGATGTCAAGAGAAGAAGACTAGATGACACGAAGAGGCTCAACGTCTCAATTTACTTGAATGACTCAAAGCAGACGAATCAAGCCAGTCATGACGGCAATCAGCCAAGGCAAGGAGCACAAGTATATTATGGAACTCAAGGCAGCCCGAGTAGTGGTGGCAGCCCAGTGAGCGCCGGCGCGTCAAATCCACCAAAGGCTAACAAGCGACGCTCAGTTGCCTGTAAGAACTGCCATGCTCTAAAGGTAAAATGTGTGCCTGTGGATGAGAACGACAAGGACGGACCATGTCAGCGATGTGTGAAAGCCGGCAAAGAGTGCGTTTTCGAGCATAAACCTGGGAGAAAAAGAAGGCAGCAGGCCGTGCTCCCCCATGTGCAGAGAATCAAACAGTTGGAAGCTAGAGTGAGTGAGCTAATGGAAGTGATTGCAAATAGCGGTGGTCAGACGAGCGCACTGAATGGAGTTAATGGAGCAACTAAAGCGAAGGGAGGAAAGGCAACAAAGGCGACAAAGAAATCGAACGGCACAAAAACACAGCCGAATGGAATTAATCAGGCTGGTCCCTTTGACAACAATAGTTATCCAACAGCTAACGGAAATGGTGTTGATGCCTCCTCGTCAAGGTTTCATGATCATGTAAGCACTGGTGGTAGCGCACATGCCAGCTCTCATGTTTTGCATGCCAATTCTGGCAGCTTTGACAACCCCACTGTTTATGACGGCCAGGGTTCTGCATCGAATGCTGCAGCTAGTGCAGCGGCCGCTGCTGATATTGCACGCATATTTCCCCACACTGCTCAAGCTGTTGTCGATCTTTCGTATCAGCGTTCTGCTTTGTTGAAGCACATGCTGGATCCTTCTTCTTTTGACGTCATCTCACTCGGATGGTTCACAGAGGAGCATTGTCAGCAGTACGTGAATTTTTTTGTGCAGGAAATGTTACCAAGGTTTCCTTTTGTCGAAGTTCCACAGGATATTTCAGTCGCTTCTCTCAGAGTCAATGAGCCCTTGCTGCTACTGGTGATGGTTTACGTCGCTTCATGTTTGGAGCCATCCGAAGATCCAATTAGCGACGGGAGGGCACAGGCACATCAATCCGTTGGCCCTTCTCCAAGCAGTACTGGTAGAGACGAAAGAACCGGTGCTACCTCAGCAGCAAGTTCCGTTGCAGGGTCAATCGGCGAGCAAGCAGGGACGGCAGGAGGTTCTCGAAGTGGCAGTCGTACTACTGAGACGCATCATAGGCACACGGCAGGTCCAATGGGGGCACAGAATTGGCGTAATAGTGCTGGTAAGGCCAGTGGCGATGAGCATCATTTGCCTGACCACTCCAGTAAGCGCAATGCTACTACCAGCTCCGAGATACACATGCGGCTCGAGATTCTTGCCTCCCAAACGCTTGTCAACCAGGCGCTTGTTGTTGGTGAAAAGCGAGCCGACCTGTTTAAAGCACTCCTGGTGATGACAGTGTGGTACATGTCCCCTGAACTCTTTCAAAATAGGCGTTATCACCTTTTAAATGGAGTATGCTTATCGCTGGTTCAAGACTTAGGCATGACAGGTAGGGCCTTCTTTTTCTACAATAAAGAGGAAAAGACCGTGAGAATGGCTACTGGATTAGAGCCGAGGGGAGATCACAGCGGCGACACTGGAAACGGAGATGTAAATTACCGTGGTACTCAGAGCTATGAGGCTAAATCTTTGTTGCTTGTTGTCTATTTTGTCAGCGTATGTGTGTCGCTGTTTCTTCGTAGACGTATTACTGTTCAGTGGACTGACTACGTACAGAGATGCTGCCAGGAGTTGGAAGCGAGTGGTGACGAAAAGTACATGGTGGTTGCCATCTACGCGAGGTTGATCAACGTCCTTGAGGCCGCGAGTGTTGCTTCCGATGATATCGATGATATGGACTACGATAGCTACTCAAATTTTGCAAACGACTCCGGTGCAGTGGGCGAGAATGACCAAAGCTATCAGGCCTATCAAGGCCCTTATAGCGGCCGCAAGTTCCAGACGTTTTCAGGCCACCAAAAGGGTAATCAGCCGCCTCAACGGAATCAAAGTCACTCCGGATTTAATGAAAATTACCACGACGAGCAAACTAACCAAAGCAACCAAAGATACCAGAATCACAATTACCAAAGTTACCAAAACTATGCTCGCCAGAATTTGCAACAATACCAAAACGATGCAAGAGATCCTGACTACAACAGGGATGTCAACACGAATGGTGATTACCTAAATTACGGCAACGCAAAGTATGATAGCAGCAGCAATGATGTCAATCCGAACGTGGGCTATGCTGCTAACAATGGAAACCCCCATAATGCTAGTTACAGTAGCAACCCTGGCTTCTCTCGCAGTTCTGGTTCCAACTATGCGTTTAATATGAACGGTATTAATCCAAATGCTAAAAATAATTACGGTTTCTCTGCTGATTCTGCAGGTCCTGTTGGTTCCGCTCATATCTCCCGATACTTACTCGAGGAGCTACAGAAGAAACTCGATGCTGTGCGGGTCTGTATTGCTAAAAGGTTTCCGGCTTCAGAGTCTACTTTCTCCATTCTAATGGCGTATTTCCACACCGTTCAAGCACATTTGCACGAGCCTGCAATTCAGCGAGTGTTCAATGCGTGTGTGAGATCAAGCCATCCCGCTATCCCACCGCATGTGGCCGCATCGCTTGAGCGTTGCGCCTTGTCATGTCTCAACGCATTACGGCATATGTTTCGCTTGGAGCAATCTGAGCTAGCGATGCTTCCTTTGTTCTACAGCTCCCGCATTATCTACACTGCAGGCATTCTGCTCAGGCTTAGGTACGCTACGGCTACGGTTCCAGCGATGGCTCGTTTTGCATACCTAACAGATGATGCAGTGGAGTATATACGGGAGCTGCACCACCGCATTTATGATGCCTCATTGGTCTACCCAAAAAACTACTTCCTCATCAAGATGACTGTCGTAGTTGGTCTGTTCGTGCAGACATATATTACACAAACTGAGACAGCAGAAGCCTCTGCGCGCGCTGAGAGTCGTGTTGGAAGTGAGGCAGGAGATACTGGAAGAAGCCATGTCAGAGAAACAGATCCCGGAGCAATGGCAACTGACACAAATAACTCCGGCCATACTGGGTTTCGTGGAAACGCTACGAATGTGTATTCCAATGACAAAGACAGGAACAACTTTCAATCCCAATCTGACCAAATGCCCTCTCAATTCTACTCACAGAATGTCCCGCCTATTGTAGTCCAGCAAGCTCCATATTTTGCCCACCCTGGCCACCCTAGTTCCTCCGGTCAGATACTGACACCTGCACCTTCATCGCCTCATCCTGGTACTCCGCTGGACATTTTATCGCAAGCTGCTGAACATCATGAGCGCCAATCACAGTCACCACATGATACAAACGAGCATCAGACAGCCCCCGGGTCTGGGCCTTCGGCTGTCCCGTACAATTCTAGCGCATCTCAAGGCCCTACTGACTCTGCGGCTCATCCCCAGAATGAAGAGAATCCAAACACCGCTAACTATGGTCCGCAAATGCTCTCCCCCTATACTCAAACGCTTTATCCGCAAGCTCAGATCTCCAATCGGGGCTCCTTTTCTGCGCCTGGACAGCGTAAACTTAGTATTGGTGGTCTGGCGTCATTCAATCCAAATGAGTCTGCTGAGAATCATATTGGCCTAGACGATCTGGTTTCTGATCAGAATTACCTAGCCTTAAACGACGATCTTTGGAGTAACGTTTTATTTCCCATTGATAACCGTCAGTTGGAGGGATATATGGGTAATTACTTCGGTAATGGTGCTGCTCCAAGAATCTAACCTGGTGTATCTGATCATTTCTACTGTTCTTTTATACAAGTTCATACACCAAGTGCAGATATGGAACATCCTTACATCGGAATGCGCTTGCGTGAACCATGGGACATCCGCGCGCGGTAGTCTTTTACACTACGTAGCCCTTCTATACGATAACGAACGGCGTGTCCCTTATGGACCCCATACTACAATGAGCATTCGAAAACGACAAATTGATTTGTCTGACGCCTCTAATTCTGGCAGGTTCACAGTTCTCGACATTTTCCGAATATTAGGCGGTCTTCTTCTTCTCAATGCGATTCTTTCCTATGCATTCACCTCAAGCTCGACCTGGGGATATAAAGGCAGACTGCTAGACTATCATTACTATACTTTTCTATGCAGAAATGGGTTTGGTATGCGTGGAACGCATGTCTTTACAGAGCAAGAGCTTAGTCTTTACAACGGAACGGATGCGTCTCTACCGATCTACCTATCTGTCAACTCTACCGTGTATGACGTAAGCCGTAAGAGAGACTTATATGGCCCAGGATCCCGGTATACCAATTTGGCAGGCAAAGATGCTAGCCGGATATTTGTAACGGGATGTTTCCATGAACCTGCACAGTTTACGCATGACCTACGTGGGCTGAACCCGGAGGTTGTTGAGCAGAGACTGGGGCAGTGGCATAGATATTTTGACCAAAACCCGTATTACTGGCGTGTAGGGCTGCTGAAGCATGGCAAGCTGTCGGAAGAGGTGCCGCCTCCATGCGTTAACGGAGCGGAGTGTCCTTTGTGGTAATACATTTTGAATGCGGTGTACATTGGTTGTTGTATATACTGCATTAGTCTTTAGCTAATTCGAATTGCATTTGAAAGACTTCTTAAATACAGTTACATAATTTGGACTAGAAAAAGTGTCTTATCAGCAAGGAAGTAAGTATGTCTTCGCAGAAGTAATTGACTCGATCCCCGTAAAGAGTTGCAGACAATAAGTATGAAAACACTACGGACACGACTACCTCATCTTTCAATTGCGTAGACAATCAGTGATCTGCTGAAAGCAGCTCGCAGTCTGCTACTAAATGCTAAACCAGGTGTCTACCAACTGTGTTATACTCCACGTCGTTGAACTGCCCACATGAAAGTCTCACAGTCTGAGCCGACACTTTGTTTTGGTACTGCTCGTTGGCTAGCACCTTACTGACGCTCACTAGCACGCTCCCCGGCATGTGGCAATTGAATCAAACCTCCAGCAACCATCGAATTCACAGCAGAAACAATCGAATTCAACGACGCTCTTGAGATCGACTCACTTAAACCAATACCCCATCTTGAGCTTCCGTCTTGAGCAGTCAAAAGGATATAAGTGGCAGCCTTGGTGTTCGAACCTGCACCAACAGAGTGTTCAGAGTAAGTGCTCACCTCCAACTCGACACCTGTAACCTTACGGAAGGCATCCAGGAAGGAGGAGATAGGACCATTTCCGTCACCAGTAACGGTCTGGCTCTCGCCATTTATAATCAACTCCACGCTCATTGTAACACCGTCTGGCGTATCAGGCTTTCTCTTGATTTCGGCATCACCAACCTTAACAAAAGTGTGCACCTCATTGTCCAAGTTATATTGTGTTTTTAGCAGTTCGACGATCTCGTCGGCTTTCAGCTCCCTACCTAGAGCATCGGCACTCTCCTGCACTACACGAGAAAAGTCAATCTGCAGCCTCTTAGGCAGGTCTAGACCTAAAGCACGCTCAACGACCCAAGCGGCACCTCCTTTACCGGACTGGGAATTCACTCTAATCACAGCCTCGTAGTTTCTACCAATATCTTTAGGATCTAATGGCAAGTAAGGCACCAACCAGCGCATATCGCCCTTGGCTTCACGCTTAGCCTGCGCAGCAAATCCCTTTTTGATGGCATCCTGGTGCGAGCCAGAAAACGCAGAAACAACAAGAGAGCCACCGTAAGGAGCTCTAGGGTGAATAGGGATCTTGTTTCCTCTCTCAACAACAGCGATAACAGAGTCCAGATCGGAGAAATCAAGTTCGGGGGACACACCCTCAGTGTACAAGTTCAGAGCCACCGTTACCAAATCAACGTTACCAGTACGTTCACCATTACCGAACAGGCAACCTTCGACACGGTCTGCTCCAGCTAACAAACCCAGTTCTGTAGCTGCAACGCCCTGACCTCTGTCGTTGTGGCAGTGTAAGGAAATAATCACCTTTTCTCTCTCGCTGATGTTCTTCGAAAAGTATTCTATCTGATCGGCATAAACGTGAGGCCCAGCAACCTCGACCGTGGCAGGCAGGTTGAAGATGATAGGGTTCTCAGCAGTGGGTCCCCAGGCGGCCTTGACAGCCTCACAGATCTCCAGCGCAAACTCAGTAGGGGTGTCAGAGAAACATTCGGGCGAAAACTGGTAAGTCCAGCGAGTCTGTTGCTGGTTGGGGTCATCCTTGGTGATGGAACGAACAAACTTAGCAGTCTCAACAGCTCTTTCCACGGCCTCTTTTTGCGACATATTGAATACAACATCTCTGAAGTTGTCCGACGTGGCTAAGTATGTGTGCACTATAGCACGTTTAGCACCAGTCAGAGCATCAACCGTGCGCCTGATTAGGTGCTCACGTGATTGTACCAGGCACTGAATGCTGACATCATCGGGTGCATTTTCCACAGCATAGCGTGTGAAGTCAAAATCTGTTTGCGAGGCGGAGGGGAAAGAGACCTCGATCTCTTTGAAGCCTATCTCCAGTAACTTGTGGAAATACTCCTTCTTCTGCTCGACCGACATAGGATCGGGCAGCGACTGGTTACCATCTCTCAGATCGGTCGATAACCAACGAGGCGCCTTTTGCACATGCTTGTCAGGCCACTCTCTGTTTGGCATAGGAACTGGAACAAAGCGTGTGTATTTCATAGATGGATCTTTCAACATATTACGGTAGCTAGCAGTGCTGGCAGTAGCGCTAGCGCCACTGGCCTTTTGCAGCAACTTTGCAGTCTGTTTAAACATTCTCTCGAATATATAGATAACCCTATGGTATCAGACAGTGCAAACTCTGTTTAAGTCTAGTCAGAAAGAAATGTACTGGCGGAAACAGCAAAGTGAAAAATAGCACACAGCTGAAAATTTAGGCTTTTACTTTGCACTTCCCCAGTATGAGTCAAACGCGAGCACGCAGTAGCCGCCTGCACCAAGAAAAAGAAAGTGCCATCATTTTTTGCACGGAGTGACCGCAACAAAATTTTTCATTTCCGCATGGGGAAGAAGAGTGGGGTATATATGGTGTTAATGAGCCAAACGAAGGTCAGGAAGGCTTAATTCAGCCCTTTTACTTTATTGCTAGGTTATCTGTGTGAAGCTCCTCCTCAACTCTGGCGCAAGCTGCGAGGAGGTAGTTAAAATTCGCATCTGTCTGTCTAATGAACATAGTATTGAGTTTCTTTAATTTAAATCTATTCTCTATCTCGCATAGCCCACGTCCTCTATATATGAACAGTGTAGTTATCTTACTTCCAAGTACATCTTTGCTGCATTATGGCTACTCATAAGCATTCTCCCAACACCTGCGTCCTTACCCACTATTCCCCAAAAAGTCAAGTACTAATCGTACAACATTTTCACTGTAGTCCACGACATTTTTGCGGCGGTGCCTGCCCAGCCGCAACGCTTGGTGCATCGCTCCATACTCCTCTACGCCATGGAAATTGTGGTCCGCACCTTCCACAAACTCCAACCGGTGTCTTCCTGCCAAACAATTTGCATAACTAGCAGCATCTTGCAGCGGGATCACTTCATCTTTCAGTCCATAGATTGACATCACGTGACAGGACTCAGGAAGTTTCTTTACGTACTCCATGTGGTGATTGAACAGACTGTTACACTCCTCTAGTGAAATGAAAGTCTTTGTCGGCTTGCCAAAACGTATCTGTGTCGTCTCATATCCTCTATCAGCATATAGCTTTGGCTGGGTGCGCGCAAGCCGTTCTCTAAGCCCTTCACCACTAAAGCGGCCGCTGCAGTTGACTATCTTGATACTATAGACACTCTTGGGTATTTTGAGGAAATCTTTATCTTTCACCAGCCCAGCTTCTACGGTATCACCTATAACATAATCAAAGACCGGCAGAATCCCACGAGAATGCCCTACAAAACACAACATTCCGATGTTGTACGTGCTTGTGTAGAAGTTTATCACCTCACTCAAATCATTTACATCGCGTTCAATCGTTCTGGCGCTATTACACTGTGATGAGTCGCCCGAATTGGAAAAGTCAAAGCGAACGACAAAATAACCCATAGCACTTAGAGCAGCAGCCAACGGTTTGTGGTAGCAATAATCTTTATGGCCAGCACTTCCATGCAAGAGGATCACTAATGACTGCGGTGAGGCCGGATTGGACTCTTCAAAGCCATGAGGTTTCGTAAGGGTGGACGCTATGAACTCGTCTTGTGTCAGATGAATGACGATACGTTCCTCTGCCATAAGTACTAGTAGAAGTTGGGGTTGCAAAGGAGATGTAGTAAGTTTCCATTCTTCCGCTGGTACATTTCTGTTTTTCGCTGTTCTCTCGTACGTCTTGTTGTATCGCCACGAACGATGTCTCACACACATTTTCTCCAGACAGGATTCTTGTCTCATCCTTCGCTCTCGTTCAAAAACTACATCATTTTGTATAATATACAGTAAAAGTACATATAGGGAATTTCGTACAATGGGTTGCCGCTCTGATCACACAAAGAACACAAACTTTTGATCTTTGATTTCTTCACGTCAGTCGCAACATTTTCAGCAAAACCTCTGAAGCTACGAAGCATCTTTGACTTCCGCTGTGACCTCTGTTTCCAGTGCCATCTCGGACCCCTCATCTAACCTGAGGCATTCTTCGATATCATTCAAGTTAGCATCCACCTCACTTAAAGGTACCTCTGACAAGCTGCTCACCAGCCTCCTATAGCTGTTGATCACTTCTGTGTTATCTGACGCATCTGCGTACAACGTAACTAAATCATCGACACTTCTACGCCTCAATATCTGCAGCTTGATAAGCTGTAGTACCTTTGTCAGCTGTGCAAGGTCAAGCTTAGAAGGCGATACGTCGATGTGGGGGGCTGCCTTCAAAAATTCATCTTCTTTCTGCGACACGACGGTTGCAAGGTCTTTCGCTTGCGAGCGCTCAATCAGCATGCGCAACGTTTGTGTCTTTTGCACGTACTCGTTTTCCACTTCAGCCACTTTCGCTTCAATCAAAGACTTCAAGTCTTCTGTGCTTATCGAAGTGGAATCTTCAGGGTTCATTCCCATAGGCCTGTCTTCCTGGGTTGGGGTTATCTCATTTGCACCATCATCTGTTGCCGTATCTTCTTGCAGTTTACCGTTTGAGGGAGCACTATCGGCCGCAACACCGACAGCAGTTGTGTCGGCGATTTCGCTAGTTTCGCCATGATTATCAAAAGCTTTCTCACTGGCCGGCTTGCCATCTATCTCTCTCAACAACTTTTCAACCTCTGTCTTCATCTTCTCAATATCATCGTCCATTTGATCAAGAATGCTTTTCAATTCCTTCAGGTCGCTATCCTTTTGCTGCAATTCTGTGTCAAACGCGTTTGATAATTCGCCCAATTTCTCGATTAGCTCGTTCGACTTATGGCTCACCTGCATTGCGGACTCTGAGTAATGTGGAACGTTGAGATACGCACTCTGAGTGAACGGAAAATAATGCTGGCTCGCGGGATTTATTAGCTGGTGAGACCCGAGAGCATTAATCGAGTTAACGGCACCTACCGCACCAACAGATCCCATTGCATTTAAGTAATGAGATGGCTGTGTAGAGTGAGGCTGGTACCCAAAACTGGCCTTGAAAGGACGTAATACTGACTGCTGCGACGCTATACTCTCATCTTGTTGCGCGGGGACTACAGGTATATCTCCGTTCGAAAGAACGTTATAGTGAGAGTAAATATAGTCGCACACCACTTCATTCCTGTTGTTCGGAATATCCACCCTAGCGTTATAGCTCAAAAGTACCCGCAGACACTTCTTTGCATCGTTTGAGGCAAGGATGTGGAGCGCCGTGTTGCCATCCAAGTCCTGCTGGTTTACAAAATTGATGATGCGCTCCATCGGGTGAACTGTTTCTGCAATCTTTGTGAGCAGAATTTCCGTGTAATAACGAGCGGAGGGTAAATTGCCGCTGGAGGCAGTAGAAAGGCTAATATGGTGAAGCAATGTGCGACCTCTCGTGTCCGAGTCCAGTAGCGTATCTCTTAATAGGTCAAGCAGTTTTGCGAACGTTCGCCTAGTGTAGGAGTTAGTGTACATCACTGATCTCATTATGGGCACTTGTCCGTCGTTATTAAGAGAGCGGAAATTACAGCCCCTCGTCAGTAAAGCGTCGCACATACGCAAGTCGCCCATAGCGCAAGCCCAGTGAAAAGTAGTGTTGCCATCCTTGTCTATCACTTGGTCCAAATCAAAGTCGCTGTAAATATCTGTGATAAAAGAAGGGATGGCCACATTTGAATTGAGACCATCTCCAGTAGAAAGAAAATACTCAAGGAGCTTCTGGATGTAATCTTTTGCGGTAGGCTTGCTCGCGCATGTTGGTGAAGTATGTGTATGTGTGTTAGCGGTGCTGTTGTTCAAGTTACTGTGATTGTTCTGACTTCTTTGAGCATACCATTCGGGATGGGGCACATCTGGTGTGTACGGCTTGATGTATTGGGAGGCAGAATTTGTCTGCTGGCGCTCAAGATCTGTATCACTCAAAAAGTCGCTAGGAGACGACGAAGATGGGGAATGGTCGTTGTCACGTTGTGCACGAGCTTGGCCGGAAACATTGTTACTGTAAGCATTGCCAGCGTAATTGCCTGTGCCAACATTGGCATTGTAAGAATCAGCATTACTATGGTAGTAATGTGTTGAACTGCTCTGTGATGCTGTTTCACTCCGCTCACTTGGTGCTTTTAAAGTTCTTCTGCGCTTCGGTATCTCGCTACTTGACCGTTTTAGGCTTATCGTATGCTCCTCCCCGGATGGTAAGGTGGGAGGTCGGCCTGCTATTGCGGGTACTTGGCCAGCTGAGGATGCCTTCTTCAATTTCTTAGCCGTAGTAGCATGGTGGTGCTTTGGTGCGGGAGGGGGCGAGGCAGTTCCATCCGTGGACTTGTAGTCAAACAGGGGCCTCAATTCATTTTCGACATTGAAGAGCTTAGCAAGTTCTATAGCCCGTTCCATCGGAACCCACGTGCCCTGATATTTGCCGTAACCTCCCTGTACCTTTTCATGAACGGATGTCTGCACGTCCTTTTCAAGTATTCTTGTTCGTTTTGCCTTGGGAAAATCAGCCACTTTCAGTATATGAGTAGCATTTATCCAGCCGTCTTTCTTCCGTCGCATCACAGAGGACTTCGGATTGAGAAACTCGTACACCGGAACCCCCGAGTACACCGCAGAATATAGACTGTTGGACATGGCTGTGGGGCACTGTTACCGCTATAAAGGATTGTAGAATCTTGATGTTTGATAAGTCGCTCTGAAGCTGATGCTGGCAGCGGTATACTGCTAAGTATACCTCTTGCTAGTGGTGTACTAATGTCGGTGAGGAGTGCCCACTGTCTCGAATGGTTGAAACGGTACGGATGCTAGCAGTCAGGTCCAATGATGCAGATTGTCCGTTATGTTGAGTGGGAATTGTATGATGTGTGATGCAAAAGAATGTAGATGATGGAGAAAGGTGCTAATTAGCGATGATGATAAGAGTGTTGCGATTGATATGTGATGTTGTACTTTCTGCGGTGTGGAGCTGAAACAAAAACTTGACTAAGTGAGGGCGGGTAATTGAATGGATGGTGCAGAGATTTCTTTGACAAACTTGGGCACTGTTATGATGTATGCAAGAACGCGCAGGAACGTTGCATGATGGTATGTTTCATTAGGTTCACTAGAATGCCTGCTGGCTTGCATACTGGTGGGTTGGTAACGCTTTGGCCATGGTAGAAGGTCTTCTCTTGCTCTCACCAACCTGCGTCGCCAGTTTGGTTTTCTTGAACCTATCCACTTGAATGACACTGGCTCAAACACTGACTGTTCTCCCGCTACGCTTCATGCATCCCTATGCAAACATTGCATCTCGAATCACCAAATGAGGAAAGAGCCCTAATTTGAGGGTCTATGGTGTACGTGTACCTAGGCAGATAAGCTAAGAGCTTATATGGAAAAATAACGGAAAGAGGAAAGTATAGTAGGAATAACTTACATTGTAAAAGTCGGAAGCTGGATTTGCAATATCTTCTGTCCAATCAAGTGATAAGTTTGGGTAAAAGCTGAGGCCAAATTTCACGTGAACGCGTAGGTTCTGAAACACGCATTCATCTGACATTGTACTCAAAGACACGCTCGCATTCTGCCTCTTTTTCCTAAAGTCGTCTGGGTGTTGGATAGCCTGTCCAATATAAAAGGTTCTCCAGCTCCCTATGTACTTTTAAACTTTGCTCGTCGACACTTCATCAGCTATTTATTACTGCCGAAATCTCTCACTTACCCCTTTATAGACACGACCTAAAGGGGAATTTTGTTTACCTGTCGAGCGCTAGCGTGTGTTTTTTTTTAGGCTTGTTTGTTTTGTAGTTGTATTTCCTTGTAGCAGGTTATTTCTTTCCGCACAACCAAACGTAAGCAGCAAGTGACACTAAGAGGCTACGATGGACTCATTCACCTACTACTACACGTTGAATCACGAGCTGCACGACTCGCACACGCGTGTGGTGATCAACAATACCGAGATTGTGGTACCCACAATCGTTGATAAATGCTGTGAACATATCAAAAACACGTCACCCATAGAGGGCATATTTAGAATCAATGGCAGCATCAAAAAGATCAGACAGCTAGAGTCTAAAATAGGGGAAAAAAACATCAAGCACATTGATTTTAATATCATAGATACAGACACTGACGACGTGTCGTCACTCTATGACGTTGCTATGATCCTCAAAAGATGGCTCTCAAACTTGAAGGACGGTATAATCCCACAAGAGGTTACCAACATGCTTATGCAAAACTCAGACAACAATTGTTTGAAACACCTACCCATTGAAAACATTCACCTAGTTATCTATTTGCTCCATTTCTTCAAGCATCTGATCCAGGAGGAGATTGTCTCTACCACTAAGATGAACGCGGTTAACCTGGCTAAGATTTTTCAGTTGAGTTTTTTTAAAGCTGATGATTTAGTGCTGAGCTCAGCGCAAGACACCCAAGACATATTGTTGACATACAAAAAGAACGAAATTATGCTCACCTCGTGGATCGAGAGTGAGGAACTGATCGATGAGTTGATTGGTTTTATAAAAAGTTCAGAGTTAAATATACTGACTCTCATAGAGTCACCTCTCACACAATTGGACGAGCCGAAAATGGTTCTCCCCAAACAGAGAAAAGCACAAGATGACATCAAGAAATCGCGTAGAAGATCGATCTTTAGCTACAGGTCACTTTCGAGCGCTTTGAGCTCGAAGAACCTCTCGAGTATAGTTGCAGACGAATCAAAGAGACGCGTTATTTCCGATCCAGTAAGTGTCCCCTTACAAGAGACATTCCTAGATGCACAGACCACCCCAAATACTTTGTCCACTCTCGTTTCACCAGAAACAGCACCTTCAGTCCAACCTGCCACACTGCCACCTCCTGCTAACACTACTATTTCCAGCAAGTGGAAGAGACGATCCATGAACTGGTTCAACTCCAACTCCAGTGCCCCGGCTCTCATACAACAAGACAACAAGCGTCCTAACAAGCGCTGGAGCCTAAGCGTTGACAAACTTGATTCTACTGACAATGCGATATTCAAACATAATAACTACAGTAATTACAGTGTGGGCACAAGCTACGAATCGTTTAATGAGGAAATTGACATCATAGAAGAGTCCAGCGCTTTGCCCGAAGCAAGTGCTATCCCCAGCTCTAGCTCGAGTGCCCACAGCCCATTAACCGCGATGACTCAGCCTTTGGAAAAGCGTTATTCGGGTGCGAGCAATACCAATTCCAGCAGCGAAAATTATACACTACAAAAAAGAGGAGAGAATGATCCAAGCTTAGGTAGCAGAAGGAAAGTAAGCGACCAACCCAAAAGGGAGAAGGAGAATCAAAAAGGCAAGCTCGTCAGGCTTCTGTCTGTGCGGTTTAAATTGTCACGGTTAACTGAACAAGGGACAGTGTAATATATAATGTCAGTAGCATCTAAATATCAGTAGACGTTGCAAGTAGCATCTAAATATCAATAGACGTTGCAATTAGCGAGACACATTTCAAATTACGCTTCAAAGTCCGTAGCCTTGAATACTTTTTGAATCTTACTGAATGCATAAACTTGTATGAGCCCAAGGAACGAAAAGCAACTTAATATTAGACACTACATAAGAAAGGATTTCCCACACTGTCTGATTAATAATAGACTACGTCATTTGCATCTATCAAATTACCGCAAAAGGAATTTTTGTACTCGCATAAGCGAGATATCTCGTTTCGTTCAACCGTGAGAGATTTGCACAAAGGAAAAGATGCACACTGTTGCAATGTGTATACGATCAAGTGTGTGAAAGGGCTTTACTTCGGTCGAAAAATCTGACTACTGATCTCGAGATTATCTCAGCATTAAATGGTGTACTCAAATGAAAATGAGTCGTCACCAAAGCAGGCATATTTTTGACATCATATGCAACAATTCTGCAACGTGGATTCGCCAAAATATCTTGCCTTGCTTCGAGCTAACCAAGTTGTTTACGGAGAAGCTATAACGTTTGCTGCGACTATGTAATGTAGGCCGCTCGTATCACAGTGTGATTTTTGAGCTTAAGAAGGTCTGCGTTTAGTTCTAGCATTGGTCTGGATGGTGATTTTACATATATGTACGAAGCTGCAGACGAATTCAAATTCACTGTGAATTGAACTCAACCGCAAAACGAGAAGACACTATTCGACTAGCACCCCCGGCTCCACCAATTTGAAGCTTGATGCTTATGTTTAACCAATACCTGAATCAAAATTAGTTTTAAAATAAATGACGGTAAAGAAACAATGACTACATGTCTTTGAAAAAGTCGTATCATTGTTTAGATGGCCAACCCTCCTTAAATTTTTACTTGAGCCTGTCTATCATAGGAACTCAAGAGTTTATAAATATATCGGCTTTTGAAACCGCCGGAGGGGAAGTTCATCATATTGAAGTTCCGGATGCACTTTCTCTAAGTCAAGATATTTCTTGCTATGTACGCGGCTTTGACTTATCATTTTATTGGGACTTTCTTTCTTTTTGTAATACTGATAGTGTGCGCCTACGGACCTTACTAGATTGTAAGTTGCAAAAAGGGAATAACGTCTATCCTCCGTACTACTCTACAGCTTAAGTTTTACGAAAATCTCAAATGTGCATTTCGCGCTTTTTCTCCTCCAACCGAGGCAAACCGGTCTTTGCAAGAATGTGCAAGCATATTTTTTGACACTTTTTTTACGGATTTCGGATTTCGACATCATATATTATTGCTCCAGTGGTACAACAGCCTAATCAAACATTCGCCATCGCTTATACATTGCTACCATATTTACATTATCACATGCACGTTCATGGCTACCGAAGATCTTGAACTATCATGGCGCCCGCAGCTTGCGCCGCCCGATTTGAGCGCAAGCGGCGGTTACAGCCTGCGAAGAGGATCCACTGAATACACGGACGTAACACAACAGACAGACCATATTGACCAGATACAAGATGCACATCCAACACAAGAGAATGAAACAGAATATGCCCACCAGATACGAATAAAACAGCAACAGAATAAGTCTTCGATGATGGCTATTTTTGTGGGTATTCTTACAGCAGTGGGAGGCTTTCTATATGGCTACGATACAGGTATAATCAACGGACTATTGGAGATGGAATATGTGAAAACACATTACGCCTCCAACAAGATTGCCTTCACCGCCTCAGAGAGCTCCATTATCACAGCAACTTTGAGCATAGGCACATTTTTTGGCTCGCTTTCTGCCCCCATAACTTCGGATCGCTTTGGTAGAAGGTTCAGCATTATCGGATGTACACTCCTCTTTTTCTTCATAGGCGTTTTGCTGCAAACTGTTCAGGCGAGCTTCAATTTCCTGGTGGCAGGAAGGTTTATCTCCGGGTTTGGCGTGGGTATGATCTCTGCAATCATCCCTCTATACCAGGCAGAAACGTCGCCAAAGTGGATTAGAGGTTCGATTATTTCTTTCTACCAATGGGCTATCACTTGGGGATTGTTGGTTTCCAGTGCCGTTACGCAGATAACGCATCGCATCAATGATGCACGCTGCTACAGAATACCTATTGGGGTTCAGTTTATATGGGGAAGTTTCCTTTGTGTAGGCGTGTTTCTTTTGCCAGAATCCCCTCGGTTTTACGTGAAGAATGATAAGTTAGACGACGCAATAATATCGCTCTCGCGTTTTCGTAGGCTACCCGTTAATGACGAGACACTGATAGAGGAACTAGTGGAGATCAAGGCTAGTCATGACTATGAAATGAGTTTTGGAAAGACTAGTATTCTTGACTGTTTCCGCAGCTCTCCATCGAGAGTGAGACAGAGGACAAGGATGATGACAGGTATGGCCTTGCAGGCTCTGCAACAGGCCTCTGGTATCAACTTTATCTTCTATTACGGAGTGAACTTCTTTGTGAAGGCAGGAATGCCCAACTCGTATCTGCTCTCGTTCATCACGTATGCCGTTAACGTAATGTTCACAATACCTGGCATACTATTTGTGGAGATATTAGGTCGGAGAAAATTGATGATTTGGGGCGCAGGTGGAATGACAGTCTCGAACTACGTTATTGCCATTGTGGGCGTGACCACAGACTCGGTCATCGCCAACAAAATAATGATATCATTTGTTTGTCTCTTCATTGCTTTCTTTGCTTCCACTTGGGGACCATTAACTTGGGTGTTGGTGGGTGAGATATACCCTCTTTCTATTAGACAAAAGGCCGTTTCGCTCACGACAGCGACAAACTGGCTTGTTAATTTTGTTTTTGCATACAGTACTCCTTATCTGATTGATTCTGGTACACATACCGTGGCCTTAGGAGCTAAGATCTTTTTCCTGTGGGGATCGCTGAACTTTATGGGCTTGATTTTTTCCTACATGTTTGTGTATGAGACCAAGGGCCTGATGCTGGAGGAGATTGACGATATGTACCGGTGTTGCAAGTATGCCAAGGCATCCAGCAGCTACGAACCAAGCCATCCAGTCGACGGAGGAGATCCGAAAAAGGACGACGGCAACAGTAACGTTAGTGACGATTACCACGTTAACACTAACCCCGAAACCGAAGCATCGTTCAAGCAAGATAATTTAGACAGCATTCCAGAGTCTTCGATGCAAGACAGAAATATTACACTCACGACAACAGCAGACTCGGATCTGTATCATTTAGACATCAATAACAACGAGCAACCTCCATCGGATGATGATGAGGAGTTTATAAGCAATACCGATCAAAGGGTGGTCCTAGATGACAATTACACCTACATTAATCAAGACGAACTACTCGACTTTATCCAGAACATTTCTAACAGCAGGTTTGGAGAGAATGGGGAAGGCAGCGCTGAGCGCTAGCAACGGAATAATGAAAGTCACGAGTTTCACCTAGCGCAGTATATAATGACGTATATAAGGTAGCTCTCATATGTGATTCAACTTGTAGCATGGGTGTTCGGAATGTGGTGAAAGTTCATAGGAGCTTAAGGAGATGTTGCAGCAGCTCGCTGAAACATCCAGAATCCGCACCCTGCATTATTTGTCATTTTTCGTGCAGTAAAATATTAAGGTTTTGCATGGCAATGCCTGCGTGAGACTTGTTCTCTTGTCTCCTTGTTGCAATCACATATTTAACGGAAGCTACACGTTATTTCCTTTTTGTTTCTTATTTTCCCTTCTTTCCTTCTGAGCTGTTATCTCCGTCTCTTTTACCCTAACCCACATAATTGCATGCCAGAATCCGTTGATACGACAAGGGCGGATCCCTTTGTCGACGCTAAGGGCCTAGTGCTGAAGGAAATCAGCCAGAAAGAAGAGAGTTCCATAGAGAAGGGCAATGTTCCCAATTATTCTTACGACAGTGTGTTCACCAGTGTCAGCCATTTTGCCAGAAGTATCACTGCCGGATATACCAGCAGAACAGGACAAACGTCGTTTGCTGACGTGGCGAGGTTCTACGTGTTCCACTTGACACTCATTTCGATCTATCTTTTTATGGTCAGCTATCGCCTGATAGAATTTACGTACAACCGCTTGAAGTTAAAGAGCCTTAATATTGCTTACAATCCACAGGGTACACCGAGCCTGATTAACCAGGACGTGAACAAGCTAGCAAAAATCCCTTACAGATTATCAACCATTATTAACTACAGGCCAGAGCAAGTGGAAAATGGAGGTATCGAAGGTCTGATGAATGACAGCAGCAATGTGGCAGCCTGGTGTATATCCAGTGGCATTACAGAACTTAGTATTTATGAGTACAACGGGCTGTTGATCAAGAACGTTAACGATTTGCGGTACCACGTACAGAGAAAGCTGCAGGAATACTTTGGCAGCTCGAGCACTCCCTCTTTCTGCATCAGGATTCCACATTTGGACCTAGCTTTTTACAACAAGGACGATCGGGAGCCCAGTCCCGTTGATATCACCATTACTCTGCTTTCGATAATTGACGGTAGGGCGACTTTAGTTGAGCTGGCTAAAGTACTGTCAGACTTAGCTAAGGAAAAGAAACTTAGCACAAAGGACATCACGATTAATTTTTTAAACACTGAGCTAGTAAAGCTCGTGGGTGAAGAGCCAGACCTCATTGTGCTTTTCCAGCCATTTCTGAACTTGCAAGGATACCCTCCATGGCATATAAGACTGAGTGAGATGTATTGGGAGCCAGACAACGATGAGGTTTCCTATGCAGTATTCCTGAGAGCGCTCCAGAAATACTCTACTTGCAAAGTGAACATTGGAAAATAAGAACTTGAGAGAAGCTATGGCTTTTCGTATCTTTGCACTTTGTTTGACAAGTTTGACTGGTTACGCATGCCTACTTCGAATTACTTTGCCCTAATGGCTTACTTGCCGCAATGATCTTCGCATATGAATCACTAAATCATATCTATTATTTGATAGCTGAATTGATAACTATGAAATATTCTAGAAACATAGTGTCCCCCTGACTCTCTTTTGAAAAGCCGTAATAGTAATAGTGTCCCAAATTTACAACATCGCATGTGTCGCGATGCATTTATCGCTGTACGCCCCCGCCGGGTAATACTTTTCTTTTTCCCCCTTTTAGTAGTGTGCAGAATTCCAAAAGCGCTCCCGTGAGATTTCCAGTTGGTGAATTGAATGTTCTCGTTGATTTAATTTCAACTGATGTGTTCATAAGATCTTAGCGGTTTATCTTTATTCCTGAATTAGATAGCATTAGCATTTACAAAGGTAAGTCCCGATATGCAAAGCTGTGGATTGATACGATTGGGTGGCGGCGATTGATTGATTGATTGATTGATTGATTGATTGCGTCTGCTCTGTGCTTGTGGCAGTGTGAAGGAGGAATGTTTCCAATCTGGCGACTGCGATGGTTTTCATAAGGAGGCTGCTTTCCCAAACAAAAAGGCAAAAGGTGACAGAAAGTTAACGTGGGACTGTGAGCGTTTGCTCGGTCCATCGATGATTTTTTGATTACCCTTGATGATGGCCATGTTCCATAAACGCGTAGATCGGCCGTCAAACGATTGCTACCAACCGTGTCTTGACAGTGGTTTCGGATATAGTTATGGTGCGTTAGTGTAGATCAATGTGACCCCTGTGATTGCGCTTGTATTCACATTCCAATATATCAAGTTGATGTACACTGACTTCATGACGCTAGTTTCATACTGATGCTGCCCCTGTTTCTATTCTGATATGTTTATATCCCGGATAATACTAACGCATACAGATGGGTTTGTCTATTTCTAAATTGTTGCAAGGCCTCTTTGGTCGTAAGGAGATGAGAATCTTGATGGTTGGATTAGATGCCGCTGGTAAGACCACGATTCTGTACAAGCTGAAGTTGGGAGAGATTGTCACGACCATCCCCACCATTGGTTTCAACGTTGAGACTGTTGAGTACAAGAACATCTCTTTCACAGTTTGGGATGTCGGTGGACAAGACAAGATCAGACCTTTGTGGAGACATTATTACCAGAACACCCAGGGTATCATCTTTGTTGTCGACTCCAATGACAGAGACCGTATCGCCGAGGCCAGAGAGGAGCTGCAAAGAATGTTGAACGAGGACGAGCTAAGAGACGCTATATTGCTTGTTTTCGCCAACAAGCAGGACTTGCCCCAGGCTATGAATGCTGCTGAGATTACCGAGAAGCTCGGGTTACAGTCGATCAGACCAAGACCTTGGTTCATCCAGTCCACCTGCGCCACTTCTGGTGACGGTTTGTACGAAGGTCTCGAGTGGCTGTCGACCAACCTGAAAAACAGTGCTTAGTTGTGTCTAGTTATTCAGTTGGTTTAGTATAGTTAATAGTTGCGACTAGTCTGAATATGTATCTATTATACAGTGTAAGATACTTTGAATGATGGAATAATAACAGGCGGCTTGATTGACCGAGCAGCTCATCCCACTCTGCTCAGCGGGAAGCATCTGATTTTGTATGTATTGGAAGAGAACTGCTGCGAAAATAAAGTTATGTTTTGTAGCAAGATACAATAAGGGGTGTAATTACGGAAATCAGCTTAGCTCTATATTTATGCGATTAGCAAGACGGTGAACTAGAAAAGAACAAAGTGACAGTGATATTTAGGGACGCAAGCGTTAGATCCCGATAGTGCGAGATTCCGAGAAACTCAACAGTATGTAGTTATAACATGAGAAGCATGTCATAATAAAATAATGCAGCTCACTTTGATACTGATGACATAGATGGTGAATCTCATGCCAAAAAATTCCCACATATAATGATGCACAGCACCTATTGTTGAACAGCATCTTATTCTCTCTTCTGTTTTGCGACGATCGACGTGCTTTTTACTTTTTCGACCCTTCGAGGATACTGACGCGTCTCTTTGCATGAAAATCACAGTCACAAATTTTGTACCCAATTAGGAAGCTTCAAAAAGACGCCAACGCGCGAATACAGTGCACGCTTTCAGCGACTTTCTTTTTGCTATGTTCGCTCGATAGGTCCTGCATCCCTGCACCACATTTTGCAATCATTGGCGGATTCGCGCTCCACCTCGCACCTTCAAGTGGACATGGTAATTATTCAATACAAAATTTTTCACCAAAACGTTTATTAGGGTTTAACAGTTATAGATAGATAAGTTAATATAGTCAAAATGGTATGTACAAACACTGGAATTGGGTAGATAGCAACAGAATGATGAGGAGAAAGAGAGGGGCCGTTGGATGAAGTGTCTTGTGAGATTTTTAGTATATGCAAAGCACTCTTTTCATCATCACAACTGAACCTATAACCCAATAGTTAAAAGGCTATTATTTGAAGCCTACAGCGACAGCAGCACTCAGCGATACTAACACATTCAGGCCGGCGTCAGATCTTACGAATTAAGAACAAAGTCCAAGGAGCAATTGGAGTCCCAGCTGGTTGACCTCAAGAAGGAGCTGGCTCAGTTGAGAGTCCAGAAGCTGACCAGACCTTCTTTGCCAAAGATCCACACTGTCAGAAAGAACATTGCCAGAGTTTTGACCATCATCAACTTGCAGCAGAGAGACTCCGTCAAGGCCTTCTACAAGGGTAAGAAGTACTTGCCAAAGGATTTGAGACAGAAGAAGACCAGAGCTTTGAGAAGAGCTCTGACCAAGAACGAGAAGTACGCCATCACCGAGAAGGCGAGAAAGCAGCAGATTGCTTACCCAGCCAAGAAGTTCGCTATCAAGGCTTAAGTTATGTCTGTAGGTCATATATAATTAACTCACGGTCTCAATATCGTGTCATGGTTGCGAGTGTAAAGCTTGCCATCCAGTGTCTTCGTATCGAATAACTTCAAACAGTAGTGTCTGCCCTAAAGGATTGAAAATTTACTGATTGTCCGACTGATCGGTTGGTTAGTACATTTTCAGGCACCTGCGCTCTCGAAGCAGCAATGTAAGATAAAATGAACACTCTCTTCTTTCAATACCTCAGAGTCCCTACTACCACTTCGTATTTTCGTATATATCTACTCATTGCACTTTAGATCCTACAGCTTCCGCCTTTTTGAGAGCTTGAACTGCTCTATCCTCTCACGCAAATCCGTATCCTCTTGTACATCCTCCAGCTTCAAAGGTGTCCTGTTGAAAGGATCAGTGGGGTCGTTCATCAGATGAGCCTTCAGCACAGATCTATCGATGCTGACTTTAGAATGAGGTAAGATAACGGGGTCCTCCATGATCGTAAACATGAGAGGATCCAAAAACTCGTCTGGCACCTCTCCCAGTTCCATCTCTTCCTCTTGATCTTCTTGCTTCACTTGGTTCGCCTTCTGAGCAAACGCCTTGAGCGCAGAGTCAAAATCTCCGTCAATCTTTCCGCAACGATATAGAATATCTATCGCTTTGAGGAAGCACTCATACTGAAAACTTCTCGAGTCTCTAGCCACGGCTTCTATGAACTTGTGCTCATAAGATAGATTGATAAATATTGAACAGATCTGGAACAACAGCTCGGGAGGGTCAAATTGATACTGTTTAGGGTCTTTCACTTTCAGGTCATTGTAGCGAGGTCCGACCAGCGCTACCAAATTGTAGTTCAACATCCCCGCTAGTCTGTCCACAATCTCGGGTATAATAAATGATCTAGGTATCTCCTTGGTGAACAAGTTGAAAAGCTGAATCGTTTTCATTGACAGTTGTACATACGACTTGGCCTGTCTTTCGGCAGCAACTAGTTTCCCCTGTAGTTCTTCGTCGGTTTCCTCCATTGTTGTCTCCGCACCCTTACTCCGCTGGTTAATTTCACGCTGGATTGAGCCAATTGTGATCAGCTGCGTGAGGGACTCGTCCAAAAGGTAGGTGGTGTCATTCAACATACGAGCAATCAACCGTACAAAGAACTGCACGTAATTGTTTGAGATCCTTTGCAGATCCACTTTAAAGTAGTCAAAGTTCCACAACTGTTCGACTATGTAACTGATGTGGTAACGCGAGTTAAACTTGTCGTAAAATTGGCTGTTGGCACCAGTCCTTTCCACCAGTACATAGAAGTCGAGCAGCGAAATAAGCAAGTTCTTTTTAACAAGCTCATTTGTGTTGAAGATTTCTATCATGAAACCGTAATTCCCATTCTGTACAGGTATAGATCCGTAAAATAATACCTCCGTAAGCCTTCCCTTCAGGTGCGGGTTGCTAATAAGCTCAGGACACCTCAGCAGGATTATGGCAAACTCGACAAAATAGTTGAGCTTCTCGTTGTTAGAAATCATGGGGTTGTTGGTGAACTGCGCTATAAAATGGCAATAGTTGATGATACCTTCGACGAAAAACTCGGGAAAGTACTTGAATGGAATTGGGGCATGAGAGCGCAAATACTCCATGTCATCAAGCTTGCTAACATCATTATCAAGGTTCTGCAGTGGGATGGTGATGGTTTTGTTTGGATACTCGTGATTGGGGTCCAGTAGCCTGACAAAGAATAGTATAGCTCCGATGATACAGTCAAAAAGCTCTAGCTGCATCTGTCTATTGCAGGAAAACATGCTTATCGAGTGCTTGATCGCTTTAAACTTCTGAATCTTCTGCTTTATGGGGTCAATTTTCGTTTTAATCAGCATCTTAATCATCGGATTTGACTCATCCAGCTTCTTGACAGCCAGCATTTGATCGAATTGCTTTAGCTGCTGCGATAGCTCCTTGATGTAATTTCCACAGCGGTTGTAGGAAATGTAGGTGCCGCCTAGGCCATAATGGAGATAGGCTAAGAAGAGGTAGAAACACTCGCTAATGAAATTGAGAGGCATGTCTTCTTTGGGACGGTCGTTGTAGTACTCTTCATACTCCTGGATCGTCGAGTTAAGCTTTGTTTCCTCGCTCAAGTCAATCAGCTTATCATTGTAATCAAGATAGTCCATGGAGATTTTGTCGATTTTTACACCGTTGGCCAGGAATGGCTGACTAAACCTGTTCAAGATCAAAGTCACGTTTACCATTATCGAATCAGATGCAATCAGGTTCGACTTGGCATGCTCACCTCTTCTAAGGTGATTAGTATTGATCAAGTCGGCTAGATACTTCAAAAACGCAGTTCTTGATGCCTCGCCCGCCCTCACAAGCTTTTCGCAAAGAGAGAAAAGCCTGGCAACAATAGACGAGTGCTCCGATTGCATGTACCCATGGATATTATTTATCTGTTGCTGTGACAATCCGTCGGTATAGTTGTAGGAGCAAATAGTGGGAAGGAGAGGACTGATTCTCAATAAGGGTCCAAGCAAAGTATTGCTTTCAAATTCGTAACCCTTCAAATCAGCAGGGTGATAGTTGTCAATCTCGTGAAGTTTGAGACAGCAGTTCTTATTAGCTAGGAAAATTTGAAACACCGTGAAAATCTTAGTGTAGTCTGTCTCCTCGTTGTAGTCAATCTTGTAGAGCCGTTTTGAAAGAGGAGGCAAGAACAGGCTCATAAACTCCAGCAAGCTATCGTTCTCGATAGCCCTTGTAATGGTATCAATAAGAAGGCTATCAAAGGCATCGATATTTTTCCAAAATAACTCAATTAAGTCAGTGAGCCTAAATTGGTTGACAAACATATCCGGAATCTGGAACAAAATCAGTGTGTAAGAGGAGCAGAAGCGTAGAATTTCATCGCAGAGCTGCGTTTTTGCGACCTTCAGTGGATCTGATGTCTGTACCAGTCGCCTTACTTCTCTCGCCCGTTTGTAGCTGTTGAAAATGTAGTGCAGCGGCGTTTTGTATGAATCGTCAAGTCCTGTTTCCGAAAGCAGTTCGACGAATATTTGCTCTATATGGCTTTGTTTGAGAAGCGGTGGCTCAAAGGGAGCGCCGTCAGAAGTCTCTGACTGCTCTTGCCCATCATCCTGTACTTCTTCAAGCAAACCTGTGAGCAATGCATAGTTTTGCTGCTCAGCACGCTCGACAGACAAAGTCACGTTCAGAATGTACTCGATCTGACCGTTCGTCCAAGTGTCCAAGTTATCAGTCTTTGGTTTATGGGTGTCGTCGATACGTGATTGCGTCAGACTAGGGGAATTAATTGGGACTGCAGAAACTGGCTTAGATTGCGCAGTCGGTTTCGCTTGCTCGGTCTCAGCAGGAGCAGTTGGCGTCGAAGCTGACGGCGAGGGGCGCTTTACCTCAGAGCTCAAAGCAGCCAAACGTGCCAGACGTTTTGCACGGATCTGATTTGTTAGTTTGATGGAGGGATGGAGAAGTCATAAGGAAAATGAAAGGCAATACTTACGTCTTCTGGAGTGCTCATAGTAGCTTATCTCTACAGACTGAATGTACCGATGGCTAGAGAGGGGCCAGTAACAGTGAAAGGCTAGCGCTCTACCTGAAGAAGGCAAAATCCTGCAGGATGCACGCGGTAGCTTCATCGAGTTTCCGCGGTAACTTCTTACGGCGGGTTCTTGCGTCGGCGACGCGAGCTGCCCTCCGGGGGGTTTCTGCTGAAATTTGCCACCGCGCGTTGCATTTTTTACAGGTTACATGTTTACCGCGAACAGCATAAGAAATTCCCCGCCATTTTACTCTGTTTCCGTCCATGCATTTCGCGCATTTCTTAGTGATAATCTTTTTAAGCGGCCATTTCAGCATCCCGCAAGTTTTTACAGATCTGCACTGAAGAAGGTTGGTGCAAATGACTACTTATATGCTACCTTTTTGTCTGCTTGCCGTAGAGCATGTTCTTATCATGCCTGTAACGGTTAGGGTTGTACGTTAGTACCGCAAAATTTTACCGCTCGCGTC
Source organism: Wenyingozyma naganishii (assembly GCA_003706235.2). Lineage (NCBI taxonomy): Eukaryota > Fungi > Ascomycota > Pichiomycetes > Pichiales > Pichiaceae > Wenyingozyma > Wenyingozyma naganishii. Next base: position 182,788 of record PPKS02000001.1, on the reverse strand, counting down.
AAAGAACATGCGCGAGAATGTGGGTGCATGCGTGTTTGATAGCTTCGAAAAGGCCGTGCATGGAGTAATTGTGGGAATAAGGCAGAATGGATTACTGATCTTTCAGGCTGGCTTAAGAAAGGAGAGCCAAAAAGCACACGAAACAGAATGCGTCCGATGTATAGATGAGAGGTTCTAGGCGGTGGCAAGCGTAGCATGTGCTAATTGTAAAAAAAAAAATTACAGCCATTCCGTTTTTTAACTACGACAGCTGTAGCGAATTATGTGTCGTGTCCCCTATATTGCTTAGGTGGCATTGCCGGGAATACTGTCGGATCGACCAGCTAGCATTGCAAGTAAAAGATCGACGCGGACGGAAACGTACACCTCATCTATGTTATGGCATTAGCTGGACAGTATGATTGTTCGGGACTAATTGCCTCGATTAAATTATTCTATTACCCATATTTTTCAAATTCGCATTTACGTATCAACCATTTTATTAAAATTGTCCAAATTATTCATTTTCTGTATAGCGCATATTACCCATAGGCTGATTTTCGGTGTACCCAGCACTGTACTGCTTCTAAATTAATCTTTTTTGCGTGTGCCTATAGCCTTGTTTTTGTTGTGTCGGATCTATTGGAGTGCGCTGTTTGCTACGACCTTGCTGTTGCTACCACTACTACTGCGTTGAGCACTTTTCCCCCACTCTTTCCAGCTCAATCTGCGCGTACACTCTCTCGCTAGCGGCGCAGAATAAACATCATCGCTTACACCCCCAAAAGCGCGTGTGTTTCTATTCCATATTTGACCACTTATTGGAATCACTCATTTGTTTTGACGTGGTCACCTGTAATACCATTGCATTATCATGACTGACAACGAGCACACTGGCCAGAACGACCAGCAAAGCATCGATGGTTCTGCTGACGCGACGCATACCGTTCAAGCCACCGAGACCTCCACTGCTGCCCCCATTGCTCCCACCGAAATTCTCACGCCAAAGACCTTGGCACACAGGTACAACATCCCCGAGGCGCTATCCATTGCTATATTTGCCAACGCTAACAGTGCTGCTTTCGACCGCAAGTTTGTCTTCAACCTGGAGACAGAAATCTTTGAGTTCATCACGACCCCAAACGTTGACTCGTGGAAACTGAACCCGCTGAACAGCTATTACCGTCTTCTTACACACAAGCTAGCAGAGTACTACAACCTGGGCCATATCCTTTCAAACGATGGCTACTCCATGGTGCTATTCAAAATCAATACCTCACTGGTCAACGCGGACGAGGAGGTTAAGAAAAAAGCCACGTTCGACAAAGAAGGCAACATCGTGCCTCTCAACTACCGAGAGATGAAGTTCGATCCTGACGAGAAGCTGCGCAAGCCTAGGCTGTGCCATCTGTACGAGCAGCTGAAGGGTCAAGTCATTGTTGACGGGGCAAAGCCCGACACGAACCAAGAGCACCATTCTGCCGCTAAGCTAAAACAAAGACAGGTCCGAGACCGCAGGGAGAAGCTGAATATGTACAGGTACGGAGCAGAGGCATACACTAATGACAATTACCACATTAACGACAATATCAATGACAAGTATACGCAGAATGGCAACGAGGTTGAGCATGAGGACGAGGAAAAGAGTGTCGCAGGAACCGAGGGTACCGACGAAACTGACGAGACTTACGCCACTGATGCTACCGATGCTACCGACGTTAGCAAGAGCGTCCCCAGAACAAATAATACTTTTGATGCAAACGGAACCTATGGGGCAGAAAAAGCTGCTAAGGCTGGCGCATTTAACCCCTCTGCTCGAAGTAACAGGTTTAATTTTGAGTCGCAGCCATTCTACCCTTTGTACAACTACTACGGCCAGCCTGTCGACTACCAATACTACTATTACTATATGATGAATGCTGCCGCAGATATGCAGGGTAGCCCTAGGCTGGGAGCTGCTTATCAGTACCCTTACTTTGTACATCCAGACCCGGGGTACTACAAGCCCAGGAAGAACAAGCAGCGAAAGAAGCACTGGCGGCGTCCTGAGGATGAAGATAGCGAGGTAAATGGCACAGGTGCCAAAGGGTCTCCCAACCCAAATGGATATGGTACGGAGTCTGAGCATAAGAACAGTGACAAGGAGGGCAACAATAATACCGGTGAGCGTAATGAAGAGTCCGGAAATAATGGTATTGATAGCAAATCAAATGAAAATGAATCACAAGATACGGTTAATGAAGAAAAGGATAGCAACGGCACGCGTGATGAGTTAGTCAACAAGGACAATGGCTCTGCTAACGCTTCTAAAACTGGAGTTAAAAACGACGAACGTGAAGAACTCGCTGAGAGACTCAAGTCTACCAATTTAGTCTAAATAGTTAGTGAAAGGTACATATGTTTGTCTTTAGCTTAATATTGATCCCATTTCTTGGCTAGTAGCTTCGAGTAACCGTCATATATACCACCCCGTCTATCAGTTCTTTGTGATCTGAAAAGTCCATGGCAATACAAGGTGTACCTTCTTATCGTCATCCACAAATTTGGACACTGCCGAGTAGTTTCCCCTGGCTAGCAAACCAGAGGGAGCCTCAACTTCGGGAAACATCTTCTCGTAAAAAGGCCTGTCCTCAGTATTGGGAGCATAAGAGCCGCATGGCTCGTCCACCTTGTCAACAGTTATACCGGTCTTTTTAACTCCTTGCAAGTACCGTATACCGGTGACAATTTCGTGCTGTACTTTGAACTTGATCTTCAGAGAGTAGATAGATTTCTCCTTGATCTTGAAGCTGATCTTCTTGTTTTTCAAGGATTCGATTGTCTCATTCTCAAGATCCACAACGATCGGCTCATCACCTTGAATATTCAAAGTCATAGAAAGTACCACTACTCTTCTTTCGTCGCCTGGGGCCACGGGTAAAGGCTTACCAGTATTGAGCCCCAAAGAGGCCTTCCATTTGGCTAGAGACTCGTCATTTGCGTCTAATTTGATGTACTCTTCGATGGTCTTCTTCTCGCCAACGACGAATCCGGGATCTTCTGGCTGCAAGTCCTCTCCTAGCGAAACCTGGTCTGACATAGCGTGGGACAACGGGAGATGGTGACGTACAACAGCTAGTGGACGTGTCGCGTGTCGGGCGAGCATAAAAAACGGCACGGTAATTTTCGCAAGGGTACAGCGCAGGCACTTTCGCGGTAGCTTCTGATCTCTCCCTCGGGAATCACCGAGATGATCTTATCGCTAGATCCTTAGCTTCGGTCAACAGCCCTTCTTCCCTGTTCCACAATAATGTCAGGTTACATACTTCCACCAATTGATAAAATTGCAGCACTCACATCTACTGAGAAAGTAGAGCTCCTAGATCATCTGTTTGAGCCCTGTGAGACGCTTTCTTCCCTCTTAGTTCCCCAGATATTTCAGCCCGCCAAGGACTATGGAGAATTAATAGAAAGGGGCCGATCTGTTCTACTGGGATTGCTGCCACATAGCAATGACCCAAATACAAAAGAAGTTCTGAATAAAATCATTTCCGCCCACCCAAGGCTTGGTCCTCCAAAGACGGGCACTGCAAATCTATCAGTGCACTCCTCCAAAGAGCAGGCCTCTCTTATTGGAGACCCAGAGGTGGGAGCTAAGCTCATCAAGCTCAACGACGAGTACGAACAAAGGTTTCCTGGGCTGAGATACGTGGTCTTTGTGAATGGGAGATCTCGTGATGTAATAATGGAAGACATGATTGCCAGAATTGCGAGAGGCGACATTGATGTTGAAAGAAAGGCTGCAATTATGGCAATGTGTGATATAGCCTTGGACAGAGCAGCTAAGCTTGGTGCAAAACTGTAGGAACACCACAGTAACTGTGAAGACTAGTTAATCACATTACTACAGTCATGAACTACTTGAATATCGTGTCGTACAGACATGTAACTCAGTTACATAAACACAATTACAAAACAGATTACATCATAAGAAATAGTCGGGCGTTTTTCTCGTCACGGTGGGCTCGCCCGGTCTCACACTAGGGTCATACTGTAAAAAGTCTCTATTCTGGTTCTCGTCCACCTCCATGATGGCGGCTTGGTTTCCGCATCTATAACAGTAGTTGGGAGCAGAGAAGATAGTTACCACTAAATCTTGATGACTCCAGCTGTATCCCTCCATTACGAGCTGATGCGCCCTGGCAATCAGTGACAACCCATTAGAGTGGTTGAACTGCTCACTGATATCTTGTCCGAAAGTGAAACCAGCTCCTCTGGGAGATATTCCCCATCCGCCCCTGTCGTCAGGATCTGACCAGAGCAAGTCACACATAGGACCCTCATGGGGCACCTCCTGAATGCGGTTTAGTTCTCTTACCTGGTCGACTGACTCAATCATAGGCGAAAGGCCACCGTGCAAGCAAAAGATTTGGTTGTCCACTAAAGCAGTGATGGGGAAGTAGTCAAATAAATCAGTAAAAATCTTCCAAACGTTTGCAGAACCGTACTTGCGGAAACATTCGTCGTAGAAACCGTACACCTGTGTGATCTGTCTCGACTCGTGGTTACCTCTGAGTATCGTGATTCTGTTTGGGTATCTGACCTTCATAGCCACCAAGTAGCTGACTGTTTCCACAGAGTAATAGCCTCGATCAACGTAATCTCCCATAAATAAATAGTTTGTGTCCGGACAAGGGCCACCAATCTTGAACAGCTCCATCAAGTCGTGGAACTGACCATGTATGTCTCCACAAATGGTCACTGGTACAGAAACAGGCTGCACATTTTCTTCCTGTTTCAGTACTTCAATGGCCATATTGCAAAGCTCTTTAACGCTCTCCTCACTGAGGGGCTTACATTCGCTCAACTGCTCTATCCAGCCATCTAAAGTATTTATCTGGGTGGTTGGATTCGACTGTGGCGTGCTTATTGGGATCTTTGGGGGCTGCTTGTTGTTGTTGTTGGTAGTGATAGCGGTAGAGGTGGAGCTCGCGTTACTTTGGCTGTTGCTATTGCTCTCATCGGTAGCAGTGTCACCGCTTAGGCGATCATCTCTGTATGCGAAGTCGGCGCTGGACTCGGAAACGTCTTCCATCTGGACATCTGTGTCTAGGTCCATGGCTGAGTTCTTGCTAAGTTAGTGGGTGCTAATGATAAAATTTAGAAATGCCTAGGCCTTGTGCCTTTTTTATATGATAATGGTTATGCGTAATTCTCAAATGTCAAAGGCTAATAATGCAAAGGGAGGGAGGGTGAAAAGGACGAACGGGACAAATTGGTTGATGTGGATAAAAGAGAATTAACCAATTGCAGGAACAAATAAGAGATGGCTTTTTCTAATTGCTTTTGCCGTTAACAACACCCGTGTATGCAATAAAAAAAAACCGGTGCTTCACTGCTTGTTTTCCTATATTTCTGTAACCTCACCTGCCGTCAGAAGCCACCTCCAAAATCCAGCGACTTTCGGGCACTTAGCGTGCTGTACGGTGCAAAGATTAACAAGGGAAAAACTATTAGCAACTGGTGCAGAGGGGAATATAACACCCATGACACTCGCTAATGTTGTAGAAGTCATGTTTTGTGACAAAGTCATTTCGACAGTCTGGATTCAACTAACGACCTCAATATTACTTATAACAATGACTTCAGAAGCTGACCTTACTCTCGAGCATGTTCCCATTTTAAATGTGATACCTGAGCCCGCAAATACGCGGCAAAACGCCGCTAATAGGCAATCAAGATTTTTCCTCCAAGATGACTGGTTCACTCAAATGATGGAAGAACGGCTAGAGAGATGGAGACCGCCACATAGTCAAGACTCAAATGAAGACATTCTCAACAATAAGCATCCTTATCAGCGAGCGGTTAATTCTGAAGTGCCAAAAACAGCTGTCAGTAAGGTAAGCAAATTGACGAAGCCACAAGATATCAGCTCCCAAGTCCATTTTGAGCCGCCCAACCTGAGTTACGACACCATAGCGTTTATTAGGGAGATTGCCGATTACATGAGTCAAGCCAACGAACAGGACGAGCAAATTGAGCAAAACAATTCAACTGTAGAACGAGATACACATAATGGTAACCGATCACACGGCAGTACCAGCTACAGTGCCAGTCCCCTCAACACTAAAGACCTGACGCACCTATTAAAAGAGCCCCCGAACTATACACAGCGCGAATCACGTGACGCGGGAGATTTCTCCTGTCTGTGCTTTCACTAGGAGTTGATATTGAGAACAACCAGCGTATTGCAAGTATTTAAATATGTACGAGTACCATCAAATCATTGTAATAGCCAATTGTGTAGCTATGATCCAAGCAACTTCAGTGATTAAAAAACTAAAACCAGCAAACATAAAACCACAGAACCAGCATTGCGCTTTCAATTGCTGTCGGAGCTAGTTGAGCAATTCTATCTTCATCTTCTTCAATTCTCTGCCAATTTCAGCTCGGAAAACCTACTGAAACCGCTTATTTGGATCTAGCTCTGACCTTCCGTCTCTTTCTCTTCAGTCTTCTAACTCTCTTCTTTCTCCACTTGGCTCTCATTATAAGAAAATGGAAATTGCGATAAAGAAGAATAGAAATAGTAAGAGTAGAAAATCGCAGGGAAAGAATTTTATTTTATATTGGACGCTCGCGCTCGCCAGCACTGGCGTTCAATTGCGTGGTGTTTGGTGTCCCGGTGCACGGTTGTTGTTTTTATTGAGGTAGCAATGGAGAAAAAATTAAGGCTGTGCATGCGAGGGTTAAAAGGGCTTTTTCATCAAAAAACCGAAGAATTGCAGTAAAGTTGTAAGCCCTTTTATCTAGTCACGTGATCTATATGCATCTGCTATGTACTTTTATAACTAATTGGTCCTGCTGGAAACATCACTGGCCAAGCGCTTCTGTTCTTGCAGCAGGGCGATCTCCAGGGCGGACACGAGATCTCCAACGTCAAAATGGTCGCATATGGCTGGAATGTTGGCCTTGTCCAAGAGGATCTTTTCTGCGTCTGAGGTTGTCTCGATATTCGACTCCATAAAGGCCTTGACGTCTCTCTTCATGCCTTCATCTTGGGTATTGAGGTAGTACTGCTCAATTTCTGGAACACCTATGTACTGTAAATGTGATCCTGAGTGCGAGTTCTTTGCTGCCTGTCCCAATAAATATGTCAGATGGTCAGCTCCGTAGTAAGCACTGTAGTGACACCAGGCTCTATAAGCCACATAAAAACCGGGAATGTTCGGTATCAGTGGAATGATGGCAATGGGCAAGGTGATCGGCAGCAGTACAAGTGAATAAAGGAGGTATTTCCAATGGTAGTTCACTCCTTCTTGTGCGGCATTGAGTAATTGTAGATTGAGTTTTGTTCTAGAGGTAAGCCCGCTGGGGTAAAATACAGGTATCTCCCTCAGGTGTTCGGGCTCCACTGTGTTGAGTAGGTTGCTGGTGACCTTCTGTGAGGCATCATACGTGCCCTTGTACTCTTCTTTGTACTCGTCTTTGAGTACACGAGCAATTGAGCTCTTGGAAGGGATCGAACGAAGGCACACTTCGTCCCATGGTATGCGCTTCAGCACCTCGTCTGCGAGCTTCCCTATGTTCTTGTTGATGGACGAATCAGACTGCTCGATCTTGTTCCAGGCCTTTCTTGCCCAACCTACCGCTGTGTCGCTGAGGCTTTTTCTTCCATCAGGCAACGCCTTTTGCGTGTGCTTGCAATATACGAATGACTTCTTCGTGGTGATGGGAATAGCCACCATGTATATGGGATGGTCAAATTTTGTCGATAGAGAACGGCATACCACCAGCGGATGTACAGCATTGCCGGTAGCTCTGATGTTTTTGGTAATGAAGGATGCGCCTCCGGCTCTAATTATTGAGCTAGTCATAGCCATTCTTTACTATCGCAATACTGATCGCAGGGCAAAAAATAGATAAGGATGCAATTTAATGCTGTAGGTAAAAGCGTCGCTTTATTTCGCCCACTGGTGCTTTGTGCCTTTTTGCTGAATTGGTCCAAACGGTTCGAACTCTTCTGCTGCACGCACTACGTACAGTTGGTGCTGGGGCTGGTACAGTTGGTTCAGTCACCTACAAATAATCTAGTCATGCAGCAACTGCGCATTGCATTGGTCTGCGTTGCTCTGCAAATTGATGACGCGCGCGCGGTCGGACCGCTCCTCTGCAGTTCACTCCATTACCGCGATAAAAGGCTACCGCGCCTCATGAACCAGCTCCCAAAAAGTCCGGTTCAGCATTAAACTGCGTGCAGCTTTAACGTAGAAAGGAGACACTAACCCCACAACACAGCAAGGGCACCCGCGTGCCATTTCTTTTGTTCTATTTCATGACCACATTGCTAGAAAATAATTGGCATGTAACGTATGCTAAGCAGTATGCATTTATGGAAATATTTCACTACAAGTTGACGGGCTTACGCAATCTCGAGTCGTTGCACGTCTTCTGTGACATCATTAACACCGTCATCCTTCTCGTCTTTCACGAATGATTCTTGCCGGTTCTCATCGGTCAGGAAAAGCTTCAATCGCTCGTCCTTGACTCGTAGTATTGAAATCTGATCCGTAGACTGTAGCGCACAGAGGCGAACGATATATTCCAGTAGTGACAAGCCAGGTTTTCCGGAATTCCCAAACTCCTCGTCGTTGACGTCACCGAGAATTGTCTTTTCTTCTACTGAGCTCTTCTCATCATCCGATTCGTCGCTCTCACTATCGCTAACGCTCTTTTCACTGTCATTGTCGTTTCCTTCGTACTCGCCAAACGCAATCCAGTCAAACGTTTTGTCGGGCCTTTGTACCTTCAAGACGAGAACGGAAGAGCTTCGATCATTGAGTTTCAATAGCTTCCCAGAAACGCTGAAAAATAGTCTTTTTATTTTAGCAATTTCAATATCAAGCGACTCCTCTTTGTCTTCAGTATCATGATAGCGAGTGTCGTTAAAATTTTCGGTAACACGTATTTTATAGCAAAACTCTGCGTCCCCCTTCGTGCGATACACACGTAAGGAGCAACGGGCAAACTTTTCTTTCCACGTTATCTCATTGGCATCTTTGATTGGATTGTGGAAGACGTTATACATGGTGAGGTCATAAGAGGGACCAACTTGAACCTGGTCCCCATTGAATACCCTATTCGATTCTGTCACTGCAGTCGAAGCCTGAAGTAGGAGGACGGGTGGCACTTTGTCATTGATGCCGGCCACCATATTAGCCCCAGAAGTTGTCAACGCAAGATTAATTAACGGAATGAAATCCTCGACTCTGTTCAAGAGCCAACTCATCTGTTTTGTGAAATCATTCAGTTCAATGGGCGAAAGCTCTTTGTCCTTGGAAGCCCCGAGTAGTTCGTCCACCTTTTTATTAAAGTTGTCCACGTCATTCTTCAAATCGTCTGTTATTCTCAATATGCTCTCTAAGCCAGTTCTTTTGCGGGCAGCAGACAGTTGAACTACTTCAATGGCATAAGATACAATGTCCATTCTGGTCTGCAACCTTTCTTTGAGCCGTAAAATATGCTCCTGGTCTTGTTTGGGCACCTCCTTCATCAATTTGGAGACTGACTTAACGCCATAGCCGAATGCCAGAGAGACCCCTGAGCGTACGGCAAACGTGACGATTTGGCTTCCAGCCTTGAAATGTTAGTATAACCACAAGGAATAGGCATGGCATATGTAACATTGCTTACCTTTGCAAGTAACTGGTCCATTATAGATCAAGTTGGCACCAATGGGATGTTAGCTTATGTCTTGAGGTGAGGGATCATGCTGATACTGTCAAGAGCCACTATAAGCTACATGCGTCAAGTAAACATCCGTGCACCGTGTATATGACGTTTCGACCATGTGATCAATGACCCCAGGAGAAGTCTTGAATGTAATAATTGAAAGGTGCGAACGCCAAAAGGACCTTGCTGCCTCGTGTACCAATGACCTGCTCGGCGACACATATTGATCCCGGACACATGTGTCACAAGATCAGCAAATCTTCTTATTTGGTGTAGAGGTGTAATTCAAAGGCCAGACCGGGATACTTGAGATCTCCGACGTTGCAATGGATTGTTTGCTCTGAGCTTATATAACATTATTCAACTCTTGAGCTTCTAAATTTGGCCTCCCCACCACATAATTTGACCTCCTTCATTATGAGCGGTGCCCGCCGACCCCCAGTGCGCTCTTTGCGTTCTGAGGACGCGCTAAGCCAGACCTCTACCATGCATTCATTCCGCTCTGCACAAGAACAGCTAAGCGCCGACGATATTGAGGATCCCCTTCACGGCTCTGTGAGCAACAGGAATAGTGAGTCCAGCAGAACAACCGACCCTGAGGGTGTTTCTGGGTTAGCTAATGCTAACAACTCCAAGAGTTATCGTGCACTAGGCACAGGCAGCGCTCATATCTCAAACGATTCCAGTGCCAAAGAATCTCCCAAATCTTCAGAGCTGCACCAAAGACAGCACGGGCTTCCTTCTTCTTTACAAGAGCCTCCCTCTTCGCAACATACGTTAGCTCCAAATCTATTTGAAACACAGCCAAACACATATCGCCTTGAGACACAGCCATTCCCGCCTTATGTGCTTCACACGATGGCCAAACAGGATGGAACTGGGGCTGACAAGAAAGCCAAAGGTGACCCTTTTGTTAATACCTTTACCAACGAGGACAGGACTCAAGTTTATTGGGACAAGTTTCTACACACATTGAAAACTGACGTGACATACCCGGCAGAAACCGTGCATTGCGACGATAGTAGCTCAATCTCAAAAGCTTATAACCTGGACTCGGAATTTTTGGGTGACAAGAGACTCAACGAGTATCTTCATAAACAACCGGAGCCCGTGGAGGATAGTGCACGGCTTTATGGAGGCTGGGACTCCAACAAGAGACACGAGCACTTCGAGACTGACCCCAAAGTGCGCTCGCGCGCAGGGTATTGGTTCTACGAGAACAAAAAGGACTGGAAACCGAAACTGCTAGACGTGTTGATGTCTAACACTTATGTGCCCCTATTTTTCAGAATATTCAACATTATTCTTTCTGCTGTTGCAGTTGGGCTTGCGGGACGCATTATTACGTTGTCAGACAGACTCAGTGGAGAATCTAAAGTGTCGCAACAGCCGAGTTCTATCATGGCGGTAATTGTGCAGTCAATAGCCATGGTCTACTTGATGTACGTTGCTTATGACGAGTTCACGAGCCAGCCATTGGGTTTGCGAGACCCAAGGGCAAAGATAAGACTGATTTTGATGGATCTGCTGTTTATTATTTTTTCTTCGGCTAACCTGTCTCTCTCTTTTAACTCGCTTTACGACTCGCGCTGGGTCTGCGAGGGTGCTGTCGGACCTGACGTACACACAGGCACTGTTTTCAACATGTGTGAAAGGCAGAAAACGCTTGCTGCATTTCTGTTCATTATTTTGGTGCTTTGGGTGGTGACGTTCACCATTAGTATGTTTAGGGTAGTGCAGAAGGTATCGTACCATGACGATGATGATCGCAGGCGGTTTTAATGATATAGATATGTAATCTAATGAGGCATGAATAACTAGTGTAGACTTCGTTGCTCCTAATTTAGCTGCATCATGGTAAGCCAGCGTAAAGTATGTTTTTGGGGAAGCCGCCCCTAAAAAAGTAAATGCCCACAGCTACAACAATGTTACAATTCGCGACAAATTGCCAGCCTTTCCCACGGCACCACAACAACTTACGTAGTATTCATCCTTGCACCACATTATGTTGGAGCGCTTCAGACTTGATCCAAGTTTATTTGTAAAAGCTAAGGTTATGATCTTTGTCCCCTATAGCAAGAAGGTGTGTGAGGCTTACTTCTTTACATAAAGGGTGCGCAGCTGTTTCCATATAGTCTGCAAAGCCCAGCAGGTCCCTTAATCAATATCTTTATCAAGCATACAACAGCGACACCATACATGTCAGACGACCTACTAGAATCGACATGGGCGTCGATTGAGCCGGCAATCAAAATCATCTTGGGTGACGAGAAGAACTCGTCGCTCGATTCGCTAATGTACTCCAAGACATACACCACGGTATACAACTACTGCACAAACACATCGTCTAAGAAGCCGCCTATGTTTCAAAGCGAAGGTGATGGCACTGGCTCTGTCAAGTTAGTGGGCGGTGAGCTATACTACAAAGTGCAGGACTACCTCAAAGTGTACCTTGATAATCTGCGGAAGCGAGATGATGAGACTTTCTTAGAGTTCTACATTCGCACGTGGGACCGCTTTTTGATCGGTTCAACAAGACTGAACGATGTCTTTGACTACATCAACAGGTACTGGGTCAATAAGGAGAGAGCAGATGGCCGCAAAGAAATATACGATGTTCTGAGTCTCTGCCTGCTCTCCTGGCGCGATTATAAATTTCATAAGAACCTTGATGTGCTCATGGACGAGATCATGGAGAAGATCAGGCAACAGAGACTAAGCAAGGCCAGCTCTATAGGTAACTTGAATGTGGCTATCAAGTCGTTCGTTCAACTTGGTTTTGATGTCAACGATCTCAAGAAGCAGAACTTGTCTGTGTACATCCAGGATTTTGAGAAGCGGTTCCTTACAGAGACATACAATTTTTACACTGAGGAGTCTGCCACATACATAACGACTCATGGCGTGGTCAACTACTTAACAAAGGCCGAGCAGCGCATTGATGAGGAACTCAAGAGGCTTGAGGAGCTTAACGATCACACTCGTCGGCCCTTGAACGACTGTCTCAACGAAGTCCTTATAGTGAAGCATGCTTCTACTATCAGAGACGAGCTCACGACTTTGCTGGACCAGTCGCGTTACAACGATATAAAGCGCATGTATATGCTGCTGAAGAGAGTGCCCTGGACGATTGAGCCCCTTCTAGCGAACTTCCAAAGCTATGTTGAGCAACAGGGTCTGAAGGCCACACAGCTGTTGAAAGAAGAATCTGAAGCTGCGTACGCCGCTGCGCTAGCTCAGATGAAGGAACAAGCAGATCAGGTAGAGCAAGATAAGCTAGCGAAGACGGGAAAGCAAGCAAAACAAGGTACAAATCAGTTGGCCAAAAAGAAGCCTGCACAGCTCATTGAAGCCAAGGCATACATTGAAACACTTCTTTCTGTATACGAGCATTTCCAGCAAGTCGTGAAAGATTCGTTTGACAACAACGAAGCATTTGTGAAGGCGCTTGACCGTGCTTGTCAAAGGTTCATCAACACAAATGCTATAGCTGTTCCACAGCCACGTGTTCGGTCCAAGACAAATGAATACCTTGCGAAGTTTGTAGATGAAACGTTAAAGAAACGTACTATGCAGATCGACCAGATCATGACTGTGTTCAAATTTCTTGAGGATAAGGACGGATTCGAGGTATGGTACCGCCGTTTATTAGCTAAGAGACTAACAGGGTCGCAGATGACTCCAGAGGATGAGGACAACGAAGAGTTTATTATCCAGAACTTGAAAACAGCGAACTCCACGGAGTACACGAGTAAGATTACTAATATGTTTAGCGATATCAGAGTGTCCAAGGGTCTGGGAGACAACTATAAGAGCATTGTAACCTCACTACCAGATTCAAAGGACTACATAACAGACTTAGAGCCTCGTATCCTTGACAGTCTATCATGGTTTGATATCTTCAGAGGCTCTTCGGAGACATTTATCCTACCTAAACAGCTTATCAAGACGCAAGAAAAATTTGTGCAGATGTACGGTGAGCGCCACAGTGCGAAGCAGCTTACATGGGTGTGGAATCGGTCGCGTGCAGAGATCAAGGCAAACTTATCGAAGCCAGGCAAACCACCCTTCTCCTTCACTGTTACCTTGTTTCAACTGTCTATACTCTTGCCCTTCAATGAGGCAGATACTGTCACAACGCAGCAGCTTCTGGAAACAACTGCTCTACCGCAAGAAGTGCTGAAGATGAACTTGATCCCCTTAGTGAAGAACAAATTGCTGATTCAACATCCAACTGGCGAGGCGAACATGCTGAAATCCTCCACTACTTACACTATGGTAAAAGAGTACACTTCGAAGCGTATCAAGGTGAATTTTGCTACAGGAGTAAAATCTGTGGACACGAGACAAGAGGACAAGGAAACTGAGGAGGAGATCACCAGGAGAGAGCACGAGACTATCAAGGCATGCATTGTGAGGATTATGAAGGCTAGAAAGACTTTGAAGCACCAGCAACTAATCAGCGAGGTAGTGAAGCAACTAGCGGGCAGATTTCAGCCATCGGTTGCTGCTATCAAGAGCGCTATTGAGGTGCTAATTGATGACTCCTACTTGGCCAGAGATGAGTCGAACAACGGCTACGAATACTTGTCGTAATCGGTTTACGACATTTGCAATGTTGTGATGGATTTGTATTGTATATGGTGTAAGTAATCACAAGGATTTGTGTTGGGTGACAGTGTGATATATTTGATGGTCATTCAATCTGTAATTGGTGGTTCAAACTTCTGCGGCCAAAGCAGAGGTGATAAGAGTGTCAAAAAACGCGACATACGATATGTAATAACAGCTTTAACTAACTTCCCTATACCCAAAACTATTTTTTGATAATTTATACACCGCTTCATCAACAAGAATGTCATTTCAAATTACCTATATGTAATTGTACTGGAATAGTCATCTAGAAGTATCATGGCCTCCAATGTGAATGCCCTCAATGATAATCTACTCATCACCATTTCCTTCTTCTGCCTAGTAAGCAGATCTAATGATTAGGCTATCTTGCAAAAACATCCCTGCACCTTTTGCTTATCCATGCCAATTTTTTTCACCTGTGACTAAGTTTGCGATCCCTGATAAGGGTCCTCTTCTCCGAACTTCATCACTTATACAAACAATCATGGCTCCACTTGGTAAGTTAATCGAGCAACTTGTAATAAAGCCACCTATACAGTGCTAGCATACTAACACTTTTTGAAGAAGGATACCAAAAAGTATCAGAAGAGACCGCTAAAAGGGTCACCCACAATCCCTATGGGCCTAACCCTTCGGACTACCTGTCAAATGTCAGATCATTCCAGGTTATTGAATCTACTTTGAGAGAAGGAGAGCAGTTTGCTAACGCTTTCTTCACTACGGAGAAGAAAATTGAAATCGCTAAGGCCCTCGATGAGTTTGGTGTTGATTATATTGAGTTGACTTCTCCTGTTGCCTCTGAGCAGAGTCGTGCTGACTGTGAGGCTATCTGCAAACTGGGCTTGAAGGCTAAGATTTTGACCCACATAAGATGCCACATGGATGATGCTCGTGTTGCTGTTGAGACGGGAGTTGATGGTGTCGATGTTGTTATCGGCACCTCTCAGTTTTTGCGTGAGTACTCGCACGGTAAGGACATGTCCTACATCACCAAGTCTGCTATTGAGGTGATTGAGTTTGTCAAATCCAAGGGTATTGAAATTCGTTTCTCTTCTGAGGACTCTTTCCGTTCCGATATTGTCGATCTGCTCAATATTTACAAGACTGTTGATAAGATTGGTGTCAACCGTGTCGGTATTGCTGATACTGTTGGATGCGCCAACCCTCGACAGGTTTACGAGCTCGTCAAGACTTTGAAGTCGGTTGTATCTTGCGATATCGAATGCCACTTTCACAACGATACCGGTTGTGCCATCGCTAACGCTTACGCTGCTTTAGAAGCCGGTGCTAAGCTCATTGATGTCTCTGTGCTGGGTATTGGAGAGAGAAACGGTATCACCCCACTGGGTGGTTTAATGGCCCGTATGATTGCCGCTGACAGGGAGTATGTACTGGGTAAGTACAAGCTGCACAAGCTGAGAGACTTGGAGAACCTGGTGGCTGACGCTGTTCAGGTCAACATCCCTTTCAACAACCCCATCACTGGTTTCTGTGCCTTTACCCACAAGGCTGGTATTCACGCCAAGGCCATCCTCGCCAACCCATCTACTTATGAAATCCTGAGTCCTGCTGATTTCGGTCTTACACGGTACATCCATTTTGCCAACAGACTGACTGGTTGGAATGCTATCAAGTCGAGAGTTGAGCAGCTGAACCTAAACCTGACTGACGATCAGGTCAAAGAAGTCACCACTAAGATCAAGAAGTTGGGTGATGTGAGACCATTGAACATTGACGATGTTGATTCGATCATCAAGGACTTTCACGCCGACGTCTCGACTCCAAGTTTTGGCCCTACTAATGGGTCAACAATTGACGAAGAAACCACACTGTTAGACTCTGTTAAGAGGCCTAAATTGAACTAGTGACTCAAATAGACTTGCGATGCCAGGCTGTAGGTATTCAATAGAAAACTCAGCCACCACTGACCATCCTATGGCATACTACGCTTAGATACTGACCACTATATTCTCAAAACTTCACATAGAACTTACGTTACTTAATAGTTAAAGCTACTAGCACTTAGGTAACAAAAAAGGCCAACTTAGTTCTTGATGTCCTTCTCGAGCTGCTCAAGCTGCTCCTTCTGCTTGGAGAGTTGCTCCCTCAGCTTGGCGATCTGTTCAGCCTGGTGCTTCTTGACGTAGAAGTCCTCCTGGGCCTTCTCACGTTTCTATAGACGTTAGTATGAGTTGATATAATAAATGTGCAATCAATGAATCAAGCTTGGTTACTATGGATTTGTCACTGGATGCATTTGGCACTGGATGCATTTGAGCAACAGTATGATACTCTGAGTAAAAGTAACAGCGTAACACTGCCCGAGGTCGAATAAACTGGCTAAACATTTGAAGACAACACTGTGCAATAGCATCGTAACAAAGTTCGAACAGTATGAGAAAGCTTCATACAATCCGAAACAGCCTAAACAAATTCGTATGGCACTCAATTCTCAATTGCAAGCAACAGTTATACTTACAGTGAAAGCGTCAGCACTTCCGTCAGAGCGGGTAGCTCCGGTAGATCCCTCGGTGTAGAATCTAACAGCCGCTTTGTTTTGTCTGTTGATGGCAGTAAGGGTACGTCTGGCAAACATAATTGATGCGGTAATCGTTAAAAGAATTGACTGTAACTATGGAGAAACACTTTATGGTGCGATAGGTTAATGTATCTGAAACCTACCAAACTTTGGATTGGCTGAGAGAGGGCGAGATTTTTGAGTTTCGCTCGCGCAAATGCTCGCAACCAATCGGGATCGGGAGAACGCAAAAGTGCAAGGATGTCCTACTGCGATGAGAGCCAGGCTGACTATGATGGCAAAGTTGAAAATATGGTGCACGGAGGTAGTTAAATATTTCAGGCTATGCATGTATATACGAGATGCTCTTCCCTCTTGTACATCTACTGCTAGCTACACATGAGCATTGTGAAGCGCAGGAACTCTGGCACCGAAACTAGTACATTTTCGAAAAAGGCTGGTGCCCTTTCGGCTTCTCAATCGGCCGCAAACTCGTCAAATGAGCATACTCTTTCTTCCCCTGTCGTCTCTCTTAGTGGAGAACATGAGGGAAATGTACTGGCTGCTCGTTTCAGCTCCAACGGCGAGCTGATTGCCTCTGCAGGTTCTGATAGAAAGCTTGCTTTGTGGAATTTGCCTACAGTTGATAAAGATCTTGATGATCTGAGCTACGGAGTTATTACAGGGCACAAGGGAGCCATCACAGGACTCAACTGGAACAGTAACGATAGCATAATAGTCACCTCGTCGTCAGACAAGACGGTCGGTTTCTTTGATCTTTATACTGGAGAAAGGATACGAAAGTGTGAGGGCCATGAGGCTTGTGTTAACGACATATCGCTAGCGCGGCTTGAGGACGAAATCGCCCTTAGCTGTAGTGACGACGGAACTGCTAAGGTGTGGGACTCTCGCTATAAGTACGCAGTGTCTCAGTTCAAGACGGATTACCCACTTATAAGCTGCAGCCTGGACAAACGTGGAGAAAAGGCATATTTCAGTGGTGTGGATCCCACTGTGTACTGCTTAGATCTGAGAGTGCCGGACACCCCCATATGGAAGGAGGAACTACACACAGACACAGTGACTAGTGTCAGATTGTCACATGGTAATGAGGATATGCTTGTCACACGCGCTATGGACGACACAGTGCGATATTTTGATGCACGTGCGTTTGCATCAAAAGGCGTGGCAAGGGGTAAGCCATACGTATACGATGGAGCTGTTTCCGGCGACGAGAATCTGCCCTTGCGTTGTTGTTTCTCTAGAGATAATAAGTACATAATCAGCGGAGCGGGCGACAAGACCGTCACAAAATGGAACTTCGTTACTCGAAAGATGGAAAAGAAGTATGCAGGCCACCTGGGCACCGTCATCGATGTTGACTGGCACCCTTTCAGCGATATCATTGCCAGTTCCTCCACGGATGGAAGTGTCATAGTGCGGGAGGTGTAGCAAAACTCTACAATGCTAGGGACAACTACGTGAAACAAACGGAACTCCATGATCCCAAAGCTATCAGCTTGGATAGCACTGAAGTGTCCTATTATATGTTACTTTACAGGGACACAAGCTGTCAGCCCAGTCCATCCACCTTCTCGTAATTACATACGTCATATAAAACGAACCGATTTCTTGCGCTCCTTACGCAGCCTCTCTACTGCCTCTCTGACACCGTTGCCGTTTGTGGTACCGTTTTCGCCAACGCCGACAGAATCGTCCCGCTCGTCTCTGATTTCATGAAACTTAAACTCGGCTTTATTAGCGTCCTTTTGCTTTATCTCATGTTCGCTTATTTTCACTAGACTGCTCTGCGTAAAAATAGGAGTTTCCCACAGCCTCTCGTCTCCAACCATTGTGCCAGTAGGCTGCAAAAGTGTAAGGTTATCGAATATGGCATCCTCATTTGAATACTCATCGCTCAATCCAATTTTCTCTGCTTTGTTGATTGCCACAGCCTTAATTGGCTGATACTCGTACTGGTCGTTTGCCATGGGCATGAACTCGTGCCTCATAATGAACTCCTGCATTCCCGTGTCATCAATCAGCGTTTTCGTCTCATCAGTTTGCTCGTCAATTTCTTGCGATCGTTTCTTGTACATCTCTTCCTCGATGGTATTTTTGAGAATAAGAGTTTCTACAAAAACCTCTTTTCCTTGCCCAATTCTGTGTGCTCTCTTTATAGCTTGGGCTTCCACAGTCTTTCTCCACACTGGATTCAGAAAGTAAACTCGAGTGGCAGATATGATAGTTAGTCCGTGAGAAGCCAGCTTCAGGTCCATGATCAATGCAATTCCTCCGTCCCTCTTGGCGTCCCAGTTGCTGAACTTGGACAAATTTTCCGAGCGTTGGTTCCGATTGATAAAAGTAGCATACATGAGGTAATTCAGTCCTAGCAGATCAAGAAGCTCAGTTAGATAATAGGCACTATCTTCAAACTCAAAAAATAATATACTTTTGATTCCGTCGTGCTGGTGCTCCAAAAGTCTTGCTCCCAGATATGACAGCTTTGCCGAAGCTGTTCCTAACAGTTTGGCAAATCTCATGTTAGAGCCAACTGTCCCCTCCGTCGAAGGGGTATCACTCTTCATTAGCTTTTGCCGCTTGATAAACACAGAAGATTCGTCTTCCTCTATTTGCCGCTTATTAAAGAGCCTTTTCTCTTCTTCTTTTACATCTAACACCTTGGCACTTTCAAAGTCTATATCTAAAGATTCGCCCACACCAGCAAGATCGATGACTTGTTCTTCTGTTCGCTTCATAGTGCCCGTACTTTTCGACTGTATCCAATAATCATTCCAGAACTTTTTGGCGTAAGGCTTCAGCTTCTCATCTAGCTCCTCGGCTGAAGTGATCAGTCTATTCTTGTAAAAGAATTTTTGTATGGCATATAGCTGTGGAGCTCCATACGCAGAAACTGGATCCCAAGTATTGCCAGATCCATCATCGTAGGCTCCGATAGAGAGAGTTACACTGAAGTGATAAGGCAAGTTGGCCACATAATAGTTCATTTCATGGAAAGAGCTTACAGTCCTCCATCTCTCATTAGACAATGCCACTTTCGAAAAATATATCGATTTCCGAAGAAGGATTTGATCTTCCTCAGAATAGTTATTCTTTTCCAACGACTCCTCACAAATATTGCGGAGTGCTTTAATATCAGCTACAGAAAATCCGGTCCAGTAGAAGGTTGCCCGCTGCAGATTCGTAATCAGCCTTCTCAGATCACTTTTACTTGAAGGATGGAACATATAGTCTTTATCTTTTCTTTCAGAAGTTACTGCGTTCGTGGCCAGCACAGATATGAATAAATTGATGGATAGTTTGTCAAAAAAAGATGGAGGCAAGAATATCGGTTTGTGGTGCAAAGCAGGAAGTTCTATATCTACCTCCACATCATGTACAGAATGGCGGACTATTAGGTTCTCCAAAAAACGTATTAGCTGCAGTTCTACGTCTCTAGATCCGTTGACAAAGGGTTTGATTATCTTTTGAGTCCATAGTTTTAGGTTTCTACACCAAGGTTCGATGTTGAAAAAGTTACCAATAATGAGACCAAGCCTCATAAGGTCGTCTCTGGCACTGAATTTTTTCTGGACATAGTATTCTTCAGAATTTGAGCTTTTGCTCCTTTCATTACCATCCTCAATGGTTTCGTTATTCTCTTGATTTATGTGCAAATTGGTAAGTCCCGCCGTTGGGGTTCCTGTTATCGCCCAACTTCTTTCAGCATTTAGCCTGTTAGCCAATAATGCCGCTCTTGTATTTTTTGCGCCTAAGATATGTCCTTCGTCTACAATTATTCTTTTCCAATACACACCTTTCAAAGGGGACTTGGTCACGTCCTGCTCTTTGGAAAACACGGAAAGCGCCATGAGCACAATGTCATATTCAATTAGCGCTGTAGGACTAGGAATTTTCACTTTAGAAGTGGGAAGATCTAGAACTGAGAGAAAATCTGGTTCAACGTGCTTGTGTATTTCACTTTTCCACTGAGACCACAGGTTATCAGGGACAACGACTAGTGTGGTTGACGATAGATAAACATGATCTTCTACCAAATTCTGATGACCAAGAACTTTCTTCAGCTCTGAACGTGTGTTGTACCTGACCATTGCAGTCAAATCTACAACAGAACGTTGAAAATATCCCGGCTGAGCTCTGAGCTCCTTGATGGCCATTGGAGGGAGCTCATTGATGTACGGCTTCCAGGCTATTGAGTGCCTGTTGATAGTTCGCACACAAGTAGAGAATAAAGAGAGTGTATTCGTATCGGAGGTTTTTGGCTCAAAACTATCTTCTGGCATTTGAGCTATTAGATCCTTGGTGAAGCAAATCAAAGCTAGCGAGATACAGGTCTTTCCAAGCCCCATACTTTCTGCCAAAATGCCCCCTCTTGGGCTGTCAAACATAGGCATTTCTATGCAGGGCAATGCTGTTTCAAAGTCGTACACATATCTACTGATTCCCGGTCTTTTGCGTGTATTGATACAGATAACGTTTGACTGAGGCAGTTTTTGAGATTGAAATTCTCGTTCAACCATTTTTGCAACAGATCGACGTTGATAAGGGTAGAGCCTGCTCTTGAACCCATGGATGGTGTCGCTGTGAAGTACTCGTAGTATTGTCTCTCTGCATTCCTCGTTCATGCTTTCGAGGTCAAACTGAGGAGAGCTGATAGAGTTGTATATCTTCAAAAGACGCTCTTCCAAAGCATGTGACGAGATGTCAGATTGAGGGATATCTGAGGGCTGCCATTCTCTAAATGGCAAACTATTTTTCAGCCTGTTGATATGCGCTCGAAACAACTCATAGTGCTCATTGTCTGTACGATAGTGTCTTCTTTTTGGCTTCTGGCTATCCAAGGCACTGAACGAAAGCCTTGCATGCAATTTAACTGCGGCGACAAAATCCCTTTTCGTAGAGATGCCCCAGGAATCGTCCGAATAGTCGAGGATCATCATGAGCTGCTCAATTTTTGCTTTTGCAACCACATTCATGGAGGTGTATGTGCTCGGAGTTAGCCGCTCATTGAAAAAGAAGTGGTCTAGAGAGCGGTTGCGAGTCGGCTGTATAGGTGAGTCAGAGGGGAGAAAGTATACACGAACGACGGCGAAGGCATTTCTAAAACTTGAATTTCCATTTCTCAGGGCAAATATCTTATAAGTTAGAGCAATGTATCGCCGTACCAGCAGGTACTTGAGGTCTAATAGGAGTTCACTTGGGTACCTCGTTTGTCTTGGATCGTTCCACAATTGCATCGGACTCCCGCTGATGGCCAGTGGATCAAACCAGCACCATCCATCTGGGCTTTCAATCATTTTGCAATCACTCCGGGGCAAATTGTGGAAATAAAGCGTCCCCAAGGGAACTAGATTGTTAAGATCATTGGTGTAATTCACCACGTCTAAAAAGAACTGTTCTATCCTCTGTTTCTTTGATCAATGGTGTTAGCAGACCGGCACAAATTTGAAACTGGATAAGATAGACTTACCACCATCCTGTGGCATCATATAAAGTGCCTGAGCGTTGCTGGTGGGCTCACAAGGAGGGACTGAAAGAGAGAGAAGGTGCGTGAAGCCGCACTTTCGAGATGCATTAGCTCAATAGCAAAAAACACCCGTGCATTACCAACCCACTTCAGTGGCATATGACGGTGCATTGTCGAGTCTTTACTATCAGCTAACTGATTAAGGAGAAGTTGCATTCCCTGGTGTGAGGTACCAAGACTTTAGGTTACTGTCTTACACATAACTTTATCACCTTATCCTCATAACTACCTACCACCTTCTTCACCAGGAACGTACCGTAATTCCGAATCCGCGCTCACTTAGCGAGAACGAGAAAAATATCAGAGCTGAAAAAGTGGAAGGTGTATAGTAGGCAGAAGTACCAGCCTTAGAAAGCCCCAGCAAGCAGACAAAATGTCGGGAAAAGCGGTCCAGTTCGTGAAACCAACCGTTGAAAAGCTTGCAAGACTGCAACAGCTGCAGTGCAAAGTGTTCAAAGAGACGTACAACCCACAGAAAATTAGGACAGGAGCCAAGATACTTAGAGCACCTTTGAAGGGCCAGACGATATCCAACTATTATGGTCCAATAGACATGCCCAGCCATGCGCAAATTGCCAGAACATGGAAGAACTTGGACTGGTCGCCATCCACAGAGCACTTACAGGCTGCTCTGAATGAGACCGGCAACGACATGAAAAAGGCATTGGGCCGCTTGAGTAAAGACAAATACATTCTCGATCTGCCCAACGAGTTGGAACTTAATAGACTTGAGCATATCGAGTCGAAGAAGAAGAGGGGTAAAGGTGCGCCCAAAAAGAAGAGAGAGGCGGAGACTAAGGGGAAGAAGAAGTAAACAATGCAGTGACTTGTACATAATTAGGTAGTAATATACATGTGTGAAGATGCGTGGGCATGAAACTTCAAAACAGCTTCTTATAGTTGAACTTTTGTACAAAATTGCCAAATATGATGTCTTTGACAATGTTCGTGAAGGACATGTGCTCCCAGTACTTGTACATCATCTGTGTAGTGACGGCAAGGTCGTTGTTGAAATACTGTGAGTAGTTTACCAAGTTGTAGTTGACTAGACTTCTCCGGTGACTTTTTAGGATCTGGGCAAACGTGAGCGGCAGGGTACATAGCCTGAAAACTTTACCCTCTTGGTGGTCAATAGTGATACCTCCTGGAAGTCTCTCCTCGTTCTTCAGCTTCAGCAAAATGACAACCACTGGGTGGTGATTCAGAAATATTAAAGCCAGCGTTAGACATGCCTCGACTCCCATCCCCAGGAGTCTCGAGCCAACGAATGTGCCGTAAAATGCCAATACTGTTGGAAGAAGATATATCAGGATGGTAAATAGAACAATTCCAAGCAGCAGCTGGTCAAACTCGTAGTCGTTTGAATCCAATCTGTTTCTCAAGATGTTGTACTTCTTGCCGTAGAACAGCCTAAACAGGGACTTGAGAACGTGTGACTGCCAGTTGAAAATACGGGTCGAGGCAAAGTAAAAACAGTGAAGGTGGAAGGTGACAACTTTGAATATGTCCAATAACAGAGCAATAGCCATAGTGGCACCCAGACCCATTGAAACTGCCTCCAAGACTTTCACCATAACGCGTAGCACGCCGTTGTGGCAGAGTAAATCCAGAATAGCAACGTTCCAAAAATTCGTTACCCAGAGAAAGAGATCACCAAAGAAGTTAGCCAGTTCCGTGTTTAGTTTGAAACCAGCTGGAGAATTCATCAGCCAATTAACCAGCACAAACAGCTGTGTCTCAAAAAACCGTACAAATTCAACAAAGATGTCGGCAATTACTTGCTCATTCTGCACTACGTAGCTGGCAAGTATGCTACCAAGTAGTATATCATTTATCACAAGCCACAGTGTGTTGTAAAATGTCATGTACTCACTAGGGCTCAGACTGGTGGCTCTTATTAGTGACATTTCAGTCTCCAAGTCGGCCATGATCATCTTGTAGTACTGATCCGGTAAGCTTTCGAGCTGAGATAGTCGAAAATTCAGTTGATTGCACGTATAGCTGACATCCTTCAAGGACCTATTATCAATCTTATAGTTGAGAAACCAACGGATGTAGGTACAAGGTAGGTGGACTAAATATGAGTACAAGAAGACGAACAGGGATGAGACAGTGGAAGTGACCCCAGCAATCGCCTGGACCGTACTTCGCAATGACAGTGTCTTTTTAACAGGGCCCACTTCCCATTCCAACTGCTTTCGTGAATAATTATTGAGGTTGATATACTTGAGAATCGCTTTAAGCTCTTCTTCGTTGCGAGGTTCGATAACGCTGTTTAATTTACCAGTGCCACAGTGGTTGGCCAATCTGTTGGAATAGTCGATTTCATGAGGACAATGAAAATCTAGATGAGTTGCCTTGCAGCGCACCCAAAACATGTCTATCACGATGGGTGTAAGAGAGTAGTACTCCAGCTTTTTAGCGTGCGGAGGATGGTACAGCACCACTATGCTGTCATCTTCAGAGGTGAGATGACCCGTCTGGGTGCTGAGGTGAAGTAGGTTTGTGTCCGGGAGCTCAATGTTGACTGTTCCAATGATTTCTAGACTCAGTTCCTTGTGTAAATTGAAAGAGCGCTGCTTGCACTGAAGTAAAAGGTCCTTCGGGAGGAGCTCTATGGCCACGTACTTCTGGTCAGTGACTCGGTGCCCCACAATCAGCCATCCTTGTGTGCTGCTGAGTTTAACGTCTAGATCATCCGGCCAGAAAAGAATCGTCATATCAGCTGTGGGTTGACAAATAGGCGGTTGATATAATTGAGTAGAAGGATATATGCACCAGTAAGCAAAGCAAGTACCTCAATCCACCTAAACAATATGTTGTTTCGGTGTAAGTTACGTGCTTGGGCAAAGGCCAGGCTCAAACGTGGAGTAAGTACTACCAGCACAAATATCAGAATAACAATAAGTACCGAATAACCAGTTGTATCCCGCTTATTGGCCTTGTTGTCCTTTTCAATCCTGGCGCACTTGTCACCGTATTGCTTTCTGGCGATGATAAAATGAGGCTGTGAAGGAAGCAGACGCAGCATGCCCACGTGGGCTAAAGTGTTTGAGTCTGTTGGTCTTGGGAGTTGAGGTTCTGAGCTTGTCAGCTTGTGCGATAACTGGCTCGGTCGCTTTGCAGTTGTCTTGCTAACGGTATTGTGGGAAGTGTACATAAAAAGCGTGCTGTGTGGCTTACTCGATATGCAAAGTGTGCGTGATAAAATTTACAGCGAGAACTACCGCGAAACCCACACGTTCTGCGGTGGGAAAGTAGAAAGCTGACGAGAGTAGGAGAGTACACAGCGACCTGACAACACCAGGGATACAATTTCAATTAACAGATTCTTTTGAGTCTAATATTAACTATATAATACTATGATGGGGGTTTAAAAAGACAGAAGAGAGGGTTTAAGCAGTAGCAACAGGCTCGGCGCTCTCCTCAGCCCAGTCAGCAGAACCAGATTGCGACCAGTAGGCGTTGGTTGGCTCAGCGGCAGCCCAGTCCTCCTCGGTAGCCTCAGCAGCCTCAACAGGAGCCTCAATCTCGGCATCCTCAGCAACAGACTCAACAGTCTCCTCGTGAACCTCAGCCTCTTCAGGGTCTCTGTAGAAGTACAGATCTGGCATGACAGACCAAGCCTCCTCTCTGTTTGGCAGAGTACCTCTGAGTCTGAGAACCTCTCTGGCCAGCAACCACCAGATCAGACCGATGGAGTGCTTACCTCTGTTGTTACATGGGATAGCAACGTCAACGTACTCAGAAGGAGAGTCAACGTCAGACAAAGCAATGACTGGGATGTTGACATAAGCAGACTCTCTGATGGCCTGGGAGTCAACTCTTGGGTCAGTAACAATGATCAATCTTGGCTCTTTGAACGATCTGGTGATGTAGTTGGTGAAAGAACCTGGGGTAAATCTACCAGCAATGGCAGTGGCACCAGTGTGAGAAGCAAACTTCAAAACGGCTCTCTGACCAAAAGTCTTGGAGGAGACAGCAACAATGTCCTCAGCGTTGGGGATACCAGCGATGATCTTGGCAGCCAAGACAATCTTCTCCCAAGTCTTGTTGACGTTGATGACGTTGACACCATCTGGTCTGGTCTTGAAGATATATGGCACGTTGTGCACCTGTTTGTGAGTTAGTATGAGATGGTTGTAAGGGAAAAGAAGATTGAGAAATATGGAATGAGTGGATGGGGAAACAGCATGGCATACAGATCTGTACTAGTGCTTGTATCTGCTGTTGCTATGCAGTTAGGATCTATCATTCGTGCTTCTTTCTGGGTAATTGCTTTGGATTAGCTTCTGGTCATTTGGTTCGTGTATATCATGTTATCACCAACTTATTGCTCCACCGTATTATTATAAATCATTTGTGCCATACTCTGAAACCATATTGTATTCCTGGCACTATACGTCTCCGCCTTGCCTTTGATCCTCTTCCACAACTCCTCTGGGGCTTCCATATGGCCTGTGCTTCTCTCTTCACTGTAAATCTAATCTAGCTGTACATACGTTAGTGTTCTTGGCACCAAGGTGAGCGTTGGCGGCAATCAATAATTGTAAATCCTCTTGGGTCAAAGAAAAATCAGCCATGTTTGATGTTTGATATTTAACAAGAGATTATGGTATACCTTGGGTCTATTCAATTGTAATACTTTAATCAAACCTACCCTAATTTTTCAGGACAAATTTTTTTCAGAGTGGAAGCGCGAGGAGATGACTGTCATTTTGAATTCCGTGCCAATTGTTAAAGTTTTGGTCACGTGAAAAAGCAAACCCTAATACCCTTTTACACACCTAACACCACATACTATTTTTGAGAGAAGTCTGTCACGTGATCTATAGGAGTATAATGTGCTATTCGATGAGTACCCTGGAAGGCAGAGAGGAACTGGCAGCGAGGCGAGCTACATTTACATGGGTATGAGTTACTAATACTAATGTCAAATCAGAATTTATAAATTTACGGGTATGGACCAGCGCAACTCGTTAATTCTTAGATCTACTAAGATCACATAGATCTTTGTCATATGAAAGAAGACAGATTGAATAACGTACAAGAATACCAATGTATCACATTTGTATTTCGTTCTGAAAAATTGTACTGTCGCCAAGCGATAATGACCATCAATATGCCTAGCTGTACCTATTTAACGTACAAACTGGCAGCTGGACCATGTATATCTTGAAGCCGTGGAGTTCAAAAAGATCGTAGGTACTGAACTAATCCAACTCAGAGTTCTTTCACACTCGCTCAAACCGGTTTATATGACTCTACCTCCTTCGTAACAAGTCCTCCTCCACATTAATGTTTATTGATCAAATAGATAAAAATCACAACTACATCTATACACCGCATGCGATTGCCAATCGATGCACTTTGCCAAGTCTTGCATAGAAACTTCGTGATCGATCGGGGCAAGACTGGAAGTCCGGATCATATCCGAAACAACTACTAAGTGCACTACCATCACCTGTTACTTTTCTCACGGGTATTATGCGGACCAAGGTGGACTAGAATGTATATCAAAGACACCGAGATTCAAACTGAGTCTCTCTGGGATGCCTTCAACCGATGGCTACCAAAAATACAGGACCCATCCGTAGGCAATAAAAGAAAGGCATTGAGAGCTGCTATAACTGTGAAATATGGTTATGCTACCCTCATCATTACCACACTAGCGGTACTTCTTATACCTCGATATAAGAAGTTCGAACAAGGCCCACTGAAGAAGGCGTACAGCGAACTAGCTTGGAGGGTCAGCAGTGTGAGGTTACGACAGAACTATTTTACTCGGAACATAGAAGTCTTGAAAATTGTTGCATTTTGGAGTATCCTCCTCACTTTGCTGACAGTCTTTCATTTGCATTCAGACTATCAGTTCTTAGCGGCGAGACTAGGGCGAGTTGCTACATACTGTCTTCCAACGGTTTTGTTCCTTACCATTAGACCATCTCCTTTGCCGCACACTCTATATCTTTCGCTCATTCCCATCCACAAGTGGCTTTCAAGACTAGTTGTCTTCCAAAGTCTTCTGCACACTGTTTTGTATTTAATCTTTTACGCCAAGATGAACAATATGTTCAAAATGAAAAAGCTGGCCAACATCTATGGCGTCATCGCAATGATAGCATTTGGCCTCATATTTATCACCTCATTGCCCTACTTTAGACGGGCATTTTACGCATTCTTTTTTATCAACCACTATGTTTTAACCTGGGTTGTTGTGTTGACGCTTTATGGCCACGCAAGGCCTGGAATACCATATCTGACTGCCCTTAATTGTGCATTGTTGGTATTCCAAATATTCAATAGATTACATATGACGCGTGTTTCTCGTCTCATGGCGATAACCATATCGCAAAACTTGACTTTGGTCAGTATTTCTAATGAGAGTTTCAAATTCACTTCGGGATTTCCGGGGTGCCATATAAGAATGGTCGAGTTTGATCGTCATAATTACCTGAAGCTGCTATGGAAGCAGTTGCTAGTTCCTATCCAACATCCTTTTACTATTGCCACGCTTCCATCAGATGAAACTCAACATCTAGTTGTCAGAAAAGGTAAATTCGAGCTGACTAGTAGAAAGGAATACATGATCACAGGCATGTATTTGCCCTTCCTGAACTTCATTAAGGAACAGCGTTTAGGAATATCAACCAGAAACCCCAAATCATTAGCATTCAACGTCAAAGCAAGAAAATGTCTAATCGTGGTTGGAGGTTCGGCTATTAGCTTTGCTCTGCCAGTACTTAGAGTCCTTAGTTACAACGGATGTGCCTGCAAAATCATTTGGGTTCTTCGAGACCACGAAGACTTGAAGGTTTTGGACTATTTCAAAAACGTTCTTGTTTCGGACGACAATATCGATATTTTCATCACCGGTAAGTACTCTGATTCTGAAAAGATTATGTTCAAGCTAGCAATCAGGGAATTGCATAGGCGAAAGAGGGACGAGGAGAGACTGGAAGAGGAGCAAATGTTGAACGGCAGCGTCCTAATGGATGACGCTCCCAGAGGAGGAGAGGAATATAGTCAAAACGAGATTGACACCGTCAGTTCGTCACTGAACTATGGGTCTGTGTCACTCGCTTCAAAACATTACTTCAACCCTTCTCAACCTTCACAGAGAAAGTCTAGTTTTGTTCCACTGAGAACCCACGAACAAAAACCGTACTCATTTGCAGAGGAAGAAGAATTCGAAAATGTCGAAGTTGACCTAGCCCCAACGAGAAAAGGCTCAGTGAAATCTTTAGATATTGAAATGGGTAACGCAGAAGATGAGATCGTTGCTCCAGCACAAGAATCAACGCCTCTAGTGTTGCCAAAGAAGACCGTTTTGACACCTTTTAACCGGCTTCAGCCAAAACCCAATGTGGGAATGTCGGGTTATGAGAGGCAGACCTCTCGAAGTCGGCGCTTAGAAAGTTTTGGAACGTCTTCGTCGTCGTCATCCATTGTCTATGATGACCTAGCTGATTATTGGATACTCAAAGGGCTCTCGTGCAGAATAGAGTTTGGAAGACCTAAATTAGGTGTCTATTACTATGACTGGTGCCTAGGTTCGTCGTGTATTGGCCCTTTGGTCGACCTAAGCTCTGGACAAGCAGTTTGCTATAACGAAATATCGCACGATAGAACTAAACTGGCCTTGTCTTCGGAGAATACATACACAACAGAGGACGAAAACTTTGTGAACGACATGTTTCAGAAAAGCCGACAAAGCAGGCTGAATACAAGAGGGGGTACTCCTGACGAGGACGTTTGGGTTGTGGGTGCAGGTCCCGCAGGATTAGTCGACAATGTTCGCTTATGGGCAAATGATTGCGGTTTTTGTTTCCATGCGGAGTGCTTCAGTGTGTAAGTATATTCTTTCTACTTTTCGCCTTCAATATAAGAAACTCGTCAAAGAATCGCTAGCCTTATTTTCATGTAGTATATTACCGTACCAAATCCAGCTTTGTTTTTTTGTCGTCTAAGAGCGAAAAACTTTTCTCTCAAAGACTCAGGTTACTGCTAATCCTTATTCAGACCAAGTCGAAAAAACGGTAAGTATTTTGTCTTTGTGATGATTTTGGAAATTCTCAAATTGTAACAATTTCAAGTTTGTGCATTACTAAGGTCGAAAGACAGTCGTTGTGCTGCTTCATCTTAGGTTATTAGTTCCAGAAAATGTATGAACTTCATACCGAAGGCAAGAAACGTATACCCCATGAGGTCAAACATGACGGGCAATATGACGGTATCACCGATCGATTTATTTCCACTCTGCAAAAAAGAGATCACCCCGGAATGTATCGATCTATGCATGGTTCAAACCAACAAAAATTGACAAGCTTGGCCGACTCCCAAAACCTTGATTCTTTGGGAATGCCCCACTTGGCTTTTGCTGATTTGCGTATATCTCAAGGGCAAGAGTTTAGCTTGAGAGAAGACAGTTTTATCACAATGAGCATAGGCGATAGCAATGTCGGTTCGGGTGGTGACACAGCCGATGTGATAGGCAATAATGCGAAAGAAATTGAAAACAGTGCAATAGCTGGTGCGTTGGGCTTCGAAGGGCAGCAAAAGATTTTAAATTACTCTCCGTTAGGTAGAAGGCCTCATTCTTCAGGATCATCATCACCTTGTAAAACAATTATCACCGACGCTTTAACAGGGTCTCCCAGTAAAGAAGTTAAAGAATTTTCCAAAGATATAGTTTCTAAAGTTTCGACAGAAATTCCAACAAAAGTCTTAGATGCCCCACATCTACGAAATGATTTTTATTCAAATGTCGTCTGTTGGTCCAAAAAGTCCAAAAAATTGGGTGTAGGCCTGGGAAAAAACATTTACGTATGGTCCGAGTACGACGGAACCGTTCCCTTGGAGACATTGGCCAGCAGTAGAGATCTAGTTTCATGTGTATCCTATTCTGACGAAGATATCTTGGTAGTAGGAACAGTTAGCGGAAGATTAATCATATACGATACAGATGAGACTAAAATAAACACTAGCGCAACACTGAGACCGAACAAAGGTATATGCTGTATTGTTTGGCTGCACCAGACACGATGCTTTTTTGCTGGCGACGAGACCGGAGACGTCACTCTGTATGAACTGATTAGAGATTTTGACCAACACGAAACATATGAAATATTCACGAAAGCTACCCTCCACTGCAGTCAGCAACAAGTTTGTGGATTAGACATTAGCACTGACCAAAAACAGCTCGCCGTAGGATCGAATGATAATGCATGTACAATCTGGGATATTTCTGATTTGAGAGAACCGGAGGTGAAGTATGTTCTTCCCCACAAAGCTGCCGTAAAAGGTGTTGCATTCTGTCCGTGGCTGTCATCTCTGCTTGCCACAGGAGGAGGTTCTAAGGACAGAAATATACGATTTTGGCATACTCATTCAGGCACTCTAGTTGATACTGTAGCTACAAGTGGCCAAATCACCTCGCTGACGTGGTCAAAGTTCACTAAAGAAATAGTTGCAACATTTGGGTTTAGCAACAATTCGTCCAAGCCGATATCACTGATGCTTTACTCATATCCAAAAATGAGAGCAAAATTGCAAATTGAGGCAAGTGCGCACACCCGTGTACTAAGCGCCTCTCTTTCACATGATTTCTCTTCTTTATGTGCGGCGACAAGTGATCAATCCGTCAGGATATACAAGATATGGGACACCAAAAAGGAGAAAAGTCTTATAAGGTCAGAGTGCAATGCTGGAATGCTGGGAAGTAAGTTGATTGAGTTATCTGAAGGCAATGATACAGGTTTCGAGTCTTTAAGGTAGGTGCAGGCATATATGAATATGTACTAAGAAGGAACACCTTCAAACTCGTTTTGCAACTTTTCGTTCATCAGGCGTTTCCAGTGTGACCTGTTTTTCAGAATGGGTATGGAATCCAATTGCAGTGCCAGCACCACCACTAGGATAACAAATGCAATAAATGCAGATGGCGTAATCATTTTTCTAAAGTCTGTCTGATTGGTAAGTTCTTGATAAGGACACACCATGCTAGGTCCCCCGATCACCCAGCAGTTCGGTGTCAAAATTGAATTCAAATCTATCCATACTGCTTCTACATGGCTCAGATTTTCCAGAGCGTTGTACAAAAAAGCCTGTTCGGCTGACGTCTTCGGTATGCCCAGAGAATAAGAAGACTCGTTACTTAGTGCGTAGCAGGCGTCATAAGCTTCTTTAAAAGTGTATTTTTCAGAGATTATTTGCCAATCTCTGGGGTCTTTATCGTTCACACAAGCTATAGGGTATCTTGTGTCGCAGTGCTGAGGGGTGAACCATCCATTTATGGTCTTGTTCATGGCGGCACATCTATAATCTGAATTTTTGCCTTGATGAACAGTAGAATTTTGGGTGACCAAACTGGACTCGGAATCAACGTCCCAGGAAGCCCACGACCAGAATCCATGCGTGAGAAAAGGCGATATGGAAGACATTGGGGTCATGGTATGTGAGATGATTGGAGAAAACCCGCAAAGAAGGGCACTACGTAGCTGTTCAGGCGTATACGGATTGTCATAGCTATCATGCGAGAATTGGAGGACTCCATCATCCGAATAGTCACAAGTAGAGTCCGAATTATTGGTGAATGTCATAGTTATATCTACTGTTCCGTTGCGATACAAAATGCCAATGTCGTTACCAAGATCGTAGCTGGTGTTCGAGGTCAGTTCTGTATGTAGTAAAATGGGAAGCACACGCAAAGACCTATCATACAAAAAGGATTCCAGGGTAGGAATATTTGTGACATTGAAGATCGGAGGAGACGAGAGGTATCGCACATGGCTCTTTAATTCAATTCCTATGCTTGTATTTCTGCCTTGCGCTGAGTAACTCGAACGGTAGCTGTCATCTTCTGGCCAGAGAGAGTACAGTCTAAAAAGGGTCACCAGAATATCTGCCGAGTACTTATCCTCAGTATCGCTCAAGAAGTCATTGATTGAATCAAACAAATTGGCCACTGTGAACGAGGAGCTACAGTTGTAGCTGGTGTCCCCTTCGCCGAAACTGTAGATTTCGTTGCTGCTTGTGGTATTTTGTAAAAACCCAGGGCATAGCTGAAGTGAGTGGGTTACCTCGTTGTAGTATATGTCTATCACCAATACCTGTACCCCAACATTGAGCAGATGCCTAAAATCATTGAGAGAGTCACTAACATAGCCACGCGTCTGGAACAAAACGGGTGAGAGTTCGACTCCTAGCACAGCTAAGTTATTCAAGCCCTTTGTCTGTGACACATATCGTTGTGTGTGGAGACCTATTGACCGGGCATCAGAAATGTCTGGCCATTCCGTTGTCTTGTCATCATCGCATAGAGTAAGGTTGAGCAAACACAAAAGAGCCAGTAATCGAAGCAATAAAGTGTGAGTGTTCTTGAACAGCGGTGAAAGCACAAGTCGATGTTGAAACAAAGAGGGAAATTGGTCCTTCATATGCGTGCAAGTGTTGCAAACTGTACAAGCCCTTCCGGAGTTGATGTCTCCTACGTGCTTAATATGCGAAACGCAATCACCGCAGTTGTTACCGTGAAATCGCGGTAGACGCAATACCAAATTACTTTTCCCTACCGCGCGCCATAGCGAACCTTACGGAGGGTTTACGGAAGTAAGCGCATCTGAGTGCGACCGTAAAGACCCATTACTTAACTGCTACCAACAAGAACTAGCTGAACTCCCGGCTACTCCATTGTTGCCTCATTTATTGTACCTTTCACTATGGTAGCAGCGTCCGACGTCATTGACACGGTGGCAGCAGCACTTGTGGTCACAGCGATGAAATATTTTTCTGATGATACTAATATTAATGTGAATTACCGTTTCATAGATGAGAGATTCCACGTTAACCAAGCACTGGAGTACTGTGATGGCCGCTTTGATATATGGGACGACAAGATAACGACTCCTCCGGGGCTGTATTATCTTGCATATATCTACAATTTGATTATGCAGCAGTGTAACGTGGATCCCGTTATCATATGCTCTTTGAACGGCCTACGCTTCCTCAACTTCATTGGGGGTGTGTTTCTGGTGTTACTGACGTTTATATTCAAAAAGAAATTTGGTGGAGTGTCATCAGTGTCAATATACCTGACTCCCATATTGGGAGTATACTACTCCTTGTTCTACACCGACGTGTGGGCGACGGTAACCATCTTTGCAAGCTTTGTCATTGCCACGTGCAACTTCCCCTTTGAAACGGAATTTTTTAACGTGTACCTGTCTGCCCTTCTTGGGCTTGTCAGCGTGTCTTTTCGCCAGACAAACATTGTGTGGAATGCTCTTGTGCTGGTGGTGATCTTAGACCAGAGAATTAAGAAGAAGCACTCTGTTACATACACGAACAAGTTGATTCCTGATATCAAACTGTTTGTGAGAGAGGCTTTCGCAAGTTGGTATGTAGTGCTGCCATTTCTTGTGAATGTCGCGGTGTTTGTTGTCGTAGCCGTGCGCAATGGCGGTATTACCTACGGGGACAAAGAGAATCACATTCTGGTGGTGCATTTCGCCCAGGTCTTTTATTGTGCCACTTTCATAGTAGCGTTCAGTGTGCCTACATGGTTCTCTGTCGACTTTGTTGTTGAGTATCTGCTTGACAGTTTTGGCACTGTCCGCAAGACAGTGCTCACGATATACTTGTACGGTGTTATCGCCTTCGTCGTACACTCGTTCACAGTGGTACATCCGTTCTTGCTGGCTGACAACAGACATTTCGCTTTCTACATATGGAGAAAGATCATTGACAGGACACCTTACTCTCGCTATATGCTCTCTGTTCTATACCACTTTGCGCTCTATGTTATACTTGAAACCTTGTCGGCAAACTTCGAGACCAGGGACAAGACCGTGACTCAGACTGAGAGGAAGACCCAGAGCGAAGGGAAGATCCAGGGTGCCCCACAAACTGAAAAGGAGGATAATGAATCAGACCAGCCAAAGAAAATTTTAGTCTACAAATTGGGATCGCCCATAGTGACCCTGGCATACATAGGCTGCACTGTTCTAACGATAGCACCATCTCCTTTGTTTGAGCCTCGATACTTTATCCTGCCATTTATCTTTTGGAGACTGCTGATTAGGCCAAACACTGAGCCTTATTTTGAGAGCCACATCCTCGGAAAGTATAACGAAGCAATAAGGCTAATTTTTGAAGGCATATTTGAGTTTTTGATAGTGCAGGCAGTGTATGTGATATTTCTGACATTTACGTTTATATGGGTGACTGAGCCTACCCCTCAGCGGATTATATGGTGACTTTGCCGGGTGGTGCTTGAAAGTGGATATGGCGCTCTTTGGATATCACCAGGTTAGCCTTTGGTGAGGCTTGATGCACAGGGCATTCTTGATATGGTAGCTTTTAGCTAGTTACGGATTATTGCAAAAGTTGTCTGTGTATAAAGATACACATGGTATTATCATGGTGCTTCTGTGGCATATCCTGGATTTCCATTCCATAAACCATATTTCATTCTACTCTTATGCGCAAAGAAAAATTGCTTTTGGAATTGAGTAAAAGAGGATTAAATGGCCAAAAATACCTTGCCATTGCCATGATCAGGACGCAGAAGTTAGCTCATGATTATACATTTGAGTTGCACTGCTGCCCTAGGCAATCGATACTATTATATTCTGGTATCTCCGAGTTAGTCGACTCTTTGAAAGCCATGTTTATATATTACCCAATAGGGATACTTAATTACATGTACAAGAGCTTCCCTTGCATTGATAGAATATCGAAATTGTGTAAGGAATACGTACGTCTTGCTATACCGTCTAGCAACTAAAGAACATGTCAATACCAGCAACACCGTTGCAAAACAAAAGGTAAGCAAAAAGTGCCATTTTCTTTAAATTCCAATCAACTAACCTATCAGTCTCGATGCGAGACTACAGTCGCCCACCGATAATATGATGTCTCCCATATCACGAACACTATGTGTCCAAAGATCGAAGTTCATTACTAAATATGCCAAACCCACGAAGTTATCATTCGAATCGACTGATACATATAATTCAGCTTAAGGAAATATGTGTCTAGGTACTATAAACAGGAATTGTTTGCTTCCAAGTGAAGTCAATTACAATAACTTTAGGTGACTAAAGATAACTAGGTTTCGTGATACAATCCCTAATGATTGGGTACTAGCTTCGTTAGCTAGTTTGCCATCTCAGAGCAAAGTAAAAGTCAACTCTCGATCGTAGCCCTGCTGAGCTTATTGCCCCGTTAACTAAAAACGGTGTTAGCAAACCTACACAACTCTCGATTCGCAGGAGTCAATCGATCACCTTTTCAGTCTCGCATCTGTCAAAGTGTTCAATAACAAGGACTCGTTATCCAACACCACTCTGTTAGGTGACTGCGCCAGGATGTGTGCAATTTCTCTAGCAGTGTCAAGCCTCTTCAACTCAATGTAGTCTTTAGACTTCTTAATAGCCTCACCGATAAGCTGGGCGGACTTGGCCTCACCCTGGGCTTTCACCACCAAACTTTGTTTTAGCTGAATAGCCTTGTCAACCAAAAAGGCCGCCTTTTGGGCGTCCTGTTGAGCAATCTGCTTGGCTTCTACTGCCTGCGAAAACTCTGGTGAGAAGGTCATTACTGTGATAGAGACATCGTCCAACAAGATGTTGAAATTAGAAGCACGCCTTATCAGGTTTTCACGTACTAATCTAGAGACTTTCTCTCTCTGTGTGATAAGCTGCGCAGCGTTGAATTGTGCAACTACAGCCTTGAGCACCTCATTCACAATGGAAGGAAGCACTCTCTCATCGTAATCCTGACCCAATGAGCGGTAGATAGTAGGTAAGGCACTGATTTCGGGACGGGACAATACTCTACAAGTAATATTGACCATCTGCAGATCCTTGGTACCGGTGAGAGAGGCGATGTTGCGAGGTTTGGCTCTGACATCGTACACAATTGGAGTCTGCAACCAGGGAATAACAAAATGTGTTCCTTCGTTGTAGATGCCTGGCTGCACTCCGTTCAAACGTGAGTAGATAATGGCACGCTGACCTCCGTCAACATTGAACAAAGCAGAGTTGGCGAACACAGCGGCGGCACCTAGCAGGATGATACCTCCTGCTCCAGCAAACAGGCCCATAGGTCCTGGTCCTCTGCGAGGTCCACCTCCGGCTGATTGAGAAACGACCTTCATACGTTTCTGGAAGTCTTTAGCGAGTCTGTCCCAGTTCTGATTGTTCATGGCGGTATGAGATAGAAGACAAAAGGATGAATAGAATTGACGGGAACGAGAGGAGTACTTAGGGACATTGCGGGAGGGTTGTAATTTTATGGCTAATCGAGCAAAAGAGCGCCTTCGCGATTTATGCAGGGTAACTTGAGTGCGTGAAGTTCAGTATAACCTTCTTAAGGCCTTTGAGGGAAATAACCAAAAGACAGACAAGCGTAGCCACTGTAGTAGCTAATTGTCGGAAATAGTATTAGTACCCTAGCACAAGGTCAGTGAATTCCCTTGTGACAAAAAAATTGAGCTTTTGTGTAACAAGACAGTTTCCAGCTAATTTAGTCTCATAATAGTCACGTGCAGATGAGCCAAAACGAACTCCACAAGGCCGCCATGGAAGGCAACACGTTGCTGGCGCGTGGGTTGATAGCCAAGGACAACAGCACAGTGTTTAAAAAGGATGCTGACGGACGTGTTCCATTGCACTGGGCGGTTTCCTTCCAGCATGCGGACATTGTCAAGCTGTTACTTGATCCAGAGAGCGTGTCCGATAGTTCATTAACAGGCGGCAAGACGGTGACAGAGCTGACCAAGGATGATTCAGAGGTGGCCAAAGGTGAAACGTTGGAGTCCAAGCCTACTTCCCGCATCAATGCACCCATTGACATCAATGACTTTGTCGATGAGAGCGGATGGACTCCGTTGCATATTGCCTCTGCAGTGGGCAATAGTGAAATTCTTAAACTACTATTGTCTCATTCGCCCGCTCCAGATGTGAACCAGCCCACAAGTTTGGGAGTCACATGTCTGCACCTCGCTGTATCGAAGAATCACGCCGAGGTTGCTGGCCTCTTGTTGGAGAAAGGCGCCAATGCCAAGATCAGAGACAAGAGAGGACAATTGCCTTTGCATAGGGCTGCCGCGGTTGGTTCGCCTCGATTAGTTGAGCTTTTGGCTAAGCATGCCAGTTTTTTCTTAAATGCTACAGACATTGCTGGATGGACTCCTTTGCACCATGCACTTGCCGAGGGACATGGTGATGTGGCTGTGCAATTGGTGAAGCTGGGGGCGGATGCTAGCTTGCGTGATAGCGAGGGATTAAGGCCTATTGACGTGGCTGTGGATGCGAAGGTAAAGAAATTTTTCGAGATGGGTTGTGAAGCTGAAGGTGTGATTTATGAGTAGGTGCCTACCGCCAGTACGCCAATAGTGGGAGAAACGAAGAGACATGAAACAATGAGCGAGTATTTTACTTTATACTGTGTTATGGTAACTAGCCAGGTACGAGGTAGTAGTCAGAGAGCATAGGATTATGGGTAGGTAGGTTAACATCGAGCCAATTGAGTTGAACATTTGAAGCGGCTTGGGACTCTGATTGGTCACCCGTTGCAGCTTCAACTAGTAGTACCTTGCCTTTTTCCTTGTCGTAGCTGGTCTTAACCGGTTGTCACGTGATGGTGATGTGCTTGTCACGTGACTGATTTTTTTTTTTTTTTTTCTTTTTGCCTTTCCCTGCATGTTTGTAAGCTAGAATGAACACTCTTGATCAATGAAAAGAGTAGAGACGTCAGACTACTCGCAGCATAAGAAGCAGAAGACCGGGATGATTGAACCAACAGAGGTTATCGATAATGTGGACGATCAACCACACCAAGAGCAACAGCAGTTCTTCAAATCAGTTGGACAGGCTGCAGAAGATATAGGGAATGAGTCGCTCTCCGAAGGAGCCGCTGATAACAACAGTGGTGAAAATGGAGATGTCAACGGTTCAACAAACGGTGACTCTAATGAAGTAAGGTTGACAGGTGCCATGGATGCTGCGGGGCACCCTGTGCAAGAGGTGGAGTCTTTGTGCATGAACTGCGGAAAGCAAGGTGTAACCAGACTGCTTTTGACATCTATCCCTTATTTTCGTGAGATTGTGATCATGTCCTTTGAGTGTCCACACTGTGGATTCAAGAACAGTGAGATTCAGCCGGCTGCTTCTATTCAGGAAAAAGGTGCTCGTTATGTGCTGAAAATTGAGAACAAGGAGGACTTCAACAGACAGGTTGTCAAGTCAGAGTCTTGTGTGTGCAAATTTGTTGAGCTAGAGATTGAGATTCCTGCTAAGAGAGGCCAACTTACTAATGTTGAAGGTCTTCTGAGCGAGATGATAGACGATTTGGAGATGGATCAGCCTGCCAGACGGTCTTTACAGCCAGAGATCTACGAAAAGATTGAGCAGTTCATTGCCAAAGTGCGTGCTACGATAAACGGTGAAAATTTACCTCTCACATTTATGCTCGATGACCCCGCTGGAAACTCTTGGATTGAGTACAAGCCAGGAGAGCCTGCCCACAAGTGGGCGGAAGTTGAGTACAACAGAACACCACAGCAAAATGTTCAGCTGGGACTTGTGTCAGCTGATGAGGTGGCTTTAAAGGAGAGGGAAGATCAAGAGAAGATAGCGAAGGAGGCGCAAAGCAAAGAAGACGATCAAGGCACAGCAGGTAACACACGTAAGGATGCTCGCAATCCTTCTGCGACCGGATTTTTCTCTGATCAAACTGATATTGAAAATTTTAACAATGAGGTTCAGACGTTTGAGGCGACATGCCCCTCTTGCTATGCACACTGTGTCACTCACATGAAGGTGGTGAACATCCCACATTTCAAAGATGTCATTTTGATGTCTACTGTGTGTGACAGGTGCGGCTATAAATCGAACGAGGTCAAAACTGGTGGAGAGATTCCCGAGAAAGGCCGTAAGAT
Organism: Wenyingozyma naganishii; assembly: GCA_003706235.2. NCBI lineage: Eukaryota > Fungi > Ascomycota > Pichiomycetes > Pichiales > Pichiaceae > Wenyingozyma > Wenyingozyma naganishii. The sequence continues at coordinate 142,453 of PPKS02000001.1, read as the reverse complement.
CACTTTGGTAGTGGACGACCCCGAAGATTTGACTCGTGACATATTAAAGTCGGAGACCTGTGGACTCGTGGTACCAGAGTTGAACTTGGACCTGATGCCAGGTACCTTAGGAGGCCGCTTTACCACGTTGGAGGGTCTATTGAACCAGGTGCGCGAGGAATTGCATAGTAGAGTTTTTACACAGACATCTGACTCCATGACGGAGGAGGTGAAACAGCGCTGGGAGGGATTCTTTGCTCGTTTGGACGAGGCGATTGCTGGCAAGGTGAAGTTCACTGTAATCATGGAGGACCCACTTGCTGCCTCGTACATACAGAACGTATATGCTCCTGATCCCGATCCGAACATGACAATCGAGGATATTGAAAGGACGCATGAGCAGAACGAGGAGTTGGGATTACTAGATATGAAGGTTTAAGTAAATGTGCTAACATACATACAATGGAAGCAAGGCGGATTATGTTTGACATATAGAAGAGGACACTGTAATTAAGTCACCTATCTAATTTCCTAATATACACACAACTACTGAAATAATTGGAATGCGGTTCAAGAATATCAAGTATATAATGCAAAAGCCTGTTATGTAAATTCTAAGTAGCCCATGACTGATCTATAATTGAAATCGCCAATCTTTATATGCGTTTCCGTCACCTTTTGAAATCAATATCTGTGTATGCGGATCGCGCGAGGGCATCATCTTCTATTTCACTTGCTTTGCCAAACGGATTCAAACTGTTCGATTGAGATACCACTCTGTAGAGCGCCTCGTTGGTAAATGGGTTAGAAGCATCCTGATCAGAATCTTCATCACCATAAAATTGCTCCTCAAAGGGTAAATTTTCTGAGATAGTAGTAGCCAACCCTGGCTCGATCAAAAACTTGTTACGATCCATCTTGTAACGCAACCTAACCAAAACCATTTTGATCACGGACTCAATTTTCTGCTTGCGAATGTGTTTGTTGATCTTCTGAATCAAAGTATACCGCTTAACAAAGTCCTCCAGCGTCAAACAAGTACTGTCTTCAAATCGTGAATAGTATCCGACCTGTTGAATCAGTTCCGTAAACGCAATCTTCGGACCGGCACTCGTCTCCACCATTTTGGTTTGAGCCTCGACTACTAATCTGGCATATCTACGTCTTCTCTCACTCACTTTTTTGAAGTCGACCAAAGCTATTGCCTCATTGAATGCTTTCAAGTCGTACTCAACATCATATGGGTCGTCACTGTTTTTGACAATCCATTTGCGAGTGAGCTCAGGAACAGTGTAGTTCTTACTGTACACTTTGTATGACAAGACTCCGTCTAGCTTGTGCAAAAAACTCTGCAAATGCTTTGGGTCCATCAATCCTGTACCGGCTGGGTCGTACACTTTCCAAGCACGCTTGAACTTTCTCAGTTCTTCCCTTGTCAATAGGGAGTGGGGTCCCTCACGGTGATACACATAGCTGAAGCTGTTAATGACCACGGAAACCAGAATATTGAGGAAGATATACATGGAAAGGATATTCCAGGATATGAAAAGAATATATGCCAACGCCTTGTTGCCACAATCTGTTTCATAATAGTTACCTGCAGTACAATAAGGCGCCTCTATTGCCAGAGAACGCATAATGTAATTCCATCCTTCTCCAAAACTACTTCTGAACAGTAAGATCATCGACTTGGTCACTGTGCGGCAATTAATGTTTCCTGTCGTATACTCACCGAGCCTTGTAAGCCCAAATACCTGGTTCATCGAAATGGAAAAAATCAAAAACATGATTAACCAGGTGTACATGAGTGAGACGAGAGATGGTAGACTAGCAGAGGCAAACTTAAGCAACTGGCTCAGCCTATCCACGAGAGGAATCAAAAGAAAAAGCACACCCACCAGGAACATCTTGTTGATGTTACCGTACACGGTGTCTCTCGAAATAAAGTAAGCAATAATTGAGAGACTAAAGGCCCCCGTAATCACGAAAAATTTGAATATGTTCCATCTGTTAGCAAAGAAAACTCTTAGACCGAGGCAGTATATCTGCATCACCATGTTAATAAGCAGCCCTGCCGTTGACGTGACAAACAGCGCATACCGAATAGAATTGCCGACAGCACTGTCAGGGTAGTACTCGCACAGCAATCCCATTACATGTATCGTAAGAAGTATTGTTATAATTCCATGCCAAAGTGGGCTTTTCTCGATGACAAGATAGTAGCACCGTCTCTGCATGCGGGACATTTCCTCTATGTTTGGAGTTTTGGAGGGGTGGACCTGACTGAGAACTCGCTTTACCTCGTACCAAGCATGCTGCTTATCTGTCAAGTATGCCATACCCGTCTGCACAGAGTAGTTGCTGATTATAATAGACACGAATAGGTTCAAAATGAAAGTGATACTGACAAAAATGTAAATCACCATGTATAACCCATTTCCAGGACTGGCAAAAAAAGCAGCCGGAGTTCCAGTGCCGGTGATGTTCATGAGATTGACAAGCACATCGACCCATCCTTCTAGAGAGATTGTCTCGAACGAAGCAAATAACGCGTGCGAGAAACTGTTGAACTCAATTGGTGGCTGCACATACACGTTTGGGCTAAGCACTTCCCAGTTGAAAACGGTGGCAGAATACTCCAAGACACAGTTCTCTTTACTGGAACTACCGTCGCTGCACTGGCCAAGTTTTCCGGCAAATAGGTTGAGACCCCAGAGGGCAAACGGCATGATAAGAGAAAGAGAAATAAGCGCTGCGGACACCATCTTTTGTGCGGCCGAAAGAACAGCATAATGAAAGGCCTCTTTAGAGAGCCTTGTGATAGTTAGTAGTCTCAGTGCTCTCATGGCTCTCACCTCGGATATGACCGTGTACAAAAACTCGTCATTTTTTATCTCGGCTATCAAGGAGACCCAAAAAGATATTAGCACGATACAATCAACATGGTCCCATACAGATTTGAGGTACGCGTTAGGTGTAAAGAGAAAACCATCTGCGATTATCTTCACAAGAAACTCCGTAGTGAAAATGAGAGTGAATACCAAGTCGCTATAAGTGCCCCAATTCATCGTGGAAGGGTACCAGTCACTTTCTCTGCGGTAGATGGGTGTGCTGTAGCATGCAATAATAACTACAGCAACAGAGGCGAGGAACATGATGACAACAAATATATCCTTCAAGATCGGTATTGGCTGTGACCCTTGGAGCCTTTTTCCATAAGCCACCGGCACAATCTTTTGGCACAGATTCCTGAGCGTGTGGTCCGGGTGAAAAATGTAAAGCGAGGTGTTGTACATCGGATGCTGTTCAAGATACTTTAATTTACGCTCCTCTTTCGTCAGCGTCTCTCTATCATCCTCTGTGAGATCTCCGCTATCTTTATCCAAAAGTGTAGAAAACTCAATCGTATCTCCTCTTTTGCCAGAAGCGTCGTTAGGGCTGTCAGGCTTCGTGGGCGTGGAAGCCGAGGTAGAGGAAGGCACAATGTCTTTGCGAGCGATGACACTCGGAAATAGAGAGAAAAATCCTTCATTTGAGCTTAGAGATGGGTAATTTGTGCCATGCATGTGTACTAGCCTGTCTATTCGCAGATCTACGTACAGCTCTTTTAAAGTAGTGTAGATGGGAGAAAAAAAAGTGTTTTCCTTCAACCGTTCCAGAATGATACGCTTCGTATTCGTGTTCTCTGGAGGCGGCGCAAAATCCGAGATGTCTTTGTTACCGTCTGACTGGTTGACCAGCGTCTTGAGTTGCTCCATCATTACTGCAGTAGACACGTTATTTCTGTTGGTCTTCGTCAAGCGGCTACGGAAGCTCTCTAGGATGCCCATGTGAGGGTCCTCTGTCTCCAGGGATTGGAGCAATTTATTGTAGAACTGCTTGATCTGCTCACGCTTCTTTTCGGCCTCGGATTTATCTAAATTGCCAGTGATGATACCAATGAAGATGTTCAGCATAATTGTGTTAGAAAGAAGAAACCACGTGATGAGATAAATGGCATAGCACATTCTGCTAAATGTGTTTTTTCCGTATTGCTGGGTCACATACAAGATGCTCGACCAGTTTTCTGTAGAAGTAACGGTGTATAACGAAAGCATAGCATTCGGTAAAGTGTTCATTATCAGCTGGTTGCCGTTGTCGTACTCCTCAATGGGAACCACCCCTTCAAACAGCCTCGCCGCTATTAAACCGAAGAGGTAGACCGCAAGTACGAAAAAAGCAGACAAATCGACGAATGGCTTGAGATTTTTGAACACAGAAAACCAGGCTTCTTTGAGAAAGTTTATCATTGTAACCACCCTATAGAACCGGGCAATCTGGAATACAGTCAGCCACCTATAAGTGGTGGAACAGTTACTGTAAATAGGGGGGATCACAATGATAGACGTGATCACCGCTAACGTCAAATCTATTACGTTCTCTAATGAATAAAAAAACACTTTGAAACTTCGTGGGGCAAAAAAGGACAACCTCAAGAGAATTTCAGCAAACAAAATTATTGTGATCACACACTCTGCACGGTAAACATGGAACAGAGAATCTTCCGAAGACTCTGAAGTCTTGCAGGCCTCAAGAACAAAGCCTGATAAAATTATGGCAACGAAAATAAATCTAAATTTGCGGTAGTGTTGGCAATATTTTGAATTTTTCACGTACTCTGTGTAGGTGTCCATCTTTTCTTTTGAGATGATGGCCCAAGAGGCATGGCTTCTTGGGGATTTCCCTTTCTTACTTATCCTCTTAAGATTTTCTGAATTAGTTTTATAAGAGTTGATGACCACAGCGACAATCAAACTAATGAGCCACACATAAAGGATAAAGATGGCAGCAATGTAGTATATTGACGCTGCCATGCTATCGCTATCCATAGTATAGTACATGATGTCTGAGAATGTATTTGCACTGATTATAACGAATACCATCTCCATGGAATAGAAGATATTGTCGAAACCAATAGTGCCTCCGTAGGGATTTTCTGTGAGGACGCATTTTGAGTTCACAGGGCATGTGTAACCCTTTATGCGGCCATCGTTGCTACCATCAGAAAATAAATAAGGCATCCTCTCACCTGTTGGGGAGAGATAGCTGCCGCAAAACTGAAATTCGTTCGTGTAAGTCTCCGTGAGATTAGCTGGATTGGTCCAGACGCAATGTCTCCGCAGCGAGGTCTTGAATGACTGTACACCAATAATGGCAAACAGCACCCAAAAGGAAAGCAACAGAAGAGAAACCGTACGCATTTCCAGGGCTGTCCTCTTGAGAGATTTTAGGATGAGTCGCGTACCTGGAGAGATATTGAGTAGACGCAATATCTTGAAACACATAAGTGATCTGAACAGTAGTACGTTTTTTTTGAGATCTTGATGTCCAATAGAGAAATAGAATGAGATCCAAAATGACAAAATGGCAACAAAATCTACACGATTCCAGCCGCTCTTAAGATAAGCTCTTGTAAACTTTGGGTGCCTATGCTGCTTTGCGGTGCGAGTCTGGAGCTTATTAGTAGTGGGGGTGTCATCGCTGTCGCTATCGGTCAACATTTCCATACCCTTGCGCTTCGCTCTATTGATCTTGTAACCCCTTATAGTTGTCTTTGTAAAACCATGCAGCTTTCTATAATAGTTTTTTATTATAGTTTCATGCTTCTCAAGCTTCAGCTCCTCGAACGCCTGACTGTCGTCGTAGAGGCCAAAAGCCACTATCTTCAACACCATTTCCACCGTAAACACAATGTATATCGCGAAAATAGACCAGTCTACCCAAGTGTATTTTCGGTTGTAAACGTACCCACGAACGCTTGTCCATTGCTGGTAGGTCACCAGGACCACCACTACCAGTAGAAGAAGAACAATGATCTGTCCAAAAAGAACGTTTGATACCCGCTCGTAGCAGCGCCTTCTGAAAGGGTGATCGGGCGGGAACAGCTTGAGCGATTTACCATACAACTTTTGAGGTCTTCTGCGGCGTTCTAGAGAAGAAACACTGACCCTGGAAGTACGTGAGGAGGTTCTTCCAAGTGATTGGGCGCTTGAATGATTGGAAACACCACTTTTAGAGCGAGATCGAGTAAGTGATTGAGAGCTTGAGCGCGAATAGGTACTAGAGCGGGAGTGTGACCGTGAGCTTGACCGAGATCTAGTACTCGATAAGGAGCGTGACCTTCTACGAGAAGGGTGAGTTTGCGAAGGAGCAGAAAGATAGCTCTGGCCGTCCCCACTCATGCGAGCTTCACTGCGGGAAACTTCAGGCGGAAATTCCAGCTCGCTACTGGGATGATTTATCATGGGGACAGTGAGCGTATCGGGTGCCGCATGTTGTTCGATTTCTGCATTTGTACCGTCAACAGCATCACTGTCGAAAGAATGTCGCACAAATGAGTTATTTGTGCCAAGATAATCGCTGTCATTTCGATCGCTGAGGTCATCGTCATCGGATTCTCCAGCCTCTACATCAGACTCATCTCTCTCGATAAGGTCCTCATTGACTAGTTCATCGTCGTCTTCCTCTTCATCATCCGACAGCTCATTAGCATTCACTTTACTACTGAAGTTGCGAAACACAGAAGTGAATTGGATAGCTGGCGATATGTGAGAGGATTTCCCCGTTGGCTTTTTAGGTGAAATGTTTGTGTGTGGCACTCGCAATCCTAACTCCAAATCATTTTCGGAAAGAAGAGACGGGCCGCCCAACGCCATATCTGACATTTCGATGTCATCTGTGTACTCGTTTTGCCCCGGACCTAACTGTGACGCGGAATTTATACGGATTATAGGCTGACCTATGTTGGAGTGTTCAGCAGAGCTTACAGACGGAGAGCCAGTGGCAGATACCTTCTCATCCGGCATCCAAAGCCCATCTATGTTTCCAGACTCCCCACTCCCACCTAGTGCAACGTTTAGTCCGTCGGTTAGTTGCTCAAGCAGGTCTTCCTTTGACATTGCAGCCGAGGTGGTTGAGATAGGTGATCTAGGCGACTTCAGTCTTGCATCATTTGAAGACGACGAGCCAGGTTGTACATGGGACTGATGAAAAAGCGAGCTCGCACCTATCACTGGGCTATCAGTCTGGAAGTTTTTTTGTAGTCTGGAGCTTGTTAGGTCTATAGGTCCTTGTGAATAGGGAATTTGTAGAGTAAGGGACTTCTTAGGATTAGGGGTGCGAGCGTTGGGGGTATTGGAACTGGTGAGGTCGGCACGTATTCGCATTGAAGCGGTATGGTCTTTAAACGGATTAGCTCCATCGAAAGAGCCCGACTCAAAATCAAAGCTGGAACTCTCACTCGACATTATAAAGCCGGCATATAATGGGAGAAATAGGTAACTCTCTTTTCCTGTTATCTTCAAGATCTTAAATTCCCCTGTGAACGTGCATACAAAATAAAAATAGGTGCGATGCAAGCAGGGCTTATAATTTTACATCCGTGCACCGCTACTGATGGCGCACAAAAAAGTGAAAAATTCAATGCCAGGGAAATCTAGGACGGGGAGAGGCTCAACAAGGCTGTTAAAAGTGTTTGTCAGCTTTCATACTGATCAGACGTCATTAGCAAATCGAGCAGATTCTATAGAACCATTGAGAATCACTTAATCAAAGTATACAAAAATAACAATGTTTGGGCCTTTCAAATCTACTCTTGTGGCCCTCGGAGGTCTTTTATGGTAAGTATCCGCTGCCTTCTGCTGCCCCACCGAACCTTTTAAGTCACGCAAGACACTAACAAGCATAGGAAAAAACCATACAGAATGTCACGTTTTCAGAAGTTCCGTCTGCGTAAGAGAATGCAACTCGTGGACGCCAACATAGAGAACCTGTACCAGGGGCTGGTGCAGAATCAGATGACTTCGAGGAGAATCGAGCACCTGATGTTCAACTTCCCTAAAGAAAACCAGATGGAGCCAAAAGACAAGTACACAGTGTTTAACAAGACGTCAAAGAACTACAGAAAGGGCGTGCATCTTGTGCCCAAGTGGACTAAAAAGAGTCACAGAAACAATCCAGAGTACTTCTAGATGACTCTGGGAATGTGTATACCTGCTTGCGCATAGTTACCTGTACATAAATATTTACTGAAATGATAGAGGAATGTCGATTAGTTGTTTAATTTGATGATATTCAACCTGTTTGCCCTTAACTAATCACGTCGAGGCTGTAACATTTTGATGGTGCAAGCATGCTATTCCTGATGGGTTCAATAAATGGGCCAAGAGCCATCAGACTGCACTATTACAAATACAATATGCTCTACTGGACGTTATGGTACTTCACCGTGCAGAATCGCTTTAATTATTCGCTATTTTACATATGTTACTCATCATGCTTAAATATCCATGGCATCAAATCCTCATATATTATCCCAAATGTAATTGGATATAAAATAATCCGTATACTGCTTGTCCAAGTTCAGTATCTTTGTCGTAACCTGCTCCTTGTTGACTATCATGATCTGGGCCGTCTCAGGATTCACTTTTACACCGGAGTTCTCATACAGCCGCAGCTTGATCAGCGTGTAGCTGTCATTTTTCTGGTTCGTCGCGGGCTTAACCCTGTAGTTTCTTGAGATCTCATCCAATTGCTTGCTTAGTTGTTCAATATTATGCATAGTTGTTGTCAGACTGAGGCTGTACCTGTTTGATTGGATCTCTAGCTCGGTCAACTCCGTAGCTATTTTAAACATCTCGGACTCCAAAGTGGCTAGATTTTCTCGTATCTTCACCGCTGTGTTCGAATGCGCAAGCGACTCTATGCGATCATCAAGCGCCTTGATTCTAGACTCCAGTTCGGCAATCTCGTCTAATTGGACTTTCTCATAGCTTGTTTTGATTCTGTCTATTTTATCTATCTGCTCGTTTATGTGATCGAGAGACTGCAAGTCGGCATGTATGTTGAAGCCTAGGCGCGTAGAACGTACCAGCTCGGCCAATGTATCTTCAGCCATGATGTTCGTTCACTACTATACTACTGTGTCTAACTAGCGCTACTTAGAAATTCTCGCTTGAGCTTATCAAAACACAGAAAAAAACAATAATTTTGCTGCCCTGCATTTAATTTGGAAGTTCGCAGAGCTTAAAAATTGCATGTCTCGCTTCTAAGAAAAATTGCCCTCTCTTTAGCTGATTAACGGGATCTTGCGCTTATCTCATTGAATATATCACGCTCATACGATGGACCGGAAAAGAGTAGAGGGGCTTCCAGTGTGGATGCTGACGCCCAAAGAGGAGAAGGAGGTATTCGAGAACTGGCGTGTCAATACATGGAAAAAGTGTGATGATCAAGTCAAAGGTGAGTCTCTAAATGTGAGCTGTTAAACTGTGGCAGCTGCTCGCTTCCATGATCTTGCAACCGATACTAATATAATACAGCATTCACACATTGTGAACAACTGGCAGGCTACGGAGTGTGGTTCAAGTGCAGAAGTGAGAGTAAGGCAATGCGTGATTGCATCAGAACAAGACAAGATCAAAAATACGTGGACGAGGAAAGAGACATGTATATCTCTAAGAAAATCGAGTTCCAGAAGGAAAAAGAAAGGCTAGAAATGGAAAAGGAAAAGCAAAAGCAGATCGAGAAGCAGCAAAGGAGCAAGTGGAAGTTTTGGTAGAAGTGTGGCAAGCTAGTCATGGGTCGATGCACGACTATGGCAGCAGAATTACACAACCCACTGACTCACTTAGTTAACCTTTTCCACAGTCATTAGTATATCACGCACCGTAACGCACCACCTGCATCCGTGTAAATATTAGTAAGATTAATAGATAAATCAAATCTCCCCTCATTTTGAAGTATATAAATAGGGCGATGATTGTCTACTGGTTGTATAACTCTTTGACTATTGATTGATATACTATAATCGCCACATACTACTAATCATAATGTCGTTTTTAGACCGCTGGTTATACCAAAAATCAACCACTCGTCACCACAGCAATGTGCTGCCTAACATGGGCACAACTTACTCGCCAAAAACAATGGGCTCGACGGGAGTTTACCCTAATTACAAGAACACAAAGGTTATGGAAACAACTCCTAACCTTAAGAATGTGCCTTACCAGTACTTTCTAGAAAAGGATGCTAAGGATGGTACAGAGCACGTGGTTGTTGTGCCAAAGCAACCAGACGCTGAAGCACCTGCCACCCTTAATACTACAGGAATGAACCTGTCTGGCAGAAGACGGTCTTCAGTCGCATCTGAAGAAATGGAGCGTAAGGGCTCTGTCAGCAGCGTCGAGAGTTAGCCTCGCCGGAAAGGTATCGCGTATTAGCCCAGGTTGGCAATAAGATTACGTTGAGAGCATCATTTAAGACACATAATTAAGTCATACATAGTAATGGTTTGGGTGGGAACACATTGACAATAAATCAAATGTGAAAGTTTAATTCTAAAGTGGGAAATTGCGGTCACTACATACGTCATTGCTCGCAGCTTATTCTCCGCCCTGTGTTTACATTTGCGTTGAGGGGCGCTGCAAATCAGGTCTAGGGCGTAGTGGCATGTGGCTGCAAGCCAATCTGTTTCTAGATCTCTTAATGATGAGTCGATATTGGAAGCGAAGGTCTGCGGAGATATGACTGATAACAAGATCACTTTATAGTAACTTATTGCTTTATCTTATATGCAAGCTGCAGGCGCAGGAGAAGTTGCATTATCAATAGTAAAATAATTTTGACACAATAAGAGTAGCCGAATGTATTGTATCTAGTGTTATCTATCGAAGTATACGATTATGGCTTGAGCCAGAAGACCGTCCAGTCTCTTCGACGTCAAATTCCTCGCACCTAATGACTAATTATGTTACAAATTTGAGAGAGTTGCTATGCACACTACAATGTCGAAGCATTAGTACGCCACTCAACTCTTGGATTGGCCCATTTCTCGTAGACACAGCCATCGAAAAATGTGGGTTAGCTCAGTTATGGCACACACCTATCCCTACACTGTAAAGGTTTAACGGGCCTACGTGTTGTGCACTCGACCACTTTTTAATGAGAGCTATTGTTTTCAATTGAGCGTTGCCGGTTCCACCAAAGAAGAGTATCTTGCAATAGCGCAATGCTAGTGGCCATCAGTATTTACGTCCACGGCCTCGCAAGGCATAGCATGTCACCCTCTGACACCATTCCCTGCCATTTAGTAGCCTACTTCTCCGTTTACCTATTAGGCTAGTCTCTCTCGTAGGCCAGGGTCCACCTCACACCTCTACAAATTTTTCGTTTTCCTTGACTCACCTATTTATACATTTTTTTTTCAGACCTCCCACCTTCACGAAACACTGAACTCACACTCACCTTTACTACTCCCTTATAACACCATCGGCTTCACCCTTTCTCTTTCGTTTATTCACTACCCATGGCTGAAGAAGAATCACAGTCTTTCTCGTTTCCCCGCGAGGAGAAGAAAATTCTGGAGTACTGGGACGAGATCAAAGCATTTGAAACCTCTCTAGAACTAACCAAAGACAAGCCCCAGTTTGCCTTTTACGATGGTCCACCATTTGCCACGGGAACTCCGCACTATGGACATATTCTAGCCTCGACCATTAAAGATATTGTCCCCCGTTATGCCACGATGAACGGGCATTTTGTCGAAAGACGTTTTGGCTGGGACACACATGGTTTGCCCGTTGAGCACGAGATTGACAAGAAGCTGGGCATTACAGGTAAAGAAGATGTCATGAAGATGGGTATCGACAAATACAATGCCGAGTGCCGTGCAATTGTAATGACTTATGCTGATGAATGGAGAAAAACAATTGGTAGATTAGGACGCTGGATTGATTTCGACAATGACTACAAGACCCTGTATCCGGAATTTATGGAGTCTGTGTGGTGGGTTTTCAAGCAGTTATTCGAGAAGGAAGCTGTGTACAAGGGTTTGAGAGTGATGCCTTACTCTACTGGTGTGACCACTGCTTTGTCTAACTTTGAGGCTCAGTTGAACTACAAAGATGTCAACGACCCATGTGTCACTGTAGGCTTTGAGCTTGTCAGCGAACCCAACACCTTCTTAGTTGCATGGACGACCACGCCTTGGACCTTGCCCTCGAACCTGGCTCTGTGTGTCAACCCAGAATTTGATTATGCAAGAATTTTGGACGAAAAGACTGGCCGCACTTATGTTATGCTCGAGAAGCTCATAAAAACTCTGTACAAGAAACCTGCCAGTGAAAAGTACAAGATCGTCGGCCATGTGAAGGGCTCTGACTTGCAGGGACTTGAGTACAAGCCTCTCTTCAACTTCTTTGAGGAGGAATTCAAGGGTTACGGCTTCAAGGTCGTCACTGACACCTACGTCACCGATGACTCCGGTACCGGTATTGTCCACCAGGCCCCAGCCTTTGGTGAGGTCGATTATGAAACTTGTGTTAAGTATGGAATTGTGTCCGAGAAGCGTGAGCCTCCAAACCCTGTTGATGACAACGGTAAGTTCGTGGCCCCTGTAACCAACTGGGAGGGTGTTTACGTCAAAGATGCGGACCAGAAAATCATCAAGCACCTGACGGAGACCGGCAACATGTTGCTTGCCTCGCAGATTAGACATAGTTACCCCTTCTGCTGGCGTTCTGATACCCCACTGATTTACAGAACTGTGCCTTCCTGGTTCGTCAGAGTCAAGGAGATTGTGCCTCAGATGCTTGAAAATGTTGAGCGGACAAAGTGGGTTCCTGCTAACATCAAGGATGGTCGTTTCTCAAACTGGATTGCTAACGCTAGGGACTGGAACGTTTCCAGAAATAGATACTGGGGTACTCCTATCCCACTATGGTGTTCCGATGACTTTGAGGAGATTGTGTGTGTTGGTTCCATTGAGGAGCTGAGGCAGCTTTCTGGCGACAGCACTATTTCAGATATCCACAGGGACAAGATTGATCATATCACTATTCCTTCAAAGCAGGGCAAAGGCCAGCTGAGACGTATTGAGGACGTTTTCGACTGTTGGTTTGAGTCTGGTTCAATGCCTTATGCCTCAAAGCATTACCCCTTCGAGAGAAAGGACTCGTTTCATGATGCGTTCCCTGCCAATTTTATCTCAGAAGGTCTTGACCAAACCAGAGGATGGTTTTACACTCTTACTGTGTTAGGTACTCACTTGTTCAACACTGCTCCTTATCAGAACGTTATTGTCTCTGGAATTGTGCTTGCCAGTGACGGAAAGAAAATGTCTAAGCGTTTGAAGAATTATCCAGATCCCGGTATCGTGTTAGAGAAGTACGGTGCTGATGCACTGAGACTTTACTTGATTAACTCCCCTGTATTGAGGGCTGAGACATTGAAGTTCAAGGAAGAAGGTGTGAAGGAAGTTGTTTCGAAGGTGTTATTACCTTGGTGGAACTCGTACAAGTTCCTTGATGGCCAGGTTGCCTTGCTCAAGAAATTACACGACATTGACTATAAGTGGAACCCTAATGTAAGATCAGAAAACGTGATGGACAGGTGGCTCTTAGCCTCGATCCAGTCTCTTATCAAGTTCATTCACACAGAGATGGCGGAGTACAGACTATACACGGTTGTCCCAAGATTATTGAACCTGATTGACGACCTGACGAACTGGTACATTCGGTTCAACAGAAGAAGACTGAAGGGTGAGAACGGTGTTGATGACTGTCTTAAAGCTCTAAACACTTTAACAGAGGCCTTATTTACCCTGGTCAGGGCCATGGCTCCATTTACTCCTTTCTTGGCCGACACGATCTACCTACGCATGAGACCTTTGTTCACCGAAGATGTCTTGAAATCCTTTGGTGAAAACTTTGACTCGGTCCACTACCTGGCATACCCTACTGTCAAGGAGGAGCTGTTTGATGAGAAGATTGAACTGGCTGTATCGCGCATGCAAAAGGTTATTGATTTGGGAAGAAACATCAGAGAAAAGAAGACTATATCTTTGAAGACTCCTTTGAAGACTCTGGTTATCTTACACTCTGACAAGGGCTACTTGGCCGATATTGCTTCTCTCGAGAACTACATTGTTGAGGAGCTTAACGTAAGAGACGTTATTATCACTTCTGACGAGGCAAAATATGGTGTCGAGTACAAGGCCGTCGCTGACTGGCCGGTGTTGGGTAAGAAGCTGAAGAAAGACGCCAAGATGGTAAAGGATGCTTTGCCTAAGGTGACTTCCGGCGAGGTGCAAGAGTTCCTGAAGTCCGGCAAGATCACTGTGGCCGACATTGATCTTGTTGCAGAGGACTTGAGTGTGCAGAGAGGTCTGCCAGAGAGCAAGACAGCTGAGGGACAGGAGGCACGTTCCGAGGGTGACGTTTTGATCATACTGGACATTAATGTGTACCCTGAGCTTAAGACTGAGGGTGTTGCCAGAGAGCTCGTGAACAGAATTCAGAGACTGAGAAAGAAGGTGAACTTGCAGCAGACAGACGATGTACTCGTTCAGTATGAAATCAAGAAAGACACTGTTGGGCTGGTTGATGCTATCAAAGATCACGCTGAGATGCTTGAGAAGACATGCAGAAGGCCACTGGAGCAGAGGGCTGAAAGTGAGAAAGAGGTATTGGCTGATGAGGAGTTTAGCATTGGAGAGACAGTGTTGAGCTTGAGGCTGCTGAAGCTGTAACTGAGTGAAGCTGATAGTTTCCATCTATGAGCGACTCGCATTAGATTAATTTCCGAACTTAGTTTGCTCATAACCAGCTTATAGTACATATGTAAATTTTATATAGTAAAGCATTGCGTCAATTGCTTGACGCGGTGGTAGATATAGGCATTGGCAGCGTTTGACCTACGGTATAGCTGCATTCGTTGCGCGGCAGTTTACAGGTTTAGTATAGTCAAACTAGGAATGCGTACATTGTACTAGTGGACAGAGAAATTACACAAGTTATTCCACCAATATCTCACCACACACCTGACAAGAAAGTCCAGCAATGCTATCTGCCAAAGAGCCACTACTACTGTTCAACTACCGCAATAGATACGGGTACAGACTCGGCTACCGCGCAACTTTGAATTCACCGCGAAAATCGAAATGTATTTTCACCACCGTTTTCCTCATGCGTTACCCGCAAGATCAACAGTTCGCTTCTTTCCTCTATATTTCACTTCACGTTTTGTACTTCCTACCAGGAGCACTATCGATTTCTGTTGATCTTCAAATGTCCAACTTATTTCAGAACAACAGGCTTGGAGGTGGGCTTGGGACGTTTGGCGGCAGCCAACTTGGACAGCTGAGCCGGTTGAGTCCCGGCCAAGCAGGCAGTTCTCCTGCTGGCTCGACTGCAGGCACAAGTACCAGCGCAGGTACCTTGCAAGATTTACAGGCAGATATTCAAGTCCCTAACTCTCCTGAGGATAGTATTTCAGATATATCGTTCAGCCCACAAGCAGAATTTTTGTCTGTCTCTTCCTGGGACAAAAAGGTGCGCATCTACGAAGTGAGCACAGCGACGGGGCAAGTACAAGGCAGAGCTTTATACGAACACCAGGCACCAGTGTTGTCAACACGCTGGTCCAACGATGGCACGAAAGTCATCAGCGGAGGAGTAGACAAAGAGGTCAAGCTGTTTGACTTGGCTTCCCAACAGACACAGACAATTGGACAGCACGACGATACCGTGCGTATTGTACGCCACGTGCAATGTGGGCCTTCTAATCAGCCAGTAGTGGTGAGTGGGTCTTGGGACAAAACGCTGCGTTACTGGGATATGCGTCAGCCGAATGCTGTCGCGACAATTCAGTTGGCAGAGAGAGTTTACGGAATGGATGCTGCTGCCAAGTTGCTTGTGGTGGCTACTGCTCAGAAGCATCTATATGTTGTGAATCTGGACAACCCAGGTTCTGTGTTCAAAGAGGTGACTTCCCCCTTAAAGTACCAAACACGTACTGTGGCGTGTAATCCGGATGCTAATTGTTTTGCAGTAGGTTCAGTCGAGGGAAGGTGTGCTATACAGTATGTGAACGAGCAGGAGCAGACAAAGCAGGGCTTTTCGTTCAAGTGTCAGCGTGAGCAGAAGCCACAGGCTAAGGAGGTACTGGTACACGCTGTCAACTCAATTTTGTTTCACCCAATATACGGTACGTTTACCACGGCAGGGTCGGATGGAACTTTTAGTTTCTGGGATAAAGATGCTAGGCACAGGCTCAAGGGTTACCCTTCGTTGAACGCAACGATTCCCGCAACGGCATTCAACAGAGACGGGTCTGTTTTTGCATATGCGTTAGCTTATGACTGGAGTAAGGGGCACGAATACAACAGGCAAGACTACCCTAACGTGGTAAAGCTGCATGGAGTTAAAGAGGAGGAAGTAAAGCCCAGGAAGAAGCGCTAGCGGCTGATTGAACAACGTTGGAAGCTTGCTTGTTACATGTACATCAAGCGGATACTTATTAATTTTAGGCCAATGTCGGCTGTTTGTAGCGCGCTTATTGAATGGGAGCCGTCAGTGTTCCTAGTCGAGGTTAACATATGGTGCAAGTATGTATCGCCGACATCACTGAGCAGATGTGGAGTTGAATGTACGCAAACTATGTATAAATTATCATCGTGATTTAGTCGTCAATTGAAATTGTAGATTTTGACAGGGCCATATGAGCCCAGCCTGGCATAAAACCATGGTTCTAGTACTATAAGTGCTCTCCTAAAAAAACTCAAATACTTCATGTTCTCAAAGCAGATAGCATGCTGTCATCAAATGTAGGCGGATCACGCAATAAAAATTATATTATCAAGACTAAACAGCAACGTAGAATGCATAAATATACATGGGATAGGTTCATCGATGCAAAAACATAATTCAATGGCGGAGCGCAGGCAAAACATATCCCTAAAAGAATCTTGTCGCCTTTAATTAGTAAGTTCCCGCAAGCACAGATTTCCCAAAGCATCCAAATACTGCGCGTCCCAGTGTCATATACTGACATAAATTAGTACTGTATTCACCGAAGCTCGCTGAAGTGAATCACAAATTAGTCAGCAGTTGATAGCCAGCACTGGTCGACTGTTTATAGAAAACAGTGATAGCAGCGACTGCAATTTTTAACACTAAAAAAATCCCCATATCTACAGACTTCACAGAATTCCTCACTACATAATTCAGACATCACCCGTCTCAACGGACTCTCCCCAGTTGAACACCTCTTGCAAGCCCAAGTTATCACTCGTACCATCGCCCGCATCACCTCCCGTCAATATAGAGTCAAAATCAAATAGGTCGCTTTCGTGGGAACCGGGGACTGCATGATTGAAATCTTGGTAGAATGAACGGTCGGTATTGTCTGTGCTAGGCGCAGCTGAAGAAGCGGTGTTGCCACTTGGGGCGCCGCGGCCAGATGAGGCCGAACCTGACCCACCAGGAACAGTGGAAACAGCAGACGCAGGTGCAGATACACCATTATCTGCACCCTTGCTAGTCAGTGTTTGAGGAGAAGAGATGCGGTGCGATGCTCCAGCCTTCGGCTCCACAACATCTCCTTCTTCTTCCTTGATCGTCGGCGTTGCCGAACCAGCGGCTATTGGAGCCGTAGCTGAGCGCCTAAGCGCACGTTTTGCAGAAAGCTGGGATGCCTGTGACACTTGTGGACTATTACCGTTGGCCAATCCATTAGTCATGCCGTTAACATTCATACCGTTGGCTCCATTGGCAGGAGTCTGTACAGTGCTACCGGGAACTATGCTGCTAGGCGTAGCTTTAGCTTCCGCTTGCTGTGGCGTAAACTGGTTGTTCGCAGGCGTCATTGGAGTTGCAGGCACCGAATTCGAGCCAGCAGGTAAAGAGTTCTTGCGAGGTTTACGTCCCGCTTTCTTCTTCGGAGCTGTGGCCGTCACGGGCGATGAAGAAGGCGGTGTTTTGCCCAGTGCAGTCGTGGGAGACGGCATATTCGGCCTCTGTTGCATTATAAGAGTTGCAGCATTGTGTATGGCACCAGCCGGGAGCTGTGTATTTTGTTGTTGTTGTTGCTGCTGGAGCACGTTGTACTCCACAAACTGGGGATTCCCGTGCCCTGCATGAAACTGTAGCTCACCAGAGTTGGAGTTAGCGTTCGAACTATCAGCATCACGATCAACGCTGCCGTTGCCGTTGCGGTGCACATCTAAGCGCTTCCGGTTCTCGCTCTCCATCAGCCTCAACTGTTTCTCGTAGTCCTTTATAGCAATGTCTGTTGTCCTGCTACTTTTCCCGCTGTTGCCATTATTGTTAGTGTTGGAGCTGTTAGCACTGCTATTATTACTGGTAGAGCCGGCACCAAATGGGCCGTAGCCATTTATGTTATTGTTGCTGCCTCGCACAACTTCGGCTTTCTGGCTGCCAAGCGATTCCATCATCTCATTTGTCATCCCCATTGGCATAGTATGAGGATGAGCAGCCTGTGATTGTGCTGCTTGGGCCTGCGGCTGAAAGTTCGGCACCACAAACTGGTTAAATTGCTGGTTCTGTAGATGCGGCTGCAGTTGCCCGTTGGGATACACCGCATACTGCGGTACACTAAATTGTGACGGCACCATCATGCCTTGCATTGCCTGAATACCTTGGACTCCTTGAACTTGCATTTGCATTCCTTGCACCTGCGACATGCCTACCGGAGGCGAGCCTTGCATTGCCATGGGCGTTGCATGGGCAGTACTAGTGACGCTCGTACCATTAACATTAGCGTTGACACTGTTGGCAGCGCTCACGTTGCTTGGCGACTGACCAGTTAGGCGCTGACGCTTGTTTGGTGAGTGGCCTTGCGACATAATTTGTTGTCCTTGACCTGCCTGCAATTGCTGAGCTTGTTGAGCTTGAGCTTGAGCTTGCAGTTGTTGTTGCTGCTGTTGTTGTTGTTTCTGTTTCTGTGGCTGTTGCACCATATTCTGTGCCAACGGCTGTTGCTGCTGCTGCTGCTGTTGTTTCTGTTGTTGCTGTTGTTGCTGTTGTTGCTGTTGTTGCTGTTGTTGCTGTTGTTGCTGTTGCTGTTGTCCCCTTCGGTGAGCCTGCATCTGTGCCTGGGCTTGCGCCTGGGCTTGTGCTTGTATAGCGGCCTGCATCTGCTGGTGGCTCAGCGTGCTCATTTGCGCTTGTACCACGGACTGCTGGTTTCCGGGGGTCACAACGGTGGGCTGTACTTGATTAGGTTGTCCCATCTGATTAGGGTAGCGTGGACTTATCGCACCAGGAGTTCCATTGGGCCCAAGACGAGCAGCCACATTCGGTTGGGTGCTTGAGACTTCAACACTAGTACGTCGTTCAAGAGATTGCGGCTGGGATTGAGGCTGATTTTGTTGTTGTTGCTGTTGCCCACGTGGTTGCTGGTTTAAGACGCCCATTCCTTGCGCAGCACTCGCAGCGATGTTCGTCGACCCAACCGTCCCAACCATTTGAGCTACTGCAGCAGCCTGGTGGTTCATCAAGTGATCCTGGCGCTGCTTCAAAGTGATGTACTGGTAATAATGCGATGCATGGCTAGAGCCTCCGCGCTGCGTGCGTGCGTTAAAGACGTCCCAAAATATCTGCCACCACTCGTAAAGAAAGCCTTGAGGAGCGTCCATTGTCATGTACGAAGCAGGTAGATCCTTCGGATCAATCGGAGAATCCAGGTCCCCGTAGGTGTGGTGGTTTTTGGTTGGGTTCTTAAACTGATTTTTGCCCTTATTTTGTCTATTTTGGGCTTGGCTTTTCGTCTGGCCCTGGCTCCCTTCTTCATCTGAACTTGAGCTTGCATCGCTCACGCCAAACAAAGGAAGTTTGGACTCGCGATAGAAGAGGCTGGCTGTGTGCGTAAACCCTGACTTGAGCAAAAAATCGTAAACGTATGCGTTGAGTAGCTCTTTCGAGTTCACCGCGGACGCATCTGCCACTGTGGGACCATTAAACTTGGGCATTCCATTAACTCCATTGCCATTAGATGAGCTCGATGCGTTTGTCTCGTTCATATTAGGAAGATTAGATGTAGAGGTATCAGCGCTCGGGTAGTTAGATTGGTGGTTCTGGCTCGTCTGCTTCGATTGAGGTTTTTGCGGGCCAGCTGTGTAAGACTGGGAGTCGTTGCTACCCTTCCCGCTCTTATTGTTCTTCAAGCTATCATCGGTTGTACCAGCCACATTATCTGTCTCGTTCATGCTGAGATTTTTGTGGATGAGCAAGAGTGTGCTCGATAGATGCGTTTGGCTATCTACGGAATGTGCGTACTCCCGGTAAATGAGCAATCAGCGTTATATCAATAACAAAGTGCTCAAACAGATGTATTATCCTTAGAACAGCACTTTCTGTAGCGAAGTGTGGACCTTATTATCACCCTTGAAGTGTGTGTCTCGGGCTGTAAATTAGATAAACAACGACAGTGCTACCTTAACACCACTATCAACACTTAACCACTTCTGCTTCACACGCTAGCAATAAAACAAACAATCTTCTAAACTGGACTCACGGTGATTACACCAATAAGTATATTACGACTGTGGCTGCCCTAGTTGGGATTGTTTATTGGGTGAAGCGTTTGGCGGTGTGTAACTGTGTCTAACTGTGGAATAAGGCGTTCTATGTGCTCGGTATTGCTGCCTCTCACTGGTTTCGGTAGCTATGACTCTTATACACGAGCTGACAAACGGGTGACGTACTCAGGCGTGATAAATTATACCCTGTATCTTCCCTAGCGCTGCTACTGTACTAGTTTTAAGATCCCTTAAACTTTCTCGCACTTTTCACGTTGAACCTGTCTTACGTTTTTAGCGAGAAGTTTGAAAGCGAGATGATCCCCACGGTGGGGGTTGCAGCGGAACTCGCGGTGAGATTTTGTGTCATCGCGAATGCGGGACATAATTTTCGACGCACCAAGCCTGACAACGGCAGAAGTATATCGCGGCCATTATTTCTTTTTCTCTCCTCTGCATACACAGTATACAAGTATGTAAGTGATTAGATAATCAGTTGTGCAACTAGGCCTTCTTGTGTTTCGGCTTCTCTTTTTGCTCCTGTTCGTGCCCAGCACTATTGAACTTATTAAGCCAGCAGAAGGCCACCGTTATCGCCAACACACTCACCAAAACGCTCGAACTGAGGGCAGTAGCGGGGAACACGTTCCAGGCCCATTCGTGTGCGGCAAACATAGGAATTGTTATATAAAAGGGTAACTTTGTACTGTAAAGAAGCAGGGGCAAGCTAAAGGAGTACCAGGCAAGAAACTGGTAGTGCAATGAGCGGCTGAAAAGGACGCCAATTACATTACTCAAGCTCATCACCACGGCCACAAACAGCAGGCCATCTTCGCCCAAAATAATGTTCTTGTCGCTTATAGTGCTTTTCCCAAAACTCAGAGCGTCTCGCAGAAACTTCGACAGCGGCTTTCCAGTTACTTGCGGTGTGAGCCAGTGCGTAAAGACAAAGAGAAGAAGTACTGAAACGTGAAGCACAAGTAAAGTGACGTGAAATGACCGGCTCAGAAACGCCTCCTCGGGCAAAAACTTCCAGTTAACTGTCCATTCGTAAAGGAAGGTTCTACCCAAATTAAATGCATTTCTAAGGTAGGCCCAGCGACATTCTGCAGCCTCCGGTGTGGTACTGAATGGCTGTAAAAAGTCAAACGCTGCACCGACTTGCACAGCAAATACGACCAAAATGGGGCCTGCCAGTTTGACTAGATTTTCGTCGCAAAGGAAATAGGAGACTACCAAGAACCCAGGCAGGTATAATAAGGCATTCATTTTAATCGAAATTGCCACGCTAAAGAAATCAGCCGCTATGTATAGCAGCATCTGGCATACAAGCGCAGAAGTTCTTTTCCAATACGACGCATACTGTAGAAGCAACACTGCGGTGATCATAAAAAAGGTGGTGAAGCAGTCGTTGAACAGTCTTAGCACGTAGATAGAGTGCAAGCGTCTGCTAAGCACTAGCATTATAAAGTAGTATGGTCTGATTTTTTCGGTGGTGCTCATGAAATAGATAGCGAGGGTGAACAGAAACCCAATAAGATACAAGTAGCGGAAGAGCTGTTGCCCAAATTCGAGGTCATCGTACCCGTCAGTCATCCACTGCATAAAGGAGTAAAGAAAGACGTGACCCGCTGGGTACACCAGGGGACCAGTGTCACCCTCAATCTTTGCATAGTTGAGCTCTCCTGAGTGAATGATATCAATCTGCTGCATGTAGGTCTTGTAGTCAATCTCTGTAAAAGGCACGTTCGCTATAATGTACTTGAGCAAAACAGACTCAAAGACAAACAGCATAGGAGCCACTGTAATGCTGCTTTCCGGGCGGTATAGCAGACCCAGGGCTCCACCAAAAAGGTCTTTTACGACATTTTTGAAAGTAAAGGGGGGAAGTTCTGGCTCCGTAGTGCCCTCCGTATTGGTCGCTTCACCGACACTATCGTGAGTTTTTATAACTGGCATTGCTCAACGACCAAAACACCAGAGATAAGCTTGAAGAGTGACGAAAAAATAAATTGCAGACTAAGTGCGACATGTCAAATGTCATGACGTGGTGGGCAGGTAAGTAGAGGTACACAATAATTTCTGATGTTCCGACAAGTGACTGACATACTGGAAGTGTTTGAACTTCTACTAAATTTTTGGGACATGATTACGCTATCACTTCACTATCAGATATTTCAATTTTATGATAATTAAATAGCACCTCTTTCACTAACACAATCGAATGCTCAATAGAAATCTACACACTAGCAATTACGGCCTTCAACGTCTCCTTCGACGAGACGACACCCTGATATTTGCTCTCCAAGTATTTCAAAAACTCCGCTACCTTCTTTTTCGTCTCCTCAGAATCAAATTGGTTCAGTCTCTCAACGTTCTCCTCTCTGCCCAAGGTAGACTCGCTTAAGAACTTCTCTTTCTCAATATCTCTCTTAAACACCTGCTCAAAAACATCGACGATCTTTGGTGTCTGGCTCAGAATGGCCTCGTTGTTGTCTGCATAAAGCTTCATGATAAACTCAAAGATGGGCTTGTTCTCCTCCAAGCCGCTCTCCAATGGAAGATGTTCTAACAGAGTAGGCACAATTGCATTCAGGGGAATAGCTCCCATATTCTTAAGACCCATTCTGCAGACGCATCCACAAGCGTTGGCAAATGTCCTGTTGATAACCTCCTTCAATTCGTCGTCGCCGTCCTCAGTCTTTTGGGACTCCTTGTTAGCCTTGTCAAGCAAGGAGGATAGAGAGCTAAGAATGGTGGGGTAAGCACTAGAAACGTCCACTGGAGCATACTCAATGGCAACTCCAATACCGTAAGCGGCGTTACCTCTCACTTCAGAAGATTTATCCTGGGATAGGCTGTTGACAAATACTTCCAGCAACTCCTGGAAAAATGGATTGTCCTGCTTCAAACCAACGCAAATTTCTGCCAAGCAACCCAGAGTAGCAACTCTCTTGGACTTCGACTTCGACTTAACTTGTGGAAGAAGCATGTCCTTAAATGAGCCGAAAATACGCGCAAACTCGGAGCCAAAAGCAGAACTCAAACCAATCAGAACGTCAAGAACCTCGTCATACAGCAACGCTTCAGTCTCTGAAGCATCGCGCTCGTCCTTCTCGTCGTTAAGCACCTCTTCATCAATGTCAGCCTGTGAAGGATGTTCTTCTTTGAGCAGCAACATCAACTGATGGCACAGAGACTCCAGTTGAGCGGAGTTTCCATCTGTGCCCATTACGGCCAATTTGCCGACACTCTTAATTGCATCATATAACTCGGCTAAGCACGAAATAACCATATTGGGATCGATCTCCTCGGGAATCAAATCGATGGTGATCTTCCTTGCGGTATCAATCAATTGCACAACAGAACTGTTCTGGCCGTGCGCCTTGTACATCACAACGACTATGCGCCACATAGTAGCCAAAGCAGACTCTCTGATTGCGTATGACTCCTCTATCTGCTCGGCAAGAACGGACATGCACTGTTCAACATACTTGGTAAAGCCAGCCTTAGTTCCCATGGCCAACTCCTGAAGGGCTAACAATGCCACATCCTTCTCAACTGAAATACCAGTGTGCATCTGCATCTTTTCGGCCATCTTTTCCTCGGTCATCTCCTCCTCCTCGTCATCACTGCCAAAGTCAAACTCATTTTGCTGGAGGCAGGTGATAATCTCGGGAATGATTTTGTCTAGGAAATCATTAAATTGCTCACCGTACACCTTGGCCATGTTAGACACAAATGTGAAACCAGCCTCTCTGAGGCGACCATTTGAAGAATGGATAGCAGCGTACGATGCGTCAAATAGTGGCTGTGCGTAAGCAGCAAACTGCTCAGATCCCACAGCTCTACCCATAGACGAAATGTTCTCAAAAGTAATGGCCCTCAACTCGATATCCTCATCACTCATACCCTCAATGGCGTCCATATTGGCGATAAAGCGCTCAAGGAATGTAATAGAATTGAGGAAGTAAGGAGTGAATGCTTTACCGGAGGCGTAAGCAACAGATCCAATGGCTGAAACAATGGCTGTCTTTAATGAAGAGGACTGAGCGCCATCCAGCATCTGGAACAACTTGTTCATGAGCGGCTCGATGTACTTTTTCATTGAGTCCAGGTTCATGTACTCGATTAGGCCGTCCAGTGCAAAAGTAGCGTACTTATACACCTTGATTTTGTTAGTGCTATCAATGATGCTAATAATCAAAGGCAGCAGGGACTCGTGGTACTCGGCCACAATATCCTTCAAGTCCTGGGCCATTGACGAAAGCGATCTAAGGGCAGCGGCCTGTACTACAATAGAACTGTCCTGTAGTCCAGCAATGATGAACTGCACAATCTTGGGAATGTGCACAGAGACATAATCAGGAGCACCATCTGCTGAGACACCGATGGCTAACAGAGCACCTCTTCTCTCAAACAAGTTGCTTGACTGCAGCAGCTGTGGTGCCAACTCTAGCACAGGGCCAATAACCTGCGAGGGAGGCAGATCTGTGGCAAGGTTGTTGAGTAGACGGAGAGCTAACGTAGTAGGTTTGTCCTCCTCATTCTCGTTCTCATCATCCTCCACTTCCAGGGAATCCTCGGCTTCATCGTCATCCTCGCAAACCACCTTGAGAGCGCATTGAGCAAGCTGAGAGCCCAGTTTCGCCTGCAGAATCTTCGATTTTCTGTAAGACACTAACTGGGTCAGTGACTTAAGCGAGAAACCTCTGATCTCGTCATCGAGCTGGGTGTTTAGAGACACCTCAGCCAAGAACTTGATGATATCAACCAGGTTGGAAGGGCCTAAAACCTTCAAATCAAGGAAGGAAATACCGTTGAATGCGTTGAAAACATCCTTTGTCTTCTCCAAGTCGGCAAAACCTAAAGACTGTTTCAAGACCTCAAACATGTGTGGCACAATCTGCTGGAACGCTTTGCCACTGCTGGCAATCAGCTCGTCGTCCTCATCAATGTAAGAAGAAAGCAGATCCAAAGCAGAAACGGAAGTGACCTGCATCTCTACCGAGGTGTCCTGTAATGTCATAGTAAACAATTTCAGGAAATCATCGATATGGTTCAACCACTCAATAGGGCACAACTCAAGTACACAGTAGAGAGTGTAAACAGCCATCTCCTTCGATTGAGAATCGCCATCCTGAGCAGCAGCAACCAATGTAGGTAAAAGGGAATCCCACTTCTTCTCTTCGATCTCAATTTCGGCAATCTGAGCAACGGTTCTTGCAGCCGAGTGACAGATCTTCTTGTTCCCATAGGTGAAGCAGAACTGTAATAGCGAGTCCTTGATTGGCTGCTTCAGAGACTCGTCCAATTCAGTCCAGTATTTGCCGATCAACTTTCTAGCCTCAACACCGGCCAGCTGCTTGATGCTATCATCTCCGGTGTTTTGAAGAATGTGGATCAAAGCAGGCACGGACTGGGGGCTTGTGTAAAACTCATTCTTCAACTTCGCCGATGCCAGCTTGATCGCGTTGTTATCGGGCTGTGTCACGTCGCGGAGCGTCGCCTCCAGCTGAGTCACAAAATTTGCATCCATTTCGTGTGATTGAGAAACTTAATCGGTGATTGAAAAAGCTGGATGAAGTGCTGATAGCTGGGGTAGTCTACTGCTAAAAGGAGCTTACAAGTAAGTCTCAAATAATAGGAAAATAAAAAAAAATAAAAAAATAAAAAAATTGAAAAAAATTTTTGGTCGTGAGGAGTGCAAAAAGCGAGAGCAGAAGGTGCGAGACAGCGAGAAGCCCCGCGATAAGTGATGATAGACGATACTGAGTGCTGCCTTGGTGAGCAGGCGCGACTTCCAACTTAACCACTTTAGTCAATTATCCCATTGGTGACTTTTGGCTTGTCTCAAAATGTGACAATTCTACCGAGTGCTTAGCTATCAGCGGTATATGCAATCTTCTGCAGATTCTATTGTGACTTACGGAGGTAAGCTAGATACAACTCTTCGAAAGTTGTATGCCCGGTTGTGTCATACATGTAACTGTCGTAATCCTAAACAGGCGTGATTGATCTCTCTTAGTGGCACGATGCCTACACGTGCTGACCTACTTACTCCATATAATGCTCCAACAAACCATTTTTCTGTGGCTCATTCTTCATAGTCTACTTTATTAATGCTCACGGAGTTCCTTTCCGGCGTCACCAAGATACTCATATGTTTCCAGCTGGAGTTCTTTGGCTCCGATAAGCTTCTCATACACCCGATTGGAAACATATCTCTGAAAAGTTTTATGCTTTTAGCTTGACCCTGAATAGTAGCGGGATAGCATACTCCTTGCTCGCGGTCGTAAGTAGCTCTTGATTTCTTTATAGATCCAGAATGTGCAGCTCCGTTCATCTTTACAATTGCACCCAGTTATTTTCACTTTTCTGTGCCCTGATGACCATTTGACGTCTAGTGTGCTGAGAGTTTCTGGGGTTAGCTGTATGATATCAGAGCTTTGCTTTGCCTCCTGATTGCAAGTAGTACACGAAATTTTATTTTAAAGCATTCGAACTCGAAAAAAAGCAGATCAGTTTAGCACTAAAATGTTTAAAAAGCTCCCAAAAAATAATGATTGGGTGCAACCACGATGAATGACTAGAAAAAGTTGTCTGTAAAATGTTGTTCTAGCGAACTTCGTGCCGTGTCTCTCTCACTTGTATAAAACTGTATAAAACCAACTAACTCGTACGTCAACTTCTCTTTACAGTAGAGTGCAACGTATACTCTTTCACCATCAATGAAGACAATAGACATAGTGCAGAAGTAGCCATGCCAAACCACAGCGCGTGCCACGTAGCTATGTGATAGCTCTTGGAAAGGGCAGCGGTAGCCCATTGCGGGGCCTTGGTCTTGATATACTCTGCATTGTGCAGTGCACGGTCTATAACTTTGTAGATGTCTCTCTCACTGACGCCGACAGGAGCATCAGCAAATACCCTTGGAGCCACTTCCTTATTTAGCGAAAAGGTAAAGACGGCAGACGCCAGCGTCATGCCCAAGGTTGACCCGCTTGATCTGAATGCATACTGGATTGAAGTAGAAGATGCCTGCTGATGCACAGGTACGGCAGCTATAAGCGCCAGCAGCGTTACCGTCAGCATAGCACTGTACGACATGTATGGTAGTAAAGTCAATGTGAACTGGGCTATCGATGACGGCCTATGTTCAAGCTTGCCATATGGCACGGTTGAAAACAGCAGGATACCATAGCCAACCACTCCCAAGCAGTTCCCCACAATAAGGTACTTGTAATATTTACCTGTCCATTTCATGTACAACCCAGTGGCGACAGAGCTGGAAGAAGCAATAATAATGGATGGGACCATCCTCAAACCAATTTCGGCAGAGTTGAGGTCCACTACAGTCGACAGGAACATGGGGAAGTAGTAAATTAGGCAAAATGCGGCCATAGTACCGAAGAAATTCGCAAAGGAAGAGCCCAAAACTGATTTGTTCAACAGCAAAAATACTGGAACGACCGGTTCTTGTGCAACAAATGCCTCTATATACAGAAAGGTACTGCCTAGGCCCAAATAACCCAATACCAACGAGTAGAACTGCCAGCTGCGATAGGGGAAAATGCTTCCTCCAAACGATGCTGCCATCATGAAGCACAGTAAGCTGCTGACAAGGAAAAAACTACCAAGGAAGTCGATGCGCTTTACCTTCTTCAATAGAGATTTGTGTTGCTGCTGTTGTGGCAACGGTGGCAGGTTCAGGTATCCAATAATTCCTATCAGGCATAAAGTGCCTATTGGTACCTGAAACCAAAAAGTCATACGCCAGCCGTAATTCTTCGCTATCCATCCACCTAATGAACCACCAGTGGCTGATCCTAGGGCAAAGAACGTGTTGGCAAACCCTTGATAGATTCCACGCTTGCGCAATGGAACCAGGTCAGAAAGTACAATTGTGCCCACAGTGTTTAGGCCACCGGCAAAACCAGCCATTCCACGGGCTAGCACAAAGCTGAGAATGGTATGAGAAACAGCACACCAGGCACAGCCAATCGTAAAGAGAACGGTGCACAACATGAGAATTGCCTTTCTACCAAAAATGTCGGATAATTTACCAAAAAGGGGTTGAAACAAGGCGCAGGATAGTAGGTATGACGTAGCTATCCACGAAATGTAGGGCACGGCATTCAGTTCAGATGCAACCACCGACATTAGCGTAGACAGAATTGTTGAGTCTAGTGCTGAGAGGAAGGATAACGAGTAGACACTAGACAGGACAACGTAAAGCTGTTTCTTAGGCACGAGATATTCTGACTCTTCTTCCTCATCCTGTAATTCCGAACTTTGGGACTCCTCGTGTTCGGCAGCAATCGCAACCGCTCCATAAGTACCAGCCGACTTTGAGGGATTCAATGGGTCGAACTCATTGTAGTGGTTCTCATTGGCTACTTCCTCAGCTACAAGAGCAGGAATCTCCGAGCTGGTATCAGCTATAATGTGTGGAGATAACGGAGTGTCCTTTCGAGTCATCTGGGAACCAAGTTTGACCAAAATCGGAGAAAATGATGAAGATAAAAAATTGAAAGCGGGTGGCAGTTAGGCTCAAATGCTTATCTTGTCTTTTCGCGGAGTAGCATGCAAAGGCTAAAGTAAGAAATTTCGAGAGCCACAGTATGGCACAGAATTTCGGAGAACCCACTTTTGTCAGGTGAATATCAAAAAATTGCTCACCACTGTGGAGGATGAATGCATACATGGACCGACAGCGTTTTGTTGCTCTGGTTTGTATTAGTGTAATAAATGTTCTCACTTCTTGTAGAGAAGATGTCCTACCTAGCTAGCCATTACCTCGTAGGTCCTACTAGAGCTCGTTACAGCCCGTCGCTAAACGAAAACGTTTGATAAGTAGTTATATACTCGTATCTTCGCACAGCTAGTAGCAGCTTGAAGGCTGCTGTCAGCGGAACGGTATAGGCCTCCATTATACAGTCATTATTCCTTACATAATTTGCCGAAAAGGGTCACGCTAGGCGAAAGCGTAAACTGGTACATCCCGCTTCTAATCATAACATAAAATGAACAAAGCACCTCACACGTTCAGTGCTCTCATTACGGCGGGCCTTCTCATCATGTGCTTTGTCCACTTGTACACCTCAGGGAACTCGAACTTCATGTCGATCCCAATCCTATCAACTACGTAGTTCCACGTCACGAAACATAAGTCTGCGATGGTGGCTCTGTCTCCCACGAGCCAGACGGGGTAATCGAAGTAGCGTGACTCGCTCATTGGTGTCAAGCCTGCCGAATAAGACGCGGCATTTTCAGCATCCAGTTCCATAATCAAGGCTTCTCTGCGTTCCGCTAAGGCCATCTCAATCACCGAGTAAACTCTACGCACCTCCGCTGTATACCGTTCTATTGCGCTAGGAACGTTGGTAGGATGGAAATAACGAAAATGTAATGCCTGGCCAATCATAGGTGAGTGACCCGACGTCTGGAAAAAGAGCCAAGACAATATTTGGGACTGTTCAACCAAATTGTCCGACCAGATAGAACACGAGCCAAATTCCTTTAACTTCTTCTCAACGAGGTACAAGATGATAGCTCCCGATTCCCAGATGGACACTTGTTGGTCTGCATTGGTGTGGTCAATTAGTGCAGGAACACGTCCATTGGGGTTGATTGTGAGAAACTCTGGAGCCCTCTGTTCACCCTTGTTGAAGTCAAGAAAGATAGTGGAGTATGGAAGCTCGAGCTCTGACAAAATGATGGCTATCTTGAAGCCGTTAGGGGCCGATCTGTGCGAGATAAGTGTGTAACCCTCTTGAGAAGCCGCGTCATTGGAGAAGAACTGCTTCAGGCGAGTGATAGACTCAGAATCGAGCTTAGCGTTCAACTCCTGCTCATACCTATTCTGTATGGACTCATGGCCAAGAATGTTATCGTCACCGTTAAAAACGGAAGTATTAAGCGGTATCTGTTGAGATTGCGGCTGCTGTGGTTGGTTCTGCTGGATTTGTTGGTGTTGGCTTTGATCGTTGTGCTGGCTTTGTTGGCTCTGTTGAAGCTGGCTGTGAAGTTGACTAGAACGATTAGTTGCTGGTGATGATGATGAAGGCTGTCGCTGAACCCTTCTGCCCTGGCTGTCGGATATATACACAGACTTTAGTCCAGCCGAGAGATTTGATATAGGTGTCTTTGACATTGATCGGCTATGAAAGGTTTTTTATTGAAGTGCTGATAGAAGTGAAGCAAATTGGGGGGTAAGGTAGAGCAATGCGAAAGTTTCTGAATTCCCGCTATAAAAGGGTGGGAGTGGTCTGTATGGTTGAAGAGGCTTCTATGCTAAGTATTTCGGTCTATTTCCTTGGTGCTTACTATCGTGCTGACCTTGAGTAAGTGGGAAAAGCGACGCAAGCGTACGGCATTATTGCACCACACTTGTATATGTCATTCGCTAAAAAATGACAAGAAAAAATTGGGCACGAGGTGTAAAGGTGGGAAAGGCTCTGAGTAGATGGGGGGAAGTGAAAACGAACGATTAGGGATAGTAATACGATAAGGGGAGCGACAGCGAGGACTACGAAGTACTGACCACGCCTTTTAATTCATACCAAATGCTTCCCAATTTCACCTTTGTGACAGTTTTTCAGTAATCCGTAATCAGTGCGAACAAGTGGATATTCTATTTAGTGCTATCTACAACGTTAGCTGCCTTTAATTTTTCCTTCTAGCCCTTACTTTAATCATCTATAATTACTTCAGGTATTAACTGCTCTTCTATGCTACTAAAAACTTGCCTATAACATTTGCCAGCAAACCGTTATCGTTACTTAGCGTCTTGGAGCTATCGTACACTTTCTGTAGCTGGCCCTCATCAATGACTCCCTTATCAAAACGCTTCCTTGTCAAGATTTCGCCGCATTCAAATGAAAACTCGGGGTGACCTTGGAACGACAGGTATTTCCCCGGCTTGTACAGTCCCTGTATCTCGCAAATTTCAGAACTACCCAGATTAGTGGCTCCTGGAGGCAGCTCGGTTACCACGTCCTGGTGCATTTCAACTATCGTAAACGTTTCTGGCAAAAGGTCAATCTCTTTTGCCTTCCTTATCGTAGTCGCACCCACTTCCCATCCTTTTGTGGATCTTTCAGTCTTGCCGCCTAAAGCCATCGCGATAACCTGGTGCCCAAAGCAAACGCCGACTATGGGAATGTCATAATTGTCGTGGATGTTCTTAATGAACGCTCTGAGCGTAACGATCCATGGCACATCGGAGAAAGAGTCATACTGTGAGCCGGTAATGTATATAGCATCAATAGTCTCGAGCTCTGGTGCCAAGGGAAGCTCCTCCTTCAAAGCGTCGTACCTGACATATTCAACATTTTTCAAATCTTCAGAGCCTTTGAGAAGGTCGATTCCTTGGTCGGCAAAGTCCCCGAATTTTGCAAGGACGTCGTGTTGAATATCGCAATTGAGCACAGCTACCTTCATCTGTGAGCTTGAAACTTTCACGTCGTTTTGTGTCCCTGGTGAGGCCCAGCGTGTTGAGCCACGCTAATCTTTTGAAGCTACCGTAGACGTTAAATATGTACCATTTTTATCGTCCCAAAAGACGGAATTCAAACCCGAGAAATTGCCTATTTTAGCAAGTCTATAGATAGAGGAAAGTGATTACTCTATCAAACTAATACAGGTACTGCGACTGTGCAGCTGAGAGCACATGGTTGATCCATACGAACAATAGTCGATAGTATACAAAATGAAATACGAAATACACAAACAAAAGTAATTGGGTCAAAGCGGGGGGCAGCTGATTCTTAGAAACTGGGTGGATGGTGGAACCCACTAACAGGCTAGTTTACTGGAAATTTCGCGAGCTAGTCAGTTGACCCATCGAATAAACCCAACATTCATATAACTAGATTGATAACAACCGTGACATATGGGTAATTGATGACTAGTTCACATTTATTAACCTAGCTGCAAGGTCCCTATAATACTAGTACTTCGTAATTGTATAGTGTAGCTTACTTTGGACGCGTCACAAGACCAAAATATTCACCGCTACTACTTTTCTAGTAACAATAGCCAAACTCAATAAATCAGATCACCAACACCCGCAAATACACCACCCACTTTTTCCTCACTAGTTGTAGCCCTGGTTGCCATTGAACCCCATGTAATAGTTCGACTGATCGTTAGGATTCAAGTACTGGTTTCCACCGGACATCTGGGGAGGAGGAGGCATTCCGTAGCCTGGTTGTGGGTTGCCTGGGTGTCCGTGAGGGGGAGCAGCCCCTGGAGGAACGCCCGCAACGCCCGGGTTACCTGCCTGCGGTGGCCCTTGCTGCTGCGCGTGCTGAGGGTGCTGTTGCTGTTGAGCCTGCTGCGCCTGAACCTGTTGCTGTTGCGCGTGTTGTGCCTGCTGCTGGTTCTGTTGTGGCTCATCAACGTCGTCATTGGCTGGCTCCTCTGGGGCGTTCAAGCAAGCCTGAATCAAATTCTTACCCTCGGGCTTGGTCACCAAAGGCTGCAGCTTAGGAGTAGTGAACGTGTAAACAAGACCCGTTTCGGAAACCACTAATAGTAGGACCTGGGTACCTGTAAGAACTGAGAGCTCGTACGCCTTCTTCATGATACCAGCCTTACGCTTAGAGAAAGTAATGTGTCTTCTCGACTTCTCCTGGATGAACCTGATCTCAATCTTTCTGCGTTCTCTCGAGCTGTTGCTTCCGCCTTTACCGTTAGTCTTGGGCAGGTCGTCATCGTCATCATCAACAATGGCGTCCTGAAGACTGGCACTGGACCCAGCAGTGTTGGCAGACGCATCAATTTGATGCTCTGGTTGCTCGGACCCTTCCACTTTTAGATTTATTTCGGACATCGAGTTTGTTCAAGGCGAGTTTACTTGATGCGCTTTCCGTATTCCGAATGGAGATTATGTTACTTGTTTCAGTTATCTTTTTTACAAAAGGGGATATTCGCTGGAATGGGAAAGCAGTGCCAGCCCAATCGCAGCGAGCGGAGACGATTGAGAAAAACAAGGTGTACGGGTGAAATAGTGGTGTATGGATGGTCGGGAAATGAACAGTGTTCATTGTAACGAGGCCAACAGCGGGCTTGGGATACTAGAAAGTGTCGATATGGGTACGACCTACTGTATACTATCTCGATACATCAAAACTGGTCTGTTCCAGTCGTTCTCATAATCTATATAGCACCATTTCATTAACACTACACACTCCTCACACCTTGTTACCCGCCCACATGGCTGCCCTCGAGCCGCCGAGTTGGGAGTCCGCAACGTTGTTGTTGTTTTTCACGAGCGGGTAACCACGGCTGGCGATAAATCACCAGAAACCGGTATCTTTACTGCAAGTGCGTGGGCTGAGACCACAGGCTACGTAACTACCAGTAAAATCACACCCAGAATAGCTATCTCGCATCGCTAGCTGTCTGATCATCTTGACCAATCAAATATATTATTATTTCTCTTTATATTATATGATAAAAAGTGACAAAAAGGTGACAAAAATAAGAAAAAAGTGGTTAATGGAATATTAAAGCGTTATCATCATCATGTGGGGGGGTAAAAGGTTGTGTTGTTCGTTGTTTAGTGTCTCAGGCTTGTTGTCATGGCCTCTTATTTCTTGTACTTCTTAATCAGGAACAAACTGAAGACGACACATGCTGAAGAGTTGTTAGTAATCTTTGCCATTATTAATAAAAGTGGTGGGACCTTCGGCAACACCTGTTATGGCAGTTTCTAGCCCGAAACGACCCAAATGTTCAGTCTAACTTACCAATCACGAAGAGCAAGCAGAAGACTAAGATAACACCGGCTGGAAGCATTGTAGTATAACGAAATTAAGTCTTGTGTTGAAAGAAGAAGAAAAAGAAGTGAATAACAGAAACTGGAAATTAGCAAATTCAAATTATTTATTAAAGCGAAATTATTGAGAAACTAACAAAACTCGCAGAACGAGAAAAAGAGAGACCGAGAAAACGAAGCGGCCCTGCGACGGACGAAAAAGAAAATTAAGTGAGGAAAAAAAAATCCATCGGCTTATTAAACCGAGTGACAATTGGGGGAATTTTCTCTTAGCGACGAGTAGCGAAGAGGATATAAATTGTTTTTTCTTTGGCTTTATCAGAAGCTGATTAAACTGGCGTGTAGCTAGCGATCAGCTCTTTCTAAAGGTATTATCATAATTTTACAAATCTCCTTCTCACTTATTATTGTACCATATTTTATGCTAGACCTTCTTCGGATATATTTCTCGCGGACGAATTCGGTAACGGATTTCGCAGATTTGACCGTTGAGTGAATTTTTATTTACGATCGCTTATTCGCTTAATATGTGTGTTTTCTAATTTTCTACCGCTATCTGCACGGTTAGCTCGGAGGCGTGTTTGTGACAAACTGTTGTGTCTCCGATAGTGAAAAATACTGCATAACGTCTATATAGGTAGTGTCGGTGTACATAGCTTTGGCAGTCAAGTAACTGCTTGAACCTAAAAGGTGGATAAAAGGCTGCCGTCGCTGCATCAAGGCAAAAAACGCTAACCTAAACTTTTTTAGCGCTTCCTCTTTGGTATCTCTCTTTCTGTTTCTTCCTACGCTGATTATTTTGCTCCACACTGCATGATGTCCAGGCACCAAAATTCTTGGTATTATGTCACAAAATGCATGAGTTACTGCCAGACCTGGTGAACCATGCTGGAGAGAGCTAAACAAGTGCAAATGCTACTATTGTTACTGATGTTTCTAGTGCTGATTTTTCTACATTGCCACTACTGCTGCTCACCTCCAACGACATTCTAGAGCTACTTGTTGAGAATCTCATTAACTGTGTGCACCTTGTGATTGATGTACAATGACGAACTTCATGCTTTAAGTTTTCCTATTCGGATCTAACACGGTTTTAAATAAATACCTCACATCTGTGCACCAAATTTTCTGAATTGTAAAAAAATGAAATTTGTGCGGACTGCTCGAAAGCAGTCGTTCTTGCATCGTATGTTACACCAGTGCACCACCTTATAAGTACGCATCCCAACACCAGTGTCCATACTCTTTCAGACGCGTATATCTTGTCTCGCTTCACACTACGTTATCACACTAACTACTCCTATCCATCTCTCTACAGTCCCTCTGTCACCGCTCCTTACCCGATCATTATGAGCTTTGAACCTGGGGAACTTGTTCTAGCAAAACTAAAAGGATTTCCTCAATGGCCCTCGAGGATCATCCCTTTTGAGAAAGTCCCCGATCACATCAAATCCATCAAGCCTAAGGGGCTACCAGGTAAAAAGAAGAAAGGCGCTTCAGGCTCCTCGGACAAACCCGATGAGCTAGTGTGCGTGAAGTTCATAGGCGATGACAATTACATATGGACAAAGACCTCAGACCTGACAAAGCTGACTCCGGAAATGGTCAACGAATACATCAACAAGCGAGCAAACTCTCGTGCTAAGACGAAGTCTGCTGTTGCGACGGCCTTTAAACTGAGTTTGTTGGACGTTCCTCTTGATGACTTTATCTACTTTGGAAGCTTGGGCAGGCCCAAGGACTATGTGGAGCCAGACGACGTTGAGTGGGATCCGGAAGAGGAACTGGATGAGGACGAAGAAGAGGATGATGATGATGGATCTGAAGTTGTTGACGAAGACATAGACGAATTGGAGGTCGAAGAGCCAAAGGGAAATAAGAAGCGTAAGGCAACACGCAAAATCAAAAAACCTGCTGCGTCTAAAGGATCAAAGCGTCAAAAGGTAGCCGTAAAGGGCAAAAGTAGCACTGCCAAGAGTAAAAGCAATGGGGTTAGCAAGAGTTCAAAAGCAGGTGCGAAGTCAAATAGTAAAAGCGACTCAAAAAGCAAGGTCAAACCTAGTCCCAAAAGTGGTTCAAAAGGGAAGTCCAAATCCGAAGCCAAGATTGAGGAAAGCGACGATGAAGAGCCAGAACTGCCTTCTGATGAACCTTGGGATATTGAGCCAGACAGTGACGAATTTTGGGCTCTGGTTGAGCTCAAAGATATCCCCGATGGCACAACATTAGCCAGCCGCCATTCTAAATCTGTCAAACTACTCACTGATGCTAAAGTCACTTTGTACAAGCGAATGCTGCAAAACTTTATTGATCTTTCTCAATTGACAACTGATGACGTTCAGAGGTGTGAGACTGCTACGAACTCATTATTGAAATCCGACAAAATTGTCAAATCTTCTATCAAGACTACGCATCTCTATAAAGTGGTGATAGACATCCTAAGAAGACCCGAGATATACGAGCTGCCAAAGTTGCGTAAGATTGCCAAAAACCTGAAGCAGTTCCTCAGAAATTACTGGTATGAGGATGATTCCTCTGCCGAGGATTTGGCGGAGCAAAGGTGGGCGATAGATTACAAGGAGGAACCTGAAGTTGAAAAGGCCGCACAAAATGGCAGCGACCAAAATGGTACACCGGACGTTAAGTCCGAATCTGAGCAGCCTGAAGCTGCTAAAAAATCAGACATTAATGGCATAGATTCACAGATAAAGCCCGCAGAGGACAAGATCAAGACTCCAGAGGAGGAGAATGTTGTGGCTGTCGGCATGTAGGTGGATACTATGGCACCTATGCCATTTTGTTTACCTCGGTCTGCTTTCATTCACGCCACGATTCTCTCCTGCCCTATTGTATAACTACACTGTATTTTACATCCCTACACCATTTTACCTTTCGTTCCATTTAGCGCTTTTCCTCATTAAAATTTCAGCACCGTACATACAAATTTCTATGAGCACAAGGTCTTGCAGCACCTAAAGCCTCTCTAAAGCCAGTTTTCTACTTTCTCACAGATGTCCAGCAAGGCGACGCCGCCTACGAAACAGAAAGGTTATTCGAACCCGGCGCTTTCGGCGCTCGGTATCAAGTCACTGCGGCTTCCAGGCCGCAATTGGCTAGTTTTCCTCAGTGTAGCTGGCGCTGCGTTGGGTGGAATAGCTTACGATAGGTATCAGCAGAAGCAGATTCGCAAGAGATACGTAGCTGAGGTCAGCGAGTTAGGCCAGATAAAAATGGAGAACAACATTTTGCCCCGCAAACTGCGCGTGTATGTGGTTCCTCCGCCGAATGACTACCTAGTGGAAGGACTCAAGTATTTCAGGCGCTATGTTAAGCCCATACTGAACGCCGCTAGCATCGATTTTGAGATCTACACAGAGGAGAGGCAGGGCGATATCAGACATAGTGTTGCTGAGGAGATCAGAAAACTGCGAAAGAAAGCCGCTAACTTGGACGACAGTGTTGAGGGAAAGCAGTTGGTGTTGGAGTCAGCAATGTCTAAGCCCCAATTAGGTCTTTCAGCCTCTGTGATCAAGCAGATTCACCCAGTGTTGGAATCAGATGATAATGATCATCCACCTAAACCCGTTTCTCAGCTGTATGACTCGAAATCACTGCTGGGCATCAACTATCACAACGATAAAGTGCATCCTCTACTGGGTATACGCTACTTCAAGGACGAGAAGCCTGTGGTGAAACAGGACGCACTGGTGGAGAAGCCCCAGGAAGCGGGTGGTATCATTTGCATAGGTCGAGGTGCGTTCAAGGAGTACATAAACGGTGTGCACGAGGGTTTGCTCGGACCATTGGCCCCACCTGAGGAACTAACCAAGAGTGATGAATCGGTGCAGAGCGATGCGGGTGAAACACTGAAGGAGGCGAGAGTCGGAACTGTTGATAGCAATGATTCAAAGAATGAGACCGGTTTAGGAGCTACTATTTCTCCAGCGGAGCTCACGGAAGAAGCTCAGGCTTCCCCCGATGACGACTCACTTAGGCCGGCTGGAGATGACGAGAAAGATAAGGCGAAACTACCGCCTGTCCCTAAGCCTTTTATCTCATCAAAAGATTATTCAGATGCTCAGTTGGCTCCTGAGTTCAACTGGGCGGATCTCAACGCGCTCAGAGACGATGCACATGTGCCATTTTTTTTCCTACAGCCAGTAGCGGTAGTGAGGAACTACAACATTCTTGGTTTCTTTAACACCCCGCAGAGACTTTATCGTTTTTACACCAAGAGAAATCAGGCTGAGCGCATGAGCGAGACTACTATGTGCGTAGTAAAGAAGCAGTACCGAACGATGAGACCTGATGACCTCAACAAAGCAGCTGAGGAGGAGCTTGATTGGCCAAAAAAATGGACCCAGACTGGTCGGGATCGAAACAGCGAATGGTGTAGGGACTTCCGTGGTGATGACCGTGTGCTGGAGAAATTATCTGTATATAGTGGCCATGAGTAGATTGTAGATTAATTGAGTATCTGATTAGGTAATGCGCGGTACTTTTCGGACATAACCTCCGGTGAGGTGAGATTATGTAATGCATGTTGATGCATGTATTTTGTTCTGGTAAAATTATTGAAGAGATATAAAGATACAGTAAT
Organism: Wenyingozyma naganishii; assembly: GCA_003706235.2. Taxonomy (NCBI): domain Eukaryota; kingdom Fungi; phylum Ascomycota; class Pichiomycetes; order Pichiales; family Pichiaceae; genus Wenyingozyma; species Wenyingozyma naganishii. Next base: position 103,732 of record PPKS02000001.1, on the reverse strand, counting down.
GGAGCTGGGAGCGTCCCTCGCTTCCCTTTGTAAAGGCAACATTTTTTACTGCGGTTGCCGTCTTTCACTAAGTCTTCCCAACGCTTACCATGCTTTTATATTTCCTCGATCGAACCCCAAAAAGAATAACAATAGGAACTGCGGTACACCGCGTTAAAATATGCACGTCTTCGCGCCGAACTACAGTAACATTATAATCTTTTTTTTTTACAAAGCATTAACTTATACTGCAGTGGTTAACATAGTTTTACATAGAGGCGCCTTTGTAAGCAAGACCCTTGTTCTGCAAGGTGTTTTTATTGAAATAGCAGCTCTTTCTTTCAGTGTTTGCTTTCCTCTTTCTTTTGGTTACTTGTTCAAGAATTGAACTATTGACCAGCAAAAATGAGCCTCGAGACCTCGGTGAATATCGGAGGTATGACATGTGGAGCATGTGTCGGCTCCATCACTCAGATCTTGCAAGAAAAAGAGGGAATCAGCTCGGTAGAAGTGTCTCTATTAACCGAGTCTGGCACGATAAGACATGATAGTTTTGTCTCAGACTCAGACATCCGAGAACTGATTGAAGATGCAGGCTTCGACTGCACCAACATACGAACTGTGCCTGTCATAGGTGAGAAAGGAGCATCGCAACAGGAAAAACTTTACAAGACTGAGCTTCACGTTGGAGGGATGACCTGTGGTGCTTGTGTGAGCTCCGTAACCTCGATGCTTACTGCTCTCGAGGGCGTCAAGTCAGCTACTGTATCTCTCATGACCGAGTCTGCTGTAGTTGAGCATGTCGAAATGGACACTCAGCTACTGGTTGATGCTGTCGAAGACTGTGGATTTGAGTGTTCGGTAAGAAATTCTGTGCCCGCTGATGTGGCTGATGCTTCAGTCCATGCTGCTGGCGCTGACGAAACTGTCGACTCTGTTGTGCTCAAGATATTTGGTATGACCTGTACGAACTGCTCAAATTCAATAGAAAGAACCCTGTCTGAGCTGCCCGGCATCTTGTCCTGCACAGTCAGTTTGTCCACTGAGGAAGCACACATCTCTTTTGATAACACAGTTATTGGTATACGTGATGTGATATCTGCAATAGAAGATTGCGGGTTCGATGCCCTGCTCAATAACGCCATTGATAACACCTCTCAACTTGAACTTCTTTCGAAAATAAAAGACTCTCAGTACTGGAAAAGCGTATTTATCCAGCTCGCCTTATTCAGCTTGCCCGTTTTCATCTTGGGTCACCTGATCCCTATGATGACGCATTTAGGGCTCATCTCATATCACCCACATCAGATTTTCCACAATTGCTACATTGAAATTGTCATACAATTTGTGTTTGCCACTTATATTCAAACAGTGCTAGCACAAAGATTCTACATCAACTCATACAAGGCTCTGAAACACAGATCCGGAACAATGGACCTACTGATAACGGTTTCGACTTCTATCTTGTACGTTTATTCTGTTGGTTCCATGATCTATGCGATGACCAACACGAAAAAATACGTCCCCAATGTTCTTTTTGATACTGAGGGCATGCTGTTTACGTTTGTAGGATTAGGTAAGTGGATTGAGAGTCGTGCGAAAGGATCTACTTCAACTGCCCTTTCGAGACTCATGTCACTGACTCCCTCGTCCTGTATTATTATCGAGAATCCAGAGATATTGGGCGAAATAGCTACTGGTAACCACCTTAACGAAGATAAAAAAAATAATATTCATTCCTCTATTAACGTTGGAGATCTCGCCCAGAAAACAATTTCCATTGATCTTCTCCAGCGTAACGATATTGCTGTCATTCTCCCCGGTGCCCGTATACCCACCGACGGAGTTTGTGTGTTTGGCCATTCCGAGGTCGATGAGTCTTTACTTACAGGTGAATCTTTGCCTGTAACAAAAATCCCAGGGTGCAAGCTCATTGGTGGTTCTGTCAACACCGCTTCTACTCTTTACATGCGTGTAGAAAGATTGGGGGAGAACACACAGCTGCAGCAAATTGTTAAACTTGTAAAGGACGCACAGATTACCAAGATGCCTGTGCAGCGGTATGCTGATAGGATTGCGGCAAAGTTTGTGCCCACTATATTGTGTCTGTCTTTGTTCACTCTGATATTTTGGTCCTTATTTTGCTCACTAGCTTCTTCAGAGCAGGTGCCAGCTTTTTTCAAAGACAAAGAAACAGGAGAAGTGTTGCTAGCTAAGATCATCCAGGTTGCCATCAGCGTGGTAGTAGTTGCCTGCCCGTGCGCATTAGGGTTGGCCGCTCCTACAGCTGTAATGGTAGGCACGGGAGTAGGTGCTACTAATGGCATTTTAATCAAGGGAGGCGAGGTGCTGGAAAACGCGAACCGGATTAACTGTGTAGTGTTTGACAAGACTGGAACTATCACGACAGGAAAAATGACTTTGTGCAATTACAAGTTCGTCAAGTCTGAAAGTTCAGATGGCTCTGTTTCTCTAGCATCCCTGTCAGAAGATCTTTTATGGAACATGTTATACCAAGTAGAATCGAACTCAGAGCACCCCGTGGCTATTGCCATTGCCAAAGCAGCTCAAGCGCACATGTCTGAGTCCCAACTAATCCACTCAGTGAGCGATATCCAAACTTTGGTGGGCCGTGGAGTCAGTGCCACTATGATTGCAGCCGACTCAAGAGACTACAACGTGGTGGTCGGTAATGCGCAGTTGATGAACGAGACAAAGATTTCAAATTTGCATGCCTATACTGAAAGCATTAACCTTCTAGGACTCGCAAACCGCATATCTTCTGTGGCCCACATTGTTGTAAATACCGAATACAGAGGTTTTGTTGAGCTGTCAGACAGTCTGTGTAAAGATATTAAGGTGACGATAGCTACGCTCAAAGATATGGGTTACACAGTGTCCATGGTGACCGGTGACAATAGTAAAACAGCTAGCTTTGTTGCTGCGGAGGTAGGTATCCCACTGTCAAATGTAAGAGCCGAGGCTAAACCTGACGAGAAGCTGGCCTACGTTGAGGCCTTGCAAAACAATTTAGGCCTGAGTGTGGCCTTCGTAGGTGATGGAATCAACGATGCACCCGCACTGGTGCAGGCTGACCTGGGAATAGCTATTGCTACGGGAACAGATATTGCAGTTGATGCTGCAGACATTGTGTTATTAGGAGGTAAAAGCGCTAGCCCCAACACGCCAACTATGGAGGGTGCCTCAGTAAATACCACTGGAGTTGTTGCAGCTCTATCCATCTCTAAAGCAACATTTCACAGCATCAAGACAAACTTTTTCTTTGCGATTATCTACAACCTGGTCATGTTACCTGTTGCTATGGGCTGTCTTATTATCCCCTTCGGCATCACTATGCATCCTATGTTTGCCGGTGCTGCCATGGCATGCTCTTCCGTTACTGTTATCCTCAACTCTTTGCGCCTTAAGCGTTGGAGTGCATCTTTTGTCGATCCTTCTCGCTACTCCAACTCGTCCTTTGATATCGATCTCGAGGATGCTGCCGCTACAAGTAGTTCTAGCGTAACGACCGCTGATGAGAGAGATTTTACAAAGTTTGAGATTGAGGACTTCAAAGTATTACAAAAGGGCACCACGCGTTTTGCAAACAAGTTCCGCAGGAGATTTGACCAGTTTAGAAGCTCTCTTTTCAGGCCAAAGAATTCCGAAAGCTCTTACGAATTGCTGTAACGTAGGTGGGGGCTGCGAAGAGTTAGCGGTTGATTGTGCTAACTGGAACGGAAGTTAGTGTTGTATACCTATCTAATACCTTATAAACGATAACGAATTACCAATGTATCAACCCAGCTTCATCGGGGTGTCCAGTACTATCAGTGAGCTGATTAGCGGGAACCACGATGTGCAGTAGTCTGTAGCTTGAAAAAAGCGTAGCTTTGCCTATCATTGCCTCCAGAAATCAAACCTTGTTGCAGTTTAATTCTATCTACTATCAATAGCTGACTCGTCAGTCGTGCATCTGGTAGGAATATTGTGTGCTCACTAATTACAAGAGTTTCTATTACACTATTTTACAAACAGAGCTATGCAATCTCCACCTCCTTCTTGGGCTTTTTAAGCATCTTCGTAATGTCAGCACCATTTCCCTCTTCGTCCACATCCCTCTTTCGTTTGCCCTTCGCCTTGCTCTGTTTAATCTGTTTTTTCTCATACTTCTCCAGCTGCTCTATTCTCTCCTTTAGGCCCTTTTCTTGCAGCTCTGCTGCTTTGTCCAAAAATTCTTTATCGTCCTTGTCCCTTCCTACTAGCCACTCTAGCAATTTGATATCCTCACCATAGGGAGAGTCATCTTTAGGATCATCAGTCGGCACCTCTAGGATCAACGGCATATTCTCAAAGCGCTTGTCATTCGCAAGCAGCCTAAAGCATTCGAGCCCAATGAACCCAAGGCCTAAACGCTGGTGTAAATCACGGTTGGCGCCTAGCGGGGCCTTGCTATCATTAATGTGTAGAGCACTCAAGTATTTGAAGCCGATCTTTTTGTCAAAGTCTGCCCAGAAAGCATTCCATGTCTCTTCTGTTCTGATGTCATAGCCAGCTGCAAACGTATGGCATGTATCTATGCAAACTCCTACCCTATCTTTGTTCTCTACCATCGATATGACCTCTGCTATCTCGTCTATCACGCCTCCTACCAAATTACCATGGCCCGCCATATTCTCGATCACAATTTTTACAAACGAGGTCTGCTTGATAGCGATGTTGATGTTTGCAGCAAGTCTCTTGAGCGACTCCTTGTGATCGGATTTGAGTGACGAACCCGGGTGAAAGTTGTACAGCCCAATATCGAGTTTCTCGCATCTCGTAAGGTCATCTATGAAAGAAGTGAGCGATGTCTTTGCCTTTTCATTATCAGGATTTGCTAAGTTGATGAAATAGGATCCGTGAGGAAGCACATCCGTGCGAGTATTGTAGTTGTACTCCTTACACAGAGCCTTGAACTTCTCTGCATCTTCATCTGAGATCATCGGAGAAACCCAACGTTTAGGGTTTTTCAAGAACAAGGCAAAACTGTTGCCCCCCACGTTCATTGAATTGGTCACGGCATTGTAGATGCCTCCGCCCATACCAATATGCGCCCCAAACTTCTTTCCGGGGAATTTCGTTTCTCTCAAGAAGCTGAAGCTATGTGTTATTCTGGCATGTTAGTTTGTAAAAAATTAACGTCGATCGGCTTAATATATCCCTACTTAGTTGAACTTACTCGGCTTTCTTGACCATTTTGAATAGCTATTGAAACAAAAGTTGGTAGGATGGGCCGGTTGATGCTATTAGATCATAGCAGCAAGACCCAGAATTTCAGCAGAAAGTCCGTAGTAAGAACGCGAAGAGACGCGCTTTGCAGGGCGTCAATTATGTAAGCTATTATGGCTGGCTAGCACTATGCAGTGCAGAGGTCGTTACGACCAGGTGGCTGGGCAACTGAATGAAGACTTAGAAGCCTCCTATAGCGCTCAGTGGATGGAATCAATCCAAAGATTCTGTTCTAACCGCAGATCTTAAATAGATCTCGATTTATTTGACATAACAGATCTCGATTTGAAGCATTCTTTACTGTGTCTCCGAACGTAAAACGATAGCGAACGACAAGCGTCCTAGTAAATCCTAAAAACAGGCGAATCTACGCGTGCTACATCAATGCAATAACTCATATTGCCACCCACAGCTTGTGCTCTCCTCGTCAAAGGCACACGTCTCGTCCGCCCAATAGAAATTTCTTGCTCCAACCATCGGGGAAACAACGTTGCCTGCTCTTTGTAGAACACCTGGATGTTGTTTATTCCGAATACACGGCAGAAATTCACCACAGAGGGGAACTCGACCACAATATACTTATGAATTACGCCTCCCAGTCTCAAGGGCTCTTCTCCATCAGTAAATACGAGCATAAAGCACGGATTCACAAGAAATTTGGCACTTTCTTCTTCTCTTTTGACAAAATTGGTCTTACCATACGGGAGATACCCGCTCAGACGGATATTCGCAGTGCAGGAGATACTAGACGTCTCACCACTAACAAGGCTACTGAAACTCACAGTCTTTGTTAAATCATGTTCAGTCATACTATGCGTCTGAGATTCCTTAGAAGCCATACCGTGCAGCCCCAGGGATGGTGAGATAACGTCCAATCGGCTGGTGGAAATATCACCTGCATCGTAGGCCTGCTTTACGTCCAGGTCTGCATTAGTTATCCGAGCTTGCGATTCGGCAAACGGAACTTTATCATCGTCTCTCAGCAATGAAAATAGCCCATATCTCCATTCCAAATCCTTGTGCCACGATTTTGGTACTGCCTTCGCCAACTGAGTGAGAAACTTGCCGAGAATGGCATCTTTGTGGTATAGCTCACTGATGAGCGTTTTCGTCAATGCCTTGAACTGCACTTTCTTCACTTCCACGTTATCGGCATAGTACTTTGTCTTCCCTTCTATACGCAGCAAAATCACTGACTCGTAAACGTCTTGTGGAATTTCAGTAGGTTCTTGCAAAGTCTGATCCAAGAGAGCAGCCTGCTGCCTCAATCTTGAGAATTTGTCCGTATATCCTTCCACTTTGTACACTTGCTCTAAGCCTACAATGCTCGTACGGTTTCCGCTGCCTCCAATAACCCCATTCAGCATGAACCTGGCGGCATTGGGGTCAAAAAACTGCTGGCTAGGGGGTTCAGTGAAGTCCGTGAGGTAATACTCAGTATACGTAGGGTGCTTGTTAAGCTTGTAGCCTAGAAGCAGGCCATACAGTGCCACTGGAGTCTGGTCGGAAAAGGTCTCTGAAATAAGCCGTTCCGCTTCGGTAGATTTGGCTGCCATCTTGTAATTGGCGAGAAACAAACGAGGATTCCTATACAAGTGAGTAGATGATGCCACCTCCGTAGAGTCTTCATGGCTATTGCGAACTACCGCGGAGTCTTTTAGGCCCACCGCGGAAATTTTTAGATGCAGTGCGAGAGAGATTATAAGCATGAATTGAGAACTGCAACTGCTATATAGATCTACAAATCAGCCTGTCAAACTACATCTGATGAAGCGTGAGTATAAGATTGGTTTTCTCGTATATCTGAGCCAACATGACTAACTCTTAGCAGGTTCTGGAAAAGGCCCGAAGGTACTGAAAAACAGTGCTAAGTCTCAGAGAAATCAGTCAGTAGAACATAGCACCGAATCATATTTCCAACTCGCTTTAGATGACGAGGTTTCAGGTGACAGATGGCTAGGTTCCGACCCAGCAAAGGCTCTGAGAGCGTACCAAAGGTCTTACGCTAACTATGTAAAGTGTCTAGAGCTCGACAAAAGACACTTTGAAGCACTCTACAATTGCTCTAGACTTTTGTTTCTCGTTTACAATGAGTATACCGCTAATGAAGCAGTAGACTTCAGGGATTTCTCTGGGTGTGAAGAGGCTTTGATCGGTACGAATGGAGCTATAGTGCAACCTTTGAACAGGGTCATTGATTTTTTCGACAATTGTATCCGAACATTGAACGATTATGGCAATGAAGCTGACGTCAGCCAGCTAGGCTGGGAAGACCTGTACCAGAACGCCAGTCTCTGTTACCTTTCCTATATTGAACAGTCGTACAACAGCAACGAAGATAGTATAAACAACATTTTGGATGCTTTGGGAAGGGCAAAGCCACTGCTTTTGGAAGTGATAGGGAGCCACTGGCAGAAATTGAACTCTCCTGGTGTTGAAGGTTCGGGCTCACCTCAGTCTGTTAATTCTACGGACTCATCCGAGTCGCAATCAGGCCCACAAAGCATAGCAGACAGCGCCCTTGAGGCTGTGATGTGCTGCTACAGGATTTCCGGCGCGTCTTTTGACGCTGCTAAGGGCGCTGATCAGTACACTATGGTTGAGACTGCCACGAAAGAACTTGTAGGTGCTGCTGATGAAGCTGTTCCTCTGCTTTTAGAGAAGAGCCAATTCGACGAAAAGTTGCTTGTCGAATTGAAATTGGCAAAGTCAGGTTACTTAGCGTCGATGTGCACATCTTTTGAGCAGCTCTCTTCTGTCTGGAGCAGTGAAGAGCTACCGCAAGCGGACGCCGACAGGCTGCTTTTGGAAGTCTCTACATACAGAACTCTTATGGACAAACATGAGGAAACGGGAGTCGTAGTAGACCCAAAGAGGCAATGGCAGATTCTCACTTATATGACCCAACAGCTGAAAAAAGCCCAAGACACAGTGAATGCTGATCTTACTGAGCTCAGAAAACTGAAACTAAAGGCTGACGACAGGCTGTCAAAGGCGATCTCAAAGCTTTGCTCGATTTACACAGAAAGAGCGGACATTGATGTGCAACGAGCGCAATTGGACTGCAGCGAGTCACTCAGCGCTAGAGAAACGTTACAGAAAAATAGCGTAGTATTTCTCAAAAACGCCGTTATAACGTCACAACAGTCAGGCGGGTTGCGGGAGACCGCTTTTGACAAGCTGGTGCGGCAACTCAAGAAGCAAGAAGCACTTGTTCGTCTTTGTCTACTTGAGGACAAGTCTACGCCAGAACAGATGAATACGATTATCGGTGTTCATAAATGGGAGAATATTCTAAAGGATATTCTTGAATTGGGTACATACAGTAAATACATTGAAGCCACTGAGTAGATAGTAAACATATCTATTTATTGTCAAGAAATTAGTTTTGCATTATACAGTTTGCGACATTTAGATTGTTGCGTTTGTAGCAGTAACTTTGTCTGTTAATTAAAACGGTTAATCTTTACCGCAGTATCTGAAAGAGTCAAAAGAGTACAGCTCTACAGTTTATTTCTCATTGAACAACTCATTCCTCATACACTGTTGTGAGTAGATTAAGTTTAATATCAGGTTCCTTAAAAATACATGTATAACATTTGTTGAAAAGGCTAAATGCATTAGGCAAAGTCTGCTCTAGCAATTGTTTGTCATACAAGTATGGCGCTGGTGCTTCGAAGCTCTCCACGGTATCATTCCATGCCACAGTGTACATTGCCGTGTAGCATCACAATATCCAAGAATATAATAATAAAAACAAAAAAAAAACTCCCGGACGGGGAATCGAACCCCGATCGCCCGCGTGACAAGCGAGAATTCTAACCATTAAACTATCTGGGAATTTGCTTGTTGTTATCTTGATGCGTTGCAATATGTCTGATTGTAAAGAATTGCATAATATTGTACTGGGATGACTTTTGTTACTCTATCTAAGCGGTGGATAACTTTTGAAAAGACTTGAGATATTTTGAAAGTGTTATGACCTATCAGATAATGGTAAAGCTTTGAAGATCAAAATGAGTAACAACGTTACTTTTGTTAATGCAATTTTAGGGAAGGACTATGCGGTTTGCCACCAAACGGAATTGGGACAGCCAGAGAGGATATAATGAACGTCCACAGGCATAAGCTTCTTGAACTATCCGTGTTAGAGGACCTTTATACTTTGTCGATGCGCAATCACTTCAATAACAACAACCAAATGTTGTATCTATCGTATTTACATTTTACCTAAACGGGTAGACTACTCGATCTCGAGAACCGGGGCCAAAAATGGCTTGTCTTTACAGGCTTTTATTTAAATAGATAGTTTGACAGCAAGTGTATCGCATACACGAGTACTGATAACCCACAAGAAGTACTCAGTTTTTTTGCTTATATTATGCTCAGATCAGCAAAGTCTCTTCCCTCTTTGAGAGGAGCCATTGAGCAAGTGGCGAAGACCGAAACAGCGGGCCTTTCGGGTACGATGGGGTCTCGCTATTTGAGTAGTTCACATAAAGGAATGAATGTGTTGTTAGAGAACTCAGTGGATGACTTGCCAGCCTCATTAGGGTCGGTAAGGCCTACCCTTTTGACGTCAGCGACTGGGAGACCTACAAGTTTGGCAAGAAATGTGCACCAGACCGTTAAAAAACAAACAATTCTCCTCGACTCCTCAGCACTTAGTGCCAAGTTCACCTCCATGAGTCTCCAAGGATTGAAGGGAGAGTGTAAAAAAAGAGGACTTAAAGTGTCCGGCAGGAAGTTGGAATTAGTGCAAAGGCTCGCCCAATTTGAGCATACTAGCAGTGCTAGCGGGGCCAGCCAAGGGGGAATGGGAAGAGCTTTTTCTACCACAGTAAAAAAGGCGGCTACTCCGGAAGTGAAACAAACTGGTGATGCAGTGAAAGTTAGTAAGACTTCGAAGACAATTAAAGAGGTACCCCGCCTGAAAAGAGGTATAAGCTCGACTTCTTCCGGGAACGCTAAGGGCGACAATTCTTCTATTGATTACTACAAGCTTCCACAGGAGACCTATGTCGAACCTGACGGAAGGCCTCCTTTGAAAGTTCCCGCTCTTTCCTCCGAGGCTTCCAAGAAGCAAAGTGAAGCTAACGTAATTGAGCCTGTCAAGCAGAAGGTCGAATTGGGAGTGACGTCTCAGTCTTCTGTGGCGCAGGGCGGTGAAGTTGTTGCTGAGACCGGCAAGAGCGCAGCTACGGAATCGAATAGCGAATCTTCTGAGGAACAGGAGATCAGTCAGAGCGATAAGATCTTTCTTGGTGTATTCGGTTTGCTTACAGCTGTCTGGTGGTCGCTGAAGCCTAGAAGCAGCGACAAGAAGTAGAGGGAGTGAGAAAAGCAAGAGAGAGAAGATATGCTTTTATACTAGCATTTGGAATACGGTGCTCTCTTGCTCTTTGTTATTTATACTATATACTACGATTATAGGGACGGATTATAAAAGGTGAAACTACCTGTGTAGATCACGTGACTTAATAAGCTTATCGCTCGCGACTGACGTAAGCGAGCCATAATTCCGGGGATCCTGCGGATTTTTTTGGCGTTAAACGGAGACCCGATGCCCTTGGCTCAATATACCAGAGAAACACTACTCCATATCCTCAATTACCCGACTACCTCCCTGAAATTTATAATCCCATGACACCGTTGCAGTTTCCTGTTTTAACTGAGGAGCAGCGCGACAAGCTCGTCACAGAGCTTCAGCACTGGGCCATCAGCAATGGTTTAGCCATCTACCCTCCTAACTTCAAGCCTTACCAATCTAACGTCGCTCCAGTGACGCTGTTTCCCACTCCCTTTCCACGACAAGAGTTTGAGAAGTCGGTTGAACTTGCTGAGACATACAACATTTTGTATGCCCAGATTGTCGCACAGAAGAAGTGGTTAGTCTCGATCATTGAGGATCTGTCGCAGTTCGACTCTTCATTTACAGGGAGGCTGTACGAGGCATACAAGAAAGCAGAGAAACGTGGGATTGTGCAGCCAGTCTCCATGGGGTTGTTCCGCTCGGACTATATGCTCGACAGCGTGACTGGGCAGATTAAGCAGGTTGAGTTCAACACGGTGAGTGTATCTTTTGGCGGGCTGTCTACCAAAGTGGGAGAGCTTCACGGATGGTTAAACGACATGAAATTATACGCGCAGGATAAGAAAGGCAAGGGTGTCAGTGACGGGCTCTACTATGATCCAGAGTCACTTCCTGTGTCAGAGTCAGCAGAGGCTCTTGCACGAGGTCTTTTCAAGGGCGTAGAGTATTACAACGAGAAGCACGCTAGGCACGGCTCCACTGTTGTGCTATTCGTCGTCCAGCCTGATGAGCGCAATGTATTTGATCAAAAGGCAGTAGAATACAACTTATATAAGCATTACGGAGTGCGCAGTAAGCGTGTGACGCTACCGGACGTCACTTCATTGGTGCAGATCGATGAAGAAAGTCGCAAACTCTATTTCGAGGGAGAAGAAGTTGCTGTGGTGTACTACCGCGCAGCATATGGGCCAGGCGAGTTTACTAGCGAGCAATGTTGGGATTGTCGCGAGCTGCTAGAGACAACTTTGGCTATCAAGTGTCCATCTCTTTTGGTTCAACTCTCTGGAGCCAAGAAGATCCAGCAATTACTGACAGATGAGACTGTATTGAAGGAGGTGCTTGCAGAGAATGGCTCGCAAGCATCTGTATTATCTAATTTGGATGCCCTCAAATCTACCTTCGTGAAGATCTATCCAATGGACAACAGTCCCGAGGGAGAGGCAGCTAGAAAGCTCGCTCTCAATTCGCCAGAGAAGTTTGTCTTAAAGCCACAAAGAGAGGGAGGAGGCAATAATGTTTACAAGGAACATATACCATCCTTTCTTAGGTCTATACCGGAGAATGAATGGGCAGGGTACATTCTTATGGAGTTGATTCATCCAGAGGTACAAAAGAATTTGATACTGCGCAATAATGATATCATTGACGAGGGCATTATCAGTGAATTGGGAGTATTTGGTACGATGTTGTTTGACGAAAGTTCTGGTGAAGTTATATCTAACGAATTTTCCGGTCATTTGCTCAGGTCTAAGAACGCTAGCTCAGATGAGGGTGGTGTTGCCGCCGGCTTTGGTTGTGTTGATAGCTTGTACTTGTATTAATTAAAGTCGTATATAGAGGCCATTTAACTGCATGGGTGATACTATTTTTCTCATGTATGAACCTTATCTACTAAATAAAAAGTTGATTATCAATATTTCGTTGAATTATACTCATTGAATGGTATGAATATCCCACAGCAATGCTTAACGCTCCACGTAAACCGTCATCGCTCAGGAACTCATTAAGCTAAGGCACCCATTGGGTCGTAGTAAGGCAGAACCTTGTAATCTTTGCTCTTCCAAACATCCACAAGTTTCTTGGGTGCGTACTTCGCGGAAGTAACGATTTGGAACACGTACTCGTCGAACCAGCGGTCGGTCATGACAAAATACCCCTTGTGACCAAAGGTTTCACCCCAAGAGTTCTCAACCTTCCATCTGACAGGCTTGCCATCAACGAGGTGGACACTGGTTAGAACCATAGCGTGGGTCATCGCAGAGGAACCAGTCAGCAACCTCTCTCTCTTTTTAATGGCAATGTCGGTGTTGAAACCAAGCTTGTAGTCCCAGGAGTCAGTGTCCAACAGACCTAGAGCAGAACTTTCAAACTTGCCGACATCGGAGCCAAAGAAAACAGGCTCGTTGTTTTGGATCATCTTGATAGCAACTTCCTTCAATGTAGAGATGGCAGTATTGATATACTCAATAGGCTTGCCGCCCTCAATATTGTTGAGCTTATCAACAGTGTATAATGTATCAAATGGGTTTCTAGGGTCATTGATAAGAGAAACGTATTCAGTGGCGTCGAATGGCAGCAGCTCCTTGTAGAATTTCTGAGGTGTCGTTTTGATTAAATGGTAATTGCCAAATTTGTCCTTGAACTCCCAGCTGAACTCTTCCTCTGGTTTGGGAACAGCACCTAGGGTGAGGGTGAGAATGTTGAAGATCTCCTGCAGCATAGATGCCTTGACCTTGGAGATGGACTCGTCACTAGTTTTCTCGTCACTGCTCAGCTTTCTGAGAATAAGAGAAAATTCTCTGAGCTTGTCCGAAATCAGATAGTTCAATCTGGAGGACGAGATAGATGACGCAGAGTCAGGGAACACATCGTGGGGCACAAGTCCGTACTTCTCAACCAAGTTCACAATCATATCCCACTGACCTCCGTCGTTAATGGGCGTCTGCAACAGGAATTGAACAAGTCTTGAGTCAATTTCCTCATCGGCACATTCAAGGATATTGTTCAAGAAGTAGTTGCACTTCTCCAGCTTGTCGTAGAAGTAGAGGTAATTCTGCGATAGCTGAAACTCCTCTATCTTGAACTTCGCCTTAATGAACTCTTTGAAAACGTTGGTGGAGGCAAAAATCCAACATCTACCCGAAGACTTTTGGTTTGTAATTGGACCTCCGGCTAAGTTTACAGAGACATTGAACAAGTCAGTGTTATGTTGGTTGATGTTGGCAGTGTTAGCGATGATAGTCGTGATGTCATTGCCGGTGAAGCAGTTGAGTGCAAACTGGTTCTTGGGGTCAGATAATAGTTCGGTCTCCCAGGAGTTCAGGTTGTTGATAGAGATAGGGTTGTCGAACACAATACTGCCATTAGTGACTCTAGTAGCAGAGGCGGCATTAGAACTAGTGGGTTGAGACAGCATGAGAGTCTGCAGTTTACTGACTAGCTCATCAGACTCCCCTTCCTCGGAAGGCTTGTAGTAAGTATAGGTGGGTTCGGAATTAGCCTTGGATGCGCTGCTTCCCATTTTGAGTGACTATCGATCTAATTGACTCTAAGAGACAAACAAAGGGCAGAAAACGGGTTGAAATACAGATAATCTGGGGAGAGGAAAACAGATACAAGAAACAGGGGGGCAAATGACAGATTGCATATGTACTTATATATGCAGTAAAAGTGCGCCCAATTAGGCGCAAGGTGTGGCGCGATAAGCAGCTGCGAGATAGAGTGTCATTGAGTGTGAAACAAAGAGCGCGTAAATGCAGATGTAGGGCGCACCTTAACCATTTCAGTATTTTAGTACTCACAGCCAGTTAAGATAACACATCTTTGCACCACGTGTTCACTTCTTTGCACCAGCATCAGAGTCTCTGAATGCCTTAGACCTCTTAGCGGCCCTGGAATCGGGATTACGAGGCTTCTTCTTGCCTGGGCCACCACGCGAGCCGAGTCCATTCTTGATTCCCTTCACGGTGTCGCCCTTTTTGGCTCTGTAACCCTCGCTCGGCACTCCTGACACCCGCTTACCTATCGAAGCTCTGTCAGCCTTATTCAATAGCTTCTTTCCTCTGCCGATGATTGTCTTTTGTTTATCACTGAACTTGCCTCCGACAGAACTATTTTGTTTGACGAATTCCTTGGCACGTAAGATTCTCATATCACGAGGCTTAGCAGAAGTGCTAAGCTTCTGCTTGTTCAATAATAATGCCTTCTCGACATAGTTAGTGTCTTTAAATTGAACAATAGCGAATCCCTTGCCGAAGTTTGTCTTTGTGTCTCTTACTATGCGCACATTATCAATAACGTTCTCCTCATCATCGCCTTGCAGCTTCTCGTTGAAGAATTTCCACAGAGACTCTTCCTTCTCTGCGAAGTCTAAGTTTCCAATAAATACAGATTTTTTGTTGTCTTGCTTTAGTGGGTGGCTCACGTGATCTACTCTCAAGTGGTGATCTTCAAATACTGTACCATTCAACTGAGGGGCTTTGAGTGAGTCGCTCTTGCTCTTGAACAAAACGTACGCGTTCACAGGGTTGTCTTCTTTGTAAGATTTCGTGATGTAAGCAAATTTACGTGGCAAATTCGAGTCGAAGCCAACTGACCTAAAACGTATCGATTCGATCTCACCGTGCTGCTTGAATAAAGCCTTGAATTTCTTTGTGGTTTTCTTGTCTGCCATAGTACCAGCAGGAACATTGCCGACAAACACAGTTCTGTCAGCTTTTTCAAGCTCATCGTTCTTGAGATCCACTGTTTTTGCCACTGTCGTTCTATGTTCTGGCTTATCTCTTAGATTCTCTTCAGCTTTATTCACAGTTTCGTCACCATCGAGTTCACCTTTTTCTCTCTTTGACTCCTTGTCTTCTTCATCGAGCAGTTTACTGAAATATTGTTCTTCCAAATCGTCGTCTTGTCTCTTTCTCTTGCGTTTCTCGCTACCCTTGGCTGAAGCATTTTCCACCATCAAGCCTTCATCAGCATCGCTGGCTCCGCTGTCTTCGTTATTAATAGCTTCATTCTGTTCGCTGTCACTGCCGCTTTTACTTTCAGGAATATCGATCACAGTTCTTTTCTTCTGGGCCAAGATCTCTCTGCTGTTAATAGAATTTGGCTTGCTGAAGAGCGCACTCACTAAATTGTCCTTGTCAGCACTAGCCGCTCCAAAAAGCGCTCCCGAAATACCAGACATTGCAACTCTTTTACCTAGTGTATCCTTAACTTCGGTAATGCTATGATAACACAGCTTTTTATAAAAGATTAATAAAAAAAAATTCAACCTGCAGCAGAAAAAATTTGGTAGTGCAACTCCGACTTGTTGTACATGTGATGTTTTGAGATAATTTGGAACAGGGTAGGGGGAAGAATAAACGAATATAGAAGATAACTGTAGGACATTAGATAAAACCTAACAATAAATGGGATCATTTAAGTAAGCGAAATTTAAATGAGTACAATTGTTCATTTTCCTGAAATAGGTAGGATTTTGTTACATCTGCAGCTATCTGCGACAAGATACAGGACAAGATACAGAGAATATAAGCGTATCGAGAGTGCGCCATAAACAGGAACGAAAACTGTTACATTTTTTTCTATTGCACTGAGGGCCGCTGCCAAATGTAGCTACATTTACCGTATCACCAATTGCAAAAATAGCAACCATCAACCATTACACAATGCTTGAGAGGTGCATAGGCCATACGATATTATATTCTATGAGCTAGGTAGAGATAAGAGTGAAACTGGGCAACCAAAAAAATCAATGCAACAATTTAATACAAGTAACACGGCTAAGGCTTTTTGCAGCGCTCCCTGCTACTCAACACTTGCAAGTACTTGTTTCGCTACTGCCTACTCTGGGTGCGGTATATTAAAAACAATAGTACCTATTAATGAGAAGCACCCGACAGCGCTATCCACTCATACTTTACACTGTCACCACTCAGTCGCACTGCTCCCTTCCAATCCACTGGGAGAGCTTCTTATCTGTCTCCATAACGTACCTATGTTGCAGTCTACACCCCAAGTCACGTGGTATATATCTCCGATAAGAGTCGCGTCGAAGAAGCAGCGGCAACCCGACCTGCCAAAAACAGAAGCAAAAAATTTGGAGAGACACTATAATTGATAGATTGTGTGCGTCCTTGTTTAGAGTGTGCAGAATTGAGACGGGAGAAAGCAAAAAAGGGTCCCAGCTTTAGTCTATGGCTTTTTAGTTTACAGAACTACTACAACGAAAGAGCAGGCGATATCAACAACAGGGTTCCATTGGCAGCAAGCTCAACAGTTCAACTTACCTAATGGCCAACCCCGAGCTCTCGAATTCTGCGACCAGCACTAGCGAAAGCATAATAACAGGCCCCGATCACAGTACAAGCAATAGCAGTACAGGCAACGGACTTACACACATCAGAAAGCGGCACCGTTCTTCATCAGAGATAAGTGAGGTTAACTCCTCGGACGTTGAGACAGATAAGATGGAAGGCATTAACGAGGAGAGTGACCTAGACAGACTGGCTAGAGCGACTAGCGAGGAAAGAGAGAAGTCAGCAGGAGAGGAAGACGCCGTTGACAGCGAAGCAAAGGTGCCGACAAAGGGAAAATTGAGCAAAGACACTAAGGTGCCGCAAGGAAAAGCGACAGCCAAGGGCCCCAAATCGATACAGAAGGACAGGGCTAGCGAGGCCGAAATTGATGAGGAAGGTGACGTTGATGTCGATGTTGATGGAGACGGAGACGGAGACGTAGATGTGGATGCCGAAGATGCTGAGGATGCTGAGGAGCCCGAGGAACAGGAGGAGCCAGACACCGGTGCAAACGAGGATGAAAAGACAGAAGAAGAGGCTGCAGTAGACGAAAAAAGAGTCAAGGCCTTGGAAGAGTTGACCAATATCGAGGTAGAATTTGCCAAACTGAAGGACTCTCTTTACGAAACACAGCTAAATAAGCTTGAGTTTGAGCTGAAGTTATGCGAGGAAGGAAAACACCCCGAGTTCCTGAGGTATCTCAAGCTTGTGGAGGAGAACTTTGAGAAGAAGCTCGATAGAGTAGTGAGCCTGCAAAAATACAAGCTCAAGACGATCGACAATCAGACTAAGGCCACCCGAGTGTCTATCCATCAGCAGTTTATCAAGGATTTCCAGGATCTGAAGAACGATGAGATTGGCAAGATCACCAGCAACTGGTACGAAATCAACAGAGAGCGCAGGAACATGGACAACATCACGCTTAACATACCGGAGTACTACCAGTACCATCAAAGCGTGAACGCGGGAAATGCCGCTGAACAGGAAACGATTGCGGAGCTTGTGGATGAGAGAAACAGCGTATATTTAGAGCTGAGTAACTTGAAGGGATTACAGAAATATACCAAGACGCTTCCGAGTGGTTTGAACGACCTGAAGCAGGTGAACAGAGACGAAATAAACCAAGACCTCCAGCTTATGGGCATCATATAATACTACCTGGGGGAGGCTCATGGGTATAGGTACATAGGTTATAATGCAATTCAATAGTAGATTAAGATAATATGGTCGTAGAGCAAACTCAAGGCCTGAAGTAGACTAATATACTACCACCCATACTACACAAAATGATACAATGAGATCTTATCCGATTAAATTATAAACTTGACTTAATATAATTTGAGCTTGGAACCGTGAGATGGCTTACCGTGCTGGACTGGGTTGTAGGTGATGGAGAACTCACCGAGGTAGTGGCCAACCATCTCAGGCTTGATTTCAACTGTGTTGAACACCTTACCGTTGTAAATCTTGAGGACGGAGCCAATCATCTCAGGGACAACAATCATGTTTCTCAAGTGGGTCTTAACTGGAGCTGGCTTCTCGTTGGGGTCAGCAGCAAGCTTGGCGGCCTTCAGCTTCTTGATCAAACGCTGGGGCTTGTCACCAACACCTCTAGAAAATCTTCTTCTAACTCTGGCGTGGCATAATTTGGCAAAGTCCTCTCTGGACAACTCCAAAAGGTCGGTCAAGTCGACACCCTTGAAGGAAAACGACTTCAGGACTCTCTTCTTTCTGTCAACGGCTAAATGGTGGTTAGTATGGGAGGCAACGTAGGAGGGATATACGGCTATGGCAAATGACAGTTGTCTTGTGTGTCCTACTGTAGCGTCTTTATTTCGCTGGAGGAGGGCTACCCAATATGCATCACTTTTTCCAGCCGTCTTCTAATTGTTCAGAATAACTGTATACTTACCAGTAGACATGATTGTACTTTAGTTATGTGTATACTATCTAGACAAGTCGGATACTACCAAACTTTTCACTTAATACAATTTTCAATTTTTCCCTGCTGACTGAGGAGCGAGAGAAAAAACTGAAGCGAGCCGCAAGTTGAGAGCGAGGGTTTGTTAACAGGGTTCTATGAGCAAGCTCAAAATCACGTGATAAAAAAGTTTCTCGCTAGATCCTCGTCAATTACTTGACACCAGGAGACCATTTTTTTCAGTGGAAGAATGAAAATTTCCCATGGTGCACGCTAGTAAGAGGGTCTAGAAAGCTACCACAGTCATCGTATAAACACAACAGTAAGTGATACTGCCTGTCCAGCGCCCAAAATTGTGCTAGGCTGATATGGCATGCTATAGGTTACGCCGATAGCTTTTTCACCTTCATCATATCTGTCGTACTAACACAAGGCTTTTAGTGAAATACTTAGCTGCTTACTTATTACTGGTCCAGGCCGGCAATGCTTCCCCCAGCGCTGCTGACGTCACCAAGGTCTTAGAGTCCGTTGGCATTGAGGTTGAGTCGGAGAAGCTGGACAAGCTGATCTCCGAGTTAGAGGGTAAGTCCGTTGAGGAGCTGATTGCCGAGGGTACTGAGAAGCTTTCTTCTGTGCCATCTGGTGGGGCTGTTGCTGCTCCTGGCGCTTCCGCTGCTGCCGGTGCCGCTGACGAGGCCCCAGCTGAGGCTGCTGCTGAGGAGAAGGAGGAGTCCGACGACGACATGGGTTTCGGTTTATTCGACTAAGCATTTGCAACACAGATCTGTAGAATATAAATAGTGACTTATTATTATATCACGTCTAAAAGATTGCGGAACATATACGTCATGTTTGTGGGTAGTCGTTTTACTATAAAAACTCCATAAAAGGGCACTGTTCCACTGTTCACTATTACTTTGTCCATGAGGTGCACCTAGTAAATTTAAACCCTCTCACTTGTAACTCTCGCTTTTTTTTGGGGGAAAATTGTGCCCTTGTTAAGTTTCTTGTTACCACTTCTTCTAGCAACCCTGATTCATTGATCGACCCATTATTTATCATGTCAAAAGAATTAGTAGAAGCAGTACAGGCATTGCAACAAAGGATTGAGTTCGAGTTTTCAAGACCCCAAAACATAATCCAGGGAATCCTCTCTGCTCGTGCATATGCGTACCCTTTTCTTGTAAGTGATTGTGTTTCTGAACTGGACCCCAACAAATCATCTAAGTATATACACTAACACTAACATTTCAGGGCATACAATACTTTATATCACATTCAAAAATGTGGCCGTTATATGCTAGGGTTGTGGTTCCCTCTATACTTGTTCAAGTCACTTGTTTCGTAGCAGTATTTGTGTTATTTTTTGCGTTGAACTTGACTGGTAGCGTGTGCTGCTGTGGGCCTCTTGGATTGCCAGTTGCACTGGCAATCACTGTACAGGAATCAACATACTTGTCCAATTACGTTCATGCAAACTACCTCATTGCCCAGCCCCTAACTCAGGTATTTGACATGGTCCTTTGCAATGAAGGGTTAACAAAATTAGTTATTCCAGGAAAATTGAAAAGGGTCGTTAAACCCACCCCAATTGATGTGGTAAACGATGCTATTTGGAGAGTTCCTCTTTATCAGATTCCTTTGGGAGCTCTAGCATTTGTCGAGCAAATTATCGTTTACAGTATTCCTATTGCTGGTCCCCTGCTCAAGGCAATGTCTGACTACGTCGCCAAAACTGAAAACCTGCAATCAAGAGTTTTTAAACTTTCAAGATTTAGAGATAGACAGGTGAAGTATCTCACAAAAGAAAGAGAGGGTCAATATCTTGCTTTTGCAATTATTGGCGAAACTCTGGAGGCAACTCCATTACTTGGCGTACCCACTTTTTTTGCCTTTACTAACGAAATTGGTGCTGCGTTGATGGCAGTCGATTACTATAAAAATGGAAGAGCCGAATTCTAGCCATGTAACTATATATGGTCGTCATTTCTTTGCTTATATAGATGATCCAGGAGCACTGGTAGTTTTGATGCCATCGCTAGGGCAAAACTTGGGCCTGTAATCCGGTGACGATATCCTTATATCCGATTTCATCATTTCCGCCTCGTCAGAGAGAAGCTTGGTTAGCGAAATGTCCTCCGAAACATCAGCTGTCATTTCCGTTTTGCTATAAGAATCTTCAGCTAGACTATCGGCGAAAAGGCTCGATCTCGAGTCAGGGCGCACACTTTGCTGTGAGCTTGGCCTTGAACTGCTCAAAAAGGTTTCATCGTATTGCGAAAAACGCAGAAGCTTTGGCTCTGCCTTTTTCTCTTTATTTCTCACTTCACATATTTGGGCAAAGGGCGGATCAGGCATAGTGGCAGTAAGATAACCAAGATAGCAGATCGTGTGAGAAGCGTATCGTGTTAAGCCATCAGGAACCCCATTTTCAAATGTAAACTTGAAAGAGTTCAAAGCTTCTTCATTGGTAAATTTGATTGAACCATTATGAATCATGTGAATCAAAACTTTTGTCACAAAATTTGTATCATAAATTCCCAATGCTTCTTGCAATTCCATCATGTTTGCCGGGTAGATACCTAAACTGAACTGCCTGAGTGATTTCCTTGAATTAAGTGCCATCACACGCGAATTGGAAACACTTCCTGAACTGCATGTGTAGCACTTGAAATTAGAGGGACTTTTGTCGTAGCAGTGCTGATGAACAAGTCGATGACACCATGTACAGCGCATTGTTGGAAAACCTTGCAAAGGAAAATTGGATCCGCACTCACACTCGATGAAACCGTCATTAGAACGAATGTCCCTGTAAGGAGGCATTAACAAGTATTGAAAGGGGTCAACTTGTTTCGAAGTGTAGTAGGCGGGGCCATCTTCTGCCAAAACGCTCACTGTAAAAGTATAATACATGGTGTCAGTACGGCTGCGGAACCACTCAACGCTTCCGTTTAAATCAGGAAAAGTTCTGCCGTAATGACGAGTGTCTTCTTCACAGTTGATAAAATGAATTGGGCGGTATCCGTAAAATGGATGGGCGACATCGTCTGCAAATAACAATCGCATACTGAGGTACTTTTGCGTAGGTAGGTTAGGTAATTTTTGAGTGGAAATAATGAGATCTTTTAGTAGCCCTTGGATGCCGCATTTAATTCTTGTCATTTGATCTTCTTCACTAGCACTGTTTTCATAGATGCCATTCCATACGAGCTTTGCAGTTGGATTTCTTTTATATTCAATTCCAAACGTATAGCTTTCAATAATATATGAAGGATCATCTTTATCAGGTATTATAGATAAACAAATGCCTCTTACCAGCTTAGCCCTTATAGCACTGAAACAGTCTTGCTCGAGCCAATTTAGCAATTGGTCAGCTTCAGTGGACTTATTACGCACCAACACCTTTGCTTTTAAAAAGGGTGCCTCAGTACCGTGGTCGTCCTCGTCAGAGAAAGCGTTTAATACTTGATCACTAAAGTGATCTTCATCAAAAAGCCCTCTGAGATATATTACACAGCCTAAAGCCATGAGCAGAGCCGACTCAATAAGGCTCTCCGCTATGGAAGAGGTCACTCTACTGGAGTGCCGTTTCACTCCTGATGAAACCAACATATTACAACTATTACCCTGGGCTATGGTATCAGAAACTACATTGGTCACTTCCCTCTTGTTCCTTGTTAAGAATTACGAATTAACAGCGCAACATTTTTAATTGTCGCAGGTTTTTTCACAGGCTCCGCGAGCAACGCTTGCAAAAATTAGGAGCCGAGAATTCTATAGTAATGCTGCTGGGCGCATTAAGACCTAGATCAATAATACCCTAATATCAATCATGTTGCGTCAGATCGTTAGGGCGCTGCCGAAGCAAAGCTCTTTTGGCAGACTTGCTCTCTCCCGCGTGACTTCACTGAGATGTAATTCAAGTGCCCCCAAGGAAGTATTCACCAAATTAAATGACGATAATGACCCTAATAGAGAGGCCATATTCCAATATTCATGGGGTACCTGGTTGAAAAATGATAAACTGGAGAAGGAGAAACGGAAAACGGTATTCAACATACAGGGACTGAACGAAATTGTGAGCCAATTATTCGAAAACAAGGGAAGCAGCACAGACTTAGTGAAGGATCTAGACTCTGTCAGCTTCTTGCCGAAGAACTTAAGCCTGCTAGATGATGGAAAATTTGAAAATATCACACAGATAGTCTCGTTTCATGAGGGAAATCATCACAGAATCTACAAAATTCAGACAAACGTCTCACCAAAGTTTTACATTCTTCGGATTCCCTACCAT
Organism: Wenyingozyma naganishii; assembly: GCA_003706235.2. NCBI lineage: Eukaryota > Fungi > Ascomycota > Pichiomycetes > Pichiales > Pichiaceae > Wenyingozyma > Wenyingozyma naganishii. The sequence goes on along the minus strand of PPKS02000001.1, from coordinate 80,657 downwards.
TTGGACTCAAAGTTCTACACTGAGCGTAGACTGAAGTCTGAAGTCGCAACCATGGAGTTTTCTAGGGAGAAACTTGGAGTTAACGTACCAAAAGTGCTGGCTTATAGCGGAGGATACGACAACTCGCTTAGCTCACCTTTCATTTTGATGGAATTTGTTGAAGGGGAGTTGTTGATGAGGAAATGGAACCCATTAGTGAGTGGTGCTATCAACGAGGAGAACTCGAAGAAGGAGTTGATGGCTGTGATTGATCCAATTGCTGATTTGGGTCACAAATTGACTTCCTACGTGTTTCCAAAATTTGGTTCAATTTATTTCAAGAAAGATTTGCCATCTGAAGAGGTTTTTGAAAGTGAGTACGTAATTGGACCCACTGTAGAGAGGGCCTATTACAGAAACAAGAAACTACTGAACTCGTCTGTTATTGAAAAGCACGTGGGACCTTGGGACGCCACGAAGCCCCTCATGATGATTAAAGACTTAGTTGAGCTGGAACTTGAAAATTTGAAAGTAAAGTTCGGTGCTGTGAATGGCGACGTCACTACCGGGGACTCTTCTGTCATTGAGAGAAGCATCAAAGTGTATGAGAAGTTTTTGAACGTTGCCGATAAGTTGTTTAAACTGAATGACTCAGGTATTCCAAATGTGGAGGAGCTGTTGAAACCAAGACTGATCCACCCTGACTTGGACCCCATGAATGTTATAGGCGAAGAAAAGTACCTGATTGACTTCGAAGGGGCCTCTGTCAAGCCATTCTTGCTAGCCAACACGCCTCAGTTTCTCAACTACACTGGTCCAAAAATTTATGACCTAGCTAAGGAGATCGAGGGTTATGAGCAGATGGAGGAGCATGAAAAACAGCAGTATGAGTTTATGTTCAACAGGACGAGAAACCAGTTCTATTGGGACCTGTCTCTCAACGAGAGAAACAAACAACTTCTAGGCGTTATTTCTCCTGTCATCAAGTCTATCAAAAATAGTTACATTTCTGCCTTGGACTTGAAGACTGACCTCGACTACTTGTACGTAGAGAACTCGCTGATTGAGCTGGGCCAGATGTGGGACCATTACAGGGCTAACAAGATAGTAGCTGACCTGGAGAACCCTTTGAATGACTTCAGCGATGAAGAGTTGCAGCAGTTTGAGCAGCAGATCCAAGAATACCAAACTGAACTGAGCTCGCAACCATTTGCTGCAACCAAAGGCTGGATTCCACAGGACATGTTTAACAATCTGCTGAAGCAGGGAATGCTGGTGAAAGACGACAATGGCGATTATAAAATTGATACCGAGAAGGTGCTAGCATGATGAGATGTACATAGTGAGTAAGCCTATCTAACAGTAGCTGCAACAAATTTTAGCAATAGCGCCCAACGGGAAGGCCCACCAAAATGTGACCATATCTTATAATAGAAAATATATCATTTTGTGCAGTCTTGTTTTTCACCAATAGGGCTATCAGTTATCTCAAACAAGAGACAGAAAACTCCAGATTCGTAATGCAGTTAGACAATTAGATCATCTTGTGCTATTGACGAGCGTGCAGATTTCAGATTTGCAGATTTGCAAATTTTCAGATTTGAAGAGCTGCAGGTGATAGCTGCTAGCAGATAACAAAAACTACGATTAGCCATAACAGCATGTGCATGTTCTCTGGATGACAGATATGGCAGATAGCGGATTGAGGAAAATAATCAGGTGCTCTAATAAACCATGAGTTAGGGTAACTCAAAGGCATTAAGTAATTAGAGCCGTTCCAAGGATGGTAGAAAATCCACACCTTACACTGCAGGACAATAGACGACCGCTTACGCTTATCTCGTTCTTAATCTTCCTGCAGCCTAGGGAAGGGTTTTTTTTTCTGGCTTATTGGGGGAAAATTGGTTTTTTTATTGCCGTTTGAAATGTCACGTCAATCATACAGAAAAGTTTAAGTTGAGCGATAAGAAAGTATAAGGTGAGCACATGTGGATATGGGCATACAATCGATGCACAATTGTGGTACCCTGTTTAGAAAACCAAGTGAGCCTCCAGCCCGGACTATGTTTGTCCAGAAACGCCCTTTTTGCGTGGACTCGCCCAATATTGCCACTGAGTCTTCCTACCGTAGTATTATGGCCCGGCATAAAGTTTTGCCCAGCTTCCCTTCTTGCGCCGGTGCCTTGTAAAACTCCTGCCAAACCTTCCATCCGCAATGATTTCTTAAAGTTTGAGCTGCATGTTTCTGCACAATTATGCACATGTTTTCTTTTTCGTGCCGCTTACTCTTCTGTCGTGCATAAATGCCTTATGAATTTCATATAGTCATCTATCGTTATCTTACAGAACAGCGAAAGAAGAACGACAGAGACGACAAGTGGTGGCACAAGAAAAAAAAGTCCGGTCAGTATAAATTTGTCGTTTTCCGCCATTTTGCGGGGATACTTTTTGCCCAACCTTATCAAGTTCTTTAGTTAGCGCTACAGCTTTGTCTATTTTTCGCTTCACATAATGTCTAAAGAGATCAAAGAAGATATTGAGTCGTCCATCACTCCTGTGCAACAGGAGGTGACGAGAGAGAGAAGCGAGCCAACACAGTCAACAACTTGGCTCGGCAGATTCACAGACTCATTCAAGCCCATGGATGGCTTAGATGACATTGATCCTAATCTCTCTCAGCTTGAGAAGGCTAATATCATTTCTGCCAGAGCTCCATTGACCCGTAAGCTCAAAAACAGACATTTACAGATGATCGCCATTGGTGGTTCCATTGGTACCGGTTTATTTGTTGGTTCTGGTTCCGCTTTGGCCACCGGAGGTCCTGCTGCTTTGCTGATTGCCTGGATGCTTGTCGGTATCATGATGTACTGTACCGTGCAAGCTCTTGGTGAGCTGGCTGTCACATTCCCTGTTTCTGGTTCCTTTGTTCAGTTCAACTCAAGATTCATTTCGCTGCCTTGGGGTTTTTGCATGGCCTGGAACTACGCTATGCAGTGGTTAGTCGTGTTGCCTCTAGAGTTAGTTGCCGCTTCCATGACCATCAAGTTCTGGAATTCTACTATTTCGCCCGCCGCTTTTGTCGCTATTTTCTATGCTCTGGTTGTGTTCATCAACTTCTTTGGTGTCAAGGGTTACGGTGAGGCCGAGTTTGTGTTTTCCTTTGTCAAAGTTGTTGCCGTTATCGGTTTCATCATCTTGGGTATTGTCTTGAACTGTGGAGGTGGGCCTAAAGGTGGCTACATCGGAGGCAAGTACTGGACGAACCCAGGTGCCTTTGCCGCTGGATTCAAAGGTGTCTGTACCGTGTTTGTCACTGCTGCCTTCTCTTTCGCCGGTACTGAGCTCTGTGGTTTAGCTGCCGCCGAGACTTCCAACCCAAGAAAGTCGCTGCCTTCTGCTACCAAGCAGGTGTTTTGGAGAATTACTCTGTTTTACATTGTCTCTTTGACTTTGATTGGTTTGCTTGTACCTTACAATGACAAGAGATTACTGAACGCCACTTCTTCTGTTGACGCGTCCGCTTCTCCCTTCGTCTTGGCTATTAGAAACGGTGGTATCTCTGGTCTGCCATCTGTTATGAACGTTGTCATCATGATTGCCGTCCTTTCTGTGGGTAACTCGTCCGTTTACGCTTGCTCCAGATCGCTTGTCTCTCTTTCCCAACAAGGATTTGCTCCCAGCTTCTTGGCTTACATTGACAGATCCGGAAGACCTCTTTACGCTGTTATTGTTTCGCTGACTGTTGGTCTGCTTTGTTTCCTTGCAGCTTCACCCAAAGAGGGCGAAGTCTTCAACTGGCTACTGGCTCTCTCTGGTCTTTCGTGTGTATTTACCTGGGGTTCCATTTGCATGTGCCACTTGAGATTTAGAAGAGCCTTGACCGTCAAGGGAAGAGGACCCGACGAGCTTGCATTTACCTCGCAGTGTGGTATCTATGGCTCGTGCTTTGGAGTTTTGATGAACTTTTTGATTCTCATTGCTCAATTCTGGACTGCTCTTTTCCCATTGCATGCCTCTCCTGACCCACAGGTGTTCTTCCAGAGCTACCTTACTGTTCCCGTGCTGATTGTCTTCTACGCTGGTTACGTGATTGTTAAGAGAGACTTCACTTTGTTTTACAGGGCCGACCAGATCAATGTTGACACTGGTAGAAGAGACCTCGATATTGAGCTGCTTAAACAGGAGCTTGCCGAAGAAAGAGAGATTATTGCGGCAAGGCCTTTCTGGTACAGAGCGTACAAGTTCTGGTGTTAAGTTGTGTAAACCGTATATTAGCTGGCTAGTCCACAGGTGTAAAATTTTTAAAAATGCTTTGAAGATAATTTGATTGTTTCCTTCTTACTTTAGCAGTTGAACATCGTGACTGGTGTTTCGGTGCCCCTGCGTTGATTTGAGCAGTCCACAGTGTTCCATGTTATTTGCAACCAACACTAAGAGTTGCATGCTCTTTTCTCGGATTATATAATCAGAGCTGAACTTTTCGGATATTTATGATCACATATCCGTGGAGAGCGATAACTGTCTTCAATTGCTCTCAATTTTTTGCTATAATACACTTAGGTGTCTACTATATTTCTACATCTGCTATTAAGCCTACATGTGGTCTCATTCTCTTGTTATCCTTTCCCATATTTCAACAACTTGACAATACGCTCGATCCTGATTGGCTGCTTCTTTTTTGATGTCCGTTACAAAACCGAAAAGGTAGTGTGTTTACCGCATTTCTCTGGGGCAGGAGATGTGATCGTCTTTAGATGTCTCTCCTCACAGTGCAATTTACTTTACGTGGGTGATGTAGTCTTTTTTTCCTCGTAGTTCTTCTTGTGTCTCTTTATCGTCATTTCCTCATTTTACCACACAGAAGCCAAAATGCTTGCAAGATTGACATCAGCAGGTCTCAGGTCTGTTGCCGCTAGAAGTGCGGTGACTCCCTTCCAGAGCAGCCTTTTCCACAACTCAGTAAAGGCCAGCTCCGTCACCCCAGTCAAGATCTCTAGTGCGCAGGAGCAAGACGTACTCGTTGCTCAGCGTAAAAACAGACCTTGTTCTCCACACTTGACCATTTACCAGCCACAACTTACATGGATTGTTTCGTCTTTCCACCGTATCACGGGTGTTGGCTTGGCTGTTGGTTTTTATGGACTCACTTGCTCTTATGCTTTTAGCTCTCTTTTGGGCGTCCCCATAGACTCCGCTACTTTAGTGAGTTTAGTTGCTGGGTTACCAGTTGGTTTGAAAGTGCTTGGTAAGGCCATTGCTTCGTTCCCATTTGCCTTCCACATGGCTAACGGATTTAGACACTTGGCTTGGGATTTCGGAAAGTTCTTCCAGATGAAAGAGGTGTATTATACCGGATATGCTGTGCTTGCTTTCACCGCCGTTTTTGGTTCGTGGTTAGTGGTTTTGTGAGTATCTAGTGGGTTGATGTATGGTGGTAAGTCTCTGCTTAGGGCGGCTATCTGCTGTTAAGGTAGAGTATGAGCTAGTCACGGGAAATTAGCAGACTGCGCTGGTTTTGGCCGGCTCCGCTTGCAATGGCGACGTGCAACTAGCAGGTACGGACAGAAAATTCATGAGAGTATTACTGTCATCAACATTCGTTAGTTTCATTACATAGTATTCATCCTATTTATTCAATACATCATGAAATCGTCATTAAGGTTCAAAATATTGTTCATTTTATCGCTGCTGCTACTCTGTTTCTTCATCATCATCACTGATGCGAGGTCATCGTCAAAGTTGAGCTCAAAATCGTTGGTGGTGGCGAGTGTTTCAAGTATCGATGCGGAAGAGAGAGCCGTGGGCATTATTTGGTTCACGGAACCAGTTGAAGCAACATGTGGAGCCGCTCCCATCGGTGATGACGATGCTGGAAACAAATCTGCGGCAGTTGACCCGGGATTCACAGTTGAATCTATTGTATTTTTCTGGGTGGAAAGAGCCACATTGGTCTTGGGCGCGTTTGAGCTCATATTACCGTTCTTTCCCTTCGCAACGTTATCCTTCTTCTTGCGAGGCTTCTTCTTGGAAATAGGCGGTAGGATAAGGTCTTTAGGGGAAAGAAACTTTTGTTGCTGGATTTCTTCTCGAATTGGTTGTAATCCGATGGGATTTGACTTTATGGACCGTTTTACTTCTGGTAATATTAGTGGAGACGCTGCTTTGGTATATGTATCTGGTGGGTGCGACGAAGGAGAGTCGATTGTCCCTATCGGTGGAGGCGAAGGCGAAAGATCATGGGAAACGAAAGACGCGTGTGAGAGAGCTGGCGACGCGACAGACTTGCTTTTGCGGGTGTCTTCAACGTTGTGTAAACCAGGTGAAGAGATCCGGTTGGTCAGGGCAGGGTTGCCTGGTACGTCACCAAAGGTAGATAAGCCAGACAGGCCAGATAACTTGGAGAAGGTAGCACTGCCGGCTGTGTGGGTTTCACCGGTAAGAGGAGCTAGCTCAGAAGTCGTTATGCCGTCCAAAGGTAGAGCAGAGCCGATTCCGTTAGCATTTGGGATTGGCTTGAAACCCTTTGGCTTCTTCGGCACCCCTGATGCCTCTGCCACAAGCTTGCTCTCCTCATTCTGTTTCACGGTTTCCTCTCTCAATAATTTCAGATTCACGATCTCTGTATTCAGTTTGACCAGGATTCTCTTGAGGTTGTCGTTTTCTTTTGCTAAGCTAGCGAGCTGTCCATCAAGATCTGTGGAGGTGAAGTCAATATTCGAATGTATCTGAGAGTTGACAACGGATTTTTTCTTTTTTTGAGGAGGATTTGGATATGTCGGTTTCGTGTTCTCGCTGGAAGTATTGTTGACGTGAGTAGCTTGATTAGAGTTGTTGTGATGAGCATTAGAGCTATTATTCGTAGAATTTGCATTTGTGTTTACACTATTCGTACTGTTATTGCTTCCGTTATTACGTGACTTTTCAGCCTTCTTTTTCAGCTTAGGCCGAGGCGGCAGCACCCAGTGCTTCGAGGTGGTGATAGTAATAGAGTCACCGTCGTGGTCGAAACTGCCATGGTTCGTAAGAGTGCTCGCATTGCGGTGCAAAGGTATGCTGCGTATGTCATCGTTGATAGGCGAGGCAGGCGAGTGCGCCTCAGCCATCGCGATGGGTACAGGCTTTGGTTTTATCGCTATGGGGTGCAGCGTTTTAGCCTTCAAGGGGTGCATAGGGTGAGTTGACGAGGGCGTAGGAGCAGCATGAGGCGGGGGAGTGGGGCTGGAAGTGCGAGAAGGGTTCGCAGCAGTGTAATCAGCGGAATGCTGTTTGGTCTTGCCATTAGTAGCACTTGGCAAGGCAGTGATCCGTGCACTAGGTGAAACGCTAGGACTAGGACCGAGACGGTTGGGCCCGGAGTTGGACTCATTATGCATGTGATTTGAAGGTACAGGCTTCGAATGGGAGTTCGCAGTGGATTGTGTAGATGGCCCAGCCGTAGCCGTCATCTGTGCCGCTGGAGCTGCTGGAGTGGTCTTGGAGCTCATGCTGGTGGCGGTGATACAAAGGAAACAGTAACCATAGACAAAGAAGCGGTAAAAAGCATATCCCGAAGCGAAATCCGCGTACCATTTTTTAATGCATGAAAGATATGCAGTCTATTGAGAAGAAAGAACGCGGGTGCTCGAAAGCGTTACGGCGGGTGAAAGGCAGTGTTAGCGCGAAGGACAGCCAAAAAGGCTATAGCGCTCAAGACGGTACCGCGGCGAAAATGATAGGCAGACGTTTACGTCCTACATGGAATCGGGCATAATATGGGGGAGTACAACGAGACTATATCTCGGCAAATATCAAACCTGTTACAAAATAGACTGAGAGGAAACAATGCCTTTTTAAAAGCTAAAGAAGACGGCACTTAGACTAACTGAACAGGTCATCAGTTTAGTCATTACAGGCTTTTTGACTTGTATTTCTACTCTATCACCTTATCTTGAGGCTAGAAGACTAAGTCGCACCGAGGCGCACCGAAACTTACTAGGAGACAGCGTTGTTCATTTGTGGCGGTGCACGGGTGTTTGACAACAGACGTGGTTTCACGACTATTTTTCTGTAAACTCCTACCGCGTACTACACTTTACTGGGGCCTCTTCTACTTATCATGAAAGAGACACAGGAAAGACAGCTCAACTATCAGCTTCTGCTGCTCTCGGACAGCCTGACCCGCACTTCTCAGCTCGTGACAAAAATTGCCAGCAAGCACGAAAAGATAAAGGAGTTTAACAAGCTACAAGTGAGCCTTGTTGTGAGTGCACATAGACATTTTGAGGGGCAGGAGCTGGAAAGAGAAAGCGAGCATGAAGCTAGTGTGTGACGTGCTTGCAAAGTATTTGAGGAGTGATTATAATGTACACAGGGCATACAAGTCAGCCAACAGACTTCACGGACTCAACAAGTCCAATGAGCTGAGAGTAGGAGTTGCACTCTCCGGCGGGTGTGATTCTGTCGCCCTCCTCGACATTGTCTCTCAATACAAAGTGCGGAACAAGCTTGACTTCACACTTTACGCCATCACTATTGACCACGCATTGCGACAAGAAAGTAGTTCAGAGGCAGCTTTCGTACGCGATTTGGCTCGTGCATATCCTGGGATACACCATCACGAGCTTGCCACGTTGCTGTGGGGCAACGAGGATTTGACGGGAGCTATTGAGGAGAGAGCAAGGCACAAGCGCTACGCCGTATTCAATGACCTGGCATATCGATGGCAATTGGATTACCTTATGTTAGGACACCACCTCGACGACCAAATTGAGACGTTTCTGCTCCGTTTGAAAAACAACAGCACTGTGTATGGCCTTCAGGGCATGCGAGAGGTGTCCCCATTGACGAGATGTAGCACTGTGAATGCTAATCCTATAACCACCAAAATTTTGCGTCCCATGTTGGGCGTTTTCAAAGAAGATATATACAATCACTGCCGTAGGCGAGAGTTGAGGTGGGTAGAAGACCCCAGTAACAGTCAGAGCATCACCTACAGAAACTGGTGTAGGAGCTGGCTAGATAAAGAAGTACCGGGGTTGACAAAGGCCGATGTTCTTGATAGCATAACCAAAGTAAAAAGCTATAACGACGAGATCGAGGCAGAAGTCGATGAGACCATAAAAAAAATGCGTCACAAGAAAAGGCTTTTCTATTCGCCTTCACTTTTGCGTTTAGATTTCCGTCTGACACCCGATGAGTTTGATCAGAGTGACACGGTAATCAACAGAATGCTGTTCAGGCTGATGCGACATGTATCGGCGTCATCTAACTACGATCTGTACTATACCAAAATAGAAAAAAAGGACTCGCTCGGGTCTCAGCTACGCAGAACAATAGGGAAGCTGAAGGTGACTTTGCTGAAGTGTGAGCTGACCGCTGTGAAACAGGGAAACGACCTGCACGTTACTGTTATTAGAGCCAACCCTGAACGCTGGTCTAATGTTGACAAAGAAATTTCCGTAGTTCCAACGCAATTTACTCCCTGGATACTCTATGATAACAGAATATACCTTCGCGTGCGATTGAAGCGTGCGAAGCTTACATTATCTCTGTTCAACAACAAAGTCCACTCAGGGCTGGTAGATAAAAAGTCGCTAAAGAGGAAAACGGGGATTACAAAGATGAGCTCTCTGCAGAACCTGCCAGTGCTTTTAGTGGGCAACAGAGTCATAGCATTTCCAACACTTCCCGCTGCCAATTTCGACCCTGATACAGAAATTGAATGTGTCAGTAAGCTGCAATTGGCTGAAGGAACTCAAGGATATCATCGTTATTAGCACAGTAAAAACCCGTACACCCTTTCACTCTTGTGCGCTCACCCGCGGATCTTCGCGCAATGCAATGCAGCGGGGGCGTGCACCGCATGCATTTCTAATTGTGTCACACAGCCTGTGCCTTTCTTTCCTTATCTACTTCCGCTTATTTATTTACTACATATAACCCTTTCCTCCTGTCTTATCACAGGCTCACTATCTCCCTAATTTTACTTTTATTTCCACTGCGAGCCCCCCCTTAAGATGAAGTCACAATTCAAAGCTGAGCACCCTTTTGGTAAGTTGATTGCTTTGAGAAATTGATTGCGGCAAAACACGCGCCCTTGAAACGCTCACATTTGTTTGCCTTTCTCTGTCAATGAGTACCCCATACTAACCATTGTGTAGAAAAGAGGCTGGCAGAAGCGACAAGAATCCAGTCAAAATACTTTGACCGTGTTCCCGTGATCTGCGAGAAGGTCGAAGAGTCGGATATACCTGAGATTGACAAGCGCAAGTATCTTGTCCCCGGGGACCTGACTGTGGGCCAGTTTGTTTATGTGATTAGAAAGAGGTTACAGATTCCCTCAGAACAAGCCATCTTCATTTTTGTGAACGATGTATTACCTCCCACTGCTGCGCTAATGAGGACAATATACCAGGAGAACAAAGATGAAGACGGGTTTCTCTACATTTTGTACTCTGGAGAGAACACCTTTGGTTCTGAGCGTTAAATGAGGTAGTGGCGCTCCTCTCGTTACCACTACGCTAGTTTTTTGTTATGGTTTTGATATTGATCGGTATTTTGATAGTTAATTGTGTGGAGTGTCGGTCTGAACTATGGTATAGGTGACCTAAGTGGTACCAAAGACTTTGTTTGCAATGAAAGTGACAGATCATAAGGGCCCAAGAGACTTCACGCATTTTGGGTATGTAGGTTTATTTACAAGTTCTACGATAATTCGAGCCTTTCTTCGATTAGTTGTTTGACCTGCTGGATGTCGGCCTTCCCCTGTGAAGCCTTCATGCATTGGCCGATAAGGAAGTTGACCTTGCCCAGCTTGCCTTTCTTGATTTCCCTGACTGCAGGCCCATTCTGTTCCACCACTTTGCCCACAATGGCAACGAGTTCATTCGTTTCGAAGCCGCCTTCTAGGTCGAACTCCTTGATCAACTGTTCTATTCCCAGTTTCTGGTCCTCTGGGTTATTTATGAGATGTAAAAGTAACAGCTTCGCGTTGTTCTTGCTGACTCCCCTGTTATTCACGGCATTTATCAGCTCCGAAAACCTGTCCACATCGACCACGCTTTTACTGAATTTAAGCTCCGATTTCGTCAGACAACCCAGCAGTTCGTGTGTCACCCAGTTGACAGGGTTGATTGGAGTCAGACTGTACAGCGCTAAGTAGTACTCAAGTAACTCTCTATTGTCCAATAAAACACTCGCATCGCGTAGTTTGAGATTGTAAGGAGCGGAAAGTAACACCTCCAGTCTGTCGTCGTAGCTCATGGGTAAAGATTCCCGCACCTTCGGCATGATATCGTCCACATCCAGCTTGACCAGAGGTAATTCTGGATCGGGCATATACCTATAGTCTATTGCGCTCTCTTTAGATCTCAGTCTCGTGGTCTTTGTGCCGTCCCATCCCCTGGTCTCCACCTCCGTAATCTTACTGCCAGCATCCAATATCCTGCATTGTCTCTCGTACTCGTGCTTAATCGCATGAGTTATCGCAGAGACGGTGGCCAAATTCTTGAGCTCAACTCGTGCGTTATCGTCCACACTAATATTTACATCTACTCTCATCACACCTGTCTCCAGCTCCCCTGTGCTTAGGCCCAAATTCACTAAAAGGTTCTGGTACTTCTTGACAAATGCTTTTACCTGGGAGATCTCGCTGAAGTCTGGCCTGGTCACCATCTCGATCAGCGGCACATTCGCTCGGTTGAAATCTATTTGTGACATACCCTCTTTTATGCCTTTGTAGATTGATTTGCCAGTGTCCTGCTCAATTTGCAGTTGCTCTATGCCAATGACATGCTTATTTATTATTCCTTCATCGTAACGAGGGTTTAAGGTCACATGGCCGTCCTTTGCAATGGGATTGTAATGCTGTGTTATCTGATATCCTAATGGCTGGTCTCCGTAGAAATAATGCTTCCTATCAAATGCACTCACCGCTGAAACTGTGCAGTTCAAGGCAGCAGCTGTTCGTAGCGTGTACAAAAGTGCCTGTGGGTTCAATTTAGGTTGTGTTCCTGGCAACCCCACATCAAAGAAGGAAGCCGTAGTGTTGGGTGGTGTCTTAAGCGTGGGAAGCTTGGTGTGCGAAAACAGCTTACCCACTGTATTGAGCTGGGCGTGTACTTCCAGTCCACATTTGAGCAGCCGCGGCATGTCCAGCTAGTGTTTGGTGTATCACTAACAGATGGACAAACAATGTACACAGACCGTCTATTCTTCTCTGTCTCAACTTCACTTCACTTTCTAAAGTATGTACTCACAGCTGTTTTTCGTATTTTTCATTATTTTTCATTCCCTCAGAAAAGAGAGCGGTTTGGACTATTAAGCGATTATTTACTGACTTCTAGAAGGTCGTAGCCACCCAACAACTGGATGCAATTGCAGTCTAGATGACTACTCCACAGGACTCGTCAACTATTTTGTTTACCACTGACCTCCCAGACGACGTTTCCATAGGCATCAACCTGGCCTTCCTATCTAGCTCAGCCAATGGGGCTGTTTTGAAAGGGATCAAGCTACTTCCGCCAGGCTTACATTTCATCCAAATCACCGATCTTATTGGGAATAGCCGCAATGGCAGGTTTCTGCATTGTGAAGCCGGCTATCTTTACATAGTACGCGTCAACACCGACAAAGAGCTGATTGTTGATTACCTGCTAAATAGAGACCTTCAGGTCGAGTACCCACCAGCCCAGCAGACAAGCTCGCAACTCCTACAGTACTCCCAGTACATCGCAAAATTGCCACAGCTGTACTCATTTATGGTGAACTACTCAGAACTAACGTCTGGTCATCTCACCGACTCTAACTGGAGAGTATTAACCAACAGCTTATCTATAAATATGCTTAAAAGGTTTATAAATAGCCCGGACGACTCAGACGGACTGTTTACGGGGATTATGTCCTCTCAGGACTCTACTCAAACGGAGATAGAAGGTTTACATGAAGCTATTGAGAAAAACTCTGTACAGCATCCGAAGTTCCAGGTGAAGTCGGCAGATGTGGATGAACTGCCATGCATACACTTCACCCAATTGGATTATAAACGGACAATCAGGCCAGACGCCAGCGAAACACAAACCACACACGACTATCTTGACAAGTCTTGGTATCTCTCTAGTAAATTTAGCAATCCCAGCCAACTTATCGGTGAATTGCAGCTAAGTTTTCTAGGTGGTCTTTTGCTCAATAATCATCAATGCATGTACAATTGGGGATTGATGGTGAAATTACTTCTGAATGCACAGGATTTGATAAGGTCGCTCTCTAATATATTTGCTGAGTTTATCAAGCTGATGAAAGTGCAGTTGCATATATTACCGAAGACTCTGGTAATACCCAGCGATGAGGGCGATGATGTTCTCTTCGACCTCACGTCTCTCAAAAGAGACTTTACGACTTTCGCAGAAGCGCTTCAGGATTTGAACGAGATAAATTTGTTGTGCTTGCAAGAAGAAGCGCATTCTCTACTCCTGGATAGGTTTGGCATAGAGGTTACTACCAGTCTTTATAGTGATGAGGAAGTGGACGACTCGCCATTTCGTCCGACGCAACACCAGCAGAATGCATTTGGAGACGTAGCTGAAGATAACTGAGAAGCTAACTACTAACTGTAAATAAACGATATGAAACCATTTGAGACATCAATATATGCTGGAAGTGGGTAGTGACAAAACAAAGGCTGGTGTACCGTAACCGACGCCAGTACACGCTTTCTTCCGATCCCTCCTCGTAACTATATACGATTAATACCCGATTACGCTTGCATTTCACGCTTGGAAGTTGTTTTAACATTAAAACTATAGTGTCATGCTGCCACGTGCTAGTGTAGGAAGTAAAACGGAAAGCCCTAATCGGCATCGTATGTGTCCTACGTGTTGAGCAGGCTACCGCGCTATATCCGTTCTGGACACGAAAGTTCCCCAAAAAGTTATTCATGAGAGCTCGCATCTGAGCTTTAAAAATTACTCTTTTCGGACGTTTGTTTACATCAAATTTCACAGCTACCGTTCTTAAGATTAAGGCAGCAGGTTTTTCATACCCTACACCGGGAAGTACCCTAAGGCAATGGGCCCCAGCGATAATTATCCAAACCGGAGGCGGGCTCCTCGGGACTGGAATGTCAGCCAAAATGACCGGCTCTCGGGCTTTCCTGCTTCTAGAGACAACCATGAGATGCGACCTCAAAGCCGAGCCGATCACAACGCCTATCCGGTGCGTCCAGTGTACCACGAGGAGTACGAGATGCAGCCAGTTAGCCACAATAATCCCAACAGAAACATGATATACCAGCCACAAGATCACATGCCGATGGGGTTTCCCACTATACCTCCTCCCCCAGCGTCCCAGTATATCCATTACCCGCAGTCTGAGTTAAGATCACCGTTTGGATCTCCAGAAAGAGCAGCAAGGGCAATGTTTTCGGAGAGTTCTGAAGATTTAAGAAGACGAAGTTTTGGCACGACAATCCACTCATCGCCATCACCATCGCGTCCTCTAAGAAGTGACTTTCCACCAGCCTCTAGAGAACGAACTGGCTCTTTTGCTCAGTCCTATAACCAATCGTACCGATCAATCCCTCAATCCTATACCCAGCAATATACCCAAAATTACAGGGACGATGATCCCTTTGACACAGAAATGATAGATCCATCATCTAGGCCTGAACGAAGTAGATCACGACAGTCAAAACGATTACAAAAATCAATTAGCTCATTTAGACATCCAGACATGTCGGCCAGTGTATTTGGAGGGTACCATTTTGACGAAGATGAAGATGAACCCAAAGAGGACTTTATACCATTTCCCGCTCTCACCAACTCGTATTATCCTATAAACACATACAAGGAAGTCTACAATCCTTTCGTCATGGAAGACTACGAGGACATGGATAGTAAAGAAGGATTTGAGATGGGGCAAGACGAGATACCTGGAATGCCAGAAGTGCCACAGAAAGATGTGGTTGACGACTATGGTGATGACGAGTTTTATGACGATGTTGATGAAGGGGTTGACGACAAAATCGCAGCAAGACAGGTGAGAATGGTGAAGGGAAACCTGGTGCTTGACTGCCCCGTTTCTGACCTTCTACTGAGTAAATACAAGACACCGTTGTCAGAGAAGGACAGGGAATTTTTATTTATGAGGTTTCAAGCTTGTACCTGCCAGCCGTCAGAGTTTATGAAGAAGAATTTCTCGTTGCGCCAGAAGTTTTACTCACAACCACGACAAACGGAGCTTATGATCGTGGTAACAATGTACAACGAATCCGATGTGCATTTGGCTAGAACTCTCAAGGGCATATTCAAAAACATAAGATACTTGTACTCACTAAATCACTCCTCGACTTGGGGTAAAGATGCCTGGCAGAAGGTCGTCGTGGTCATTGTCAGTGACGGAAGGAAAAAGCTAAATCCCAAGGCACGAGCATTACTGGGTGCCATGGGTGTTTACCAAGAAGGGTTTGCTAAGAATAAAATTAATGACGACAAAGTTGTCAGCCACATCTATGAATATACCACGATGGTGGGTATCTCTTCAGTACAGGGCAACCATGTGACCCTCACAACGGACAACCAGATTCCAATACAAATGGTCTTTTGTCTGAAGGAAAACAATCAGCAGAAAATCAACTCGCATAGTTGGGCATTGGAGGCATTCGCTCCTGTATTGGCTCCCAACGTAGTGGTTCTTGTCGACGTTGGTACAGAGCCCACAAACAAGTCGATTTACAGGCTATGGAAAGCTTTCAAAGACCCCAGAATTGCCGGTGCATGTGGAGAGATCAAGGCGAGTTTGGGCAAAGGCGGCAGGCTGCTTATAAACCCACTAGTAGCGGCTCAAAACTTTGAATACAAAATTTCCAACATTTTGGATAAGCCCATGGAATCCGTCTTTGGTTTTGTGACTGTTTTACCTGGTGCTTTCAGTGCCTACAGGTATTGTGCGCTTATGGGAGCGCCATTGGACAAATATCTAAAGGGAGAAGACCTGAAGAAGTCAAATGATGGAGGAATCTTCAATGCCAACATGTACCTTGCTGAAGACAGGATTTTGTGTTTTGAGCTTGTCGCCAAGAGCTCGTGTCAATGGCTGCTAAAATATGTCAGTAATGCCAGTGCATCGACAGATGTCCCAGAGGAACTACACGACTTCATATCGCAAAGAAGAAGATGGCTCAATGGTTCGCTTTTCGCAGCCTTTTACTCTGTTTTCCATTTCTATAAGATATGGGGAACATCGCATTCTTGGGGCAGGAAATTCTTACTACACATTGAGTTCCTCTACCAGTTTATAAACTTGCTGGTGTCATGGTTCTCTCTGGGTTCTTACTTCTTGGTTTTCCGAATTCTAACAGTTTATTTGGCGGAGCCGGCTGCCAATTTTTCTCCTGGAAACGTGCTCTCCGTATTCTTCTTTTGGCTTTACATGGCGTCCATGGTGACCACCTTCGTTCTGTCCTTCGGTAATAAGCCTAAGGGAACAAAGCGGTTTTATCTCGTCATTGTATCTTTCTTTGCTGTGCTAATGTGCTACATGATTTTTGCTGCTATCTACATGGGAGTCCAGTCAATTGAGGAGATATATGAAGAGCACAAACATGACTTCTCTATCAAGATTGCCCTAACAGATTCTAGATTTAGAGACCTTATAATAGCTACAGTGTCGACTTACGCACTTTACTTTTTAGGGTCCTTCCTCTTCCTAGAGCCGTACCACATGTTCACTTCGTTTATCCAATATTTGCTGCTCAGTCCAGCGTACATTAACGTGCTCAATATCTATGCCTTTTGTAATATTCACGATATTTCGTGGGGTACAAAGGGCGAAGATACGAAAAGTGACTTGGGTGTGGCCAAGCAAACCACTTCAGACGGAGAATTAGAAATAGTGATTCCGACTACTAGAACACAGATTGACAATGCATACAAAAAGATGATGACTGAGCTGATGAACGAAGAAATAGAAACAGGCCCAATGCAAAACTTGGAAGAGCATGACGCATTTTACTTTGCATTCATTAGGTCAATGACAGTTTTGGCGTGGATGATATCTAATTTCATTGTGGTTGCCTTGGTGACCGAGACTGGAGGACTTTATCAATTTACTCCTGACGATACAAGCGAGGATGTATACCTACCGTCGAAAAGAGTAACAACTTTCCTTACGGTGATATTATGGGTCGTTGCGTTCATGGCCTTTTTCAGGTTTCTCGGCTGTGTTTCGTATCTGATTCTTAAGTTTGTGGATGTTATTAGGTTAGGCAGGTTCAGACGTGCATATGACATCAAGGGTGCTTCTTTCAGTGTATGAATTGGAGAGGCAATCTTGAAAGTCCACATCGATCCGCATCTATGTGGAAAATAAGGTGTTCTAAACACTGAGCTAACACACATCAGCGGGCAACAGCGACCAAAAGTTTTCTATTTATATATATACATGAAGGCATCGTCATTCTTATTATTCGTCGTAGTCATTAGCCGGAGGTTTACCATTATCCATCCGCATGTACATGTCTATAGCAGTGGAAAACGCAGCAAAGCCAGCACACCCAACAAGCGCAGCTTGGGGCCCATTTTTTAATGCTAAACCTCCACCTGTTACACAACCAGCAGCGGCACCGTTAAACAAGTCATTCTTAGCTCTCATGCTTTCAATAGAACATTCAACACCAGCAAAAATCATACCGATATAGCCAAAGTTCTTCGCACTGGACCAAGTTCTCCTTCCCATATCGCTGAACTGTAGTTTCATTTGCTGTTTAAGTGGTAAGTCCGATATATGTTGCACGGCAGTACTTCCTGTAGGAACATCATATGCCATGGATGCCATGAAAAGACCGAAAAATCCACCAAGAAAGAACCCAGAAACGGCACTCATAGCTGTCTTACCTGGACAGGATTGCATAAAGTTCATGATCTGCTGAGCACCGGCTTCGGCAGCCTCCTCCTGCGTCATTTCGCCAGGTGTTTTTTGCGGCGGAGGTAAAAAAGGATTGCTCATTGTGTAGGGTCAATAGCTTCTTGTGGTAATAGCAGCTTGGTGGACTCGAAGGAGATAAACGACGTTTGTCAATGCTTATGAAATGCTTGAAACGCAGATAGGCTGAAAAATTAATAGTGTATGCGCGGTATCGAATGCAACATTTGTATTGTAATAATAAAATTGCGATATGCCTTTAAGAAGAGCGCAGGCAAGCTTGTGCAATGCGCTATGGGCTCAACCAACGGCTTCCCAACTAACGTACCTATGTATAATAAAATCAGCGATATGCAGTTGTCATGTTCGTTACACAAATATTTAGTGTCTATGGTATATCGGCGGAATATACATGCAGGTGGTATCATCGGAGCTCTCAGATCTCAGGTAAAAACAACCGTCTTTGGTAGCTTAGTGAAAGCACCAAAAAATAAGTGAATAGGACAAACGGGGCAGTAGCGCATATGAATTCATACGGCGACAGCAGTAGATGCGCGGTGTCTTCCCTCTCTTTCCAGAGGTGGCAGATCCTTGTCGATGACTTGTGAAAGAGGTACAGAACCCATAAGACCCTTTGACTCGGCAAACTCTGGGTCTCTAAGAACAGATGTATCATCTTGGTAGTACTCATCAATGATTGGATGGAGCAACACCGTCTGTTTCTTGATTGTAAGGGTAGAGTTAGTAGGCATGGAAATCCAGTCTCCGCGCTCAAACGTTAAAGGCTCTGATGCAACCATGATAATATCCTGCGACCTGTCTAGTCTCTCCATCTTGAACTGTCCCGGTTGGTACTCCAAGAACTTGGAACCTGTGCTAAAGTATAAGGAGGCGGCCTCATCGGTCTTAGAGCTGACGTAACGAGACACAATGATCGATTCACCATCTGTGACGGCAAAGTTGAGTAGAGAGGGCTCTCTTTGATCAATGTTGAGCTCGTTTTCCCAGTCCTTGATGTACTGTATCGTTTGCACGAGCGCCTTTCTCAGAACGGTGTGGCCAAAGTCGCCACGGGGATCCTTAGGGTCGACTTCTAACTTTTTGAGTGTGTCCAGAAATAAGAAAAAACAGCACTCTGAGTCAGTAGACCCTTGTATTTCCAAGAAAAACTCGTCGTCTATATGTTCTATAAGCCTCCTCTTTATCCTAGAGAAATTGGCTATGCCGCCGTTGTGCATGAACATGACATTGTGGTAGGAGAAAGGATGGCAGTTTGTCTCACTTAGCACACCGTAAGTGGAAGCTCTGACATGGGCAAAAATAAGCTTGGACTTAGTCTTCTCGCTCAGCCTCTGTAGGTTCAGGTTGTTCCATGCCGGGGTAATTGCCTTGTAGACGCATGGGCCTTCGTCTAGATGGCGGGATGCAAACTCGTCGTCATTAACAGCATTGTCTTCGTCTAATGTGTAATAGCCAACACCAAACCCATCCCCATTCATAGGCCTTCTTCTATCGAGCCGGAGACGAGAGTCAAATGACTGGTTGATGATAGAGTGGGCTGGTCTCGTGAGGAGGTTAGCTAGCAGTGTGGGCTCCGTGCCTTTGAATATGAGAAACCTGCACATGTCAGCGATGACGGGTCTAAATCTTGAGGCTGTAGAACTGGATATAAATAAATGTAATGGATACGAAACAGAATGAAAGCCAAGACTCAAAAAAATTGCCGTTGTATTCAGTCAGACAAGAGAAATATGCTCGTCTTAACTCCGGCTAGTTTATATATGACTGATGTATATGTAGATCGCGCATTACATAATTTTCTCCTGAGATTCTCAAAGTCACGTGAGTGAGCGATAGAAACTCGTCTATCAGTGAGAGTGACATAATGAATTGCAAGGGCACATAGAATAGACCTCCCTATCATGAGGTGGACCATGTATGCATTTCGCTCTTCACTATCATATACTTTTCCTTCCTGTGCAGAAGTAGCTTAGTGTCAAGATAAGGTCACGTGATTTGGTCACGTGTCCAATATGTCAAGCAGGTTTTACGTGCACCATGCACCCATGCGGGTTCATTTGCACGGCTGTACCCTCTGTTGTCTATATTTCCCCATAATTCCAAGCACTGTATACATGATATAGCGATGGAAAGAGATGTGCATAACCCGTTGCACCTTCCTAGGCCGCAGCTTCTGCCAAGTCTGACGGAGAGTTTGGAAGGGAACGACTCCAGAGACCCCAGTATAGATAGGATAGACGAAGAGGGTGAGTTAGAGGACGAAGAAGACGCCAAAGACGACGAAGAGGATGTAAATTTCAAAAAGCTCGCAAATATAGAAGCCATTAGGCCGCCGCAGAAACTCAACTCCAAAGAGGACGAAGATGGGGAGAACGATTTGGAAGATCAAGTTACCAAGCAGAATACTCTGCTCAACTCACTGTTATACCAGCTTCCAGATGAGTCTAGTGGTTCATTACTGGACAACAAAGGTAGACTAATGATGTCACCTGATTCGACGCCACTTATATCGCCAGCTGAGAGTCCCTTGATATCTCCCTACCACAGTAACCTGCCGTCGATAGACGAGCTGCGACTTTCCCCGGAGCAGAAGAAGCGGCCTGTATTTACTCGTGGCGTTTCTTTTGACACGCTTTACAATGATGACCTCAGTGCACAGAAACTGTCGTTTACGATACAGATAAAACACCAAGAGTATCAGTATACGCGCACATCTAGGACATTTCTGGTAGGGTATGATGAGAACGAGTCATCTCTCAAGGCGCTGCGATGGGCTATAGACAAGCTGGTATACGACGGTGATGTCTTGGTATGTCTGCGTGTCCTCACTGAGCATCTTGAACACAAAAACTATCACACCGAGGGGGAGCATATCCTGGAGAAGATGAAGAAGATGAATGAGCTTGACAAGCGGCTCAAAATGGTCTTTGAGTTCTCTGTAGGAAGCGTCAGTGAGATGATCACCCGTGCGGTCCGTTTGTACGATCCCAGTATGCTGATTGTAGGAACCAAGGGCGTGCAAAAGACGGGCTTCAAGAATTTGATAGCGTCAAAATCGCTATCGAAGTATTTCCTGACACATGCACAGGTTCCAGTGGTAGTAGTGAACCCATTATACAACCCCGATGGAAGGAAAGAGCCGTCGTCTGCGAGTTCTGTAAATACAGAGTCTTCTGACGAGCTCAATTCTACATATTTCCGCGACAGGTTGTTCTTCTACGAATCTCCGGCTCCCGGTGCACAGGTTGACGAGCGCAGTTCCCGCTTCAAAAGGCTCGGTTACCAGTCAGAGGACCGAGATGGGGCTAGTCGCAGCCAAAGTCGTAGCAGAACACGGGGCTTTTCCCCAGCAAGAGCGCTGTCGCCATTCCGTTTCCTGCGTAAGAAGGAGCCCACCTGACTGGGTTAGTAAATTCTGATCTATCGTGTTATTGTAACTTCTATTGATGTATCATGATTGGTTATTTTGCATTCGGCGTTCAGTGAGCAAGCTAGTACTCTACATAGTCTAATTTTAATGTATACAGTAATGTGTAAATTATCACGTCCACCGCTATCTTATTCCTGTTTTTCACTTCTCTCTAGTGTCATAAACTATGGTCACAGGACCCTCGTTCACCAAACTGACGTCCATCATTTCCCCAAACTGCCCGTCCTTGACCTTCTCGTCACCAAGCTCTTTCCGCAGTTGTGCCAAAAACTCGTTGTAAAGCTCTACGGCTAAATGGCCTTTCTGTGCTCTGTTGAAATTTGGCTTCGTGCCTTTATTGACGGTGCCATACAGGGTGAACTGGGACACAGAGAGAATCTCGCCAGAGATGTCAACTATAGACTTCTGCCATGGCTTACCTTCCCACTTCGTTGCCGTACCAGCAGCTTCGCCGTAGTCCTCAAATATGCGTAGCTTCAACACTTTATTCGCCAGCTTGCTTACATCATCGAGCGTATCTTCGGTCGAGATTCCGATAAGCAGCATGAGCCCTTTTTTGATGGACGAGACGACCTCGTTGTTCACTGTGACAGAAGCAGACTTCACTTTTTGTATCACTACTTTCATTGTGTGTTCTAGAGAGCTTGGGAGAACGGAGAGACGAGGTTGATAGTGAAAAGGTCTGTATATCCAGCTGGTGGAATATGGAACTTGACTGTTCAACGTTCGCGATCTCCATGCATTTTACTCTGCACGCTTCTTTACATTCGTATGCTCTATGAATATACTAGTACTTAAAAAAGTTTCTACCGTTATCTACACCACTCCTTGCCTCTGCTAAAGCCCATATTCTGTCCATGTTTACACCGCCAATGCCATCTGTAACATAAAAGTACTTCACCGACTTGGTACGAGGGTCCTCGCTCACTAGGTTCACCCAGCCAGACCTTTTTTCCTCCTCCCGAGGTAATCTTAATGTCTCCACCGGTATCAGCTCGTTGAAAGTTTTACCTCCGCGCCAATCTAGTCTTTGGAATATCAATGTCTCATCTTGCACTAAGTTTTCTAACGTCTGTGGCTTAGATCTGTCGTACAATCTATATATCCTTGCAACATGGGGTCGAGAGAGCAGCTGGAACACAGGGTAAGGTATCACCGAGACAATGGACAAAAGTAAAGAAGCTTCGTGGATAATCACCCCCGTCTGGTCCATTAAACTGGCAAACATAAGACCCACCATAGAGAAGACAATGCTAGTACGCTTGATCAGTGCATGCATATGAGTCGACGTGCTGCTGTACATTGCATTGTTCCCGAGACGGTACTTTGCATCTAGACGTTCGGTAAAAATTAGAGAGCCGTGTTTGCGGGTTCTGATGCGCTTTGTGGGGTCTTTCATGAAATACTCGGGCTCTTCAGTGCCCAAATTGATCTTATCGCTATACCATCGGAGGGGAAAAGGCTGGAGAGGAACACGGGAATGGACCTCTTTTGGCGAACTCAGCCGAGAAAAACACCCTAATGGGGCCGGCGTTATCAACTGTTGGATCCTATGGCCCATAATCTGCCGTGGAACCATTATCATGATGGTGTTGAGAGTAGACACTAACGGACATTTAAAGGCCCTCTCCCCCACATCAATAAGGGAAATTCACATTGTGCGCGTATTCGCGATGACTTGCCGCAAAAGAAGAAGTTACCGCGGTAATCTGCTACGTGCTCGCGTGCCAGGGTGCAACTTTCTCCGGGTAACCACGCGAAAAATTTAAACCTCTACAACCAAGATCTCAGGCAAATCTATGTGGATTCAGCTCCTGCAACCACAGCGCCGTCAGTCTCAACATCGTCATAGCTGACTCGAACTGGTGATTTTACCTCAAGTTTTGCAACAGTACCAATTAGTTGTCTTTCAGTCAAATCAGGCATTAATTCAGAGCCATTAAGACTCATCGGCCATTAGGAGAAATACGGTTCACAGCAACAGTATAAGGGCAAACGAACGCTTACATCGACTACTTGAAATCGAAATAATTACCGAGCTTCCCAAACCATCACTAGCGCATCAACACAACTCCGTTTATTCATTTAGCACTTGTCAGCCTACAGCGAAGAGCCACATCAATCGAGTCACATAAGCCCTACCACGCCTTCGCTATGGACTCAGAATCAACATCAAGGTACGTGCCTGAATACAGAAAGGCCACGTTCAAAAACAGGAACCGGTTCCAACAGGACGAGGTGCGCAGACGTAGAGAGAATCAGCAAGTGCAACTGCGTAAGCTCAAGCGTGAGGAGTTGCTCAACAAGAGAAGAACTGTCAACAACGCGATTGTCCCTGCAAATGAGTCTGAGAACGAATCTGAGGAACTCGATGAAGACGAGCTGAATGAAGAGAGAAGTTTCTACAAGCAATTGCAGACTGACTTGCCTCAGATGGTTCAGAACATCATGTCAAATGACTTACAGACTCAGCTGAATGCCACGATCAGCTTTCGTCAAATTCTGTCGAAGGAACACAACCCACCCATCGACATGGTGATCGAGTCTGGCGTGGTCCCCAGACTGGTTGAGTTCATGAAGTCTGGCACCGACATTTTACAACTTGAGGCTGCCTGGGCTCTTACTAACATTGCTTCCGGTAACCAAGCGCAAACTAAAGTTGTGGTGGACGCTCAGGCCGTGCCAATTTTCGTTCAGTTACTCTACTCAAACTCACCAGAGGTGAAGGAACAGGCCATATGGGCGCTGGGTAATGTCGCCGGAGACTCGCCCGTCATGCGTGATTATGTTTTGAGCTGCAATGCGATGGAGCCCATTTTAAACCTGTTCATGTCGTCCAAAATGTCACTTGTCAGAACCGCTACTTGGACCTTGTCGAACTTGTGCAGAGGTAAGAACCCGCCACCTGACTGGAACATTGTCAAGGCTGCTCTTCCCACCCTGGCTAAACTCATCTACTCTGTCGATGTAGAGACCTTAATTGACGCTTGTTGGGCCGTCAGCTACCTCTCTGATGGTACTTCTGAGGCCATTCAGGCTGTCGTTGATGCGAGAATCCCCAAGAGACTCGTGGAGCTGTTGGGTCACGACTCTGTCCTGGTCCAAACGCCGGCTTTAAGAGCTGTAGGAAATATCGTTACCGGTAACGATCTGCAAACTCAGGTAGTGATAAATGCCGGTGTGTTGCCCGCTTTGGCTCCATTACTGCGCTCGCACAAGGAGTCCATCCGCAAGGAAGCCTGCTGGACGATCTCGAATATTACTGCCGGCAATGCAGACCAGATTCAGGCTGTGATCGACTCGAACTTGATACCGCAGATCATCAAGTTGCTTGAGAGCGGCGAGTACAAGACAAAGAAAGAGGCTTGTTGGGCAATCTCCAATGCCTCCTCTGGTGGATTGACAAGGCCAGACCAGGTGAAGTATCTTGTTAATCAAGGTTGTATCAGACCTTTGTGTGATTTGTTAGGAATAGCAGACAACAAGGTTATTGAAGTGACGCTGGATGCGCTGGGAAACATCCTGAAAGTGGGAGAGCTTGAGAAGGAAGCCAGAGGTTCAACAATCAACCAGAATGCTCTCTACATTGAAGATGCTGGTGGAGCTGAGAAGATTTTTGAGTGTCAGAGCAACGAGAACGACAAGATCTATGCAAAGGCTTACGAGCTCATTTCGACATATTTCAGCCCCGATGGAGATGATGACATCAATACAGACATCCAACCCGAGCAGTCTGGTGATGCGTTCAACTTTGGACTCGATCACAATGTCCAGCAGGGCGGGTTTAACTTTAATTAGGTATGTACGTAAATAATTGAGCGAGCTACGAGTTAGTGAGCTACAGCGATCTAAAATTCCAATCTATAGCCATTTAGTACCTGACTAGCTATAGGACCCTAATACTATGAGGCTAGGAGAACAATCTCAGGCCAACTGTGTGTGTTAGCATGTCTTTACTTGTTCAGCTATTACATCCCTGCACCATTATCTCACAACTATAAAACGCAGCTCTTTCCCCACACCCTACACCGCTGCTTCCGGTCCTCGTAAAACCGCTCATCGCTATTTGCCAACCTCCGGCCCGCGCTTTCTAAAGTTTGTAAACAGAAGTCAGAGTTGCCCAATTTGGACAATCCGAGAGAATAAAAAAAGGAAGCCGGTAGTTCTGCTCCCCTGCAGAATTTCTATTTTCTTTTGAGTCTTAAAAAACTGACATTTTTACACCCGAGCTGAATTTTAACAGTCAATTTGTTTTCCTCTCTTCTTCTTCTTCAGTTTACCCAGCTTTACTCAGTGTACCATTGTTTTAGTTTGTTCCCTTAAGTGCAAGCTAGCTTCATACCCCAGGTGCCCGACTGTTTAGAAACTCAAATCTCTTTCTCCCGAGTCCTTGCTCTCAATAGAACGGAAATCCCGCAACTTCCAATTTATTCAAACTAATTCCCGGCTCAAGAAGAAAATGAAGTTCTCTGCTGTTTTAGCCACTGTTTTGGCCGCTGTTGCCACCGCTGAGGCTGTTGCTGAGGCTGACGCCACCAAGGCTCCAGCCCATGTTGAAACCACCACTGTTGACGCTGCGGAGTCTACCCACAAGTACGGCAAGTTCAACAAGACCAAGGCTTCGACCACTACTAAGGACCCATCCAACACCCATAAGTACGGTAAGTTTGACAAGACTAAGCGTTCTACCACTACCAAGAACTCATCCAACACACACAAGTATGGTAAGTTCGACAAGACCAGACCTGCTACCACCTCTACTGTCTACAGAGATGCCAGCGTAAACGGTGCTGCCAACGGTAACGTCAACGCTGCCGTCCCCGTTGGAGGTGTCTTGGCCATTGCCGGTTTGTTGCTGTTGTAATAATTAATTCATACACTTATAAAATCTCAATTATAAACCATACCGATTACGTTTATGTCTATAGATTATTATTAGTAATTGCGTACTTAGATTGACTTTAGTCTCCAAGTATAGGTATTCACGTAGCAACTACGCGAGGTCAAATTTGTCGGCACTGAGAGACTAGCTCTTCAGCATTTAAGCGAAAACAAGGTACCAGAACATTGCCCACTTCATGCCTTACTCTTACCATAAACATCAAAACACTCGGTTTTACAACCGTTGCCGACGCTCGCTGCGATGGGAAATTACCGCTTTCGGCCGTTAGTCAATCTCAATAATCTCCGTAAGTTTCTGCTTCTTGATTGCAGGAACGGTATCTAATTTGTTCGGCTCCTCCAAAGTTTCCAGCTCAGCTAGTTCCTCCTCCGAACTAAGCTCCACCAGTTCGCTATCTCTCTTCCTTTTTTCGCTATTCTCTTCCTCTTCTTCATCGTCCAGCTCAACTACCTCGAGCTCATCGTCTGCAGGAACGTTTTCCGATTCATCTTTACACCATTTACCATCTTGGAGCCTGCGCTCTGCTGCCTCCAGCATTAGCTCCCTAGGGCTCTTCTTGCGGTCAATAATACCCAGTTCCGAACCCAAAGCCTTCACTTCTGCCACATACTTCACCTCACTTAATTTTTTTATTCGAGAATCTCTCATGGAACCTGGAACTCTATGCGAAGATCCTCCAAGTAAATTGTTTATTGACACAAATCCAGTGCTGGCGAGAGACCCACGAACCTGAATATCGTTGTACTTGTCCTTCAGTTCTTCTAACAGCCTATAAAACTGATCGTTATGCGGACCATGCCGGTTATGGGTGAGCTCATGCAGCATGGTCCCTATTAGCTCATTCATAGGCAAAAACCAGCTAGGATTAAAAGGCGATCGCAGCCTCAGGCAGATCTTTTGGCCACCGTTAACATTCAGACCCAAAAGGCGTTTTTCTTTTGGATAAAACTCGCAAAGTAACCCAACCTTGAACCCATACTGTCGCATTATCGGCGATACCGCCTTGGCTATATCATGCAATATATCTAACGCCTTCTCTCGTTCCTCCTGTTTCGTAAGAGAAGCTATCTTTGTGATCTGACTGGTAGGCGAAAC
The DNA here is from genome assembly GCA_003706235.2 of Wenyingozyma naganishii. Classification (NCBI taxonomy): domain Eukaryota; kingdom Fungi; phylum Ascomycota; class Pichiomycetes; order Pichiales; family Pichiaceae; genus Wenyingozyma; species Wenyingozyma naganishii. The sequence goes on along the minus strand of PPKS02000001.1, from coordinate 53,334 downwards.
CCGGTTGGGTTGAGGAGATTTCTTTACCCTAGTTGAAAAACGTCCTCTTATCACCATCGCAGCATCCTTCTTGACCTTTTGACTTAGTTAGTTCTCTTTTGCCATCTATTAGCCCCAGATCAAAATACAGGCTCAAATATTATTGGTATGTGGTGTGAGGGTGTGTTTATGTACGACAATTTTTGTGTTGTGATATCGTGGATGAAGTTGCCATGACTTAGCAAATAAGCTCGGCAGACAACAGGAAATTGACTGATGGGCGTGGTTTATCCTACACGTAACTAATCAACAAAAGTATAACCGATCGTGGCTCAGTTGGCTGGAAAGTAACAAGTATTAAAAGGTAGATATCTAATTTTACATTCTACAAAACCTAGCCCAATGTTTAATATGAAGTCATGGCAATATACACAGTCACCACTCAAAAATTTTGGCATTCTAATCTCAATCCACACTGTAATATAGTCACAAGGCCACAGCCCAGCACCATTAATTAATACCTTCTGTATACAACGAATTCAATCCTGCCTATCTCTTATCTATAATGTCACCAAAAACGGCAATAATTTTGTTCTACCGGCCCGATCTGGGCTGCATAAAAAAGAACGAAAAGCTTAACGGCTGTCAAATTTTTTTTCCTCAAAACTCAAGCTCCATAAACTTGTCTTGTTAGTTAGTTTACTTTTCCAGCTAAGACAACTGACTCTAGATGGCGCAGCACGAGTGTATTGGACACACTTATGAGTTCTTGAAGGAGCTTCCAAAATGCGAGCATCACGTTCATTTGGAAGGTACTTTAGGCCCAGATTTATTGTTCCCTTTGGCTGAGCGAAACAAGATTGCTCTTCCAGACGGGTTTCCCAAGACTGCGGAAGCTTTGAACGCAAGATATTCCCAGTTTAAAGATCTTCAAGACTTTTTAGATTTTTATTACATAGGAATGAGCGTGCTGATTAACGAGGAAGACTTTTTTGATCTTGCATGGAACTATTTCAAAAAAGCCAAGAGCGACGGACTTGTGCATACTGAAAGTTTCTTTGATCCGCAAGGGCACGTCGAGCGAGGCATTGATATTTCTGTTGTTGTCTCTGGTTTAAAAAGGGCCGCTGACAAGGCAGAGGCTGAATTGGGTATCACTGCCAAACTGATAATGTGCTTGTTAAGACACCTACCTGCTGCTGATGGGGCGAAAACAATCGAATCAGCGGCTCCATTTTATGAGAAAAAATGGATCCACGGATTGGGATTAGACTCAGCAGAGAAACCATTCCCACCCGAGCTCTTCACCGAATGCTACAAATCCATCAGAGAACAGTTTCCTGACGTGGGCTTGACTGCTCATGCAGGTGAAGAAGGTGGCCCAGAATATATTCAGAGGTCGCTCGACCTTTTGCAAGTCACCAGAATTGACCACGGAGTCAACTCCATCAAAGATAGAGAATTACTGGAGAGACTTGCAGGGAATCAGACGCTGTTGTCGCTGTGCCCCCTTTCGAATGTCAAGCTCCAGGTTGTAAATGACGTCGCCGAGCTACCGATCAAAGAGTGGCTCGAGTGTGGAGTCCCCTTTTCTATTAACTCTGACGATCCAGCATACTTTGGTGGCTACATCCTTGACAACTATGTAGAGGTGCACACTCGCTTCGGTTTTGATCTGGATACTTGGGTCAAGATCGCCAAAAATGGAGCTAACGGCTCATGGGTTTCAGAGGAGAGGAAACGACAGATTTGCAGTGCCATTGATGAGGTTGCCAACAAGTACCGCACGTTGATAGTTTAGTTTTCTTATAGAAGTTGTATATTATAGAAATTTATAGAGCAACATGAGAATCTCGTTTGCATATATATTGGGAATATTTATCAGTGTGTTGTTTGAGGCACGACATCAAAGTTTGACAAATGTGATATCTTGTCGTACATTCACACAGACATATGGAAGGAAAGCTAGTTGTTGCCTCTGGAGCGCGAACCTGCTCCCCTTCAAGTGCCACTAACATATCGTGCCATATCAAGCTCCTGTCACCTTAATTGTGCCGCAGGGATTACCCGGTTTTTTTACCTGCTAAAAAAAGTCTCGAACTTTAGAGGTAAACATCTTAACTGTGAGAGCTCACTGCTTAAATACCTAATTTCATACCCATTGCTCCAGTCACCCCGCTAATCTAGCTATCCAGCTATAAGCAATCATGACGTTAGCATATGGACGCGTCCTTGGCCTAGATGAAGACGGCAAAGCGACTCAGGGCCAATCAATTCAGGCATCTGATCTGCAGAAGCAGAGAGCATTAAGAAAGTCGAATGGCGCCTCCACCGCTAGCAAACCTGCTCAGACGTTCTATCCCAGCACGTTTAGTGGCCCAAGATTGCCTTTCAAGATGGCGCCTGGCAGAACGGATGTATCAGAGCTGTTAAAGAAGGTGTCAATCCCCTCTCTATCAAGCACTCCTCCCGTCCAGCTCGGATCTCAAGCTGTGTCAAATGCCATAGAACACGACAATTCCTTACCGCCGCTCAACACTTTGGCAGCCGATTACGTCATTGATAACTATAACTACAAACCAGGCGAGACTCTAAACCACTTTTCCCGTTTCGAGAGAACTAGCGTGTTCAGCATACCAGACAAGGTCTTCCAGGATTACAGCTCTGGCGAGTATATAACGAAGACAGGCTTCTTTCCCGAGCTGGAAAGAGCTTGGCTGAGCATTGACAACAAGCTTATCATATGGAACTATCAGGCAAGCGGACTGGAACAGGAATATTTTGTCATTGAGGAGTTCCAGAGTCCGATCCTCACGGCTGCTCTGGTGAAACCTAAGCCCAACGTGTTCATAGAAACGGTCAACTACCTGCTGTTGGTGTCGACCTCTTCACATATACATATTTTTGCAGTTGAGTTCTCCAGTGAGAAACTTGAATTTGCCAACCTGAACATGTCTGTTACCACCCAGGGGCTGTATGTCAACAACTTTGTCTCGTATGACAAGTCTCACGACATATTTTTCACTGGAGTGGGTGATGCCGAAAACGTGTGGAAGCTCGTTTACTCGAATACCGATGACTGGTTTCACAAGACCTGCACAAAAGAATGCCTCACGCGCAACAGTCTCTCCAGCGTGATCCCTGCATCTAACATTTTTAGCAAGCTTCCTGGCTTTGGGTTGTTGTCGTCTAATGCTAATGCCAGCAACAATACCAACGCAAACAGGTCATCTGCGGCAGAGAGCGCAGCTGTTAATGCTGCTTTTAATTCAAAAACGCAATCTATCATTAAGCTGGAAATCGACCAGACGAGGGGCATTTTGTACACCTTATCATCCAGCTCTATTATCAGAGCATACAAATTCAAAGTAGAAGATAAAAAGATAGTGCTCGGCCCCGAAAACAAAATTACACCATTAACTATCTTGAAAGAGCTTTCAACGACGTCAACGAACATCCAGTCGCCGCTTCTGGAACGATCCACTCTCAAACTAGTGAGCATAAAGCCCGTCACTAATCAGGAAAGCAACAACCTGTTTCTTATAGCTGTTACTAGCAAAGGCTGCCGCATTTTTATCAATGGAAGCACGCAGTTTGGATATGGGTTTGGCTACCAGTCTAGTGTCAGCAGCAATAGGCTCGCTCTCAGTGCCACTTTTGTTAAGTTTCCGCCTGCAGACAAGGCGTTTTATGATACCATGAGCGCCTTGAAACAGCAGCAAATGCAGCAAGAGCAGGACTTTTTTCAATTTGGTAAGCCTGCTACGGGACAGAATGGGGAACTGGGTGACGGAAGTGGTCCTCGTTCCATAAGCAAGAACCCTTTGAAAGGAGGGGCTATACAGCCTGAACAGTTGAGAAAAGCACAGGAGTCTTCCAAACTACTTACAAATGTGCAAGATGCGTTAATAGTGTCTCCTGGAATTTTTCTGGGCTACACAAACGATCAATTATTTGTATCTACACCAGACTACGGTAGGTTGAAAAAGTCGTTAGTCTACATTGAAGATTTTGAATTTCTTGATGTTGATCCAGCGTCTGTCAAGGATATTGTTCAATTGACGCCGTCCTTCAATGCTACAGAAACGCCGGATGGATATGCCAATGCCTTTGCCGCGCAGTATACAAAGGCGCCTTTGGAGATAGCTATTCTTACCGGAACGGACATTCAAATTTACATGTATCGAACGCCTGATATGATTATGGAGGATTCGCTGAATGAGAAGACATTCAAGGAGATGGCTAGCAGATACGGATCAGAGGAGGCATGCTCAACGGCTCTCTATCTTGCTTGTAAGTACGGCAAGTCAGCGAACTTCAAGAACCAGGCTACCGATCTCTTTGTGTCTGGTGGGCAGGATGCTATTTTGAGCAAAAATTTAACTCCCCTTATTGATAATGTTGAGCTGAGTGACCGATTTTATGCATCGTTATTACTCATCTCTAGGCTGGTGAGAGATTTCTGGAACCGGGACTTGTTCACTATAGATCCCAAGGTGAAGTACACAAAAGATGGATTTGTAGAGCAGAATAGCCTTAAAGATCTTTCTAACCAGAAAGTAATGTTAAATGGGCTGAACATGAGCAAGACAGATATAGAGTACTTTTTGTGCTCCTTATTGTTAATCATTAATTTTTTCGAAGAAAACAAAAAAAGCATCCCATGTCTTTTGACACCTACCAACACCTACGGCATAAATGACAGCAAAGACGCGGAAGTGCGTCGCCAGGCTGAGCACATTGGATTTAATGGTTTACTGAAACTTCTGACAAACATGAAGGAAGGGCTTTCTTTTTTGGCAATCTTATTAGACGACGGTGACGATTCTGCTAGGACGTCAAAGAGTTTTATTGAGATTGTATCGTTTCTCTCTTTGCAAAGCCAGGCCGATATGAGTTGTCTGACCTTCAGTGATTTCTTCACGTCTGGCACACCCCAAATCGAGGCGCTAATCAAAGAGCTGCTATCTGCAATTATCCACAAGAGCATTGCATCGGGAAACTCTGTGGAACATGTCGCTAACGCACTGCAAGAGAAATGCGGATCTTTTTGCTCTACTGGTGACGTACTGGTGTTTAAAGCCATTGAAAGTCTTAAAAAGGCCAAGGATGTTGCTGAAGAAGACGTAGAGTCGAAGTTGTTTTATCTAGAGTCTGCAATTAAACTGCTCGAGAAAACCAGTGACTTGCTTAGTTTTGATACTCTTAAAGAGGCGATTCAGTTAATGTTGCAGCTAAACTATTACGTGGGCGTCATAGAGTTTGCTTTAACCGTGGCAAACAGCGGTGACCTGGCAAAACTATCGCTGCAGTATAGCCCTGAGGTTGCTAACAACAGCCCAGAGTATGCGAAAGTCAGAACTGCACACGAAAGAAGGATGCAGCTATATGCGTTGGTTTTTGATATTCTGACAGAAGTTGACGGAAAAGCGTTGGACAGTGTTGAAAAAGTGGCAGCCGAAGGTCCCGATGCCAGCTTTGCATACATTAGAAATGGTGAAATTTATACACAGTATACTGAGCTGAGGGACCTCAGCTACGAGACATGCTTCAACTACCACGATAAGACGTTCCACTATGAGTTATACAAGTGGTTTGTTGCTCAAGGGGTGGCCGAAAGATTGTTAGACGTTGAAACGCCTTACATTTTGGAGTTCTTACAAGTTAACGCCACCAAAAGCCTGGATATGGCAAAACTGCTATGGGTGTATCACTCCAAGCGTGAGAACTATTTGGCTGCTGCTCGTGTGTTACTGGAGCTGGCACTGAGTTCATTTGATATTCAGCTTTCCGACAGAATCCAGTTTTTATCCCGTGCAAATGTCTTTTGCAACTGTGTCTGTCCACCAAATCAAAAACAGGAAATGCTGGCTTTGTCTGGAGAGATTGTAGACTTGATAGAAGTAGCTAACATCCAGGACGAACTGTTGTGGCTAATCGATTGTGATGACAGGATCTCGCTGGAGACAAAGAACAAGTTGATGGACCAGTTGAATGGGCGTATCCAACCCATCAGCGATTTGTACAACGAATGGATCAGCCCATTTGGCTACTTCGAGTTGTCACTTCTTGTTTTCAAAGTCTCTGATTACAGAAACTCCGATGATATTCTTTCTGAGTGGGAGTCTTTGTTTAACAAGTGGAGAGTGCAATATGAGAAGAAGAGTCAGAACAATAACGAGCCTCTCTTCAGCTACCTTACGACGAAACTGGTGCTTATTGGGCCCAGACTGGTAGACACAGAGATTTTGTTTCCCCTTACGCAGCTGCTCCAACTCCTGTCTAAGTACCTGTACAGCGGCGAGTACTCGCAGGAGAAGCCCGAGGCTGGACTTGTCGTTGACACTTTCTTAAAATGTGGAGTCAGCCACAACAAGCTGTACTACAATTTGAGAGAGATTATTCAGAGCGCAACCTACGAGGTATACCTCGGCTACAACAAGGTATTGAGTGATGAGATGTTGTACTTGATAAAAGACTGGTATAGGAGAGACAAGAGGCTGAGAACGGCTATCAGTGGCGAGTACGTGCTGAAGCTGAACGAGTACAACGTAAATAGTGATCCGATTTACGAGTACATTAGTTCTTCGGTGGCCTTTGTATAGAAAATTGTCATATGTATCATTAGCACTATCTAATAGCGGGTAGCATTGTGCTACTTGGTTTTCAAATGTTAGAAAATCGAGGGTGCGAAAAACTGAGATTGGAGATTTACTGTTTAAAGTTAGCACGTAACTGTTAGTTATAGCTTACAGTGTCGGGCGATTGCTCTGCTATGGAGTATAAAAACCCGGTTTTACTGAAAGAGAGCTTTAGGTTCAAAAGAATACCGGTAGTAGAATATGGTGGAAGCAATTGGAGTGACCTTTCAGGCCGCTACTACTCAGACGCTAAGCTAGAGGCTAGAAAACAGTACGAGTCCTTCAGTGATATTGACTGGAGCTACGAATATGGAGTGCATAGGGATGCAAAAGAAGCCGACAAGGTGAATATAGGCCGCCTTCAACAATTTGTGGCTCAGAACTCCAAATGGCTTGTTTTAGTGGCCTCAAGCGTTGCTGTAGGAGCAGTGGCTATATGCGTCAACTACATGTCAAGTCTATTGTACGGCTGGAAGTATGGTGTATGCTCTGAGGGGCTTTTCATCCCAAATGACTCTTGCGAAAATTGGGTTAGCTGGTCGTCTAAATTGTTCTCAATGGTCGACGAGGCATCTATTATCCACACGATTAACAATCTGGTAATTGTGCTGTTACTGTCGCTAGCGTTTGGGCTTGGCTCCAGTAATCTGACACTCAAGAGGCCGTATATCCGCAGCAGCGGTGTGCCTGAGGTGAAGTTGCTACTCTCAGGAACACGGATTGCTGACTTGTTAGATGTAGAGACGGTAGTGACGAAGTCAGCGAGCCTGGTTATGGTGTTGGCTTCGGGGTTATGGCTTGGTGTCGAAGGGCCCATGGTGCATATTGCGTGTGGAATTACCGACTTTTTCATGTCCAAAGTGCCCAAGCTATACAGGAATGAAGCCTTGAAGAGAGAGCTTTTATTTTCCGTTGCAGCGTCGGGGATTGGAGTAGCCTTTGACGCGCCTATTGGAGGCGTACTGTTTTGTCTAGAGCAGCTGTCCAGCTATTACCCTATCGAAAAGCTAATGTGGACTGCGTTTGTGTGTGCAACAGTAAGCGTTTCGGTATTGCAAGGGTTTCACCCATTCATGAAGATTGGCGTGAGTAAGTCATTTGAAGTGAACGAGGAAAATAACTGGATCTTTATAGAACTTTTTCCTTTTTTAGCGCTGGGTGTTCTGGGCGGAGTCCTGGGTGCCATGTTTACCAAGATGATTGTATACTTCAACCACAGAAGGGCGCAATACTTATCTACTATTGAAGACCCCAAAAGTGTTAAAAGAGCTCAGATGGGTGAAGTTCTTTTGGTGTGTATAGCTAGTGCTGTGCTTTCGTACAGTATGAGCACCACATCGTTGTCTACTGTCGATTACCTCAAGGCCTTATTCACAGACTGCGCAGGCAAGGAAAATGAGAAGATCAACAATGAACTGGCCAACGCTGTATGCAAGTACTCTACCCAGAAAGATTTTCCTTTTAAGCTTGTCGCTATCCTTATGTTCACATTTTTGCAGGTCTTTATCCTCTCAGCGTACTCATACGGGCTATCGGTTCCAGGGGGTATCCTTATTCCCTGCTTGGTAATCGGTGCAACCATGGGCAGATTAATGGGTGAGGTCTTTCAGTACTTCCAGCAGCAGTTCTCCAATCTAGAAGTATTTACTTCTTGCAAAGTGAACGGTCAGTGCATTTCTCCCGCTTCGTATGCTGTAGTAGGTGCTGGCTCGTTTTTGGCTGGCGCTACCAAGCTCACAGTTACTGCAGTGGTTCTTCAGTTCGAGCTGGCCGGAGCTCTTACTTATGTATTGCCGATAATGGTAGGAGTCTTATTCTCGAGATTTGTGAATGATCTTCTTATGGGAAGCTCTATCTACGAGTCTTGGCTAACGAAGATCACCAAGACGCCCTACCTGTTAGAAAACAAGGATGAATTTGCAAGACCCGAGCTTTCCGTCATGACCTGCGGTGATCTAATGACGCTAATAGAGGAGCTTACGGTCTTTTACGAGGAAGAGGCGCCCACTCTCCATGACATCGATCTTCAATTAGGGCTTGACAGGGAGAGTCATTCACATGGATACCAGATCTTGCGCAGTAAGAGAGATCCTACTTTTATAGGACATATCAGCTATTTCGAGCTGTTGACTGAAGTACAGAAGATCAAAAAGCAGAACATTGTTCAGATGGATGTACCTGTGACGTTCACCTCCAAGGATTTCACAACGTCCAACTACTCGCTGAACAGTATACTGAACACAGAGACTTTCCGCGTGGGGGCAGAGAACACGGCGCTTACTATGTATACAATTTTCGATCGGCTCAAAATTTCCATGGCATTTGTGACGTCAAAAAATACAGTCTCAGAGGGAGAGACCCTAAAAGGTACCATTACCAAGAAGGCCATGGCACAGGTAATGAATGACTCTAGGTAGATATAACATTAATATGATTACATAATCTTAAATGAACGCTGCGCGCTGATTGGTTTTTGATTCCCTGCCGAGACGTTATCCTCGAGGGAGAAAAGTGTATCTGAAAAAGCAGGTGAAAAAAAATCGGGAATTCTTAACCCACGCATCTACAATCTAGTAGATAAGTCAGCGGAAACAACTGCCTCGTTGCTTGAGCCTGGGTTGTTGATTCAGTGGGTACTGTTCGTACAACTGTCCGGTTAGATTTTTTTTATCATTTGTATCACTAGAGGACCTTTTGTATTTTTCACCTGATTTTCTCTTAGCACAATATTCACATATACTTTCAAGTGTTGGGATTTTTGTTATTCATTTGCACATTATGACTACAGACAAGACAAGTACTGCAAAGGCTGTGCCTTTCAGCTCGCAGTTGGAAGATATCGAATATGCGATCAAATCGTATCGCGCGTATCAAGCATCTGCACCAAGTAGGCTAAACACCAATCAGCAAGCACAGATTGGCGTGCTCTCGGGAGGGTTCGCTAACAAAAGCCATCACTACGGGTATAATCAGCGTAACAATTACCGCTACAGCAACAATAGATACATGCAAAATAACAACGGCAACGGTATGATGCGTGCGAGCTACCACACTACGGCGCACGAGCAACTGGCTTCACAGTACGAGCAACCAACTGGGGATAGTTGGCCTGGCAACGCAATGCAAGGAAATTTTTACCACTCTGGAGAGTATTCCAAGGCTGGACAAATTGGGCAGGTTGCACAGACATCTCAACAAAATTCAGGATCTAATGGCCTGCCTACAACAAGTACTGGCATGACAGGTTCAATTTCGTCCATCTCGTCCAATAACTCATCTGTCTACTCAAGCAACTCTGCACGATCTACGATCAATTCCTCACCAATCATGGAGTCGTACTTGACGCCCAATTTTGACATATTCCAGAAAGTAGATGCCAAAAGTCCTGGCTGGAGTCAGGTTCCCGAAGCTGCTGCCAAACCTGGTACTGCTACTGGCAACGCTTCTTCTTTTACATTTGGCGATTACAGTTTGGGCTCAGGAGAGATTAAGACGGGTGTCTTTAATAAAAATATATGGGGTAACGATATGTCTGTGTGGGGTTAGATAGACTGCGAAATTACTGGGTATCATGGGATATGGCTGGCGTGTTTTTGAGTTTTGTGTTAATTTACTTTATTCTGATTTTTGTTTGATTTGGTTGTGGAGTATAGAATTGCTTCCAAGTATTGGAACGTTTAGTTGGATTTGAAAAAAATGGATGTTTATTGGATGGTGCATGATAGATGCATGATGAGCTGAAATTTAGATTTTAAACAGTGTGTGTTTGTGTAACTCTTATTGAAGCTTGAAGAAAGGCAAAGACATGGCGGCATTGTAGAGACATATCAGGCCCGCTCTTATAGAGCACTTCAATATCTGTTCGCAGATTATGTCTATTTCTTTTGTCACATCACCAAGTGGGAAAATGGTCTTTGGCGGTCGGTAACTAATTATTGCCGAAAAAATACAAAGAACAAATGACCAAGCCTAAATGGGGTGACAGAGTTCTACTGCTGTACAGGCATGCCGCAAAACGTCGAAAAAAGAATTGCTCATGCCACATCGAATAAGCGCCACGGCTTCATCAACCAGTTGCGCAATCAATCAAAGCTTTTTTACTGGCATGCACACCTAAGCGACATACACTACAATTGTCTATTTTTTTTTATCTATCTGCACATTAACAAAAAAATCGCCAGTCACCTGTATGGTGTCACACAGATTAGCATCAAGAGCTGTTGTGACTGCTGTTATCAAGGATAAGACTGATAAGAGTATGTACGTTTCGTCTTCGGGTTACGACGAAATTATAATGCATATAAAAATGCAACCTCAGTTTGGGGCGCATTCATGTGCATTTTTTCTCTTCCGCGCTTCGAATTATGCAAGGTTGCCGTGCGTCCAAACGGGCGCTCAAAACTTTAAGAAAAAGGGGAGACTTTATAATATTTGATGCCTTCTAAACTAATGGCTCAGAATATTAAGGGGAAAGGAAGGCGTAAGTAGATAGTGTTTCTAGCTATGCCTCATATGTGGCTTTCTCCACAGTTATGCAAAAGAGTGGCTTTTGCAAAGACAACTCTAAATCTACTACGAGAAAAAGTAATGTCCCATACTGTGAGCTTAGAGTTTGCCAAGCTCTGCTATATGCAGGTTCTCGAGACTACAAAACCCGTCAAGCTTTTTGATTATGATTGTGACAAAAGAAAACAAGATTGATGATGAAAGCAGTTCTATCTTTTGGATTGTCACTTATTATCTCACGAGTGGAGGGCCACATGTAATTTGGCACCTCATAACTTATGGTTTATTCTTTTCGAAAAAATTATCTTATCTAATTTCAGGTTGACTAATTTGGAAATGATAGCGAACTCGTATTAAAAACTTTGCATACACGTCAGAAGCTTAAAAAACCGAAAGATCTTTGTATCTTAAAACTCTCCCCCGCCGGTTTACTGTGAGCAGATAAAGTAATGTAAATCCACTTCGCTGAAGGGCTTTTGTGTAACACAGGAAACCAGCTTATTGTTTTGGTTAGTATTCTCACGAAAGCATTGCATAATCTCATGCATGGTGGATAAAGGTAAGTCACAAAAGCACACAAGTATTGTGCAGAAATGCAGATTATTTGCTTATCGGAGTGGTGAATTTCTGATTGTAATGCAGATTCCTCCTATTGGAAAGACTGAAATTTCTTTTATTTTTTTTCCCCATCATCATGACAAGAGATTGTTCAGCTTTCAAACTCTGGTATTTAAGCAGGTTGTAATCCTTACTCCCCTCTTTTTCGTAAAATATAACTGTTTGTTGGCCACGCACAAAATATTATATTGCGATGCCGCAACCTATCCAAGCTATAGCTTCGATCAACTCTGCTCAAGTTGCAATCGAACAAACAAACTATAAGGAACTCGACCATGTTGTGACTACAGAGAAGCGCGAGCTGAAGTCCGAGTCATCTGTTGATTTCGAGGAAACGGAGATCCAAGAAGAGAAGTTCCAAAACAGCAGAGATATTGTAGAAAAGATTATCGATTCCTCTGATGATCCCGACTTAAATCCCTGGACTTTTAGAACCATATTTTTGGGTTGCGGTTTAGCTATTTTCGGTGGTGTCCTGCAATGTATTTTCTATTTCAAACCACAAACTATTGTGGTCAACGGTATCTTCCTCATGTTGATTGCTTATGTTCTCGGTGAGGCTATGGCTCTGATTCCAAGAAAGGGGTGGTTAAAGTGGATTAACCCTCATCCCTTCAACAAAAAAGAGCACGTTTGTATTACTATTATGGCTTCCTCCGCTGCCACCTGTGCTTTAGCTATTGAGGTTCTTGCTGTCCAGAGATTATGGTACGGAAATAACGTCAACGGTGGTCTAGCTATCTTTGTTACATTCTCTTCTCAGTTGATGGGTTACGGTCTGTGTGGTCTGCTGAGACAGTCTCTGTTGTACCCAACTAAGATGTTTTACCCTAATATTATCGCCCAAGTTTCTACTATCCATGCTCTGCACAATCACAAGGGTTCCAAGATGGTCAAGGACCAGTTGAAGTGGTTCTACATTGTCTTTGGGATTTTCTTTGTCTACGAGATCATCCCTGAATGGATCTATGTTATGCTCATTGGTGTCTCTGTTCCTTGTCTTGCTGCTCCAAATTCTGCGTTTGTCTCGAGACTGTTTGGGGGTACCAACGGTAACGAAGGGTTGGGACTTGCTTCCATCTGCTTCGACTGGAACTATATTGCTTCTACAGCAAACCCAATGACCACTCCCCTTGTTGCCACTATGAACAACATTGCCGGTTACTTTTTATGTATCGCCGTGTTTCTTGGTGTCTACTACGGAAACGTTTGGAAGGCCAAAAACTTTCCATTCTTGTCACAGAGTTTGTACTACGAGGAGTCGTCTCCTGGTAACTACCTGGTTTACAACCAAACCCTAATTTTGGACGAGAACAACCATTTGGATGAGGAGGCCTTGAAAGAACAGGGCATTCCTTACATGACTTCTACTTACGTCATTTACTTAATTGCTACCAACTTGTCTGTGGGTGCTACATTCACTCACATGTACCTTTTCCACAAATCGGAACTTGCACCCGCCTTCGCATGGCTGACTAACTGGAGACATACCATTACTAATATCAAAGGAAAACTCAAGTTCTGGAAGCCCGCTCCATTTGATTCCAGACTGAACTCAGATGGTACTGTTCCCGAACTTTGTGACGATTCCCATTACAGACAGATGCTGAAATACAAAGAAGTCCCACAGTGGTGGTATGGCTGCTGCTTGTTACTTTCTTTTGTTGTTGCTATAATCTGCATTTATGAGGGTAAGACTGGTATGACTTGGTGGATGCTCATTGTCGCCGTTATTCTGGCCTATACTTTGACTTTGTTCTTAGGAGGACTGGTAAGTGTCTTTGGTTTTGGTGGTACTCAGATGCAGACTGTCGTTCAGCTGATCGGTTCCTACATGCACCCAGGTGACCCTCTAGCAAACATGTACTTCACTTTGTACGGGTACAACGCTGTTGGTCAGGCCTTCTCAATGCTGTCGGACTTGAAGCAGGGTCAATACTGTAAGCTGTCTCCAAGATCTACCTTCAGCGCTCAACTAATCGGGACCACTATTGGCTCCATTTTCAATTACATCATGATGCAGTCTATTGTTGACTCCAAACGTGAAATCTTGCTTTCCATCGAGGGTACCGCTATCTGGTCTGGTCAGAACGTCCAGCAGTACAACACTCAGGGTATAGCTTGGGGTGCCTTGGCGAAATACATGTTCTCTATTGGCAGAACCTACGAGTTTGTCCCATTGGCTTTAGTTGTCGGTCTGGTATGCCCAGTTCCATTCTACCTGTTGCACAGGTGGAAGCCAACTTGGGGTATCAAAAACATTAATATTCCAATCTTTATCTGGTATATGGGTTGGTTATGTGTTGGTGTTAACGCTTCAATCACCTCTTATTTTATTGTTGCTCTCGTCAGTCAGCTGTACTTGAGAAAGTATAAACCTCACTTTTTCAAGAAGTATAATTATATCATTTCTGCCGCAATGACCGGTGGTGCTCAAGTTATGGTTTTTGTACTTTCGTTCACTGTTTCAGGTGCCGGTGGGCCCAACACTCAGAATGATTTTCCAAACTGGTGGGGTAACTACGGAGTTGACCCTGACGGAAACCCAGCTAACTATGATCACTGTAAATACACTATCAACGGCTAAAAATCCCAAGCGGCGAGCCGAAGACTATATATTGTGCTCTAGCTCTTAAATCTAGTTCTATAATCAAGCCTGCGGTGTCTATTTTGCGTTATTAAATTGCAAGATAGCGCTATCGCATTTCCTAAAACAAAGATTTGGTAAAATATGTGATAATTTGTGAAAAAAAGTTCCCAAACTGAAAGCTGCGCGTCGATCGACGAGATATCATATCTTTTTTCGGTAAACATTCATGTGAACTACTTCTAAGAGTATAAGCGCTCGCTTTAGTATTGTAATTGGCGAATGATTTTATGACACACATTACGAGCCAATGGCGCCAAAGAAATGGATATCGACTAGCTATGTGGAAAACGGGAGGTTCAGCGACTCCCCGAACTTCAAGGATCCCCTAGTAAAAGATCGGACAACAATGTCACGTTTCATGGCAGACGAATCAACGAAAGAGTCAATAAAGGAAGAATATACTGACACGGTTGAATCTCACAAGCACACAAAAGGCAGGCTTGAAGGCAATGAGAGCGTAAAACGCCTCCTAGGTGATCCACTACCATTAGAGTACACAGAAAACAAAGTCAACAGTACCAGCACCAATCGCAGACGCGCCAAGCTCTTCGATGATCTGAAGAAAGAAATAAAGGCAGGCGAAAGAGCAAATACAAAACGAGACTCAAATGGCGTGCCTTATAGAAACAAAACCGAAAACACCTCAAAGAGAAACGAGTTGCTGTACAATCGAAGGTTAAAGGTTTACCGCGGAATAGCAAAAAGACTCGATGCAACTGAAAAGCAGGAGAATACTATCATGCCTAATGAGGAAGAGACGAAAGCGCCACAAGAACTTTCAAATCTTCAGAGAAAGCTTGATGAAATTGTTAGGAAGAGGCAATTGGTGTCCAAGGTGAGACTACAGCTTCAGAAGGAGAAGCAGGAGAATTGTGATCCGGTGTTCGAGAGCGAGAGGCATTCAGAGGTTGAAATTGATTCAACATCCCGGTCCAGAGATCTCACACAGCCTGAGGAAATTTCTGAGATTAATAGTGAAGGTGAAATTGTGCCGATTGGGCACAGCTCTGAGCTTGATATCGAGCCAGAGGATTCAAAAGTGGCTCGAGAAACGCAGATATGGACTAGGTCAGGTTCTTCAACTGTAACGCCGCCCCCCAGACTGTGGACTACCAGTCCCCGCCCAGCGATGTACACACCTCTACTTCTGCTTCTGCTGTTCTGTTTTCTCTCCTACTTTCTTTCTGACTAGCCAAATTAAAATGTAAATTACTGTACATTAGCGCAGATATAGTATTATACCATTAATTAATGATTGTCGTAACGAGAGGGATGGCCAACATAGTTGTTCCTGTTTTTCCACTTCTCAAAGAAATTACTGATCCGATAATAGACAGCTCCACAAAATCTAATGAGCGCCAGTACTGCCACAGACCATAGTATAACCGCCATGAAAATGGAGGACGATTGCTGATCGTAGCTTCTCTTGAGTAGTCTAGATGCAGCAGTCGCTGTGCCCGAGGATGTCGAGGTCCCTGTAGTACCGGCGGTGTTTGGGTCGCCCAAACCGTTCTTTCTGATGTCTCTGTAGTCGTCTATACCACCAGTCTTCAAGACAGCTACCAGAACGGCAAAGTTACATATAAGCCATAACACAACAGTGTACGTTCTTCCCTTGGCGTAGTTAGCAGCAGACTTCTCCGCCACGGAGAGTTGACTCTTCTGTTCCGGATCACCCTCCAGCAGTTTCTTCATAGCGTTCACATAATCTTCCGAAGGGTCTGCGAGGCCTTGAGAAAGTTCCAAATTGTTCTCATCACCATTAGTTACAGCTTGTTTCGGCTGCACAGTCTTAGTGTCTCCCTTTGTACCCCACGATATGTCGTGTATATTGCAGAATGCGTAGATATTCAGTACATTGATGTACGCAGGACTCAGCAGGTAGTACGGAAGGAAACAAAAAATAAGGTGGAAAAATTGAAAGAAAAGCAAGGAGCCAAGAATGTAGAGAACAAAGGTAGAAGCAAGAGCCACAATCAAGTCACGGAACTTGCTGTTGCCTAGGAAAGTCATAGCCGTCACGTTCTTGGCTGTTCGCACGCTGTCTTCTATGTCTTGCACTGAAGCTTTCGTAAGAACAGCGACACAGTAAACCATATACACCATGATCCCACTAAACAGAACAAATACACTCGTGTATAAGAACCTAGCGTGGTCAGGCTTGTTGCCAAAAGAAAGAATGAAGGTGAGAGAAAGCAGGAAAATGTAGTACCACAAAAATATCACTGCGAGTAGATTACCGGCCTTGATCCCGGCATCAATAATACCAAGCGAAAGAATGCGAAACACTAAAAAGTAGAACCCAACAGACAGCCAGGACATTCCCACGTTGATAAACTGGTATGCCAGCTCGATAACGAGCATGAATTTCCTCATTGGATTGTGACTCGACGTGAGCATTCTGTGGAAGTGTTTGATAGCGTAGACACTGGCAAAGAAAGATCCGTTCAGCCATCTTCTTCTCTGCTTGATGAACTCAGCAAGCGCATCGGGAACGTCTGTGTAAGCGTAGGAGTCATGCACATACTTTAACAAATAAGACTGGTTTCTTTTTGCCACCAATTCGAAACACAGAATTCTGTCCTCTGCCAGATACATATTTGACTCAAATACACCGGCAGGCTTTTCTAAGTTCAGCTTCATGTCTTCACCGTGGAAATATTTTGCCAAAGGCTCTCCCTTCAGGGCATAGTACCTATAGGCGCTGAAGGCACCTGGAAGAACAGAAATAAACCCAAAGGCAGACTCCATAGGTTTATCTAGTACATTTGACATCTTGTACTCAAAGTTCTGGGCTGCTACAAGGGGATTTTTCAAGGCTGCAAAGGCATCTGACGCACACTGCTTGCAATGCTTGCTAAGCTTAACAAATATACTGTCCTCAACCTTGACGTGATGATCCGATCCAAGCATGGTCCTAATCTCTCCACAAGCGCCACCCACTTTCGGGTTCCTGAATGACTCCCACAACTTGTAGATAGAGTCGTATCCAGGTTCTGTTCCAACATCTAAAAGACAAACAACGTTGGGGTTGAGAATAGGGCACAAAAAGTTGAACGCCCATCTATGCGAATTAATCTTCTGCTTGTTCTCTTCTTTCAGAAGGAACATCATCTGTACGGGGATTGTCTTGTTTTCCTTATCAACTAACGGGACCGCTTCCTTCGCAGTAGACGAATGCTCATATTTGCCAATGCCAAAAGTGGTAGTGTACTCAAATAGGTGCGCATTGACCTGCTCGTCATTGACTCTCTCCTGCATAATTCCCTCTTGGAAACATCCCAGTGCTGTGAGCAGTGCCTTTGCTCTCTCATTGATCTTCTCCTTACCGTCACTGATGACAGCAACGACAATATTTTGCCAGGCGTCGGGGCCAAATGGGTGTGAGTCTGAGTCGGGATTTAAACTCATCATAGTATGAATGTTTTTGAAAATACCTTTTAGCGATCTGGCCAACAACACATCGTCTTCGTTATACATAGTGCAGACAATGAGCAGCTCAGTTTGGCGTGGGTTCTGGTACAATCTTGGTCTCAATGGATGATTTTCGATATGCTGCTTGTCTTTGAAGCTCTCACTGTCGTAGTCCTTCGGGTCGGCAGTGATAGCATGATACCTGAGAGACTTAAACTCATTGAGATCACGAAGCCGAGGGAAGGGGATCCGCTGCACCAGATCTTCGGATACAGGGTAGTCGAAACTGTAGTAATCATTATTGAGCAGCTGCACTTTGGTAGTACCTACGGTAGGCAGTTCGGCCTGAGACACGTCTTCCTGCTTAGCCTCCTCTGGCAGGAAATTGATATTGGAACCAAAAATGGCTTCACCAGGCCCCTCTTCGTACTGATAAGGTTGGAACTGGAACGGGTTGGCATACTGCTGCTGGTATCCATATGCATATGAAGGACCATAGGCTCCATTAGGATAAGAGGGTATTTTTTGTTCGTCTTCGTACTCCACGTCTACCTCTAACGACGAGTCCATTGAGCTGGTGCCTATGGATGCCCTATAAGTCTCATTGGGAGGAACAAGATGGTTCGGCGATTTGTAATTGTTGGCTAGCTGATTTGCAAAGTTCGACATGGGTATTGATTCAACACTGTTTGATCGCAGAGGTATTGTAGGAAGGGGAGGCGGCTGTTTTCGAGATAATCTATGCCCATTGGGCACTCCTGATGATGTGATAGGGGTGTTTGGATCATTATAATGCTCATAGCCCTGGTTTTCAACAATATAAGGAGTGTACTTGCTGTCTGTGGCTTGTGCAAACAAATTGTCTGTGCTGAACTTGTCGTCAAAGGGACTATGCCTTTCTTCAGAGTGTTCTCTTTGTATTGTCTGATTAGGTGCATTGGTGTAATTAGCGTTGTTCTGCTCGCTAGGCACGAAAATATGCTCATTAGTGCTCCTTTGTTCGTTCGCTGCTTGTGCTTGACCAGGTTCATCGATGTCTTGGTACGGCTGGATCAGATGTTCATTATAGCCGTTCTCGTCGTCGCTCAGATCAAATGGGTTGTAGTTATCTGAACGCGACATGTTTAAAGGAGTGAGTATATGAGAAAAGCTTTGGATTCAGATGAAAGGAACGATGAAACAAAAAGAAGCAAAAAAACTATCAAAGTATTTGAGAAGAAAAGCGATGTGCACTTCTGCAATGAGTTGGGATCAAGCAACGGATATAAGAGGCTATGTTACAGGTGCACCTGTAAATCTGCACGTGAAAACACTAGAGAGTATAAATAACTTTGCGTGCAGAAAATTTGAAATAATGCACTAGGAAACAAAAAGGGGCCCCTGGTTTGCGTGCTTCAATAGTGCGGCTGCAGATGGTTCTGGTATCAGCAGGCGTCACAGATCTGTGTCAGCTCCGATTAATAGTAGAGAAGCTCACTCAAAACGTTTAATTGCATCGCGCGTCTGAGTCTTGGCAGGAGGCGCGTAACCGTCACGCTATGTGATCCGCGCCTGATCTATAAATAGATCGGCGCGTCGATGGATTTAAAGGCCCACAATATGAAGTGCTTGGCCTGTGGGGAATGCTATAAATGTAAAGGTCAGCGGAGATAAGGGATACGTTAGAAAGAAGCTGCAATGCAACACAACAATTCAAAATGCCACTTAATAAATAGAATATATTGGAATGCTAGTTAAGTACAAGTAGAGGGAGAGCAGGTAGCTTGCAAAGTGAATATTGACTCTGAATGCT
The DNA here is from genome assembly GCA_003706235.2 of Wenyingozyma naganishii. NCBI lineage: Eukaryota > Fungi > Ascomycota > Pichiomycetes > Pichiales > Pichiaceae > Wenyingozyma > Wenyingozyma naganishii. The sequence goes on along the minus strand of PPKS02000001.1, from coordinate 33,734 downwards.
ACATTCTATAGCTTCCTATGCTTGCGTACGCTCTAGTCAGGGCTGAAAACCGCTGCTTACACAAATGTTTTAGAAATTGTAAAAGGGCACCAACTGCCTAAAGTAAAGACTTCTGCCTTCTAAAGGTAAGCAAAAATATGAATCAGTAGAGTGAGACAGTGGCACTAGGTTTTGGAACTTACTGCTTGAACTTCACTAGGCTAATGATTGCAGGTCTTTAGTCTCGGTCATCATATATATGTAACTTCACTTGTAGTACCCTCAATGCTCTAAAGCTCAAGCTCCCTTACTGCACGGAGTTTCGTTCATTCAACAGCCCATTCAGCGACATATTCGTTCGTGTAACCACCTGCCTTCCGGCTAACAAATCACCGTAAACTGCAGGCTTAATAGAGCCACGGCTAAACGATGCTGTGAAGTCTATGGCCGGTGGAGGCGGCCCAGATCTACCTAACGGAAATGTGTGTGCAAGAGGCGATATGGCTCTGTTCAGCATAATGGGGCTCAGAGGCTGTGAATATGAAATACCGGGAAGACCTTCAGGTGAGCGTATGTTTGTGGCAGAGGACACCGGCCCCGAAACAGGCGAGATTAGAGAAGCTAACGGAGCAGACGGTACTGACGCTGTGGCAGACATGGAAGGGAGTAAACTAATGGGTGGGATTATACGACTGGGTTCAGGTGAATTGGCATGCAATTGAGGAGGAAAGTGGGAACCTGCCATTGAAGGCAAAGCCGGAAGAATGTTTGAGGTTGGTGGCGATGTGGACGAAACTGACGATATCCCAGATACGCTATGAAGAGCTGGTGACGTTAAAGGAGTCAGTTGGCTACTACCATCTTCGTTCTTCTCGCTCTTTAATGAGTGGTCGCTGTGATCGATATCACCATCGAGTTTCTCCTTTTTTACTCTTTTCGTCTCCAACTGAGGCGATTTTTCGCTCGAAGCTCTCTTTCTTCTGGTGATTACTTGTTTTTTCATTTTAACGGGTCTATGACATCCATGCATTTTGAAGTAGAGACCACAAGCGTTACATATAGTGTTTCCCACATTGTCTCTGCGCCAAAGAGGAGTAACTGTGGTGCCGCAATTGCTACAGGCGATAGCGACAGGCGTGGCTTCTTCTGGATTTAATATATTTATGGGCTTCTCGTCACTCACACTTTTCACAGACAATTTTGTAGTGACGGGCTCCTCTGCTTTCCTCGCAATTCTGTTGTTGTAGGCAGGACATGTAGAGCACGCAGAGGACCCTCCAAGTCCATTGCAAACACCGTTTCCCGCACACGATCCAGCCTTTTCTTGCTCGGTCAGATGGACCATTACTGGCGGCTTTTTCAGATTTACTGGTCTGTGGGTTCCGTTGGCTTTGTAGTAAAGTCCACAAGCATTGCAAACAAGTAAATTGTCGGGTGTCCTTCGCCAGAGCGGCGTCTTCTCGGTGCCACAGTTACCGCACCGCTGCCGCACAGCAGGGCTAGCGGAGTGCTTTTGTTTTTTCATAGTCTTAGCAGTGTCGGTGCTTATTAAAAGCTCGTGCTCTCTTTTGATCGCGGGACCGTTCTGGAACATAATGTTAGTGGCCATCGTGGTTCTGCATAAATAGTCGTATATGCGTTTTAGGGTGATATGTTCGTAAGGCGTAAAACAGCTGCAACAAAGTAGCCAAATAAAGGCAATGAATAATCAGCGAATTAATAAAGAACAAGGAACGAGGGCAAGAAACACAACTGACTCTACTTCAATACATGCAAATTTTGAAAAGAGAGTTGTAACTTTTCGGAATTAGTAACCCACACTGAGGAAAAAAAAAAGAAGTAATAAAGTGTGCGTCCTGTACAGCTCGCTCTTTAGTGCATTCACTGTACTAAATCGTATTGTATGCGGCAACTTATGCATACATGGCACAATTTAAGCCAATTTTTAAAACTTCACCGAAGCCTAGGCACGCGAAAATTTATTTGGATTATGTAGGTGTGTCTAGCAAGACGCGCGATCAGCAGTAATCAGTAGCCAATCATGAGTGTGTTAATTGTCACTAACTATAAAAGTAAAGACGCTGCGGAATGAAGATACAACAGACGGGACTGAGCAGATACGGTCAAACTTTATCACAAAATTGTTGCATGTTGTGTTATACCCTATCGGCTTATCTCGTATACTATGCAGCTTATCTGAATCACACCATATCGGAGACTGCCTAGAGAGTAATCTTGTCTATGCCTAATATATATCTCGCCACATTTGGTGTTTCTGCTCGTACACTGAAAAGCTGTACACCGCATACCGGGTCGCTCGAAGTTTGAAAAAAAATTCGATCTGAAAACTTGGCGCATGTTTATATAACCTAACGTTCGGCCGCGTCAGCTTGCATGACTTCAATCGCTATTATAGCTCCAGTAAAGGTGCGATTGGAATACTATGTGACAGAAGAGCTGTCGCTGAACTACTGGAGGAACGTCGTTTACCGCAATTGATTGAGGTAAATGCTTTACTCAGTGCTATCTGGTGCTGTCTAAAGTTATTTACTCTAGCCCTCGCGTTAAGGCTACACCGTTCACCAAAGTTTGCAATGCAAGACTAAACACTGATAATGCTTCTACCTATTGTTAGCTTACCTATGTAATAATGCCCAATTGCCAAAACTCTGCGGTGGGAATAGCTTGGGTATTCGACATGTGCAAGGCAGGAGCAAGCCCTGCAAACAGTAGTCATCGAAATAACTAAGAGTGTACCTAGCTAGAAAGCACAAGCCGTAAAAATGCCTTAAAATATCCGAGACCCCTAACCACTTGTAACCACCAAAACAAGGCAGCACCTGTTAAACCATATGATAAACAGCTAGTCTTGTTCGAGAAGGAATGCTGACTTCGCTCTATGTTTCGAGGGATCGTCTTACTGAAGCCATGCTACAGCCACACACAGCAATCAATACAATTACTGGCCATTTGGACCGCCAGGACCCTGCTTCAACGAAGACTTTCCGGCCTTTAGCAGCTCATCGCACAACAGCAAGTTGGAAGCAATTCCAGTTGCAGCGGCAATGGCATTCCTAATCACTCTAAATGAGTCCCAAATACCCTCGCTCTTTGGGTTGATTGGCTCGCCAGAGTTAAGGTCCAGACCAACTACGCGACCCTCATCGACCTCATCCTGGCACTTGCCTATTGACTCAAGCGAGTCGAGGCCGGCATTTGTCGCCAATGTCTTTGGGATTACTAGCAAAGCCTCGGCAAAAGACTTGACACCAGGCTTATTGCGTCCCCTAGAGACTTTGTCATTTGAGAGATGGCTTGAAGCACTGAGGTAGAACGCACCTGCTCCAGGAACAAGCGACTCGTCCTTGACCACATTCGCCACTGCCCTGAGGCCATCTCTGACCGCGTCTTTTGTTTGCTGGAGGACGTGATTCGTGCCTCCTTTGATCAAAATCGTAGACGACTTAGGGTTTGTGTTTTCTGTCACGAAAGTGTACTTCTCCTCGCCTATAGTCTGCTCGTATACCAAGCCAGAGTAACCTAATGTCTCTTCTGACAAATCATCAACGGAATTTTGGGCCTCTCCTCCGCACACTAACTGTAATCTTTCCATGTTACGTCTCTTTGCTCTTCTCAACGCTAATATGCCGTTCTTAGCAAGCACGTCCAGCGACATTGGGTCAATACCCTTTTGGTTTATTATAACAAAATTCTTGTCTGGGTGTTGAGCACATACCTCATTTTTCAAGGCAAGAATCTTTTGCAGCTTATCGTCAACAAATTTGCGCTCAGAAGCAACTAACTTGTCTCTTTGTTCAGCAGAGGAGTAGTAAAAACCTGAGTTGACTTCGGTCTTCTCGTACTCCAAGGATACGTTTAAGATCAAGACAAAAGCATTCTCTACCCTGCGAGGCATGTCTGGATGTCTCGCTCCATGGTCCAAGACCAAACCTTTGATAAACTCTGTGTCTTTAGCCGTCTCGTGCATCATCGTCATGATCTCAATCATGTACAAGTCTAGCTTCTTAGGCTCTGATTTGTCCTGCACAGACAACACTGCATCTGTCACTATAGGGGTCAACACGTCAGCCAAATCAGGACTCACTTTCGTAGCGAGCGAAGACTTGGCAACCTGCAATAACAGTTCTCTAGTAATCTCAGGCTTGACGACAAAGTTGTCTAAGTATGACAAAACTTCTTCTCTTGCAAGCTCAAATCCATCAGTGATCACACGGGGATGCACGCCTTCACTGGTATATCTCTCTGCTTGTCTTAGTAACTCTCCAACAAGTAAAACTACTGTAGTAGTTCCGTCACCAGTGATTTCATCCTGTGCAGAGGCAGCACGTGCAATCATGACCGCCGTAGGACTCTGGATCTGCATTTCTTTCAGCAAAACAGACCCGTCTTTGGTAATCTTGATGCTACCGGCTCCATCAACAAGCATCTTCAGCGTGCCCTTGGGACCCAAATTAGTGCTAAGTACACTCTGTAGTCCCTGAGCAGCTGAGATGTTTACCTGAAGCGCTTGCGAGCGTCTGATCGACTCCGCCTTTGGATTTAGCAATTGGATTGCCGATGACATGATAGTATTAAAACGATTGTTATGGGGCCTCCTAGCGTAATTGATGTAACTTCACAGAGTCAAAGGTAAATTCTAAATGCGTGAAGTACTTTTTCGTGTTTCGACAAGCTCGAGAGTAGAAAAAAATTGGTGCAGTAGGCGTTTCTATGGAGATGCGCGACGATCGACGATTTTACAGATTTCTCGTAAATACCGCGCCACCTTGGTTCCTAATCATGTGGTGCACGGATGTATATGTAATTGCTGATAAGGCTTGCATGGAACGGGTCTGGGGGATATGTCCGACTGCTTCTACTACTATGTCCCTTTGACCACTCAACTGATTAAAAGGTTTGACAATTCAATCGATAAATCCAGACTCTAAAAAGATAATTGATCTCCCAATGACGTCTCCGCCAGCCGTCCGAGCGCAGTAAGTGCACTTTACTTCTTACTTCTATTAAGCTTACATACTAACAAGAGCAGACAAATACCACAGGAGCAACAACAAGCATGGCGATTGAACACCTTCTGGGACAAGTTTATGACAAAAGTGACAGAGAAATGCAATTCCGACGATGCCAATGCTGCCTCGGTTAACAAATTGCCCTGCACTTACCAGCTCGACCAGAATGGTGACGTTATCGTGATTAGCGACGATCAGAAACGTGTCGATCGCTATAGATGCAAAGAAGACATGGCAATGCCAGTATATTCTTTGAGCTTTCCCTTGTGTAAGAAAAAGCTGACGGCCATTTGTGGATGGGTGTTTCAATTGGACGACGACAGTGGAGAGGCTACAAAAGACTCTGGCGATCCCAAAAATCCCAAATCTAGCACAAAGCCGGTAGATGCTATAATATTTGACAGCCAAGCACAGCAGGTAATAATACGCAAAAGCGATTCTTTTATTGTATTCGGAAATTCTAGTGGCAAGATCAGTGTGTGCGATTCCAATATGGTGATGGTATCCCAATATGTTGCAAGAACTTCTAGTGATAAACCAGTTTTTGATGTCTGTGGTGATTTCTTACTATACAATGCAGCAGACACAGATCCCATATACAAAATTCTCAAACTGAAGACTAAACATGCACAGCTGACCGAGCTCAAGATATCTGACAAGAGCACAGTCATTCAGAAGCTGTGGAAGGGTTTGTCGCATACTGCGCTGGATGGGATGTCACTAATTAAGGAGATGTCACATAAAAAATTACAAGATGCTACTAAATCAGATGTCAAAGAGGCTCTTATCAAGTTGCTAAATACCGTAACCCGCCATTCAGAGTACGTTATCTTGGTCAACATGGTCACTGGATTGCCCATCTTGTGCTTTTCTCCTCCCGGCGGCTGTTCTCATGTGTCTCTTTCGCCCTTCGACTTTTCCATTAGCACAGTCAACACGCGAGGGGACGAGATTTTTATCTGGGATTACACGAACTTTAGCAAAGAAGTGAAACTGGTGGACAAGTTCATAAGGGGCAAGACTCCAGGAGCCATTGGAAAGACTTTGTGGTGCAAAGCTAACAAGAGCTTTGTTGTCTTGAACAAAAATACCGGCTCTATTCACAGTTTCTCGAGCGAAAACTCTAATGACAGGATGTGGACAATCTCAGCATTAACCATACGGGACATTTCCTACATTCTGACGGAAGGTAATGATTGCATTTTAGCTCTTAGTGAAGAGATGGCTTATCTCATAGACGTGAATGGGTACGTCCAAAAATCTTTCACCTTACCTACTAAAAATCACGATTCAGACTTCCATGCTGAAGTCTCGGCACTTGAACCTCCCCCTCCGTTGATCAAGCAAGAGAGCACGAACAGTTTGGCTAAGGCGATTGCCGAGATCGGGGAACCTTACGTACCGTTTTCAAGCTCCAGAGACGCACAATTTGCAACTTTCGACTACTCCTCTACCTCGAATGACCCAGATGAATACCTAAAGCACTTCCTTGATGATTTTGGCTCAGATCTTAAAGTAGTGGAGATCAATCTGGGAAGAAGGCAGCCTGAAGTGAGTGTCAGGGGCCAACGAGATCTCCAAGAGTTTTCGCTGGAATGATATTGGTTCCCAGCTTTTTGCTTTCATGGTTTTCCAGCTATTCATACTTTGATTTACTATCATTGTTTTCTATACCCTTATAGTGACTAGAATACTCTATATCAACCGATTTGCGTTTGCCCCTCTCGGCGATATGAATTTTTTCCTGTATACTTCAGGTGCGGTGTGTGCTGTACAAACAGAATTGCACAATATTAGGTTTGTAAAGCTCATATTTTTTTATTGACATTGAAGCCCACGATTGTATACCTAGAGACTATCCAGCATATGTCTGCTATGAAAGCCAGCCCACCCGTATAGCCAATAAAAGCCTTATATGAATGTTCAGACCCTGGACCGATGATAGCACCAGCTATCGGAATACCCCCAAGAAAGAAACCACCGATGATAAGGTACATAGTAGCGTATCTTTTTCCAAAATCTCTTGTGGGGGAAATGGCAGCACAACATGCAGGCGTCAGACTTAAGACTGAACTAGAAAACAAGCCATATAACACCGAGAATACATATAAGGCGGCACTAGAATTAACCTGTGCTGCTACTCCCAACCATAGAACTAGATTGCACAGAGCGACGCCAAAAATCATGACGATCATCACGTTGAATGTGCCCAGCTTATCCGCGATGATACCAGAAAGCAGTCTTCCTGGAATGCCCATCGCGTTGATGATTGTAAGCATTAGATTGGCGGTGGTTGCAGAATAGCCCCTGAAAATGACGTAAGATGCAAAGTAAGTGAGCGCACACACAAGCGAGAGTTCACTGAAACTGCCGGCCAGAGCTGCCCATAAAAACTTTGCTTCGGTCAGAGCATTGAAGTCTATAGACGACTTGAGTAAGACTAGAGCTGTTTTCATGTGTGATCTGAACCTCGGACCCTCCTCGCTAATAGCACTCAAGCGGCGGCTAGATACTCTCTCTTTTATAAGAGTGAATGAAAGTACGAGCAGGCCCAGGATAAAAAGGGCAAGGATTCGCATTGCCCATACAAAGCCCACCTTCTTTTCTAGGTGGTCAAGCATGAGCGGGATAGCAATGCCGCCTATACTTCCGCCCAATGTGCTCAAGCCAAAGGCAAGCGCTCTTTTCTTCATAAACCAATGTGATATCACTCCACTGAGCGGGTTCATACACAGGGCGCAACCAAACCCGCACAAAAGACCAAAACAGAGTATAAACGATTCAATAGAGTTGCAATTACCAGTTACAAAAAGTCCAACTGCCAGACAGAGTGTACCGGTGACAAAGGGTATCCTTACGCCAAACTCGTCAAATAGAACTCCCGAGACTATGCCCGTCACATAAGAGAAGAACATGAAGATAGAGTATATCCACGAGGTGGTCGAACTGGAGACATCAGCCAGCTGATGTGTGCTGATATAAGCTTGGACTGCACCGATAGAGTTGATGAGTCCAAAGTCCGCAGTAAACCCCAAGAAGCACCCCAACAACACTAAATTTGCCCGCACACCTCCATCTGGAAAGTCTTCTTCAGGGTCCCTGTCCACAGAGTTTCGCTCAACCGTACCGGTATTGGAGATTCTTTCGGCCGACCTTGATGTGCCATTTGCGCTAGAAGTATCAATTGAAAGCAGCCGCTCTCTTCTACTAATCCCTGTAGAAGACACGTCTGCGTCATTCGCTCCTGAAATCAAAACCGCCTCAGGTCTTCTTATGTCCACGAGTTCGGTCATTTGATGTGGAAAAGATACCGGGTTCCTTTAGATAAGCTATTGTCTTCAAAGTTCGTAATATGCACAAATATGCAAGCGAGCGCTGATCGAGGCCCGAAAAAAAGTGCACTGCCCAAGCAGATCGCAGCGTTAGCTCAAAATGCTTAGAGCCGATAGCGGGTGAGAGAATAAGTACTGAAACAAATGGCTTGTTGGGAGTATATAAGTTTGCAATTTGGGGGCTTTGTTTTTCCCTTTGTTATTGACAGCAAAACCTACTCAATTCACACAAGCTCCTCAAAACATGTCTAAATTAGCACAATTTAAAAGATATTCACTGACTTTTGGACCCTCACCAATCTCGAAATTCAACAATTTATCTAAAAAGTTGGGTGGGAAGGTCAACATCTACGCAAAGAGAGAAGATTGTAACTCTGGTCTGGCGTTTGGAGGAAACAAGCTTCGTAAGCTCGAGTACATTGTTCCTGAGATTCTCGCTGGCGAGTATGACACTTTGGTTTCCATCGGTGGTATTCAATCCAACCAAACCAGAATGGTCGCTGCTACCGCTGCTCATTTGGGATTAGACTGCGTTTTGGTTCAGGAGAACTGGGTCCCCGTTCCCAAAGCAGAGATCAACAAGTACGACAAGGTTGGTAACATTGAGCTCTCAAGGATCATGGGCGCGAAGGTAAACCTGGTTCCAGACGGATTCGACATTGGTATCAGACAGTCTTACAAGGACACCTTGAAAGAATTGACTGACAAGGGTAAGAAACCATATGCTATTCCTGCTGGTTGTTCGGAACACGTTTACGGCGGTCTTGGTTTTGTGGGCTGTGCCAACGAGATCATTGAGCAAGAAAAGGAACTAGGTATAAAGTTTGATAAGGTTGTCGTTTGTACCGTCACGGGCTCTTCTTTGGCCGGTCTCATTGCCGGCATGGCGCAGTATGGTAGGGCCAAGGACGTGATTGGTATTGACGCTTCTTTTACTCCTGACAAGAATAACGCTCAGGTTCTGAAAATCGCACAGGAAACGGGGAAGCTGATTGGGTTGAAGGACGAAATCACTGAGGAACATTTACAAATTGACACACGTTTTGCTCACCCATGCTACGGCATTCCCAACGAAGGTACCATTGAAGCCATAAAGTTGTGTGGACAGTCAGAGGGTGTACTGACTGATCCGGTATACGAGGGTAAGTCCATGCAGGGTATGATTCAGCTGATCAGAGAGGGCGCGTTTGCCGAGGGGTCCAACGTTCTGTATATTCACCTGGGTGGAGCTCCGGCCCTTTCTGCCTACTCCTCTTACTTCTCTTGAAGTTCATGAATAGAATGTTATATATAAAATAAATGTAATTGTTGGTGATTAGTGTATCTAAGATGGGAGCATGCCATCTGCTCGAAGGAAAGGCCATGCTACAACGTCTATATAGTTTCAGATACATAAGTTACGCAGCCTCCGTCATTGGAGGCTCACTTCTTGCTCAGCACATCCTTTTCATAAACTGGGCGTGGCAATTCAAAACCGTCATCCACTCTAGCGTATGTAATGCCACCAAGTCTCGCGACAGGACGAAGTTTAGCGATGTCCACCATGTTCAACTCTTCGTTGACTACGTCTTCTCTAATGTGAAAGTTCACGCCCTCAATGATACACAGAGTGCCCGTCGTTCTGGAAGGGTCAGATTTCGACTTCCAGTCATTCCAGGAAGTTAATTTCCCCTCTACAGAAAAACTGCTCTCCGCAACATGAGGTGGCTTGACAAACTTTGACTCCGAAGGAGTAAGGCCTGATAGATCCCATTCGCTCACGTCCGCAGGGGCATCGACGCAGGAGAAATTGGCTGCCTCTACAAACGAGTCACTAATGATGTTGATGGTGCACTCTCCTGTCTCAATCAAATTGCGACAAGTATCTTTTCTATGCTCCGCGGACCCACTGAATCCGACAGTGAACATTGGTGGGTCATGGTACATCAAGCCAAAGTATGAAAAGGGCGACAGATTTTTGTGTCCATCTTTCGAAATGGTGGATATGAATCCAATCGGGCGCGGTGTAATTGCGCTGATAAGAAGCTTATAGTTGTCACCCGGGTTTCTGTTTTCGCCATATGGGTCCACCGAAATCTTCTTTACGTTTTGTGACGTGAAAAGACTATTGGCCCCTGATCCTTGCGTCCATTCGGGGTCAACAGTCTTTGTGAGGGTCCATGATTTGCTCTTGTCAAATTGAGGCCTCTTGCTCTCTACCTCCTTGAAAGGCAAATGGGTGGACATGTTGCGCTGCTTGTTGCAAAGACTGGCTAGCCGCCAAGAATAGAGACGTTCTATAGCGAAAAAGTGTATCGACATCGGCTTAATCGGGCAAACGGATTTTTGAGATTGGATCAGACGCATGGCGGCTACGCTCAACGCCTGTTTTCTTAAACCTTGAGAGTGTTTGTTTGCCAAGAAAGTAGCACTTTTCAACGTTTAATGCACTTTAATAACGTCTCCTAGCCGTGCTTGCATGCGCAATCCTATCAAATAAAGATGAGAGCTTATTGCCTCACTTTTCCAAGTAAGTGACAAAGGCTCGTATGCACAGCGTGCATTTGACGCCAATCAACGCGGAATTTTAAGGTGTATTAGCGGTTTTCGCCATATCGGGAAAATGCAAAGTGTAAGATAAGAGCTTATCAGAAAAAGAGTAAATGCTTCGCAGGTATGAATATAAAGGTAAGCAAAGCGTTTAGTTTTTTGAAAAAATGTAGTATCAGGCTAGAGATTTCTTCAACAGACTGCTTTACCAAATGGATTCCATCGCAACAGCTGTTTCACGTCGTGTAACGACTATACGCTCCTACAAATCAGAAGTAAGAGATGTTGACGCTAGGCATGCTGCCAATGACGAAGACTTACTACACCAGATTGGCTACAAGCAGGAATTGAAGCGTAGGTTCTCAACATGGCAGATTTTCTTTATTGCATATAGTATTATGGGTCTGCTCCCCAGTATCTCGTCCACAATGGCTCTAGGTATCACTGGCGGCCCTGCTTCTTTTCTTTGGTCCTGGTTCATGGCCTCCGTATTTATAGTGTGTGTTGGAATATCAATGTCGGAGCTGGGCTCTGCAATTCCTACCTCAGGTGGACTGTTTTACTGGACTTGGTATTATGCTCCAGAGAAGTGGAAGATTCCCTTGTCGTACCTTATTGGCCTGTCGAACAGCATTGCCTTATGCGGAGGTCTCTGCTCAATCAATTATGGTTTCTCCGAAGAAGTTTTGGCTGCCGTATTTATTCAAAAAGATGGAGATTTTGAGATTACCAGCGGTAAAACATACGGTGTCTTTGCTGCTGGCGTTGTCACTCACGTGATTGCCACTTGTGTCAGCTCAAATTACGCAGCTTGGTTACAAACTATATCTGCTGTCTGTAACACCGGATTAATTGTTTTATTCTTGATTGCGGTTCCTATTGGAACCGCTAAAAATTCTTCGTTTAACGACGGTGCGTTTATCTTTGGGCAAATCAACAATTTTGAGGACTGGCCAACGGGTTGGCAGTTCATGTTGTCAAGCATGACCGCTGTATGGACGATTGGTGCGTTTGATTCATGCGTTCACATGTCGGAAGAAGCAGAAAATGCTAGTTACGGAGTCCCTATTGGAATCGTAGGGTCTACTTCTTTCTGTGGCATTCTTGGCTTTTTCATTATCATATGCTCTAACGCCTGTATGAACTCCGACGTTGCGAGCGTTCTTAAATCTCCCACCGGCTTCCCAATAGCGCAAGTGATCTATGACTCTCTGGGAAAAAACTGGGCCGTTGCTATGATGGCGCTAATGGCATTCTGTCAATGGCTCATGGGTGCCTCAATCTTGGTGGCCCTATCGAGACAAGTTTGGGCCTTCGCCAGAGACAATGGATTGCCATTCTCCTCCTTTGTAAAAGTTGTTGATAAGCGGCTGAAGGTGCCTCTAAGAGCTACATATTTTGCCGGAGTTGTAGCTTTGTTGATTGGGTGTTTGACATTGGCTGGATCTGCTGCAGCTAATGCTCTATTTTCTCTTGGAATTGCTGGCAATTACCTCGCATGGTGCACCCCCGTTTTTTTAAGATTGACATCAGGCCGGCACCTTTTCAAACCTGGCGCTTTCCACCTTGGTAGATTTTCAGAGCCGATCAATTGGATCACTTGTGCTTGGGGCCTTTTCATTTTGGTGCTGTGCATGTTTCCGAACTCCAAAGAAGTTTCTAAGGATACTATGAACTACACTGTCGTGATCAACTTTGGAGTATGGATTCTTGCAATGATCTACTACTACGTCTACAAATATAAGTACTATTTTGGCCCTGTGTCAAACCTTGACAATCTGAGCGACGAGCACTTAGAAGAGATCAATGCTGTTCCGATTGACAAATTGATGGATGAGGACTTGAAGGGTAAGGTTTAGGTTAGTATCAATTTTATTGGTTTTGAAAAGTTCTCTCTTTAACGTATTGAATTTCTCAACTACACTTTACTTCTTTCAGGAAGGAGGTGCCTCTATGTTCTATTTCGCTCTATATTAAATCAATGGATTCCCTTCTTAACTGTTTTTTTCTCAAGCCTAACTAAATTGTAACAACTTGAATACTCATCTATTTACTTGTCTACTACGAGTGAAGGGTGTTGTGGCTGGTGATACCGCTGAAACACTGCTCTTTTCCCTGCTTTAGGGCAACCAAAATTCGAAAAAGAAGAACATGTAGATTAACTATAGCCATTGTGCAATTCTGCTGTTAAGGAATCATCCAGTCCAGCTTCACCGCAAGTCTGATTTGCGAAAAACAGGTTTACTATTTTGGATGTCAGCCCCACACATGAAATAGACCGCATGTCCAATCACGGCATCCGAATCATTTTGTCTATTGGTGGTTGACAAACTATGTACTAGTAATATTAGTTAGGTATTGATATCTGCTCACATTTCAGACAGGAAGTGGACCGAATGCTTCTGTGAGCACGCTTGATTTATCCAGCGATGTGTGATCCAGACATTGAATAATAAATTTCGTGAAAGAAGCGCTGCCAATAAGGTACACAACTTCGTTGCCCGTCAAATTAGAAAAGTCACTCTCCTTAATTCTTCTGAACCTATAATCAAATCCTTCCTCAGAAACTCCACTTTCCCTCGTAAGATAGTCAACATGCCTGAATTTGGGATACTTCCTGCTCAAACTCTTGATCCAGTTCCCAAAGGCACGTTCAGGCTTTCGTCTATTCGAATAGTACAAAGTCACAGAACGGTTATCCGCCAAAGCGCACTCCGCAATGGATATCATTGGCGTGATACCAATTCCACCACAGATCAAAAGCACAGGACGGTCACTAGGCTGATATTCAAGTTGACCGATAGGCATGGTAAGTTTCATAACATCCCCAACTTTCACTGAGTCATGCATGTAGTTGGAGACAACTCCGCCGTTTTCTCTGCGAGTACTAATCTGATAACTAGAGCCATCAAAGCTTTGAGAGAGTGTATATTCTCTTTGGGTCAAATTCGCATCCTCACCGGGTTTCAATCTAATAGTAATATACTGACCAGGCTTTGGAGTAGTGATTCGGCCATCGACTGGAACAAAAGAGAATGACTTAACACCAACCGCTTCGTCTGTAACTTTAGCCACCTTGAAATCTTTGTAGCCATCCCATGAGTTTGTCAGCTCCAATTGGGCAGCGTACATGGTTTTCTCAGCGTTTATCAAAATATCTGCTAGTTGGAAGTAAGCTACTTTCCAAGCTTCCATGAATTCGTCAGTGGCAGAATCACCAAGCATAAGCTTGAGCTGATAGAGCAAGCACGTTCCGACAATGGGGTATTGTTCGGGTTTGATCTGGAGGCCAACGTGTTTGATTGCAACGTGATTTACAAAGTCCAACAGCGGAGTTAGATCGTCTATATTTTTGGCATACTGCACTAGAGCATATGCAAGAATCTTTGGCTGTCTTCTCGTAGCATGGTGAGCCATGTTGAAGTAGGGCACAGTCTCAGGGTAGGTTTCAAACATGTGCTTGTAGAATCCATAGGTCAGATCCTCGCCAGCGGACTCCAGAACGGGGACCGACTGTTTAATGATTTCCTTTTGCGCTTGAGTCAATAGTGCAACTGTCATAATGCTTGATATTGTGAGTGAGTCTATAACAAAGTATACTTGTGGACGCCATAGTTGTGCGAGGGCGGGGCCCTTTTATACAGATCAGCCTTTAGGTTCATGGCACATCATTGTAGAAAACTAGTAACCCGTGGTGTGACTTTTTTAACCAATGGAGAGTTGCATAAATAACACTCGCCTGTCAACTACTTATTAAAGCGTTACAGCCTAAATTTCAAACTGAAAAGTCGCAGGAACAATAGAATTTATGAAGCGATTTTTTCACGCTTTACAAAATATTCTCCGCTCGCAACACCTCAGCACCACATATGCCCATTTCAACCCTGCCAGTCTGTAGTCGCTGCATGAGCTAGGATTTGGTGTCTGACTTAACGACATCGATGCTGTTCCAAAACTCGTCGTCATCAAAGTCTGTGCCAGGTACCTTTGATGGGCCGTAGAGGTCTTGCTCAAAAAATATGTCTAGAAAATCTTTTAGAGCGGCTTTTTTGCCCGTTCCATTGGCGAAATGCTCGCTTACTGTGTTCGTACCTGGCGTGGTCCCCGCCTTATGCTGCAGTCTTGGCTCTCGAATGGGGTCGAAGTAGGTGCGGTGTAACGGAGGGCTTGGTGACTCAAATAGATGTTCAGGTGTATGATTCCTGTAGACACCATCCTCTAAAAGCTTGTCAAACAAAACTCTAAAGCTCGCTGCTTTCTTTGTACGCTCTGAAAAAGAGGCAAGTAAAACTGAAAAATGTCGCAGATCGTTGTGATATTTCCGTGTGTTCCCATTACCCAAAGCTGTGAGGCTGGAATCAGATGCCCCTAGTCTTTCCAACTTTGCAATAGAGTATGCTAGCATGATCCCCGCCAAGAAAATGGTATGCAAGGTGAACATTCCATAACTGAACGACACTTTTTTCGAAACCGCCATATATGACCGACATACTCCTCCAGCAGATTCGCTGGTTTCATGAAGTATAACAGTAAGAGCTTTGTCGTCGTTGTATAATTTGTTGATAATTTTTGTGAGGCATATCATTAATTTTGCTCTGTAATAGCACAAAGTCAGGTATTCAAATTTGACTTCATAATTTATCCCCTTGTTGAACTCTTCGGATGAAGGCAGTTCGTTTCGCCAACTTTCTAGTTCGTTTAAAACCCTTTCAAACTCAATCTTTTTCGCTATGGAGGTTGCCTGTTTCGGTACCATGTAAGATGGCAAAGGTATGATCATACTTCTTTCTAGTCTATTGAGCTTCATTTCAATTTCTCTAACTTTCGCAAGCTGAATCAGGTAGTAAGACATGAAAACACCGTGCGGGAATACAATACGGTGATTGTTTCTCTGATGTTGAATGATTTGCTGGTCAAGTTGTAATCTGTACACTTCTTCATCAGAAAAGTCGCGTAGATGGCCTATGTTCAAGGGATAAGGTACGTCAATGTCGTCGTCATTTAAGGATGCAGTTGTGCCTAAAATCAGGCACAGTATCTTTTCAAAAGTATATACTGACCAAAAAAGTCGCTTCTTCATCTCATATGATTTAGCAGTAGTGACTGACGGTATTTCAAATCTGTGTAAGCCGATTTGTGTTATCTTTCGTGTAGCTAATCCGGTGAGACCCCAGACTTTCATTGCATACTCATTGCTGTTGTCATAGGAATAAAATAGATACAGTGCTATTAACATGGTAAGTCTTATCTGAGACGTAATTGAAAGTGGGCTGTCGATAGTGCCAAGGGCCTCCAGAGCGGCTTCAAAATAATGACTCGGAAAGACGTTTGCATTTGTTGATAATTTCGTCAGTCTGCAACCAATTGAAAGAATCAAGCCGGATACCGTTTTCTGGTGGATTGATGGTTCTTCTGCATCCAAGGATGTATCCGTCGAATTTTCAGGGTAGTATTGTGGAAACATGTGCTTGATATCCTGCACTTCAAATAACAGGTATCTCTGTGAAATCAGTCTGATGTAGCTGTCGACAAACGTTTTCTCCGCGTCTTTCACATACCGCTCCTTATCTTGAAATTTTAATCCGCCAACAGCGGTTGTCTGAGGCTCTTCCGCATTGAACGCAGGCATAGGTTTCGTGGCTCCTTTAATCTCACTGTATATCATAGAAGCCATGGAATTTTTTATGAAGTTGACTTTCGAAATGATTGCAGTGGGTCCGATGTAAGATTCGTCTTTCACATCGTTCAATAGTGCTGTAACTGAGGAGTATAATCTGTTAAGAGTATTCGGTTGCAAGCCCATATCTTGCGCATATTTGCTGGTAATTTTACTCTGTTTCTTCCTCAAAGCTATGAGGTCTGCCTGAAGCATTGCCAAAGTGCCTTGCGCCGTTCTGGCTCTTTCAACGGCCTGAGTCAGTTCAGCATCGGAAATCACCACAGCGTCATCTCCTTGTTCTGGGGAGCTTACCTGATCTGCCTTTTCATCGACGCTCTTTGGCGAAGCTTCGCAAGCCGCGGGGTTTGTGTTTTCAAACAATATTGCTCTTTGTGCGTATTTGCTATATACACAAGCCGTATTGGCCTTGTTGCAGTTGGTACACGGTGACAAGCCGTCGCATTTCTTCTTTCTTTGTCGGCATCTGTCACAGGCTGTCCCCACTCTTGATCGCTTAGCGCGTAATACAGCAGTATTTGCCTCAGAAACTTTTTTCCCCTTCGAAAGGGTGTTCGTAACTTGCTCGGTTATCTCAGACTGGAGCTGCATAGTCGTCGTCGTTGCTCCACCGCTGAAGTGTTGATCTCCATTGTCTTCCTTAGAATACGGAGCAGAGTATTTGGCAAACACTGGCCTTGAATCGATGAACTTTAAGCGTGTCATCTTTACATTTGCATTTGCACAGTCAATGTCATGCTCTTCTCCATCCACGGAAGCTTATCATTTGAAGACAATGCGCATGGTGCATTCGGGAAGATACAATTTTTTAATGTCAGTGTGCATGAGGCTTAATAGAGAGATAAGAAAAAGGGGACATTGCATATTTGAAAATGTACGGAAGTTTGTAACGCGTTATTTACCCTTGAACTTTAAAAGACTGAAACAGATGCAATATTACAAGAGTATCCAACTACAGAAGAGGGTGGATGGTGGCATCTTTACTAGAAATACAAGTCTAATATTTTGTAGAAATATATAGTTCTATTTATTTATTGAGAGGTGCTTCCCAGCTCCGCTTTCAGGGCTAGGGATCCCCCACTCAATGGAGCAAACGAAAAGTAACTGGAGTATTTGTTGATGGGGGCAACATTCAAAACTACGTTTTCCTCATCAACTTCCTCATCCTCAGGAGTTCCATAACCGCCGCCACCGGGAGTTAGAATGCAAATGAACTCACCAGCCTTCACCGTAAACTGAGCAAAGCTAGGAAGATGAATCCATCTCATCCTGCCGCCTTGAATCTTTCCCAATTTGTTTTCGCCAATGGCGGCTGGGCCACCGCCATGCAGACCGTAGGGACAATTTGTTCTTCTCTGAGTACGTAAGGTGCATGCTAGGTCGGTTCGAAACTCAATATTTCTAATGAGGCCGTCGCCCCCTTTCCATTTTCCCTTACCTCCCGAGTTTTTCCTGATGGAGAACTCATGTAGAATAACAGGATACCTCTTTTCGAATACTTCTGGGTCAGTAATCTTAGTGTTTGTCATATGACAATGAACGCCAGACCATCCATCGTGACCTTCACAAGCACCAGAGCCACCTCCAATGGTTTCCACCATGGCAAAGCCAGGCTTCACCTCACCTGTGATAGGATCCTTACCGCCTTTGCCAAAGCCGATAGTGTTGTTGTTACCGGTGGAAGCTGCGCAAAGCTCAAAAGCCTTTAGCAATGTATCATTAAGCCTCTGCGATGTTGTTGAGTTAGCAGATGCAACTGCAGCATACTCAGAGGGATTCAAAAGCGTTCCTTGCGGAATATACACCTCTACTGGTTCTAGGCAACCCTCATTAAGTGGAATGTCTTTTTGAATCATCAAGCGTAACGAGTAAATAATGCAAGCATGAGTGATGGCAATAGGGGCATTGCATGGATTAAACGCTTCATCCGAAGTCCCTGTGAAATCGTAAAAAGCGTCACCGGTCTCCCCGTTGATACTGATTGATACTTGGATCACTGAGCCGTCATCCATGATCTCCCTTGCTTTCAAAGGCAGTTTGGCCCTCATTCTTTTAGCAGTCGCTTTCATGAAATTTCTGACGGCCAAAGCAGCTGTCTTTCTAACCGCACTTAAGTAAAACAACACAACCTCCGTGCCATATTCTTTAAATAGTTCCTTAAGTAAGTTGACACCCCTCTGGTTAGCAGCAATCTGGGCCTTGAGATCGGAGAAATTGTCCTTCAAGTTTCTTGTTCCTGAACAACCGGAATAATCAGCAGGCTCTTCCGCAAAATGTCTTTCAAGGCCCTTGTAGTCAAATTTGGAGTTTGAAACAATTTTCCAGTGCATAAACTGTGCTCCTTCTTGGTACAGTTCAGTAGCGTCGGCAGCACATGAACCTGGGGCAGAGCCACCAATTTCAGCATGATGAGCTCTAGATGCCGTAAAGAACCTAATCTTGTCCCCGATGAAGACAGGTGTGATCAACGTAATGTCAGGCAAATGTGTCCCACCAGCTTTGGGATGGTTGGAAGCCAAAACATCACCTGGCTTGATATTACCTTCCCAATACTTTTTAGCATATCTAATGCAATGTGACATTGAGCCTAAATGAACTGGAACATGGGGAGCATTAGCAGTCAGATTACCATCAGAATCGAATAAAGCGCACGAAAAATCCATTCTCTCCTTGATGTTAGCAGATACGGAAATTTTCTGCAGGGTGGTTCCCATGTCTTCAGCAATAGCCATAAACCTATTTTGAAAGACGGCGAGTAGGACGGGGTCAACCACATTTGTTGCGGTTTTGGTGTTATTTTCAATCTTTTCTTCAGGTATGTCAATGATAATATGCTTAGGCAGTATTGTAGCCCTAGATTTTGGGTTAACACAGATAGTCTGCGTACTGTCAAGCAAAATTGCAGGACCTTCCACGACTTCACCTGCCTGCAGCTGGGCAATCATATACACTTTAGTGTCGTAGGCATTACAATTCTCTCCTTCAGAAAACCATATTTTTGACGTCTGGACATTGGTGCTTTCGACTGGTCTGATGAAAACTGTTTTAAGATCTTCGTATAGTGAGGTCTTTGAAAATTTTGACGTAGTTCCCATTGCTCGGACCCTGATGTCATGAACCAAAATATCCTTGTTGGTGTCCACAAAAGAAAACTCTCTCTGATGCTGCTCAGTAAAACTATCGGCAAAGTCTTGGTCGGAAGAGTGCAGGATCATCAGCTTTGTATCAGAGCCCCTGTAGCTCAATGCAAAGTATACCCAGACCTTATCGTACTTGGATCTACATTCTGTTTAACCAAACCCTTGATAAGGATCATTTTGATATCCTGACATTGTTGCAACAACTTATCTCTAGATCTTGGCGAGTAAACCTCATCACATGGTTCCAGTTTCTCCTTCACCACATCGGCTAAACCAATTCCGTACGCAGACAAAACCGACGAGTATTTGTGGATGATCACTTTTTTCATGTTCAGAATTTTGGCAACATCAACGCAATTTTGTCCACCAGCTCCTCCAAAAGCAGCAAGATAGTGCTTAGACACATTGTAGCCTCTGGACTCCGTCAAAGCTCTAATGGGCTTAGCCATGTTGTGGTTAGCAACCTTCAAAAATCCCAAAGCAACTTCATGAGGGGTTTTCTCGACACCTGGGTTCTCGCTGTTTATAAGTTCAGTAATCTCTTTGAACTTCTTATCAACAATACCATAGTCCAAAGGTTCATTCTCCGACACACCAAAGATATGAGGAAAAAATTCAGGTAAAATCTTTCCAATGTAAAGGTTTGCATCTGTTATAGTTAAGGGGCCACCCTTTCTGTAACATGCAGGCCCAGGGTGAGAAGAAGCTGACTCTGGGCCAACCTTGAAAACTCCATTTTCATACACCAAAATTGATCCTCCACCCGAAGCGACAGTATTAATGTCCAATTGCGGTGCCGCAACATGCACCCCAGCAGTGATGGACTGGAATACATAGTCATAATGGCCGTCGTAGCGAGATACGTCAGTGGAGGTTCCACCCATATCAAAGCCTACAATTGGAGTACCCTCTAGCTCATCGTAGCAAGTTTGAGCCTCTCCTAAAACACCACCTGCTGGTCCTGAAAGTAAAGCCCTAAGTCCTGAAAATTCGTTATAAGGTACCAGCCCTCCATCAGATTGCATAAACTCCACGATAGTATTTTTTTCAAAACCAGGAACAAACCCGGAAAAAAATGAATCAACGTACTTTCTAATGATCGGGGTCAAATAAGCCTCAACAACAACAGACTGGGACCTAGGTATAGCCTTGATCATAGGCATCAACTCATAGGAAGCAGTGACATAGTCAAAGTCATACTCTAGTGCGATATCTTTCAGCCTCTTTTCGTGCTCCACATAATTATAACCATGGATAAGGCAAATTCCTATTGATTGTATACCCTTCTCTTTCATATTTTTTATTTTTTTCCTGGCATCCTCCTCATCTAATGGCCTAAGCACCTGATAAATTTGCGAAGTATGGCCTTTGACAAATGATGGGTCCTCTCCTAAAAGATGATCGTAAGAAACTTGGTCAGGGTCCTCGGAGTAATCTGGACAGGTCACTCTCTCTGAGATTTCCACAACCTCCTCATACAAGACCTCAGGTTTTTGGATATACATTGCAAACAAGTCTGGTCTCGTCTGATAACCAATTTTCAGTATATCTTTGAAACCTTCTGTAGTGAGAAAACCACATCTAGCACCTTTTCTCTCAAGCAAGGCGTTGGTGGCAACAGTGGTACCTAGCCTAATTGAAGCGATGGGAGATGTGGCAAGAGGCTGCCCTTTTGGTATTTTCTGGTCCGTCAATTTTTCCAAAACTCTTCTGATTGCCTCCACATTAGCATCCGCATAGTTTTCGGGGTCTACTGACAACAGCTTAAAAACATAATCTTTTTCTCCTGGAATAACCGCTAGCACATCAGTAAAGGTCCCACCGCGATCAATTGCGACTTTCACACCCTTAACGACAGTCATGACTGATTGTTTGCTTACATTTTGATTACAGCAGGGCATGTAACCCCAGACCTAAAACAATTTATATTAGTCGGTTCCTTAAACTAACGATGTGTTAGGCGGAACGATGTCCCAAAAACAGTCGCTGCACGGCGGTTTCGGATGCAAGATGAGGGAGAATCTTCTTTTTTTGGAAAAACGTTATCTTTGATTTTACCCGATTCGGAAAAATGCCGAAGTCTTATCTCTCGCTAATGAAAATGAAAGCACAGAACTTCCGTCTTAGAAACAAAACGCTATCCCCAACCAAGTAGTGCCCCTCAGCCGTATTGCCACATTCAGTAAGAGCCAACGGAAGACCCGACAATCTTGCGGCAATTTGCATATAGCATTCCTTCAAAGGAGCTTTTTTTTGAATCCAATCAAGGGGTGAAGATTTTACATAAGTACGGAGGCAAATATGTTGTGTTGAGGTAGGCTGAGCGATTATTTTCATAAGTTTGTTCCCAATGTCTAGCCCTGTGAATCGATACAATGCTAAATCAGCTTCAGCGGGTGACAAAATTGCACTTCTACTGCCAGATGACCCGAGAAAATGGTATCAAAGGCCCAATTTGTTAAAACTTTATATATTACTCGCCCAGTTTGTATTATTTGCCTCATCCATTGGGTATGATTCCAATATTACAAATTCCATTCAGGCTCTAGAAAAATGGCAAGCTTTTACCAATAAGCCTACTGGAACCTGGTTGGGCTTTATTTCTGGCTCTCCATTTATCGGGACAATGGTCACCATTTTCTTTGTTCCGTACTTCTGCGATAGATACGGAAGAAAACCATGTATTTACGCGACGGTTCTTTGTATTTGGATAGGTACGGCCGTGGGAACTTCTGCTCAAACCGTTGGAGCATACATTGTGGATAGGTTATTTATGGGATTTTCGTTTTCATGCAACTATGCAGCTTCCGTTTGGATCAACGAGATTGCTTATCCAACAATGAGGGGCAAATTTGCTGCTTCGTATCACGCTGTCTACTATTTTGGGTCTGTGCTGTGTGCTTGGGTAGTTTTCGGAACCCGAGTGTATGGCAGTGACGTGTCTTGGAGACTTCCCCTTGGGCTGCAATCTCTAATCCCCACAATTCTTCTTCCTGCTTTGATTTATGCACCTGAAAGTCCTAGGTGGCTGGTATCAAAGGGGCGCATAGATGAAGCAAAGCAAGTCTTGCTCAAATTCCACGCCAACTACGAGGAACAGTATTTCCCTTTAGTTGATTTTGAGTTACAGGAAATCCAAGCGAGCATTGAGATTCAAAATGCTAACCATATCAGCTCTTGGACTTCCTTGCTTAAAACTTCTGGTAACAAAAAGAGACTGTTCATCTGCATTTTTCTACCTTGTGCATTTGCCTGGAACGGCCAAGGGATTGTGACTTGGTACTTGAGTACAGTCTTCAAAGCTGTTGGTATTACAGAGCAATGGCAGCAAACATTACTGAACGCTTGTATCCAGTTGTTCAATCTGACCGTTGCTATCACAGGAGCCTGCCTTGTGGACTATGCAGGCAGGCGCACTTTGTTCTTGATTTCCATCGTTGGCCTGTTTTTTTCCTACATAGGGTTGACTGCAATAACGGCTTGCTATGTTGAACAGGGGAAAGACATTGGACAAGGTATTATTGTGTTTGTCTTTTTTGTATACGGATTTCAGGCCATTGCTTTTGCACCTTTGATTACCTCTTACCCTTCCGAATTATGGCCTCAGGTTACCAGATCAAAGGGGCTTTTTACTTCCATGTTCTTTTTAAACGGTGCTACATTTTTCAACATACTCGTCAATCCAATTGCGCTGGACGCAATAGGCTGGAAATACTACTGTGTTTATTTGGGGGCCCAGGTAATTATTTTCTTTGTTATCTACTTCACATTTCCGGAAACAAAAGGCCATTCTCTGGAGGAAATTGCTCTCATATTCGACAAGGATGAGGTTACTCAAGCTGGATTCGAAAAGTTAGAGGCTATTGCTTCCGAAAAAAGTGTTGGCATGGAAATGTGACGGAGTTAGGGAAAAATCCCAATGTTTGAGGTTCTGGAAAATCAAACTACTATTAAGAAGCTAAACCCGTACATAAGGCGTTTATAAAAGTGACACTTTAAATATAATATCGTATTCCTTACCTTACGAAAGCTTGAATTTGTTCAAGCCGGACTGTAATTCAAAAACTAAATTGTTGTGCTCGTCCCGGGAGGCACTGGTTGCATCTTTTTCGGCAGAACCCAACACTCTGATGTTGAAAGAGTCAAACCCTTTAGGGACGCTGACACTGATTTCTGTGCTTGACGCAACCACCTCAATATCAGCGAGATAGCCCCCCAAAGATTTGTGGTCCGGAATTTGAACAATATGTGACCCGTCGGCTTCGAACAGATTGATAGTGATATTTTCGGCAAAACTAGTATCCGGCCTTTCAGTTTTGTTTGCAGAAACAAATACAGAATCCGGCTTAACCAGCAAAGGCAATGATTTGAAGTCGTGCACTTCATCAAACCACTCTCCTACTGAGTGCCTAGTCACACCATCGAGGTATCCATACCAATTACCTGGTGGCAAATAAAACGATACATCGCCTTTGGCATTGAACACTGGAGCCACGAGCAATGAGTCACCAAGCATATATTGAGTGTCTACATTTTGCAGTGTCTTATCCGCAGGATATTCAAGAAACATAGATCTCAAAAGTGGTACAGCTGTTTTGTGTGCAATAATGGCCATGTGATAGATATAGGGCATTAAAGACAGCTTCAATTTAGTGAATTTCGATAGGACGACGGAAGCTTCATCGTCAAAATTCCATGGTACCCTATAAGAAGAGCTACCATGCAGTCTGGAATGGGAACTTAAAAGTCCAAATGCACACCATCTTTTGTACACTGCACTGTCCGGTTTTTGTCCTTCAAAACCACCAATGTCGTGCGACCAAAAGCCGAAACCACTGGATGCCAATGAAAGTCCTCCTCTCAAGGTTTCAGCCATTGCCTCAAAAGTAGATTCGCAATCACCACCCCAATGAACTGGAAATTGCTGGCCTCCAATCGTCGCCGATCTCGCAAACAAGCACGCTTCATTCTTCCCAAGCTTAGCCTCTAACAGATCAAAAACTGTTTTGTTGTACAAAAACGTGTAATGATTGTGCATTGCAACCGTATCGGCTCCGTTGTGATACTTCACTTCCTTGCATGGTATTCTCTCACCGAAATCCGTTTTAAAAGAGTCTACACCAAGATCAATCAAAGCTGCAAGTTGGTTTTGGTACCATTTGCAAGCTTCAGGATTAGTAAAATCAACAATGCCCATTCCCGCTTGCCACAGGTCAGTCTGGTACGAGGAGCCATCTTCTCTTTTGATAAGGTACCCCTTTTGGTCCGCCTCATCAAAAAGATCAGATTCTTGTGCAATGTAACTATTGATCCAAACGCAGATCTTCACCCCAAACTTTTCTTTCAGACTCTTTAGCATCGATTTTGCATCAGGAAAGTAATCTGGATCAAACTTGAAATCGCACCACTGAAAGCCCTTCATCCAAAAGCAATCAAAGTGAAATGTTGATAGCGGAATATCTCTTTCTGCCATTCCCTTTATGAAAGAGGAAACTGTATTTAAATCATAGTCTGTGGTGAAGGAGGTAGTGAGCCAGAGACCAAACGTCCACAGAGGTGGCAAAGCTGGGAATCCCGTTAACTGGGCATACCTGTATAGAATCTCCTTGGGATTAGAGCCTTCAATAATGCACCAACGAATGCCTTCTCCCGGAACAGTTATGTTTACCCTCGTGGTCCGTTCACTCTGAAGCTCAAAAATAACGTCCGAGAAAGAGTCAACCAATATTCCGTACCCTCTGTTCGACATGTAGAATGGAATACTCTTATATGTCCATTCGCTCGATGTTCCTCCGTCTTCATTCCAAATTTCTACTCGTTGTCCATTCTTGACATATGGACCAAATCTCTCACCAAGTCCGTAAAATTTTTCACCAACACTCGCGTGCAGCTGAATTGTTGTATAAGCAGCGGGTTGTATCTTTGAGGTCTTGTGGGGATACCTTGCATCCTGAACCCAGCCTAATGACCTAAACCCCAATTTAGTAAGAAGTTCACCGGAACGATTTGTAAAACAAATCCCGAAGTCTGTATTCCCTAAGGTGGCAGACAGAGTAGGAGTGGCAACCTTCGTCGATGACTCGAGTGTGGTTATATCAAGACTCGACTCCGCCGCTGTACTGTTAAACAGAGATCTAGGTTCTTTTGTGTTCTTGTAAGAGGACTTATGGTGATAAGACTCAAAATACAAAGCTCCTTCTAGAGGGGACGTGATTTTTGTCGTGATTGTCGGATTATTCAAAACAGCACCCCTATGCTTAAGAGGAATTGTTGCACAGACCTGATATAGCGATCCCTCTTTTTGTTCCTGTTTGACAACCGATGATGCCCAGGAAATGGATACACTGTCTTTCAGTTCCCACATTCCTCTGGAGAATCTGGTGTCAGATTCCACATGACGGTCAGTTGAGTACCTTTCCATTTTGTATTGACTAGTTCTGGAAAATGACAAGATAATGACAAAAGGAAGTGACCAAGAGTCGTGGTACAGATTATATATGTACTGCAAATCAATCGTGAAGACGCATTCTCCACTGGCACGAACGGTTACGTTTCCTAGTTCAGATGATCATCCGAAACAAGTTGATGGGGCATAATTTAGTTTATGCGCGTTCCCCGCAATGCAAATGCTAAAATTCAAGGGACGTGTTTTAAATTCACAATTTGTAATTTTCACGCAATTGGAGATCCCTGGGGGCTGCATGGTGACGCATATCTGGGGTCGACAGCATCTTGCATACATGCCTCAGGTGACAATTGATGTGTCTTTTGCAAGTCCTCTAGAATATAAGCTCAAACAACATACGGCTGTGGCCTCAAAATAACGCTGCAAAGTTGTCGTGGTACGAATGGAAGCCTGACCCGTTCTGAAAGATTTCCTGTTCTATAGAAAACAAATAACAGTTCCCGAGAATAGTATCAGGTGCATTTACCCCACTACTGTTCATGCATACTGACAGCTGCTGTGAACTAATTGGGAAACGTTCCATATTTTCCAACATACCTACGATGAGTTGTCTTCGGGTAGACTGCTGAGAAAAGTAGGGTAGAACTCATGGTCATTCATGTTCCAGTATTGCCTTCCTCAAAAGCAACACTGTTGCTCATGGCATATATAACTTAAGAGACTGTAATGCTTTTTCCAAAGAAACGTATGAATATTGAAAGGCACTAACAATGAACGACGAAAGTAAAACTGCTGATCTACACCATATTGAGCGGGTAGAAACCACTGTCTCTGAAACATCTAAAGTAGACTACGAGCTTCTTAATCAACAAGCAAACGATGCTACTTCAGCGGAACACAGCCTCACCATTCGTGAAGCTCTTAAGTCCCACACGAAGGCTATTTTCTGGTCCATGGTCATGAGCGCCACAATCATTATGGAAGGATACGATAATATTCTCATTGGGTCTTTTTACGCATACCCAAGTTTTCAGAAGCGTTATGGTGAGCCCTTAGATGACGGGTACCAACTGCCAGGCAGGTGGCAAGTTGCACTGAGTACTGCTAGTACGGTCGGTATCATCATCACGTTGTTCGTAAATGGATACTTAGTAGAGCGGTTTGGGCACAGAAGAGTTATCATGGTTTGTCTTGTTCTAATGGCCGCTTTCATATTCATAACATTTTTTGCCCACAACTTAGGAATGCTGCTTGCTGGACAATTACTCTGTGGTATCCCATGGGGTATATTTGCTACGATGGGGCCAACGTATTCATCGGAGGTTGCGCCCTTGGCACTTAGAGGACACCTCACAGCCTACGTCAATATGTGTTGGGCCATCGGTCAGTTTATTGCAGCCGGAGTCCTGCAAGGGTTAGTGAACAACAAAACGGAATGGTCGTACAGAATTCCTTTCGCCGTGCAATGGGCATGGGTACCACCTTTATTTCTCCTTACTCTTCTGGCACCAGATTCACCATGGTGGCTCGTCAGAAAAGGAAGAAAAGAGGATGCTGTAAAGGCTATAAAGCGACTGACCAATAAGTCCATTCACCATCTAGCTGAAAAGCAGGTCGCGCTGATGGTCCGTACCAATCAGCTGGAGAGAGCAGAAGCTCAGTTGATTGAGAGTGAGCTGGGCACAGGCTGGAAGTCATACCTTCACCTGTTTGAAGGTACATCAAGGAGAAGAACAGAAGTCGCGTGTATAACTTTTGCTGGGCAGGTCCTGTCAGGTTCCACTTTTGCGTACTCTCCTTCCTACTTCTTCTCGCAGGCCGGCCTTAACCCTAATGATACTTATAAGTTGAACCTCGGAACGACCGGTATAGCGTTCACAGGTACATTGTGCTCTTGGCTTCTCTTGCCTAAAGTTGGTCGGAGAACTATCTATTTGACAGGTTACGGGGTGCTTGTAGTTCTCCTCCTCCTCATCGGAATTTTAGCAGTGCCTGCTGAGAAAAATGATTCTGTTAAATGGGCCCAAGCAGGGATCACTATGATATGGGTCGCCACGTACTCCTTGACCATAGGGCCCCTAGCGTTTACCATTGTAAGTGAAATATCGGCTACCAGGCTAAGGGCTCAGTCGATAGCAATGGCTCGAAACGCCTACAACTTGGTTTCCTTGACCTCCAATGTCGTTGAGCCATATTTGATGAATCCAGGAAATGCAAATTTGAAAGGCAAGACTGCATTCGTTTGGTTTGCAACTGCTCTGCCCACTTTCGTATGGGCATTCTTCCGGTTACCAGAAACGAAGGGCAGGACCTATGAAGAGTTAGACATCCTGTTTGAGAGAGAAGTTCCCGCCAGGAAGTTTGAAAAATATCAACTCACTTACGAGGACGGAGAGCTATAGGATCTATCCAGTTTGCTGTATTTTCGTTCGAGCGAACGAGGCTCGTAGATCAATTGAACGCTAAAGTTTTACTTCTGCCATTTAGGCATCAGTGCAATTGAGTACTTAAAGTTATTGGATTTCGTATAATTTTTTTATCGTGGCTATTTTTGACTCCCTGGTATCAAGGCATCTTCCTCAACTTGCATCATCAGCTTGTAATACATCATTCACTTCTACATGTCATACTGACTATGTAAACGTTGCTAGTAACAAATGCAGCGTATTTTTCAAATCTTTCAACTACATTAAAAATCGAATGGCATCCATGCACCGCCATGCAAGCGGTTTTTTTTTCTCGCTCGACCTATGGAATATAAAAACGGTTGAGCTTATCTCCTTACCAGGTATCTCAGGCTGTGCAGGCAAATTTTAGTAGTTACCACTGTCATGATAGTGTGATTGTGTTACTGTAGTGGCAGGTTTTCTGTTAAAAGCTGTGAGTTATTGACTGTAAATCAGTGCTGTCCTTGATCAAAGGTCTACTGTAATACTGTTTAGAGGTTTCCGCTTTGAGCAAATCATTGTACGTGTAGGTGTGCGCGCTCTTGTGTTTTCTCTTTCAGTTTAAGTATGCAGGAAATTTGCTCAATTTGAAAATGAGCAAATATAATTATATATATATATATATATTGGTAACATACTTTTCCGATTTTTCAGAGATGATCAATGGAAACCAGTCCAGGCGATCTCAAAAGTCCCAATGTTTGATTTGTGGAAGAGAGACAAATTTACTGATGGAGTGTGGTGTGTTGCCGACATAGGCACCGAAGTCTACAAAGAGAAAAAAAATGTATCGCAAGCAAAAACATCCTACAATCACATGGTCAACTACGGATACTATGTGACGTACTTCATTGTTTGCTTGATATTTGCCGCAATGCTTAAGCGGTTGGCTTTCAACTACATTGACTACTCAAGAAAAAGTCTGGGGAACGGGCAGAGAAAATATTCTGTCGTAGAGAGAGTTTTCAATAAGTGCACGGCACTGAATAGGTATATTTCTTACAGGAAAGTACCTGTCGCTCTTTGCGAATGGTTTGGTGTTCCCGCCTCTCTTGGAAATTTCCTCATTATACTTGTTGCTTTTGTTTACTGTTTAGGTTGGGCTTTCGGGCCACATCCGTACTATAGGCATTGTAGAGGGTTTGGCTCGCCTCCTTTGGCTGTTAGAACAGGTTTAATGTCTACTGCATTGATTCCCTTCATTTATATTACTTCTGGAAAGTCGAACATGATCAGCTATTTGACAGGCATTAGCTATGAGAGAATGAACATTTACCACCAGTTAGCCGCTTTGATGTGTATGGTGCTCGGGTGGATTCATACTATACCATTTTATTATCAATCAGCGTCAGAAAATGATCTCGCCAATAAGCAGCGTAACAACATTTATTTTGTTACTGGCATTCCCCCTATTATATTCTTGACTCTATTGATTATCTGCTCGCACTACCAGTTTCGCAAAAGATTCTACGAAGTGTTTGTTTCTTTCCATTGGATATTTGCAATAGGGTTCTACATTGGTATGTACTACCATGTCTTTGGGGAGCTTCAGTCAGACAAGTACATGATTGCAGCTTTGGTCTGTTGGTTTGCTCAAGTCATGTATAGAATTATTGTGAAGACATTCTTCAATCCCAAAAGGTTTTTGAAGGCCACTTCCGTGAAAGCTAAAGTTTTTGATGTTACTGAAAGAGAAAGCTGTTACGAGATCATTGCCGACAATTCTGATGGCTCTTTCTTTTGGCAGACAGGTCAGCATTACTTTTTGAAATCATTTGATAAAAGAATCATGCAAAGCCATCCATTTTCTGTTGTCTCAGTTCCAGGAAATGAGCTCAAATTTCTTGTCAAGTCTCACAGTGGTATCACCACGAATTGGCTGCATATGCTCAAAGACGGAAAGCAGTTGAAGTTTGTCCTTGACGGCCCATACGGAGGTATTCCTCGTCGCATTGGATCTTTTGACTCCATATTTCTGGTCTGTTCAGGAACCGGTATAAGTTGCATCATCCCCATTTTCATGGAGTCTCTTTCAACTTACCAGTCTTCTGTAAAATGTGTTAGACTGGTTTGGTGCATTAGAACCACTGATTGTATATCATGGATTGAGGAGGAACTCGCGCAATTGGCTTTCTTGGCGTCAAAAGAAAACGATTTGAAGTTGACAGTCAACTGGCAGATAGACCTATTCATCTCTCAACCTACAGAATACCCGGAAGGAGAGAAACTACTTAACCTTTGCAACGTGCATGACTTCAAATGTAATGTTAAAAGCTTCATTAGAGACGAATTTCAACCTCTCGAATATAACATGTTTGTCACATCCGGAAGTGGAAAACTAAAAGATGAGGTAGGAAATTCTGTGGCAAGTCTTCAGAGTAAAGTCCTGCACTCAAGCAAGATTAAGGAAATTTATCTGCATACGGAAAACTTTGGTTGGTAGTTGCGGTTCAATTATCTTGTATATAAACAGAATGAGTAGATTTTAATATTTTTTCGAAAGGCAGGCAAACTTGATTGATCGACGTTTGTAGACAACTTTCCTCTCTATGTCTGGCTTCCTCCACATACTGGTGACCTCGGTTCCCAAAACAACTTTTTCTATATGCTTTCATACAACGCGTCTTGTGACGGGAATCAATGATCCCTTAGAAGGTTTCCCTCTTGGTCTGTTAAATACTTTCCTTGTTGAGACTGACAGTTGCGATATACCTGTGCTGCAATTTCTGATTGCGTTCCTGTCTATGGTTACTCAGACTCCGATAAATAGTTAAGATATAGCACGATTGAAATTTACTGAAATGGGGGCAACATTTTAACGGAATCTCCAAAAACGGAACAATTTGTTTGCAATTAGACTTCAAAAATTGAAATACAACAAAAGTATCACGGTCCAGTTTTACTTTTGTTTAAAAAAAAGTATCTTTAGATCATACAACGTCTGGTCTCTTGAGTTTGGCACAGCTTTACCAGGATGTAACTTTATGAAGTGTTTTTGGCTGCATTTGAGATCAGAACTACAGCTGTCGCTCAGCGCGATCATTTACAATAAAGCTGATATGGTGGCAGCTGTTCATTAATGAGGCAATCACTGCTTCACAATTGTTCTTCACCATATACCACGCTAGGCTGGCAAACACTTTTGCCTCCTTTAACGTCATTTTGCTGTCTTCTTTATCTCTGTTTGTATTTGGAAAATCAAAAACACTTAAGTACTTTCTGAGTCCCAAAAAGGTGGCTGAGCTTAATGTTTGAATCTCCAACTTGTCCTGCTGTCTTAGGCATGATGACAATTTTGTTATTGTTTGAACTGACAGTTGTGGCATGATAAAGCGGAAATGTATTATTACGTCATTTTCACTTGAGTAATTCAAACTCTGATAGATTGATCGGAGTGCTAGACCAAAATCAACTGAGTTTGCGACGAGAACTGGACTGAAAATTTTGAAAAGAAAATAGTCCCATACATTTTGGGCTAAAATAATATGAATAATGCTGATGTTACCATGAAATGGAATGCTGCTCATAGAGACTGTTTGAAGTGCAGAGTGCAGATTTCCTCCTGTGTAGGATATCTAAAACACTAGTATAAAAAGTCATATTAGAAACAACTGAGGCCTCTATATTATTCATCAATATTATAATATATATGCCTTATCTCTCTTAGTTCACTTCTTCGACTCTTTGTAGAGAGCTGTTCCGTATATATATTGCCTGGTCGTGCTAATTGTTGAGATCTCTAGGTACGACAGGAAGATGTCGCAAGACATCATCACGTGAATATCGTCGGAGTATTTCAAACTTCGATAGATTAGAGAATGACACGACTAATTTCAACTGAAAATGATACGAGAAACTGGAAAAAACTGCGAAGAGAAGGTAGCCTGAGATATAAATGGAACAAGAGAATATATAAAGGGGTCAAGTTAACAATAACAAATGAAGTAATGGAGAAGAGAGAATAAAAAATATAGATTATAGATAGTGATGAGTAATATAGAGACCTCAGTCACTTCTAATATGACTACTTCCAGTAGTTTTGCAGGTGTCCTAAATAGGAGGAAATCTGCATTGCAACACTATGGAGTTCTCTTTCTTGCAGCTATATGATTTAGGTGTGAATAGGAGATAGTACTCTGGAAGAAGAAAAGAGAATTTGATATACTAATGTATTTACACGGTCCCTTCTTGAAGGTAGTTTGTTTTCAACAAGTTCGTTAAGACGGGCTTAACCTGTGGTTGGTATGTTCATCATAGATGTTTTGAAAAACTATTCTTTTCGTAGTCCTCCTCTGTTGTAATGCAGATCTCCGTCTAGGTAGGATATCTGCAATACTACGGGAAGTAGCCATATTAGAAGTGGCTGGGGTCTCTAGATTATTCATCACTATTATAATATATATATTCCTTAATTAACTATCCTTTCTACCTTTCTTAAAATAGGCCACTTCATGCTTAATTTATATTCTACTGTTTCTCCGTCAGATAGCCTATTTTCTCTTTGACGCCATTGTTTCATTTCCCTTCCTGTTTTCCGGATATCAATGACCATGTCAGTGACCTTGTCGATAACCTTGTAAATGACCAAGTCAATAATTATCGGAGTTCCAATTATTTTGACAGGCTGTCACGTGATAATATATTACTACATCTTCATGTCGTAACTAGATATCTCAACATCCTTTGCGTCTAATTTTGAAAATTAGTTTTTTGAGTCGGGCTTCTTGTTTTGAAATGAATAGATGTATGGAGTAAGGATATTTGTGGATTCCTGATCCCAAGTGGTTGTTTAAACTGCTTATTTGAAATAAATAAAGGTCTTATAGTAGATTTGGACAAACTCGTCCCCATACATAGGTCAATATAGTGCTGTAATTGATGGTAAAGTTATAATGGTTTTGTAGTATTTGAAAGTTTTTGTTGTGGTGCAATGTTTTATTGCAATAAACGTTTTTTGGTGTAATGAATTATAAATTGCCGGGTAATGATGTATGCTGTATCGGTTTGTGTTGTGTGTTGTGTGTTGTGTGTTGTGTGTTGTGTGTTGTGTGGTGTGTGGTGTGGTGTGTGGTGTGGTGTGTGGTGTGTGGTGTGTGGTGTGTGGTGTGCCGAGACTGGAGAGTCGCCCAAGTCGGCAACGTCGATAGCGTCGATAGGATCTACCGACGTGTCACGTTTCTCCGCTGTGGCTATT